>BLBF01000005.1:49597793-49677218 GCA_015471245.1 Laticauda colubrina | reverse complement strand
ATCTATCTATCTATCTATCTATCTATCTATCTATCTATCTATCTATCTATCTATCTATCTATCTATCATCCAGAATTGCAGTAATTGAGGAATAGAGGTGGTTGGTGGGTTTCAAAGTGTTAAAATGAAAGGCAAAGTTGTTCCATATCTTGTTCTAGATTTCCCTTTTCCAGCAAACCAAACAGCAAAAGGAAGAACAGGAAGTTTGGTTTCTTTCTGAACTGTCTCCATGTCAGATGGGGCAAACGTTACAGTTTTAAGGCAGGTGATTGAGCGTCCTTTTCCTTCCCTCCAATACCCCATTTGCTGATTCTTGGTAAATCAGTATAGCACAGAGAGATTAGAGGGATGAGATAAAAACTCATTAAAGTCATCTTCCTGAGAATGATTCTATACCTAGAGCTAACCCACAAAATGCCATTTAGAAATAGCATTGGTAAAAAAAATTCTTATTTTGAGTACAATCCCAGATAATCAAGGAAAGCTGACTTACAACCTGAATATCGTCTTGTACACTATTTAAATGTCAAAAAATTGATCAGTTTCTCAAAAGCAATAATTGTCTTTTTTTTTTAAATTAAAAAAAAGGAATTTGTCATGAGTATGAGAAGGTGCCTTTTAGGTAACAGAGATTTTTGTTGATTTCATACAAGAGTGAGAAAGATTCTATCTATCTCTGTCTGCCAGCAGCTTCTATTTACATTTTTTTTAAAAAATTGCAAGTTTTACATAATATGTAATTTGACTCTAAAGAGCTTTTTTGTTGTCATTAGCGAACTGCTCACACATTATTGCTGCTACTGATCTTGTATATATTTCTTTGTATTTGATTCATACATAATAATTACTAAAACCATATGTTAGAGGATTTTTTAAAATATACAAAATAGAATAAACAAATAAAGAATAAAATGATAACAAATTATAAAAGCAGCAGCAAAAAGTTAATCTCAGATTAACATTAAATATTATTAATAATGAAAAGATCTGAAAGAATAAAAATGGCCATGTCCATTTTTAGCGCTGGTGACAGTTGCTCAACAATGGCTGTTATTGGATTCCAAAATCAGGGGAGCTGGCCCTGAAACAGGCCTTTATATTCCCATGTTCCCTCAACAGCCTCTTCTCTCCATACCTTTACAATCTATTTGAAAATAACATCTGACTTGGGGATGGTACAAAAGGGTGAAATAACAAAAAATAGGGAACTGCATCCTGAAAAAATTGACTTGCACAGCATTACTTTAGGATGTAGTTCATTCATACTGATCTGTTATTTAGAAGTGTTCAGCTGTTTGAAATGTTGAGCATGCTTTCAATAATCATCTATTTTAAATATTTTAAAAAATACATTTTCTTTACAAAGACTGTAAGATATCGGCTATGTCCTACATTGTTACTGATACATAGGGCAAAATATACTGAGAAAGAAGCTGGTACAAAAAGCTTTTCTGTTTTTATAACTTATTTTATGCAGTGAATAATTGTCCTGTGTACTTCTTTATTTGCTCTAGGTTTAAAGTGAATATTGAAGCTTTGACCCCCACTATTTTTGTATGTGTGGAAGATGACTGCTTGATAAAATGGGTGACTTTCAATTCCAAAAGAAGTGAAAATGACTGAAGAACAACATCTTTAGACCATTTGCCACTAAATTAAATGATCACAACTGGGATCTCATGCACCCCTTATATTTTCTGGAGGATCTTCTCCAGAAGAGAGTTTTACATTTAAAAGGCAGACATGAGTGTATTTTCCTTTGGAGCTTACTAAGACTAAACACACTTTCCAATAATGACCAGCTTGAAACGGTCCCAGACTGAAAGGGCTGTTGCCACCGGAATATCAGATGTTGCCCCTAAAGTACATTCAGATGACTTTTATATGAGGCGCTTTAGGTCACAGAATGGTAGCTTGGGATCTTCAGTAATGGCTCCAGTAGGCCCTCCACGCAATGAAGGATCACATCATCTTACTTCTACTCCTGGAGTTCCTAAAATGGGAGTTAGAGCAAGGATTGCAGACTGGCCCCCAAGGAAGGAGAATGTCAAAGAAAACAGTAGATCAAGTCAAGAAATGGATACATCAAACTGTCTGGATAGTATGTCCTCAAAAAGTAGTCCAGGGAGTCAGGGAAGTTCTATTAACTTGAACAGTAGTGATTCTGTCATGTTGAAGAGTATCCAAAACACACTTAAAAACAAAGCAAGACAATCTGACAACTTAGATTCTAGATTTCTTACACCTGATGGTTACCACAGCTCCCCAAGAAAAGCTCTTCGTAGAATAAGACAGCGTAGTAATAGTGACATCACTCTAAGTGAGCTTGATGTAGATAGTTATGATGAATGTATCTCACCCAGTTACAAATCGGGACCATCACTACACAGAGAATATGGCAGCACCTCCTCAATAGATAAGCAAGGTACCTCAGGGGAAAGTTTTTTTGACTTGTTAAAAGGTTATAAAGATGATAAGTCTGATCAAAGAGGTCCAGCCTCCAGCAAATTTAGTGAACTTCTTATAGCTAGTGGAAGTAAAGGTTCAGGATTTTCTTTGGATGTGATAGATGGACCCATTTCTCAAAGGGAGAATCTTCGATTATTTAAAGAAAGGGAGAAACCACTGAAGAGGCGTTCAAAATCAGAGACCGGAGATTCTTCTATTTTTCGCAAGCTGCGTAATGCCAAAGGTGAAGGAGATCTCGGAAAGACTTCAGATCTAGAAGACAGCAGATCAGAGGATAGTGTCAAGCCTTGGACTTGCCCCAAATGTTTTGCTCATTATGATGTTCAGAGTATATTATTTGATTTAAACGAAGTGGCAGTTAACCGGCATAATGTTATAAAAAGAAGGAATACAACTACTGGAGCTTCTGCTGCTGCGGTTGCATCGTTAGCTTCTGGACCGTTGTCCCATTCTGCAAGTTTTAATTCCCCTATGGGTAGTACAGAAGAACTGAATTCTAAAGGAACTTTAAATGTGGACCAGGGAGATGATAAAAGCAATGATCTTGTATTGAGTTGTCCGTATTTTCGTAATGAGATCGGTGGGGAAGGAGAAAGAAATATCAGCCTCACCAAATCTAACTCTGGATCCTTTAGTGGCTGTGAAAGTGCCTCTTTTGAGTCTACTCTTAGCTCTCATTGCACAAATGCGGGAGTGGCTGTACTTGAAGTACCCAAAGAAAATCTGGTGTTACACCTGGACAGAGCCAAGAGGTACATTGTTGAACATGTGGATCTTGGTGCATATTACTATCGGAAATTCTTCTATCAGAAAGGTGAGTTATTAGCTACTTTGGAAATGTTACTGTATACTCAACATTTACCTAAGGAACTGCTTTGATGCACAGGGTTCATTTATCTACTAGGGTCTGTACAAATCTTCTGTGGCATGTTGTGCTTTGGCAAAGACTTGACAGAAACATACTGGGCTGCTGTTTTCTTTAAAAAAGAAAGAAAGAAAGAAAGAAAAGCAGCTGAACTGCTTTACTTCACAAGCCTCACTAGCATTTTCAAATCTCTCTAGACTTTTTGCAAATGCTTATTGAGGCACATGGTAGCTTATTAAGTCAAATCATGACATCTCTTTCCAGTATGAAGTTCTTTATCAAAATAAATCTTCACATGGATCTATTATATGCTATTTGTAATTTATGACACATATGACAAATGAGGCATTTCATAGTTTAATACTGAGGAGGAACTGTACTACAATATTATTTAAGGCAGAACTAGAAGGACATGTTTCCCTTATAGGTTTGCATTTTTTCTCAGATTTCTCTTTTCAGAAGCTTTCACTATGGAAGCTTTCTACTGTGAAGTTACTATGTGGCTTGAACTTTAATTATGGTTAATTCAGTTTGAGGCTAGCCTCAAAAACAACTGTTTTACGATGATGTGTTTTAAAGTGGTTTGTTAATAATGACCACAACTCTTGATCGTGATTTAAATGGAAACAGAAACCTTTTCGTTTCTGAACCACTTGGAAAGGGAAAGAAAATTTTTATTTATTTACTTATTCATCAGATTCATATGGCTGCCCATCTCAAAATCAAATGACTCTGGGTAGTGTACAACAAGCTAAAAAATATTCAAAACAACTGTTAATATTATAATAGTTAAACATTACAAACATTACAAAGTTTGAATCACAATAGCACTTGAGATAGAAATTTCTGTCAGTAAACAATTCATTATGTGAGGCAACTTGGCAACTTCCTGTTAGCTTCCCACAATCAAAGTCAATAAGGAATCTAGTTGGAAGTTGCATGCCGCAGGTACAAACAGGAAGGTCAGTGGCTTCTGCCAGGTGGGGGGTGGGGAAGGAGAGAGAGGGTGTGAGTGTGGGGGAAGGTTGTCAAGGATGCATGAGAAATGCCATGCAGATTGCCAAGGGTATGTGAGATGTACCACATAGGTGGAGAGAATGTGTGATGGTATGTAAGGGGATCTTCACAGATCAGGGAGGATGCATGGGGTTCCACAAGTGTCTGACCCAGTGTGAACACAGAGGGGCAGTGAGAGATTGTGCAGGTTGGGAAGACTTACCCCACTGACTTGCTCTTTGCCTTTCTGGGAACAGAAGCATGGAAAGTTGCAAAAGGCAATTGTGTGATCACAACACTCTTGGCAACTCATCATAGTTGTGAACAGCCAATCATCCAGATCATGATCATATAACTACAGAAGTGCTGGGGCAGCCAGAACTCTGAGAAGCAATTGTATAATCTCCATTGATTCAGTGCTGTTGTAAATTCGGACAGTCGATGAATAAATGGTCTTAAGTCAATGACGTATAAAAAGCATGTACAACTTTAAGAAGAGCTTATGTCATTCAGAGTGATAATCAAATGTAGATTTTTAAGGACTGCAAATACCTATAGATTTCAACCTATGAAGGACATTTCTATTTTTTTATTTTAAAAAAGGAGTTGTACATAAATTGTTCTTGTTCATCAACATAAATATCAACATGAGTATCATCAACATAATTATCTTAATGTAAAATATTACATTAAGACACATCCACTGCTTTCTTAGCAAAAATATTGCTGCTATCTACTTGTGAGGTTATGTTTTCAGTGTTCCCTTCTGATCAATAGCCTGGTATTTCTTATATAGCATCCATAAAACTATTAACCAAGTCCGACCAGTTTAGAATAGAAATAGGAATAGAATAGAATAGAACAGAACAGAACAGAACAGAACAGAACAGAACAGAACAGAACAGAATAGAATAGAATAGAATAGAATAGAATAGAATTCTTTATTGGCCAAGGAATTTGTCTTGGTGCATATGCTCTCAGTGTACATAAAAAAGGATACATTTGTCAAGAATCATAAAGTACAACACTTAATAATCATCATAGGGTATAATAAGCTATCAGATCATACTAGGAAACAGTAAAAATTGTAAGGATACAAGCAACAAAGGTACAGTCATAAGTGGGAGGAGATGGATGAAAGGAAGGATGGGAAAATTATTAGTAATAGTAATGCAGACTTAGTAAATAGTTTGACAGTGTTGAGGGAATTATTTGTTTAGCAGAGTAATGGCATTTGAGAAAATCTGTTCTTGTGTCTAGTTGTTTTGGTATGCAGTGCTCTATAGCGTCCTTTTGAGGGTAGGAGTTGAAACAGTTTATGTCCAAGTTGTGAGAGGTTTTTCAAATCAGTATAGAGTTGGACTTGAATGGAATTCCATCTGAAAACATTTTCATTTTGATAGTTGTCAAATAATGATAGTTCATTGCCTTTAGTTTGTATGTTTTACTATATGTTTTATTTTAAGTGTTTTATATTTTGTTATACTTTATGTATACCTAAGAAAGTTTGGCATGGTAGATAAAAATGAAGAATAACGGAAATATGATTTTAGATTAGAGTGTTTTTGAATGACCGTATTTGAAAAATCAATATATGATTGCATGCCATGGAATTTTACAATGGAACATGCTGCCAGTTGATTATAATTATAGATATTTCTGGGTTTGATAAAGTTGGAATAAAAAACCTCTAGATGGTACTCAGGCTCAATTCTGATTGCCTGGTCCATATGCTACATATTATGTTTTTGCGCCTACACTTGGTTAGAACTTGTGTTTGAAGCAAAATTGTTCTGTCTGAACTAGTCTTAAAACCTGGAAATATTATGATAACATTAATATGTATCCTTTTTATGAAATATAATTATTATTTCATTTTTCCACCTCTATCCCCCAAATATGTGTTTGATTTTAATTGCACAAGAACACTGGAACTACTTTGGGGCAGATGAAAACCTTGGTCCCATAGCTGTCAGCATCAGAAGAGAAAAACCTGAGGAAGTAAAAGAAAATGGTTCCCAGTACAATTACCGCATTATTTTCAGAACTAGTGAGGTAAGTGGGCAGTAAAGAAATAATAAATTTGATTTCCATGTTGAACTTGTTACAAAAATCATATGCCTAACATTGGAAGGATAATAGCTGTCAGTAATTTAATATTATGCAACAAACCATTGTGTATTTTATAAACCTCATTAAAGAGTGGTGTTCCTGTACAAAGAATTTTCTAAATTTATACAGCATTGAAATTAAAAATCTCAAAACTCTTGCCATTCAATATGCTCTTAGGCATGTTTATTTTATGTTTTGAGAAGAAAGATTCAGAAATAACCTAATTAAAAACCCAGTGAATTGTTTTTCTAACAATACTTAGCAGAAATCTCACACAGGTGATGTGCAACTTAAGATTCAGTGGCAGCCTTTGATATGCTTCTTAGAGTTAGGGGAAATAATAATAAGTTATATTATCCTATGATGATAGCTGTGGATACTTCCACTGGAAAAATAAGGCAAGTTTTTATATAGCAATAGCATTTAGACTTATATACAATTTAATAGTGCTTTACAGCCCTCTAAGCAGTTCCTCATTTTATCAACCTCAGAAGGATGGAACGCTAACTGAATCCTGAGCCACATAGATTCTAACTCCTGGAGTGAGCAGTGAGTTAGCCTGCAGTACTGCGTTCAAACCACTGGGCCACCACGGCTCTTATACAAGGTTTTATTTATGCTTGTATGGAAAGGTTAATTATTAAAATTTTATCCCCTCTAAACATACATTTCCTTAAACTATGTCAGGAATTGTCATTACATGGTACAAAATGAGCAAATGTTTGCTCAGGACTAGGAAATTTTTCTTAACACTTTAGGACACAAAACTATGATAATGTTATTTTGTTATTAATTTCTGTCTTTCCTTTATACAAATATAAAATGGTACGCCATTATTACAGTTTTATATGTGTTCTTCATTAAAGACAATGCTGTTTGATGGCAAGAATGCTAACTCCTGATTATGAAGGACAGTATTAGCTTTTGTTAGATGAAAGTAGAAAAGTTTGTAAGATAGAACTAGCAGAGATTGTAAGGACACAGATCCTCACTTCAAAACATCACTTAACTGATTATAAAAGGATACTTTAAAAAAGGCATCAAAATTGTTAGTCTAAGTGATAGTGAGTTAAAAAAGGTAATAATTTATGCAAATATTAGATAAAATTTGTTTTGCTTTCATAATTTTGCTAGCTTCTACAATTTTTAACAAAGTCATTCTAATAAATGAAATAATATTGAATGATTTTGCACTATCACTTATTTCATAAACATAATCTGTTTAACACAGGTTTCATTATTATTTTGCACTTAAGCAACCCTAAATATTGATAAGAAAATGCTTTGTTTGCTTTTTTATTAATAATGTAATTATATCCTAAACTAAAAATTATTTTATACATTACTGAGAAAATATTGAACGTATCCTGTTTTTTTGGATAGCATTGGAAGAAAAATATTCCAGAAAAAAGACATACAAAATTTAGGCTCTTGGCAATCCACTCACTCTTATGACTGACTGCAGGGATGCTGCAGTTTTTTCCACCTGCCAATTTTCCCTTCCCATCTCACTCCATTGGATCCTTTAGGCCTATCTTTCACCCATCTGGGTCCCCACAGCCTTGAGTTTCCCATCCCTCTAGGTCTCAAATTCCAGGACAGAGCTGTCAAACTCCCAACCCATGGACCGGGTGCGCCACGCCATGCCCATGCCTGGTTTGGTGAAGGGGGAAAAAGTCCCAATACATCATGTGACACCACTGTGATGAAGTCAGTTTGACACCCTGCTCTAGGGCCTCCTCTCTTCACTTATTGGACCTTTTCTGAAATTCAGCTTTGGAAGGAAAATTGGTGATTTGCCATACAGCCTTACAAAGAGTCTGTGTGGTGCTGTCCCAGTAAAGGTGAGTGAACTGAGGCATGATGGAGTGAGGAAGCCCAAGAATGGGGAAGCGAGCAAGATGGGAAACACAGCCCAGTGTGCATCAATGATAGACAAGGCCATGGGAATTCTAGTGCCGGCTCTGTATGAACAGAGGAGATGCTGCAGGGCACTCCTAGGCCTGCATCAGGCTTCCCAGAGTCTCCCCCCAAGATATGCTCTCGTTAACACCCTGTGTGGTTTCTTAATGCCTGCAACAAAGAAAACAGGGATTGTAGTCATTAAGCAAGACAATTATATGGGTTCCTTGCTTTACTACTGCAACGTTTTATCATAATTCTGAGCTCAACTGTGATCATAAGTCAAAGGCTATCTGTATTATCACTAAATAGAACAAGAAAATGTGCATCTTAATTAATAGTACATTTTCAGTTGTCCTATTTGAACTGTTATTTTGGGGGGGAATTGGAAAATATTATTATTGCATATATTCTATATATTACTAACACATTTTCTTCACAACTTAATATTTTTTTACTTTCTAGCTTACAACACTAAGGGGTACTGTCTTGGAAGATGCAATACCTTCAACTGCAAAGCATTGCACAGCCAGGGGGTTGCCCTTGAAAGAAGTCCTAGAGCATGTGGTTCCTGAATTAAATATACATTGCCTCAGGTTGGCTTTCAATACCCCTAAAGTCACAGAGCAGCTTATGAAACTTGATGAACAAGGGGTAAGATTTATATTGCACATTTTTGGTTTTTAGATGGTTAGTCTTATCTGTTGGCGTTTTTTTTGTTTATCTTAAAAATGTTATATAAAGCTATATATTGATATTAAAGAGTAAGACATTTCAAGAGTTAGCTTGCTCTCAAATAATTTATTCAGACATATGGAGGAGCTAAATATTGCCAGTTAGAAATAAAAATCCATGACATTTTAAACTTATAATTATTTTGATAATATTATCAATTACAAATTATTTTCTTTTTCACTGCTGCAAAACATTGCATAAGAAGCTGATTTCAAAATTATGCCTTTCTACCTATGACATTTGAGCTAACTTGACAATCCATTTTAACAATGAATTTCATTAGGTTCTTATTAGGTTTCATTAGGTTTCATTAGCACTGCTTGTAAAACATTAATTTAAAGTTGTAATTCTATCATATTAGTTAATGAATTGCAGTTAATGAATGGCATTCAATTCAGGTATTTGGGATAAAGGTTATGACATAGATGTGTTCTACACTTGTTCTCTGCCTTTGTGCTGTTTTGAACTACCCTTTTCAGGAGATGAGTGAGAAAAATGTTATCATTTTGATAAGCTTGTTGTTCTCAACAGGCTTTGTTTTAATCAATTTTAGAATCTTTCTAAGCTGCCAGAAATTAGAGCTGCATATTTATTCCAGTATCTCTTTCCAAAAAGTTTTCCTCAGAAAACTATTTTGGCTTATGGAACATGGCAGGATACCATTTTGATTATTATGCTAACTTTAGAAATACAGGTGAAACTCAAAAACTTAGAATATCGTGCAAAAGTTCATTTATTTCAGTAATGCAACTTAAACCGTGAAACTAATATATGGGATAGTCTCATTACATGCAGAGCAAAATAGTTCAAGCCGTGATTTGTCATAATTGAGATGATTATTGCTTACAGCTCATGAAAACTCCAAATCCACAATCTCAGAAAATTAAAATATTGTGAAAAGGTTCAATATTCTAGGCTCAAAGTGTCCCACTCCAATCAGCTAATTAAGCCATAACACCCACAAAGGGTTCCTGAGCCTTTAAATGGTCTCTCAGTCAGGTTCAGTAGGAATCACAATCATGGGAAAGACTGCTGAGCTGACAGTTGTGCAGAAAACCATCACTGACACCCTCCATAAGGAGGGAAAGCCTCAAAAGGTAATTGCAAAAGAAGTTGGATGTTCCCAAAGTGCTGTATCAAAGCACATTTATAGAAAGTTATGTGGAAGGGAAAAGTGTGGAAGAAAAAGGTGCACAAGCAGCAGGGATTACCGCAGCCTGGAGAGGATTGTCAGGAAAAGGCCATTCAAAAGTGTTGGGGACTTTCACAAGGAGTGGGCTGAGGCTGGAGTCAGTGCATCAAGAGCCACCACACACAGATTGATCCTGGACATGGGCTTCAAATGTCGTATTTTTCTTGTCAATCCACTCCTGAACAACAAACAATGTCAGAAACATCTTATCTGGGCTAAAGAAAAACAGAACTGGTCTGTTGCTTAGTGGTCCAAAATCCTCTTTTCTGATGAAAGCAACTTTTGCATCTCATTTGGAAACCAAGGACCCAGAGTCTAGAGGAAGAATGGAGAGGCACACACCGCAAGATGCTTGAAGTCCAGTGTGAAGTTTCCATCGTCTGTGTTGATTTGGGGAGCCATGTCATCTGCTGGTGTTGGCCCACTGTGCTTCATTAAGTCCAGGGTCAATGCAGCTGTCTACCAGCAGATTTTGGAGCACTTCATGCTTCCTTCCACAGACGAGCTTTATGGGGATGTTGACTTCATTTTCCAGCAGGACTTGGCACTTGCCGACACAGCCCAAAACCAAAACCTGCTTCAATGACTGTGGGATTACCGTGCCAGCAAACTCTCCTGACCTGAACTCCATAGAGAATCTATGGGGCATTGCCAAGGGAAAGATGAGAGATATGAGACTGAACAATGAAGAAGAGCTAAAGGACGCTGTTGACGCATCCTGGTCTTCTATAACACCTCAGCAGTGCCACAGGCTGATAATTTCTATGCCACACCGCATTGAGGCAGTAATTGCTGCAAAAGGGACCCAAACCAAGTATTGAGTACATCTGCATACTTATACTTTTTAGAGGTCCGATCTTGTTCTATGTACAATCCTTGTTTTATTGATTGCATGTAGTATTTTAATTTTCTGAGATTGTGGATTTGGGGTTTTCATGAGCTGTAATCCATAGTCATTGCAATTATGACAAATCACGGCTTGAACTATTTTGCTTTGCATGTAATGAGTCAATCTCATATATTAGTTTCACCTTTTAAGTTGCATTACTGAAATAAATGAACTTTTGCACGATATTCTAATTTTTCGAGTTTCACCTGGAGGAGGGACCATCTAGATTTTTGGACTTAAGAGTCACTAACAGGGTAAATGCTCAAATCATTCTCAATATGAGATTATTCGTTCAAGAGAAGATGAAAATAAGCAAGTTGAAGCTATTCCAAAATACGATGCAGGTGCTATTATTGAGAACCTAAGGCAATTTGGGAGATGTTAATATAGTCTTAGAAGTGTTCCTTGAGAAAATGAGTTGTACTGAGAACGTTTCTTTCTCTAGCATTGGTATATATGTAAAAAAAATGGAGAATTTTTCCTCTGAAAACAAATTTTAAAATTGCTTTATTACTTTCCTTTTTTATAAACAATATATGACATCTTTAACTCTTTGGCTCTTTGAGTATTTTGCATATAGTCAAAAGGCCAAAAAAAACCTTCAAGCCTTGCAAAGTCAGTAGAAGCATCCTGTTATAGTCAGTGGATTTTAGGCCTCTTACAGTTGTACAGATAACATTCTGAAATGGAAGACGGAGCAGATTTTATTACAATATACTGTATCTGGTTTCCTGGCAAGTTGTCAACTAGGCTCTGAAGAATACACAGAATGATAAACAATATTTGGCTCTGTCAGAATATTAGAAACCTATTTTAAGAGGAATTCACTGTATTTCTCTGGATATACTCTTAGACCACAACCACACATACTATTTACTGTGATTTTTCTAAATGTTTTTGAATATCTGAATATCTGTTTTGAATATATATGTGTGTATGTATGTACAGTATGTATGTATGTGTGCATGCATGTATGTATCTTCGGAAGAAGCTTCTTGAATGAGAAGCAAAATGTCTTCCAAGAAAAACCAGAAAGTCCAGTTGCTTCTTGAAAAAGCACCTTTGGGATCTGGATCATCTCTACAACCTGGATGACTGAGAATCTCCATAGACTTTTTCCTTCTTGTTCAGTCCATATAGCAAGCATAGTAAAAGTTAAGTGCTAATGGCATAAAAATAATTTAAGTAGATATAATGAAGTTATCATAAAAACTTAGGTGCTTTTGTGATAATTCAGTGTTTAGTGAGAAGTAAGTAGCTTGACTAATTTATTTTCCATATTACAATTTTTGGGAATTTTCTAATGATGAAAACATTACCTGATGAAAACATTTCTTTACACCATCATTGGTTACTCACTTCAATTGTAAGCATTATTTGTGTAAATTTTATGTAGTAATATAGTTGGATGAGAAAAACCTGATTATTTAATTACCTTAAATTGCATATTTTAACATATAAGCTGTTCGCAAATTGACATTTCAAGAATTCTTGCCATTGATTTGACTGGATCAGGCTAATGCTCATCTTGTTTTATTTATTTAATTTCCAATTATCTTAAAACACCAAAATTATTGTAAATTCAGAAAAAAATAAGGCAGTATTTTCAAACCTAGGATTTAAAATACTGAAGCTTTTTTCTTTTGTATTTTTCAATTTTGGGGCATGTGAGATTTGGAATTAAGCCAATAGTTCTGAATTATTTTGTGGAGCAATTTGAAGTACAGAATAGTAAATATATAGAACCTTGTCATTTTCATTTTTTTCACTCAGCTTTCTTATTACAGAAAACAGAGTTGAATTTTGAAAGGAATAGCCTTGTGCCTCTCTTGATGCAACACAGATAACACAAGAATGCAAACTTGAGTTTTTATTTATATTTACAGTTAAGCTATCAGCTGAAAGTGGGAATCATGTACTGCAAGTCTGGGCAAAGCACAGAAGAGGAAATGTACAATAATGAATCAGCAGGCCCAGCCTTTGAAGAATTTCTTCAGTTGCTGGGAGAACGGGTTCGACTTAAAGGATTTGAAAAGTATCGTGCCCAGCTAGACACAAAGAGTAAGACTGCCTGAATATATAGCTATAAATGATAACATATTAATCATCCCAAATAAAACTACATCTGTAGTTTGCATTTATTTCCAGTTATCAATATTTTGTTTCATAATAAATACAATACATTTTAGCTTCCTTTCTCTTTGACATGGAAAGTATGGTTCGCTTCTGAGGGTAATCAAAGTTTTTAAAGTCTGCATACCAGACAATTAACTGGTATGCATTAACCAGTTAATGCATTAACCATACCAGACAATTAACTGGTATGCATCTGTTAACATAGATGCATTGAAAAGAAGTATCAAATTCTCATTACTAGCTTTTATTACAAAGAGCACAACTTATAAACCTGCTAATGGGTTGGATATGTGAATTTATCTATGTTTATGGTATACAGATGTGATAATTGATCTGTAACACTAATGATAGGATGAAGTAAATCTAAATAAATCATCTCAATTTAAAAAGTAGTTTATTGTACTGAACAAGAGATTAATGTTGAAATGACACATGCAAAGGCATAACACTAATTTAGTTTCTATTTTATAATTATAATTGGTAAGCATACAATATTTTAGCAAAATTTCCACATTAAAAATTATGTTATATAGTTTCTAGCATATTCACTTTTAAGTATCTTTGGTTTTTCTGGCATCCCTTAGAATGTATAATGTGTTTAAAATATAACACATTAAAAATATATATAAAATTAAAAATAAGTAATATTTCTATTTTTTATTTTGCTTTAGAATAAATATTACATTGATTTGGTGCTTGTTTAAATGTATATTTTGCAATCTTGCGGATTGTGTTATTTATAATAATAATAATAAATTAGATTTTATATTATATATTTACAGCTGATTCAACTGGTACGCACTCTCTTTATACAACATATAAAGAATATGAAATCATGTTTCATGTTTCTACAATGTTACCATATACACCCAACAACAAGCAACAGGTAGGAACTACTTGAATAATCAGAATATTTAATGTTTATTTCAGATATTATATTAAATTACAATTTTGGCTATCTTGACTAGCTGAAACAAGTATTGGGCTCTCTTGTATCTTATAATTTATATTGTGATGAAAAGGAGCTGGGGAATATTTTTTCCTGTTTTCAATACATTGAGTTTTTATCACTGATTAGACTGGTTTCATTTGTACTACTGTATCTCTTTTAAGATATCTAAATTAAGCAAATTTGAACAGACAACAAAAATGGCACCATATGACAAAACTAATTTGGAGATTAAACAAAACTGTGTGTAGAACTTTTTATTCTAATGTAGATGTTTTGGAGATTTTTGTTTCCTTTACAGAAATTGTTTTACTTTAATCACCTAAGGAGAAGTTGCTTTATGTCATTCTGGAAAACCATATTTACAGAAATGTTGGGATGTTCATGCTATTTAGAATTTGATTTTGATTTTTAAGTTCATAACAATGCAGTGTATTTACTACTAACATTGAGCTGGAAGAATAAAATCTGGCCAACATTCCCTTTGGAGTAACAGTGGAATAGCACTGACAGAATAGCAACCTTCTCCATGCAGATAGCTGCACTAGTAATTGAATATTTTTGTGGGACCTATTGTTCTTTGCAAGGCAAAGTATTACCAAGCTAGACCTTGGGATAATCAGCATATGGTAGACCTGATTTGTTTGCAGACTGTTAATCTGATGGAGCCAAGGTGTGGTTCATATTGCTGTTCCACCATGCTGTGTTACCATAAAAAAACTATGAATGAATATGCTGATTCTCCATGACAGTATTTATGAAATCTCTGACAGGATATGCTCCAAATTCCATATGTTTCTACTTTCTGCAATGTCCTGTCATATATTCTATGGCTTCAATCCAATGTATTTTTAGCAGAACAAACGAGATGGAAGAGACAGAGACAAATAGGCTGTTTTGTGAAATATTATACAATTGAAAGCAAAAGCCAGAAAATTTATAATTCTTAAAACACAATTTATAAAGCATAGTTTTACAGTAATGCAAATATATTTTGGCAAAATGTGGATTATGATTTGTAGTAAGCCATAAAAATGTTTTAAGGAGCTTGCATCAAGATTAATGGAAGATTTTATGTAAAAGATAACTTTTCTATGTGTGAAGTATTATTTTGTCAACAGTTCTGAATCTGATGGGTTGCTTGCTAACAACAACTTGCTAACAACTGCAGAAAAGTAGTTAGTGTTGAGGTAATTCCCCATTAGGAGAATGAGCGCATACAGGGAGACATATAAAGAGTAGTGTTGGAATAATACACACAGAGCACACAGATACACTGTACAGTAAATGTAAGTTTTTACTTCCAGAAAGGTTTAAGCAAAGTCCAAAATAAGCAATCCAAAGTCATTCATAAGATAAATCAGTCAGTTTTCAATCCAGGGATAATTCCAATATCAAAGTCCAATGTCAAAAAACAGTTCAGTAACAGACTTGCATTAAATCCAGTAATATCAGTCAATTAGGAAAAATGGAGCAATGGCTTTCCAACAGAAAATACTTTCCAACAGAAGGAAAGAGAGACTTACTCACACTCTCTTTTGAGACTAAAGCTAAGACAACCCAGGTTTCTGGCTCCATCTTATGGCCGTTTGAAAAATCACACCAATCTCTTAAAGACATAGTACTAAAATGTTTATCCTGGTTTATATATTACCTGTTAGGTGACTAAAGGCCATGTCACACTGCCCAACGGATGCAAAAAGGACACAACAGACGAGCAAAATGTTCCATCCGTTGTTATCCGCTCTCAAAAGGGGCAAAAATTTGCATAAGCAGAGCGGATAACACGGAAAGGAACGGATGTGGGGAGGACGCAGAGCGGATGTATAGAGGATGCAGAGCGGATGCAGAGCGGATGCAGAGCGGATGAGCTGCATCCGCTTTCATCCTTTCTCCATCAGTGCTACTAACGCTGCACGTCCGTTTTGCTTCCTCCCTGCGTCCGTTTACTGCTGGAACGGATTTTAGTTGTGCGGATGCACAGCGGATGCCTAGCAGATATAGCAGATGCGTAATGGATGCAGAATGGATGTCCCCCGTATGCCTAGAGGATGCAGAACGGATGCATTGGATACATTTTCCGCGCAAAAGTTTTAGGCAGCCCAAAACTTTCTGAGCGGATGAAACGTCAATAAACGGATGCTGGACGGATAGAGAGGAAGCAAAACGGAGGTAGTGAGTACATCGCATTAACCAACGGATGGCAAGCTTTTTTGTCCGTTTTACATCCTCTTTGCATCTGTTAGTGCAGTGTGACATGGGCTTTATATTCCTAACAGTCAGAGAAGTCATCTTTGTCCACTCACTCTTACCATTTTGACAAAATTAACCTTCTTCCACTGTCCCTTTAGACGTTTTTGAAATGCTTAAAATTTGCTAATTATTATTTGGACTGAATTGGGAAAAATGCATATTTTGCAGATACATATCTGAATGTTGAAAAAGTTTTGTGGTGGATTAAACTTTGTTCACATCTAATAGTTTAGATTTCAAGTTAATTATACTAAATGTACATCATTTGTTGCAAATATACAAACTTGAGAGTTTTTTTTCCTCCTAAGAAATATTTTTTAAGAACATATCCTGAATTGAAAAGCAAGAAAAAAATAATTAATTTGATAAGTCAGCCAAAATTAAATCATAATTTTAATATATTGAAAAATATTGCCTAAATTAAAAACTTTGTCATTTTGTAAAGATTTAGACACACAATAAAATAATAAAAATTTTATGACTGTAAATTTAATTTTAGAAATAAAATCTCATGGAAAGACGTTTCTTTGCATTAAGGTAGATCTCTAATTGTTGTTATGGAAACTACAAGTTTTAATTTATTTTAACATTTTTTTTATATTGATAAATTCTTCAATAACTTCTTTGTTTTAGAAACAATTTTAAAAAACCATCAGGCATTTTTATATTTTAAAACATGAACTAATGAGAACAATAATCATATTCTATAACAGTATTAATGCTTTTAATTCTCATGGGTTTCTTGTCTTCATGATCAAAGCTGTTAAGAAAACGACACATTGGAAATGATATCGTGACAATAGTTTTCCAAGAACCTGGAGCCGAATCATTTAGCCCAAAGAATATTCGTTCTCACTTTCAACACGTCTTTGTCATTGTCCGAGTGCACAATCCTTGTACTGACAATGTTTGTTACAGGTAACTATTATACTGTTTATGATGGTTTTGCATGACAGAAAATAACTTTTTATCTCTAAACCACCCAGAGTCATGTAGGCAGTGAGATGGGTGGTGCCTAAATTTGATAACAACAGGTAGTCCTTGATGACATTTGAGCCCAAAATTTCCACTCCTAACAAAGGCAGTTACTAAGTGAGTTATGTATCATTTTATGATGTTTTTTGCAACAGTTTTGCAACAGTTGCTAAATGTATCACTACAGTTGTTGGGTAAATCATGCAGTCATTAAGCAAATCTGGCTTCCCTCTTTGACTTTGCTAGGCAGCTGGCTGGGAAGTTTACAAATGTTGATCACATGACTCCAGAACAGTGCAACTGTAATAAATATCTGCCTGTTGCCAAGCACCCAAATTTCGATCATGTGACTGTGGGTATGCTGCAACAGTTGTCCATGTGAAAAACGATCGTGTCACTTTTTTCAGCACTGTTATAACTTCAAATAGTCACTAAATGAATGGCTGTAAGTTGAGAACTACTTGCATGAAGTTGCAATATTCAGTCAGAGCATTTTCTAATTTATTCTATTATTATTTAGCAGTAAAATATTTTAGATGCAATTAGAAGTAAATGAAAATCTGAGAACTGTTTATTATTTCTATTTTTTCTATCAAAAATGATTATATATGAGTTAAATAGTTTGAAACTAGAGATACTGGCTTTGCACAGCAGAATGAAAACCAAATGTATCTTATATACTAGATTTGTAGTAGTTGTCCCACAATGTTTATATGCAAGGAAATTTATTTCAAATGCACATTTAGTAAGCAGAACATGTATTTTTGAAAGATGACTATATATTTCTTTTTCTGGAAAATATCCAAGACATATAAATGGAATGTTTCAACATTCGAGATTGAGAAAGAAACTACTGGCGATATATTTCTTTTTAATGTATTAGAAATACAAATATAGGTTATTTGCTTTATGTGTCCTTCTTCTTAAATGACCACATGTGTTTCTATATAAAGTAATAGTAACACAAAAAAGGATATTTCAGAAATATTTAATTAACAGTTTATTATTAACTATTGCTTAAATGGGTAAGACTCTTGAAATAGAAAGAAGGCATTACAATTATATTTTCTGTTTGGGTGACAGGGTTTAAATAATAAAATTATGTCATCCTGATCTCATTGTACATAATCTCCATAAATATAATTAGCATTCTTTCTTGATAGACAAATTTCATAGTCTTACTTTACTGCTTCCCATTCTTCCTTTCCCCTTTTGGTCCTGTCTTAATAAAATCAGAACCCACATCATTTTCAAAACTCTTTAAAGTGTCTCCCTTATATAAAAATAAAAAATGGAGATAATGTCAAATTTTTTTTAGTAACGTTGTTTGGAATAAGTAGGACCCCAGTGGCATCCATCAATATGCATTTTGGACTCGTGGGGAGCAGGGAGTTGAGAGGAAAGCAAGAGATCTATGGTGGGAGGAGTGATGTAATTACCAGCGGAAAGTTGTTGTCAGATTCTCAAAATACAAGGGAGAAGTGAGCATGGCATGGACTCTTCTATTGACTGTGCACTAAAACAAAATTTGAGCTGTAGAAATCTGTTCTCACTCAAGCCAGTAGGATTTTCATAAATTCCAATGTAAAAAGGCTGGCAAGAAAAATGGATTGGATCCTGCTGAATCACTAGTACAATGATTCACATGCAT
This sequence comes from Laticauda colubrina, assembly GCA_015471245.1. Lineage (NCBI taxonomy): Eukaryota > Metazoa > Chordata > Lepidosauria > Squamata > Elapidae > Laticauda > Laticauda colubrina. Next base: position 49,658,094 of record BLBF01000005.1, on the reverse strand, counting down.
TAATGTTCTATTGAGGTTCTGTAGCTTTACATTTTTTGAAAAAAAAAATGCTTTGCATTATTGCACTTTCCATGTAATTTTTGCTTTTACCAGTGTATTCATTCACCTATTACTTCTCTGCTTCTTTTCTATTTGGTTTAGGAGCAATAGAAGTAACATTCCCAGTCAGCATTTAAAAATAATCTCTTCTCTAAGTAGCAAGTGCTTGTTTCTTTGTAAGTCTGGGACGGAATAGTTAGAAATTTGAGCAATTCAAGGTATTTCTTTTATGTTTTCAGGACATGTGGAGGTGGTTGTTAACATATATTGTAGAGAGCAGAATAAAAAAAATGAATAATGTTTGAATACTTTATTGCCAAGTAACTTCACTTGAAAAATGTAGTTCATAGTTTGTAGGTTTGGAGAAGAATAAAGATGTGTGTAAAATACTATTGACTTAATGTAAATGTACTGCATGCAAGCAAAAAACAATAATAGTAATTGATAAAGTGTACTCAAATAGATATATAATATATTGAAGAAATTTTAAGAAATGGTCTAAACTGTAAATAATCAGCATATCAAAGATTTTTTTTTAATGTCATGAGGCATCTAGCAGTTGTAACAGAATATGGACTGTTTATAAAAACAACAAAATATATAGCGCATTGAAATTTATATGTTTTTGCATATTGTTTTAAATCACATTTATGTATTTTTGCAGTGTTGCTGTGACAAGATCAAGAGATGTGCCCTCATTTGGACCTCCAATTCCTAAAGGCATCACCTTTCCTAAATCAAATGTGTTCAGGGACTTCTTACTGGCCAAAGTGATCAATGCTGAGAATGCAGCTCACAAATCAGAAAAATTCCGTGCTATGGCTACTAGAACCCGTCAGGAATACTTGAAAGATTTGGCAGAAAAGAATGTGACAAATACACCCATTGATCCTTCTGGCAAATTCCCTTTCATCTCACTTGCTTCTAAGAAGAAGGAGAAATCCAAACCCCATCCAGGAATAGAACTGCATAGTTCTGGCGCTGTTGTGTGGATTCTCCACGCTAAAGACTATAGCAAGGGTTTAGATATAGATTGTCTTTTGGGCATTTCTAATGAATTTGTTGTTGTAATTGAACAAGATACAAAAAGTGTTGTATTCAATTGTTCCTGCCGCGATGTAATAGGATGGACTTCAACAGATACAAGTGTCAAAATTTTCTATGAAAGAGGAGAATGCATTTCTGTGGAAAATTTCAAAAACCCTGAAGATATCAAAGAGATTGTCAAAAGACTAGAGGTTAGAATTCCTTATTTTTACCTTACCTTCCTTCCTCAAGCATAAATATATATAGAAATGCTTTAATTTCCTTCTTGGATCTGAACAACAAACTAAAATAAAATGGATGTAGGAGATGACCAGGGGTCACACATACTCATTTGGAATCTCTTATGTGCCTATAAGAAACTTAAATCCACCCGCCCCCTTGAAATATCTTGACTCTTATCTTGCACCAATTAATCTTGACTATTAGCAGATTAGACTCTTGTGCAGGTAGCATGAAATAGACTTGTAGTACTTTTGGACTCTACTTTGGTTTCTGATTTCTTGTATCTGACAATGTTCTACCCACTTACTAGGTTACTTTTCAAATCCTTGTCCTACTCAGAGCAATAAAACATCTTGTAGCTTATTCATCTACTTTTTAACGTCTGGATAGTGTATTTATTATATGAATATTTACACTTTAGCTGCATAAATGTTATTTGTGAAATCAAAACAGTATTTTCCATGCTGTGAGAAAAGACTTACCAGTAATATTTCCAGCATTCAAAAATATTATCTTTTAGGAACAGGACTTAACATAGTACAGCAAAGAGTTCCATACCAAGAGTTTACTGAATTATAAAAAGTGTCAAGTCAATAAAAGATTTAATAATTAAATGGCTTTTGTCAATTTGTAAATGAATACTAGTCTACACATCCTCTATTACTGTAGGTATTGTTTCATACATTTAATGTTTTTGTAGCATTCATAATTTTCAGCAAGGACTGGAATATAGCTAGTCATTTTTACAAGCTAAGCTGACGATTATTCCTCAGTAGTAATCCAGCTATCTTTTTCAGAGGTATATACTATAGTTGCTGTATGATGCTGTATGAATAAGGAATGTCAATATCTACCTTGCTTCATGCTCTGTTTTAAAGATTAAGCCTATTTATTTGTGTCTCCTACTGAATTACGTGTTCATTGTACTATACTGTTCTCATTACACCTCCATATCTCTGTCTTCTAATTCTCAGCTTGTGACCAAGGGATGTGAGTCAGTGGAGATGACTTTACGGCGGAATGGATTGGGTCAGCTTGGCTTTCATGTGAATTACGAAGGAATCGTGGCAGATGTTGAACCATATGGCTATGCTTGGCAAGCAGGATTACGACAAGGCAGCAGATTAGTAGAAATTTGCACTGTGGCTGTTGCTACCCTAAGCCATGAGCAAATGATTGATCTCCTGAGAACTTCAGTTACTGTGAAGGTTGTCATTATCCCACCTCATGAAGATTGTACTCCACGAAGGTATTTGGCAACCAATAAATTAATTAATATCTATCACTGATTAAAAGAGAAACAGCTTGAAGTAGTAGTTAAAGAATCAGGCTAGAAACCAGATGACTGTAAATCCTAGTCCCAGGTGACCTTCAGCTAATCACTCTCAGCTCTAGGAAACAGGCATATGTCTGTTATATATTATTATATTATTATCTATTATGTGTCTATTATCTATATGCCTGTTTTCTTTGTCTGTGTATCCTATCTAGAGGTATGACCTTTTGAAGTTATGACAGGTGCTATAAAGCCCATATGAAGCACTTCCAGTCATCATAAAAGTCTCCCCCCTATCAGTTACATGATCAAAGTTGGGCAGTTGGCAACCTGTTCATACTTACAATTGGTTGCCACACACCCCATGACCATGGGATCACGATTTGTAATTCTGTTGATTTCCCCAGAAAATCAATGGGTAAACTGGCTGGGAATATTACAAGCTGCTGCCACCTGCCCATAGTACTCCCTCATGTTGCTGGCTTAAAGAGCTGCCCGCCAAGGAAGACCAAACTCCTTTGACAGGGTAAAGACCAAGGTTGGAGGCACATTACTGTATCCCATTGAAGGCAGTCCCTTCTGCACATGAAAGGGCGCTGAATCTCTTTGGCAGAGTGGATCTGAGGAGCTGTGCTTTGTTCCTACACTCTACCAAAGGCATTCCCTTCCATGAATGGATGGGAGCTGATATCCTTCATCAGGCAGCTCTTTCAATCCCTAGAGCTGAGAAGGAGCCGAAATCCAAGCAGATGCAAGGGGAAGGCCCAGATCAGGCTGGAGCAAGTGTCTTTTTGCTCAGGGGATGAAAATCCTGCTTGGATTTTGGCAGAAAGGATTTTCAGTTCTTGAATGGAGAAGCAATACAGTTAAGAGACATGGCATCGGTGTGTGTGTGTTTTGTGTGTGTGAAGGCCCTGGGAGACCTGGCACAGACCATGCACAAGTGTCTCTCCCTCGGAGGTTGAAAATCTTACTTGGATTTTGGCAGCTTTGCAGCTTCTAAGCCTCCAAAAGTCTCCTCACCCCTATAGAGGTGCCCCATCATTCTTATCTGGACTCTGTCCATTTAACAATATCACCAATCAGTGATTGCTCAATAAGTGCAACCAGAAGTGCCAGGATTGCGATCACTGAATAAAGTCGTCACATGGGCAGTCATGTGACAATTTGCTTCACAACCATTTCAACCAGCAACTGAGATTCTGGTCCAGTTGTGATTGCATTATCTCCATGTGTCTATGTATCAGCTCTTGATCTCTATGTCTATATATAAGCAGGCAGTTTACACACCTTTCAAAAGAGATGATAAAAAGCACAAAAGAAAATTTAAAAAGACCAGAACACATCTCCTCCCAGCAGCCAATGCCCAGATAAACAGGTTAACATGAGACAATCAAGCAGAAAACAATACCTTTATCAAGGAACTACCACCAAGACTGGTAGGTCAAGTACTGTGTATAAAAGGGAACTAAGCTCCACAATCACCAGCACTGACGATATCACTTAGACAGGTAATGAAACAACTGCAAATAAGCTTAGAGAGCCCCAAGGACTTCACAAATCAAATCTGAGCTACATATATTCTCTTCTGTTGGAAACAGTAATATATTTTATTATAGAATTCAGTGTTACAAGGTTAAAGTGTCACTTTTTTCACTGAATTTTGAATGCTTGGTGTTAATTCTTTATCCAGTTTCTTGAGACTTACTTTTGAATAAAGATTAAAAATTTGTCCCTTCTTCAATAAGCAAAGAAGATATTTCACTTCCTAGAAAACCATTTGATTAAACTGAGAAATTGGAAGTGATAGTAGCTTTGAATGACATCATCTTCCTGTGTGCATGTTCACAGGAATGGGGCAAGAGGAGGAATGTTAAAATATACATTGTGACTCAAACTGTGTCCCTTTTGCACATGCACTATGATATTGTGTGCAAGGGATAAGGCTTACATTGTGATGACCAACATATATTTTGTCATTTTGAAAAAAACATGGTTTGTTGCAGACATACCAAAAATACAAGAAGACTTATATTCAAGTATTATACTTGAAGCTAACTTGCAGCAGTCTATGAGTTTCATACTGTAAATGTTCTTATGTTCAAGGTATTCTCATTGCTGTTTTATAGTGAAACAATGCATTGTACATGTTTCTCCCGTATTTCACATTTTGGTTAACTTACTTTTCAATCTTCCAGAAGTTTTTCAGAAATTCATCGCATGCCAGTAATGGAATACAAAATGAATGATGGCGGAGTTCCATACGAATTCAAATTCCCATTCAGAAATAATAACAAGTGGCAGAGAAATGCTAACAAGGGGCAAGCATCTCATGTTCAGCAAATGCCATCACAGACACAAAGTCCAATTACCACTAGAGTTGCCTCAGGGAAAGGTGAAGGAAAAATGCCTCCTCCAGATCGGGCCGCCAACATTCCACGTAGTATTTCTAGTGATGGCCGTCCACTGGAGAGTAGAAGGTATGATTCTAACTTGGGAGTGTTCTTTTGCAGTGCAAGTAACAGAATTTTTCAATCCAAAATACAGGTAGTCCTCAACTTACAACCACAATTGGGACTAGAATTTCCATTGCTATGGTTGTTAAGTGAGTTGCACCCAATTTTACAACTTTTTTTGACATGTTTATTAAATGGATCATTGGAATTCTCAACTTAATTATGCTGTCATTAAGCAATGGCTTTCCCCCATTGATTTTGCGTGTTGGAAACTGGCTGGGAAGGGGCTCACATAAGATAATGAAGCCTTCATATGCTGTTTGCCAAGTGCCTGAATGTTGATAATTGATCATAATAATTCTGCAATTGTACAAAGTTCAAGGATTGATTTTGGGTTTTTTTTAACTTCAGTCACTGAATAAATGGTTTTAAATCAAGGACTAATTGTATAAAGGGAGTGTTTAATACTATAGACAATTCTTAAAAGAAAGAAGTCACAAAAGCTATATCTTCATTTTTAATCAGACCATTTTTAAATATATTTGGATTCTTTTAAAGAGGCATTAGATTAACTGTGAATAATTATATTTGTATTATTCAAATAATTCTTGTTCTGATTCTGACTTATTCTCAATTACTTTTTGTAGAAAATGTAATTATTAACTTACTGTTTGCCTCTGATATTCCTAAGGCTCCCTCCCACAATCTTTCCTACCCAGGCCCACTATATCTTTAACTTCACATATGGCATGTTCATTTGCCCAATCTCTGACAATAAAACTGGATTGTCTACTTGAGCACCCATTTTGGATCTTACTAGAGTTCACTTTTTCAATAGAAGAAAATTTATAAAATCTGGACTGTGTGTTTTTTCATTTCTTCTATTCAGTATTAGTTTCAACATGTACAAAAAAGTGAACATGTTTATTCATTCCACATATTTCTAAAATTGCCGTAACAAAGTAAGTATAATTTGAAACTTGTTAGTATTTCTTAAGTCCTCCAGATGTAAAAATAAATAAGGGGGAAAGGTCAAGCCAATACAGTGAGTTAGCTTTTATATTTGTTTATGATCATTTAGTATTTGGCGTTCATTTTTCATATGTATTATGAAATGAACCTTTAGAAAGGTTGTCTAAACTTATGAGTATTAAGTCCAGTTCTTTTGATACTGAGGAACACAGTCTATATGATAGGCTGTCATATGTTTTTATCAAAATTCTGCAAAATTGGGCTCATCATTCTGATTTGATAGATTGCCTCTTTAACTACTATTCTTACTTTTTAAAAGAATAGACCTTAGAGTTGAAAATAATCACTTTTTTAAAAAAGTTGGTGTCAAATGATATCACAGCAAATACATTTCATGGTAATTTCTAGTAGATTATAGTTCACTTATTCCTACATTCTCTGTTTACTTGTTTTTCATGTGTACTAGAAATGTTGGCAGTTTATAGTTAGTTGTAATTTGTTGGTTTTCTGATGTAAGTTATGATAACAAAGTGATTAAGTGGGAATGACGTCTGTAATAGTTTTAACTTTGTACTAGTGGAAAATACTTAGGTTTGCCAAGGAAGGCATTTGTTTTTGTCAGTGCAGTACACTACAGATCTTGGGGAAATAGAGGCTAGTGAGGCATAGAATATGTAATTACAGAATATGTAAGGAACTGAAAATAAAAACACCGCATATATAGGAAAGTTGAAGAATGTACAATCACCAAGAAAGTACCAACAGATGACCAGACTGCAGAGATACTGTTAAGGAACTAGCACTGATGTTATGTAAATAACAAAGCTCAGTGAGCATCAAGGGCTCCAAAGTAAAAGCTTAAATAAGCTTTGGTTAGGTTATTAAAGGAAAACCCAAATAAAATAATAATTATATCTGCTTTTCGTTGAAGATAGTAAAATATTAGCAGGGGAAAAGACATCCAACTCAACTCAGAATTTCAGAATAGAATAGAGCTGGAAGGGACTTTGGAGTTTTTCTAATCCAACCCTAGACCATTTCAGGCAGGTAAAAACCTCCAGTGATGAAACACCTACAACTTCTGAAGGCAAGCTGTTCTACTAGTTAATTGTCCTCACTGTTTCTCCTTAATTCCTAACCCCCCACCCCGGCCCCCATGATTAGTTTCTATTCATTTTTGCTTGTTTTGGCTCAATAAAAAGCAAATATTCTTCCAAAAATCTAAAAAAATAGGACAAAGGGGAAATCAGAACCTTAAATAAATTGCAGTCAGTGGTGGCTAAAAATCGGCAAATTAAGAGTACGTGGGCTGATTGGCTCAAGGGTCCTTAGCTTCAGTTAATCCTTAGCTGCATACCCATCTTCCTATCCTATGAACCCATATTCCTCCCTTTCTCTACCTTTACTTAATATCTAACAACATCCTTTGCTCCAATTGAAGCATAAGGAATCGTAGAAAAAGAAAGGCTCCAAGAAGATTAGGTAGCAGACCAACACACAGGTCACGTGAAGTACAGTGAGTCAGAAGACTAAGGATTCAAGTTTTACCCTATTCACCCAATAAGATTTCTAGATTTATTCTTGACTGAAATCAGGAACAACCAAAATGCTCAGTTCTTGCCAAATTATAGTTCATCCTGAACTGTTTGGCAGAACTTCTGAGCTGTACTTTGGTAGTACTTAAAAGTTTAAGAACTGTTTTGAAGTTTCAATATTTCTTTATAAACATAATCTAAAACATTTGTTTTCCAGATATGAATCATTTTTCTCAATAAATAAACAAGAATGGTGTTTTTGACTCATTGGTTCCTCTTTATCTAGTTTCAGGATCTGTGTGGAGAACAGATCATGCTTTAAATCATATTTATGCAGAAATAATAATTCAAAAGGGTTCACAAAGTGGGAAAGCACTTTTAAGCATCACTATGTGTTTAGCTTTGAAACAAAACAACATTTTTGCAATAGGGACATCCCATTGCACAGTATTCCATTTGACATCATTACCAGGGAACATTCTACAGAATCAAGAAACTGATCTGTAGAATCTTGAAAGCAATGAAGCAAATACCAATAGGCAGTATATATTTGTCAAGAATGAATGTTGCTGAGATTAATCTTATTTCATTTTCTGATCAGGTAACTTCATTCAGAAATCACAGTTTACTGAATGAATGAACAGGAAAAGCAAACAGAAGTTTGGCAGGGGAATAAGCTGAACAGAGGAAAGAGGCAGAATAGAGAACAAGAATCAAGAAGATGGGAAGACTAATAAATAATTGCCATTGCTAATAACTGCTGCTATTGTATTGTGTAAAAACATAACTTTGCGGATTTGGAAGGATAGTTTAATTCAATTTTCTACCATAGAAGGAAAGGCAGGAAAGGCAGTTACATAAAGCTTGAGAAATGGTGGTCTGGCCTCTTAAAAATTTCAAAGATGGAGAATTTACAACTTCTATAGGTTGACTATTCTGCTGGTATATAGATCTTACTATTTAAAATTGAGGTGTGTGATTGGAGCATTGATTGTTGGTGATCTAGTTGAGGTAGCTTTGGGGACACATAAGACATAGAGACAGGGATGGGCTGCTGGGATTTGCAGGGGTTTGGGAGTACCCCTAGCTAAGATTCTCCAAATCCCACTGCAGGTAAGTGGAGGGTACATGCAGAGGCTTGGGGAGGGTGAAAAATGGGCCTCCCGGAAGTTCAGGAAGGCCTGAATTGGACCCGTTTCCGGCTTCCAGAGAGCCTCCAGAGCCCAGAGAGGCTGTTTTCGCCATCCCAGAGGCTCGAGGAAAGCCTCTGCAGCCTGGGTAAAGCAAAATACCCCGCCCCATCACTGTGGTGCAGGAAGGCAACTAGGCCATGCCCACCATGGCCACGCCCACCTAGCAACCAGGCAGAGAACCTGTTGCTAACATTTTTGAAGTCATCCCTGCATAGAGTTCACTGAATAGAAAAATAGGAGTTTGGTAGCAAAGTCCAAGGATCAGTGAGATCTTTTTCTTTTTTTGTTTATCAGAGGAACATAATAGAAGAAAGCTGTCCTTGAAAACTATAAGAGACATGCCATGTTTTTCTTTCTTTCCAATGATGACATAAGCTATTTGTGTAACAAACTGCCATCCTGGAAAGGAAGGTAATGGATATAAAGGCAAAAATGCCCATCAAGCTTATCAAAAAAGATGAGAGTTACTTGAATTAGAAAAAGGGAGTGTTTTTGGATGTAAAGTGGGATCAAAGAACCTCCAAAAGATAAGAAAAGTTCATGTGGAGAAATGGAGGAATGTGTGAGAAAGGTCCAAGTTTGTGAAGAAGAGCTTTTATAATGGTTGTGATCTTTGATAAATCATAAAACTGGATCAAGCGTCAGAGGATCGGAGAAAAGGCAAAGTTATTCTTATATTCAGAAAGGGCAATAAAGAGGACCCAGAGAACTGCAGACCAATTAGCTTAATGTCAATAACAAGCCAAATTTTAGAATGCTTTATCAAGCAGTTTGTGAGCTTTTCCAAAACAATGCATTGCTTTGCAGGAGCAGCATAGGTCTAATCGAGAATAATTCCTGCCAAATCAACATGATATCTCTTTAATAGAATGATAGTTTAGTTGACCAGAGAAATGTGGTGGATAAAGGGCACCTTGATTTTAAAATATAAGTTAGCATTCCCCCCTACATCACTGCAAGATTTTAGCAGAGAAGATGGCAAAATGTGGACTAAATTACGCTACCATTAGATGGATAGAGGCGGTTAAACAATAATATGTAATCCATACACATCTGTGGCTCCATATCAAAATAGGAGAAAGTATTAGTGTCAACATTCTTTTAATATTTGTAGATGACACAAAAATGTAGGATATTGTCAAATTTCAGGAGGATGTTAAGCTGTAAAAGTAAGTGTAAATCAGCAAGATGAATTTCAACAAGGACAGATGAATTTCAGCAAGGACAAATGAAGAGCCCTACACTCAAATAGAAAAAAAAATCAAAACTATGAATATAGACTATAGGGATGGTAGGGAACTGTAATGGCAGCAATATGCAGGAAAGGGATCAGGATGTTTTGGTAGATCACAAACTGCAAATCTGCAAGAAAAGGGTCAAAAGGGCCCAGCGGAGATTATACTATCTGAGGCTTCTCAGAAAACAACTGAATGAAAAACTGCTGGTGACCTTCTATTGCTGCACCATAGAGAGCATTTTACATACTGTACCTCTATATGGTTTGCCAATTGCACAGTGGCAGTTAGGAAAGCACGCCAGAGGTGGTTAATATCATTCCCAGAAGATCATTGGTGGCCCTCTCCCCTCTTTGGAAGAGCTTTATAGCTCCTGCTGCCTTAAGAAAGTTCAAAACATTCTCAAAGATCCATCTCATCCTGGGAACACTTTTTTTGAACTATTACCATCTGGCAGACGGTACAGGATAATAAAAACAAGGACAAATAGGTTGAAAAACAGCTTCTATTCCAAGGCAGTAGCTCTTTTGAATTCTGCTGTATAGTGCAGTGTTAGTATGGTGTCAGGGGTTTCCGGTTCAATGTGTGAAGGGTGAAGAATGTGTGTTTGTGTTTATTTTCATGGTCATGATGTGCACTGAAGATGGTGTTTGATTTCATTGTACAAGGTGCAGTGATAATAAAGTAAACTAACTAACAGAAAACAAATCATCTGCATTAGGAGATGGTGAATTCTCTTGCTATAAATGTTTAAATGAGTGGGATGGCCAACTTTTGAGGATGCTGTGATAGCAATGTCCTACAGCTACATGGATTCCAACCCCTTACATTATGCAATTATTTATGTTTTGTTATACTATACAAGTAAAACATGACCCTTGTAGCTTCCAGCTAAACATGCCATAAAAGCACTACATTCATAGTCTACCCCTTTGGAAATATTTCTTGATACGTCATTAGCTCACTTCTGTTTATAATGTTATCCAGCTAATTTTGTAATTTAATTCAAGAACCATGGAGATTGTGGGGAAATCAGCAATATTATACTGTGGAGGCAAAGGCAGAGAACAAAAGCATTCTGCCAACCCAGAAGCAACAACAGATGTAAACATTTTAAGAAATCCAAGCAGAGGATTAGCAAGAAATATATAAAACTTCAACATGAATTTCAGAATATTTTTTATATAAGTATATTTGTCCTACTTTTAAAAACTTTTTTAAAAATGCAAAAGCCCAGAGCCTCGTTTCACTTAATCTATAGACCCCCGAGCTAGAAAAAAATGATTTAAACTGGCTCGTTTCCAATTATTGAATCTCACGACTGCTGAAATTGTAACCTTGCCTCAACACACAGTCAAAATTTATTCTTTCACAGATAGTATTGCAAGGAAAATATTTGGGACTAAATCTCCAGTGACTTTATCCATGGTTTAAGTACCAATTTGAACAAAATTACCTGGTACCTAACTTCAGGAGATGCCAGTGTATTTATTTATTTGTTGTACTTAAGGTAGTATTTAAACATTTTTTTTAATTAAGTTATCCTATCTGTATTAGCTAATTTAATAGAGGCTATTTGCTTATTGGAATCACCCAGTATTATTGTGTCAGGGTTAACTTCCATATTAGGATTGCCACAAAATCTTCAAGAGAATTTGCCAAAAGAAAATAAAATGAACTATTTTAAATAACTTTAATTGTAACAGGGTTTTGTTACTTTGATTATCTTTACAATTGTTTGAATTCTGATACGTTATACCATTTTGGTCATGAGGATTACATACCAAAGGCAATTCTAACCCTGTTTTAGTCAAACAGTAACTGCCATAAAATCTTTTTCTAATACGCTTATATCACTAATGCTATTTTTGATTTAAACAAATACCATTTATGATATAATTTATCATGGAGCTGATTAAGAAAGGGACGAGTTTGTATGAAGGTGAACTTGAATACAACTTTTAGAAGGCACCTATAGGTAGGCTCCAACCTTTTTGACAGCAAGGACCAGTTTTGCCGAAAACAATTTTTCCATGAGGTGAGGGTGGTTTTGGTTTCACTAGCTCACCTGCTTACCTCCAGCTGTGCGGTCCAGTTTCAGTCTATGGCCCAGCGTTGGTGACCCTGGTAAGTATATGGGTTGGTTGTAAGTTTTTACAGTAACACTCACTATAAAGCTATAAAATACTTTCTTATGCTATAAGGCATTATATTTTCTAATTCCTTTAAACAATCGTGTATCCACCATATTTTGGTTGTTAGAGGTGCAGGAGACAATTTTTGTTGATAGATACAGTATCCACAGTAATTGGCTGGGGTAGGTATCATATTTTGCTGTTATTGGTTCCAGATGGTTAGGCAAATTCTGCTACTGATCTGGTTTTATAATTGGGATGTGTTGTTTATCCTGGCTATCATGGATTATTGTTCGTTGGTGTTGGTTTTAATCTTTGTCCCTGCACCCTCCCCCCATGAGCCATTATTGTGAGCAGAGTGGGAATAGAAAATATGTTGAATGAATTTATAATTCACTGAATTTCTATCTGCATTTCTATCTGTGATCATCCTTAATGTATATTCTCCAGTGGTCCTCCTTCCTACTACAAATAACACACACACACACACACACACAAAAAAAACCCCACACACACTTCCCCTCTACCTCCATCTACCTATCTGGTATTTTTATGCTGGTATGGAAAATGATATTTCTTATATTTGTATTTTAATGTGCATGAAAATTTCTTAGGGATTAAGGATCCTTAAGGATTTCTCAGATAAGGAGATACTTAATATTAAAAGTATGATACTATATAGACTGAGAATATGGAGTAAATTTTCAGTTAACAGGAGAAAGGTGGGGGGGAATCACTAAATGCCAGTAATGAATATGAGAAATATCACAATTTATTTATTTCAGCACCTACTGAAATATTATCACTCATGTTGGGCATTCCTTGAATGATTTGTAATCTGTTGTTTTCCTACCACTAGCTTCTTAAATAAATGTGACAACCCTAAAACAGGCTCGAGGCTCATGATTTAATCAGAGCAACTGCTGGAATCCTGACAAAATGTTTTATATAGTGTAATTTCTTTTTATCATTATATAGTAATTTTTGTATTACCGGTAGTAGATGGTACAGAAATATATTTAATAAATATGAGAATGATTGTATGATCATGTGCCATCATGTCTGTGTTAACACCTAGAACCATGTAGATACATTTTTCCCATGGGGGTTCTATCCCCAACCAAAATTATACAAAATTATTATTACTCTGTTAAGCCCCTGTCACACTGCACCAACGGATGCAAAGAGGATGTAAAACGGACAAAAAAGCTTGCCATCCGTTGCAAAACGCGATGTACTCACTGCCTCCATTTTGCTTCCTCTCTATCCGTCCAGCATCCGTTTATTGACGTTTCATCCGCTCAGAAAGTTTTGGGCTGCTCAAAACTTTTCTGCAGAAAATGTATCCAATGCGTCCGTTCTGCATCCGCTAGGCATCCGCTAGGCATCCATTCTGCATCCGTTATGCATCCGCTATGTCCGCTAGGCATCCGCTGCGCATCCGCGCAACTCGCATACACTCGGACGCAGGGAGGAAGCAGAACGGATGCAGAATGGATGCCTAGCGGAAACAAAGCATTTAAAACGGAAAAAACGTTCGCAGAGGGGACCTATCTCAGATATTAAGGATGTCTAGAGGATGCCTAGAGGATGCCTAGAGGATGCAAAGGGACACCTATACTGCCTATCAAAGGGGGAGCAACTCGTCTGCATCTCACTTTCAGACCAGCAGACCAGCTGTGCAGATCTCTGCAGCCTTCATCTGACTCTTCCTCTTCCACAGCATCCAGTCATGTCAACCGTGGATCGTAACACAGTTCTTTTGGCAGCCACCATCCTTCTGCAACAGTGCGAAGCCATCTACAGGCTCTGTGAACTCTACTATGGGAAGAAAAGGAGGCGGCCAAGAAGCGTCTGGGTCCGAAGATGGATCGGGAAAAGAGCAGAGTACGGACTGTACAACAAGCTGATGGTGGAACTCAGGAACGAAGACACTCGGACATTCCAGAACTTCATGAGGATGCCTCCAGCCATGTTTGACGAAGTTGTGCAGCGCCTGACACCCAGGTTGACCAAGGCAAACACCAACCTCCGGCCCAGCCTGGAACCTGGGCTCAAGGTGGCACTGATTCTGCGCCACCTGGCCTCAGGGACCACCTACAGGAGCATGCAGTATGGCTGGAGGGTGCCACACAACACCATCAGCATTGTGGTCAGAGAAGTGGTGCAGGCCATCATCGAAGAATACCTGGAGGAGCTCCTCCAGTGCCCCTCCAATGATGAAGGATGGAAGAAAGTTGCAGAGCAGTGATATCAGAGGTGGAACTTCCCCCACACCGTTGGAGCCATAGATGGCAAGCACGTGGCCTGCAAAGCACCACCCAAGTCGGGCTCCACTTATTTCAACTACAAGGGCTTCTTCAGCATCGTCCTCTTTGCCATGGTCGATGCTGACTACATGTTCATGTACATCAATGCTTCAGGCAGCGGCTCATGTTCAGATGCCCAGGTATACAATGCCAGTGACCTCAAGGAGGGGCTGGAAGGCAACCTCATCATGGGCTTTCCAGATCCAGACCCCCTACCCAACGACACGCAAGATGTGCCCTACTTCATTGTGGGGGATGACGCCTTCTCCCTCAGAACCTACCTCATGAAGCCATACACTTCCAGACTCCTCACCCGTGAAGAGAGGATCTTCAGCTACAGGCTGTCCAGGACAAGGCGGGTGGTGGAGAACACCTTTGGCAACCTGGCCAACAGGTTCCAGGTACTTCTTACCACTATGCAGCATCGCCCAGAGACCGTGAGGAGGATCGTGGAAGCTTGCTGCATCCTGCACAATCTCATGTGCACCCGCTACCCAGTCTTGCAGAACAGGCTCGTGGACCTCCAACAAGGCAATGGGGACATGGAGCCTGGGGACTGGAGGCAACGGCGAAACCTGATAGACACTGAGGATGTGCAAGGCCCCAACGGAGCCTCACATGAAGCGAAGAAGCAGCGCAACCTCCTGAGACACTGGTGCAACTCCCCATCTGGAGCAGTGGAGTGGCAAGACAGGATGATAGATGATTAATGGGTGCTTCCTTCAGCCTGTCTCATCACACGGATGAGATTGGGCCATGTATGTTGGGTGGGCCTACAATGAACAGGGCATTTAATAAAGAGTTGTGTTTATGTTCAAATGTGTGGATCAATGCTTACTAATGAAGGGCCAAAGGTGTGGCACCTGCGAGGGTGGACCATACAGTCCCACTATGCTTGCACTGGAGGTTTATCTATCCCACAGCTATCTTAACCCATACCAAAGGTATCCCTGCCCACCCCACTGCTGTCTTAACCCATCCCACAAGCATGCAAAGGCTTAAACCAATTCTAAAAGTTTCCACCAAGACTTTATTACAAAAAAAGAAATGAAGCAAGTGTGTGAATCAAAAATAAACTTTATTGAACAACAAGCTGTAAAACAAAAATGACCCAAGTCAAGTGTCCAAATAAAGTCATCAGGTAGCCAGGCACTCTTATTGGTCACTCAGAGGTGTGCCCAGTCTCAGGGCTGAAGGGTGCTGTGGAGGTGGGTGGTGCTGGAGTGCTGGTCTGTATCGTCATTGGGGTGCCTGGCCCCGAGAGGACAACAGGGGACGGTGTGTTGAGGAAGCTATCGGCTAGCTGGCTCAGACCCGTGATGCTGAGAGGTCCTTCCTCCATGCCATGGGGTGTCAGCCCCAGTACTGATGAGAGATGTACTGAGGCCGGGCTTGGCTGTGGGGTGGAGGAAGGAATAGTGTAGTGGGGCTGTCTGGTCTGCAGCTGGGTCAGGACTGGCGTGGGTGGCATCGCTGTCATCGGTGGCATCATTGTCGTGGGTGGCATCGGTGGCATCAGTGGAACCGGTGGCAACGGTGTCATCCGATGACTCTGTGCCTGGACTGGGAAGGGCTGCTGCCTGTGCTGCTGGACCTCCTGGTAGCCGTAGCCCTGGTAGGTGAGGGGCTGTGGGAAGCCTTGGAATGGGAGGGACATCACCTGGGGTGGAGGAGCAGACCTGGACTGGGTGGGAGCAGGTTCCTCTGGATCTGGAGGGTTGTGAAGCAGCTCGGTGATCCGGTCCTTCACCACCTGGTACTGGGGTTCCTCCATGTTCTTGAGGGTCTGCTTGACATAGGCGAGGAAGGGCTTGTGGTTGGAGGATGAGGAGTCGGTGTTGAGCAGCTGAGAGAGGAGATCTATACTGGTGCGGATGGTGTCCCTGATCTCCAGCAGAACAGTGTGGCTCTGCCCCTCCTGTCTGGCTCTCTGCCTTTCTGTGGAGGCGGAGCTGGGGGGGTGGATGCGGCTACGACTGTGGTGGACTCGATGTCTCCTTTCTCCCACCGCACCAGGGAGTCCTCCACGCGCTCCACCATGGTTACAACACCTGTCCACGGGTTCTCCGCCATGGCACGCTCCACAGAAACCTGCCTGGAGACAGGGATTGACTCGGCCGGAAGAGGACTGGGTCTCAGCAGGCTGCCGGAGAGAGAGGGTAGACAGAGGGGCTCCTGGTGCTTCTCGGTGGTGGATCTCACCCTCCAGGAAGCTGCACCTGGCCATGACGTAGTTCTCTCTGTCCGTCAGCTTAACCGTGGCCTGGCCAGATTTCTTCAGGTGCAGCTTCCCGTACCAGGTGTGCATGTGCTTCCACCAGCTGAGGAGCATCTCCGAAGTGTAACCCATACTCTCTGCCCTCTCTCTCCAAGCAGCCTGCTTCCTTTTGGTGTCCCTGTACAGCCGGTGTCCCTTCCGCCACAGATAGTCATTCTCTCTCAGCCACTCCAGCACCTCATCCTCGTGTTCCTCCTCAATGAAGTATTGCCTCCTCTCCCGTCTCTGCACACGCCTCTTCCTCCCTTTGGCAGGACCAGATGGGCCCTCATCAGAGGGGCTCCCAGGTGGTAGGGGCTGCTCCTTCACACCACCAGCAGCAGCAGCACCAGCAGGATCATCATCATCATCATCACCAGCAGGATCATAATCATCATCATCATCAGCGGCAGCAGCAGCAGGATCATCATCATCAGCAGCAGCAGCAGCAGGATCAGCAGGACCAGGATCAGCAGCAGCAGAGTAAGCACCAGGAGCCCCAGCAGCAGCAGCACCAGCAGGACCAGGAGCACGAGCAGGACCAGGAGCACGAGCAGTACGAGCAAGACCAGGAGCACGAGCAGTACGAGCAAGTCCAGGAGCACGAGCAGGACCAGCAGGACCAGCAGGACCAGGAGCAGCTTCAGCAGAGTAAGCACCAGCAGAAGCACCACCGCCAGGAGCAGCTTCAGCAGAAGCTCCAGCACCAGAAGAGCGAGCCCGAGCATCAGAAGCCCCAGCAGAAGCAGAGTGAGGGCCAGGGGGCGGGAGGGTCGCCCTGTCCCTCTTGCCAGGGATGGTAGCAGGTTGCTGAGGCTTTCGCTTCTTCCCCATGGTTGTGGGGTTGCTGGCTGGCAGGGAGGCTGGCAGGAAGGCTGGCAGGCAGGCAGGCAGACTGGCTGGCAGGGAGGCTGGAAGGCAGGCTGGCAGCGAGGCTGGCAGGCAGGCAGAGAGCAAGGCTGGCAGGGAGGCTGGCCAGGAAGCTTGGAGGCAGGCTGGCAGGGAGGCTGGCAGCAAGGCTTGCAGGCAGGGTAGGCAAGGACTCGATGTATGCTGCAGCAGGTCTTTCCTCCGAATGCTGGCCACGTGCGAGCTGCTTCCCTTTATATCCACATGGCTTCCGCAATGCATCCCCCCCGCATGCGCAATTAACGCCAGGCATCCGTTAGGCTTCCGCTCTGCATCCGCTAGGCTTCCGCTCTGCATCCGCTTCATCCACTGTGCATCCACTGTATCCGTTCCCTGTCCGCTTTGCTGAGGACCCCCGGAAGCCTAGCGGATGTGCCATCCGCTCCCATCCACTTCCATCCGCTGGGCTTCCGTTCCGCATCTGCTTTTCATCTGCTCTGCGTCCTCCCCGCGTCCGTGTTATCCGCTCTGGTTATGCAAATTTTTGTCCCTTTTGAGAGCGGATAACAATGGATGGAACATTTTGCTCGTCTGTTGTGTCCGTTTTGCATCCGTTGGGCAGTGTGACAGGGCCTTTAGTTTGCATGGACAACAAGAGCTTCTGCACCAGAGACATATTCCTTGTGTAGACATCTAATCATACTTGGCCAAATAAAATGTTCTGTTCTGTTGTACTTTCTCCTTCAAGTCTGTCAAAGATGTACCTTTCATCACTGTAGCTGAATCAATCCATCTTGCAACCGGCTGCCTGTTTGTCTTTCATTCTACTTTTCCCAGAACTATAAACTTCTCCAGAAAGCTAGGTGTTTACATACCATGTTTCCAGGATGTAATTTTGCATGGTCATTTGAGTCTTGAGTACAAATTCTGGATTGATTTGTTTGAGATACATTTGTTTATATTCCTGCTACCCATAGTATTCTCAGGAGTCTTCTCCAATACCAAAGTTCAAAAGGATCCAAACTCTTCCTATTCTGCTTCTTCAAAGTTCAACTTTCAGTTCCATAGATTATCATGAGGAAAACCATGGCTTGTAGTACTCTGATCTTTTGTGATAATGACATGTCACAGAATCCAGGGGTGGGATTCAACTGGTGACTATGTTTTGCGTGCATGTAAAAAAACCTTAGGCTGTGCCGCCCAGACAGCTGAAAAGTGTGCAGCATTTGAAAAGCCTCTTTTTTTCCTGCTTTTTCAACCTAGCTGTGCCATGCAAGCAGCTGAGATTGAAAAAGCAGAAAATAAAGGACAGGTAAGAGCCCAGGTGGGCCAAAGAGCAGCAAACACAGAACCACTTCAGTGTCTGCTGCTCTTCAGAGCTACCAGTTCTTTAGAACTGGGCAGAACTGGTAGCATCCCACCCCTGACAGAATCTGAATATCTTTTCCAGTACACATTTGTCGTTCTAACAAGTGCTACTCTAGTATATTAGTTGACTGCTGGTTCTTTTACTGTCGAGAGTAAATTCTAAAAGGCAGAAGGTACCTATCACTTTACTATCATCACAGCCAGTTCTAAGCCTGGTTGATGTTGTCGTTAGTTTGATCTTCATATTTAATCTAGTTACATTTTTTTCACTGCTTCTTTATTTTCATTAGAGCTTACAGCTCATCTGCATTTTCAGCTATCAGAACAATATCATCAGAAAAGCACAGGTTATTGCTGTTTCTTCCTCCAGTATTAAAACCACATTCATTATCTTCTAATCTAGCTTCCCTCAGCACTTTTTCAATAGTTTGAATAAATAATGGGAAGAATGTGCAGCCTTGCCTCATTTTTTTTTGCTGATCAGAAGATTGTTTCACCATGTTCTATCCAAATTTTGACTTTCTGACTTGTATATAAGTTTTGCATGAGGACAATGAGATATTTTGGGATTCTCATTTTTCTCAGCACATTCTCAAACTTGATATGATCCACAAAATCAAAGGCCTTCCTGTAATCAATGAACCACATATCTGATATTCTTTGGCTTTTTCAATTACTTAGGGAAGCATCAGAAATAAGATCTCATATTCCAGGGCCTTTTCTAAAATCAGCTTCAACATCTGGCATATTGCTTTCTGTGTTGGACGATTGTACGCATTATTTTCCTAGCTTATGAAACAATATAATGTACCCAAAGAACAGAAACTCTGACCTTGTTGTGAAGGGAAATTGACATTTGGGTAATGTATTACTCTGCTGCCTCTTTCATGGAGCTCTCCAAAATGTACATCCACTTTCCTGGTTTGAGTTAAAAGATTCACAGATTTTCAACTGTACAAAATTAGGAATGTAACTGTGTGCTGTATTTTTTTCTGGATATTTACTGAATATGGAGAAAGATGGTTTATATTATAGATGTAGCCATAGATTTTGCTTGCTTGTCAGACTTCTTCTTGTGCCAAATTGTTGGCACAATTTTCAAGGTTTTTTGTTGTTTATTTCTTTGATTGCTTTATTTTGCTTTGCTTTTATCACTTTTATAAAAAAAATTGTGCAAATCGAAAATAGAAGTGGGGTTTTTTTTAGGGGGTAATAGTTCAGGAATGCTCAGAGTATGAAGTCTATTGATCATGCTGTATTGCATGCAATTTTTACAAATGTTTCAACATTATATTCATTTGCCAAATATGAATGGATACAATGGAGAAAGCCCATGTCACATTGCACCAACGGATGGAAAGAGAATGTAAAATGGAGAGAAACACTTGCCATCCGTTGGTTAATGCGATGCATCCGTTCTGTACTCACTGCGTCCGTTTTTCTTCCTCTCTATCCATCCAGCATCCGTCGACTGAAGTTCCATCCGCTCAAAAAGTTTTGAGCTGCTCAAAACTTTGAGCGGAAAATGTATCCAATGCGTCCATTCTGCATCCGCTACGCATACGGGGAACATCCGTTCTGCATCCGTCATCATCCGTTACGTGTCCGCTACATCCGCTAGGCATCCGCTGCACATCCACACAACTCAAATCCGCTCCAGCGGTAAATGGACACAGGGAGGAAGCGAAACAGACGCGGAACAGATGCACAGCATTAGTAGCATGGATGGAGAAAGGATGAAAGCGGATGCAGCTCGCATAGAAAGCATTTAAAACGGAAAAAACGTTCGCAGAGGGGACCTATCTCGGATATTAGGAATGTCTAGAGGATGCCTAGAGGATGCAAAAGGACACATAGTGGAAAACCTATATTGCCTATAAAAAGGGGGAGCAACTCACCTGGATCTCACTTTCAGTCCAGCAGCCCTGCTGTGCAGACCTCTGCAGCCTTCATCTGGATCTTGCTCTTCCACAGCATCCATTGATGTCCACCATGGATCGTAACACACTCCTTTTGGTAGCCACCATCATTCTGCAACAGTGCGAAGCCATCTACAGGCTCTTTCAACTGTTCTACGGGAAGAAAAGGAGGTGGCCAAGAAGCGTCTGGGTCAGAAGATGGATCGGGAGAAGAGCAGATTACGGACTGTACAACAAGCTGATGGTGGAGCTGAGGAACGAAGACCCTCGTGCATTCCAGAACTTCATGAGGATGCCTCCAGCCATATTTGATGAAGTTGTGGAGTGGCTGACACCCAGACCAAGCAGAGCACCAACTTCCGGCCCAGCCTGGACCCTGGGCTCAAGGTAGCACTGACTGCGCCACCTGGCCTCAGGGACCACCTACAGCAGCATGCAGTACGGCTGGAGGGTGCCACACAACACCATCAGCATTGTGGTCAGAGAAGTGGTGCAGGCCATCATCGAAGAATACCTGGAGGAGCTCCTCCAGTGCCTCTCCACTGAAGAAGGATGGAAGAAAGTTGCAGAGCAGTGGTATCAGAGGTAGAACTTCCCCCACACCATTGGAGCCATAGATGGCAAGCATGTGGCCTGCAAAGCACCACCCAAGTCGGGCTCCACTTATTTCAACTACAAGGGCTTCTTCAGCATCATCCTCTTCGCCATGGTCGATGCTGACTACAAGTTCATGTACATCGATGCTTCAGGCAACGGGTCAGCTTCAGATGCCCAGGTATACAACGCCAGTCACCTCAAGGAGGGGCTGGAACGCAACCTCATCATGGGCTTTCCAGATCCAGACCCCCTGCCCAACGACACGCAAGATGTGCCCTACTTCATCGTGGGGGATGATGCCTTCTCCCTCAGAACCTACCTCATGAAGCCCTATACCTCCAGATGCCTCACCCATGAAGAGAGGATCTTCAACTACAGGCTGTCCAGGACAAGGCGGGTGGTGGAGAACGCCTTTGGCATCCTGGCCAACAGGTTCCAGGTACTTCTCACCACCATGCAGCATCGCCCAGAGACCGTGAGGAGGATCGTGGAAGCTTGCTGTATCCTGCACAATCTCATGCGCACCTGCTACCCAGTGTTGCAGAACAGGCTCGTGGACCTCCAACAAGGCAATGGGGACATGGAGCCTGGGGAATGGAGGCAAGGACGAAACCTGATAGACACTGAGGATGTGCAAGGCCCCAACAGAGCCTCACATGAAGCGAAGAAGCAGCGCAACCTCCTGAGTGCACACTGGTGCAACTCCCCAGCTGGAGCAGTGGAGTGGCAAGACAGGATGATAGATGATTTATGGATGCTTCCTTCAGCCTGTCTCATCACACGGATGAGATTGGGCCATATATGTTGGGTGGCCCTACAATGAACAGGGCATTTAATAAAGAGTTGTGTTTATGTTCAAATGTGTGGATCAATGATTACATTGTTATTGATAATAAAGGGCCAAAGGTGTGGCACCTGGGAGGGTGGACCATACAGTCCCACTATGCTTGCACTGGAGGTTTATCTATCCCCACAGCTATCTTAACCCATCCCAAAGGTATCCCTGCCCATCCCACTGCTATCTTAACCCATTCCACAAGCATGCAAAGGCTTAAACCATTTCTAAAAGTTTCCACCAAGACTTTATTTAATAAAATAAATGAAGCAAGTGTGTGAAGCAAAGAGAATATTTATTAATAACAAGCTGTAAAAGAAAAATGACCCAAGTCAAGTGTCCAAAGCAAAAATAAAGTCAACAGGTAGCCACCCAGTCTCTGGCATTCTTCTTGGTCACTCGGAGGTGTGCCCAGTCTCTGGGGTGAAGGGTCCAGGTGCTGTGGAGGTAGCTGCTGCTGGAGTGCTGGTCTGAAGCGCCACTGGGGTGCCTGGCCCCGAGAGGGCAACAGGGGACGGTGTGTTGAAGCTCTCAGACAGTTGGCTCAGCCCCGTGATGTTGAGAGCCCCTTCCTCCATGCCATGGGGTGTCAGCCCCAGTACTGATGACAGATGTACTGAGGCCGGGCTTGGCTGTGGGGTGGAGGAAGGAGCAGTGTAGTGGGGCTGTCTGGTCTACAGCTGGGTGAGGACTGGCGTGGGTGGCATCGGCGTGGGTGGCATCAGTGGCACCGGTGGCGTCTGATGAAAATGTGCCTGGACTGGGAAGGGCTGCAGCCTGTGCTGCTGGACCTCCTGGTAGACATAGCCTTGGTAGGTGAGGGCCTGTGGGAAGCCTTGGAAGGGGAGTGACATCACCTGAGGTGGAGGAGCAGACCTGGACTGGGTGGGAGCAGGTTCATCTGGGTCTGGAGGGTTGTGAAGCAGATCGGTGATCCTGTCCTTCACCATCTGGTACTGGGGTTCCGCCATGTCCATGAGGGTCTGGTTCACATAGGTGAGGAAGGGCTTGTGGTTGGAGGATGAGGAGTCGGTGTGTACCAGCTGAGAGAGGAGATCTACGCTGCTCCTGATGGTGTCTCTTATCTCCAGCAGGACAGTGTGGCTCTGTCCCTCCTGTCTGGCTCTCTGCCTTTCTGTGGAGATGGAGCTGGCGGTGGATGCGGGTTGGACTGTGGTGGAAATGCCGTCTCTTTTCTCCCACTGCGTCAGGGGGTCCTCTATGCGCTTCGCCATGGGTAGTAGAGCTGTCGGGGGGTTCTCCGTCGTGGCACACTCCACAGATACCTTCCTGGAGACAGGAGTTGACTCTCTGCCGGAAGAGGACTGGCTCTCAGCAGGCTGCCTGAGAGAGAGGGTTGTGAGAGGGGCTGCTCCTCGGTGGCGGATCTCACCCTCCAGGAAGCTGCACTTGGCCATGACGTAGGTCTCTCTGTCCGTCAGCTTGACCGCGGCCTGGCCAGATTTCTTGAGGTGCAGCTTCCCGTACAAGGTGTGCAAGTGCTTCCACCAGCCGAGGAGCACCTCCGAAGTGTAGCCCAGGCTCTCCGCCTTCTCTCTCCAAGCAGCCTGCTTCCTTTTGGTGTCCCTATAGAGCCTGTGTCCCTTCTGCCATAGATACTTGTTTTCTCTCAGCCACTCCAGCAGCTCATCCTCATGTTCCTCTTCGATGGAGTATTGCCTCCTCCCCCTCATCAGAGGGGCTTCCAGGTTGTAGGGGCTGCTCCTCCACACCAGCAGCAGCAGCAGCAGCAACAGTAGTAGCAAAAGCAGGACCAGCAGCACCAGGATCAGCAGCAGCAGAGTAAGCACCAGCAGTACCAGCAGGACCAGCAGGACCAGAAGCACCAGCAGGACCAGGAGCACCAGCAGGACCAGGAGCACCAGCAGGACCAGGAGCACCAGCAGGACAAGGAGCAGCGCCAGCAGAGTAAGCACCAGCAGAAGCCCCAGCACCAGGAGCAGCGCCAGCAGAGTAAGCACCAGCAGAAGCACCACCGCCAGAAGCAGCTTCAGCAGATTAAGCACCAGCAGAAGCACCACCGCCAGAAGCAGCATCAGCAGAGTAAGCACCAGCAGAAGCACCACCGCCAGAAGCAGCTTCAGCAGAGTAAGCACCAGCAGAAGCACCACCACCATAAGCAGCATCAGCAGCTCCTCCAGAAGCAGCATCAGCAGAAGCCCCAGCCCCAGAAGAGCAAGCCCGGGCTGCAGAAGCCCCAGCAGAAGCAGATTGAGGGCCAGGGGGTGGGAGGGTGGCCCTGTCCCTCTTGCCAGGGCTGGCAGCAGATGGCTGAGGCTTTCTCTTCTTCCCCGTTGTTTGGGGGGTTGCTGGCTGGCTGGCTGGCTGGCAGGCAGGCTGGCAGGCAGGCTGGAGAGCTGTGTCTGGAAGCTGGTCTTTCCTCTGAATGGTGACCTGCTTGGGAGCTGCTTCCCTTTATATCCGTGGGGCTGACGCAATGCATCCTCCCCACATGCGCATTGAACGCTAGGCTTCCGCTAGGCATCCACTTCGTCTGCTGTGCATCCGCTTCATCCACTCGGTATCCGCAGTATCCGTTCCGCGTCCACTTTGCTGCACTCCCCCGGAAGCCTTGCGGATGTGCCATCTGCTCCCATCCACTTCCATCCGCTAGGCTTCCATGGAGCATCCGCTTTCCATCCGCCCTACGTCCTCCCCCCGTCCGTTCCTTTCCGTGTTGTCCGCTCTGGTTATGCAAATTTTTGCCCCTTTTGCGAGCGGATAACAACGGATGGAATATTTTTCTTGACCGCTGTGTCCTTTTTACAAACGTTTTGCATCCGTCGGCCAGTGTGACAGGGCCTTAAGGCACAAGGATAGAAATCAAGAGACTATAAGTTTTAGTCCTGCCTTAAGCATAAATCTGGCTGGGTGACTTTGGGATAGTTATCATCAGCCCAATTCTTCTCACAGGGTGATTGTTGTGGGGATAAGAGGAGGAAGGAATATTATGTATGTTCACTGCCTTGAGTTGTTTATAAAAATGTAAAGACCAGATATGAAATGAATAAATAATCTAGTAACTAGTAAGACATTTTTAGCTTTATAATAAAGCACACTTTAAAATGCCAATATTGTATGTCCTTTTATGAAGTAGCTCAATTAAAACACATTTTTAAAAACTGTTATAAATCCTTTGTTTATTCGAAACCTGGTTAAAACGGGCTGTTTTCATATTCTTGCATGCAAAAAGCAATTCAGCAAGTTTATTTCTACAACCCTTGGAAGCATTTTTCCCGTGTCCCTGTAGCCTGCTTCATAGGGAGTAGATTTATAAAAGAAAGTGGATACTATTCTACAGTTGGTTTTACTTTCTGTTGTTGTGATGAATTGATGCTGCTGATGTGGCAGTTCACATAAAATGTAATCTTTTTGATGATCTTTTAATAATGCAGAATTTGGAATTGTTTGTATTGAACAGATTATCTCCTGGTTCTGATGTCTATGTCACGGTGTCCTCCATTGCCTTAGCAAGATCACAGCAGTGTCGTAATTCTCCCAGCAATTTATCATCTTCAAGTGAAACTGGCTCTGGTGGAGGGACATACAGGCAAAAATCTATGCCTGAAGGGTAGGCCTCATATGTGTTTATTGCTTTATGCTTAGGTGTTATTCTTTTAATTTACACTTTGGTTGTTTTTGCTAGAGAATCTGAAAAGGAAAAAAAATAAGGATACTTGGTCTTATAACAAGTGCTCCTAAGGTCATGGCTTCCTCAAACATAAAAAATAGGTAAAATTAAAGCCTAGTATTCTGGTATCTTGATTTAATAGTTTCTTATATTGTTGCATCTGAGGTAGCATCTTGAAAAACTATCAGTTCTTGGCTGAAAAGTTAAATAAAACATCCCACATTAAAACTTTGCTTAAGAATGTTTGTCTGCTTTTGCTGAATGTGTTCACACTGACACAAAAAAAGATACATTCAGGACAATCATATCTGCGTTTAATTGCCCAAATCCCATCTTGTCTTTTTATTTTGCTATAATTTAATCATTCATCTTCTTGTCATCTCCCTCTTCAGATATTGCAGATGTAACTGGCAGTGTTACATATCTTCATTCTTGCCATCTGTCATACTTTTGATTACTCTCAAAGACTGTAGCTGAATATAAGAAGCCAGTTTAAATCAAAAGCAGTTGTTCCCATATTGTATTACTGGGCAGATTGGAAGCATAGTGGGTAACAAAATGTTTTATTAATTATGAATGGTAGCTTCTTAACAAAAATAGGAAAGCGAGCATATACTACAATTATTGTGACTGGTAAAAAAAAGTCATAATGTTCTTGAGTTATGCAGTTAAATAAAGAAGCAACAGGTTTCTCACAACCTGCCAGCATCAAAATTTTATTGTACAAGTATAAGGTATCCTTGTACTTGAATATTGTATTCAGTGTCTTTAAAAACTTGTTATCCTTTAAAAGGCCAACAAAAATAATTAAGAATCTGAAATAATGTCTTTATAAAAAAGGTTATAATCCTGGACCTTTCTGATTAGGAGAGTGCAACAAGTGCAACAAGGAGAGTGGTTAGTGCAACAAGGACAAGATAGCATTGTGTGGAAGAAGAAGTATTTTCCCTCTCACAATATTAGAGTCTAAAGCTAAGTAATAATAAAATAAGAAATAAGATAACAGAGACACTACCCCCCCCCCAAAAAAAAAACCTCTTCATTGCATAACAATTTCAATTTAGGAATTTACAGTATGTTTTTATGGAGAGACAAATTGAGGATAAGATTGAATAGCTACTAGTTATAATAGTTCCATGTTGCTTCCAGATCCAAGATACTTTTATCTGGAATAATGGTTGTTGTTACTGAATGGTACGAAGGTCCTATGACTCTCATGATCATTGATGAGTCTAGTCATATTTTTATTTTTCTAAGTCTGTTCAGGTAACCAAGATACACCATTGATGACATCTTGTTTAATCCCTATCATCTGACTAACAAATTCTTTACTGTCAACTTTGTCTTTAGTCTGCTTCTCTGTTAACTAACTTTCATCCTCTGTCTAATGGCAAGTAACTGTTGCTGAGCTATGAACCTTAGAGTGGTATATGATTTTGTGAATGATACAATTGACTGTAACCATTTTTGAATGGTTGAACTAATTGTAATCTAATACTTACAAAACATCTTTGAATGATATTTCTCATGTGCAGAATGGAATAATTGATATCCCTTTTACACAGATTTGGAATGAGTAGAAGATCTCCTGCCTCCATTGATAGGCAGAACACAGATACCAGTGGCAGTGGCAAATCCACCCCAAGTTGGCAGAGAAGCGAGGATAGTATTGTTGATCAGATGGGTGAGTATTTGTTTCTTGCATATATTCTATTTCTTGTGCCCCAAGGTGACATTGGCAATCCATTCCTATGCAATAAACATTTATCTTTTTTGTTTTTATTAATCAGAATGAATTATCGTAACATGTATGCAACATTGGATGGCACTTATTTATTAGAAATGAAATGTCTGTGGGGAATAGATACATTATAATAGCCCAGTCCCTGGAGTACTTTCACAGAAAGTTGTACTATAGACATACTTAGGTTCATTAATGTTTATTTGTTTTAGCTGTGCACTTTGTCCCAAATATAGCATCTGGTTCATCAGCTTATTTTAATTTTTATTGTGCTCCTTTCTGACAGAAAGGATTACTCAGATAAATGTTTTTGATATGCTGATGATAATGTAGAAATATAAAAATGCAGTGAAATCTATATTCAGTCAATATATTTTCTCCCACTAATGGGTATGTCATTAGTTAAGATTTTAACTGAAAAAAATGTTCTCAGCCATGCAAATCCACAGCATTCAACTGATATTTATTGTTGAATCTTTGTATGGAGTTTTCAGCATCCAGGCCTAGTTCTATAGATGCTGTGCTTGAATTTATTACATTAGATACCACTAAGATTTTTGAAATGATAACAATTTAATATCCTTCTAGCATTTGAAATGATAGCAATTTAATATCCTTACATCGGTAGTGCATTGTGACAGATTTTAGCAAAGAAGCCAACTAAGCCAAGCTAAGAGCATGGCTCTTTAGTAGGCTGTATAATGGAAGTAGAACAATACTTCTAGAAGAGTTGTATCATCACTTAATCTTAATTGTTGAGGACAACATGCTGACCCTAAATGGTTTACAACCATTTAGAGAGGATGTAAAGCCCTATGAAGTGGTATACAAGTCTGAGTGCCATTGCCATGTTGGATACTTGAATAAAAAAACACCAAAGAAGTTTGGAAACAGATTTGCAGAGTAGAAATTGGCACAGGTCTAGCTCAGTTTCTCTAAGTACTTGGAAGACCAAATGATGGGAAAAGAAACATTCTGATACTATTTTATCTTGAAAAGCAAACATTTTATATAATGTTACATTGAAAAGCAAAAAGAGATTAGGGTATAGTTTTCTCAGGTAAAGGGAAACATTTTTCCTGTCCTGTCCTGTTTGACAACAATCTTGAAAGTAATCCATTGTCCTGGACAAGCTGAGTGATAGAAAATGACATAATGAAAGAAACTGAAACTGCTGTAATTTTGTTTATGCTTATGGATAACTACTATGTTCATGAGGAGGATTTAGTACATAGTGAAATATTTAGTTATCACTTAGGGGCTGGGAAGAATTTTGAAAATAAAATACAGTATTAAGTTTCAAAATGTATACTTTCCTCTATTCATATTAAATCCATCTAGTGATTCCTCATCTTTCTCCCAGATCTATTTAGTAAAAAAAAAAAAACCCAGTGAAAAATAGTTTCCATTTGGAGAAACTATTTCAATCACATCTGCTTTTTCATTTTTTATTGTGGTGATGGTAAAATGTGTGATTTTTTTCAGAATAATTTTGCAGTTCATATATGTTGTAGTTTTCAACATTAACTACCATAAAGTTCTGTTAGAAAAAGTACAACAACATTCAAATAGTTTTAATTAAAAAGTAAAGAAGGTAAGCAATTTGGTGAAGAAAGAAATATTACATTACCTAGCAGCCTCTCTTAGAAGAGGGTTTTGTTTTTGTTTTGTTTTGTTGTTGTTTTAAGACAAGTACCATCTTACACATACCTAAATAACTGTATTCTTATAATTGTGACTTATATTCAGCTGACAATCTTGTTAATAGAAGCTTATTTTATGGAATAATAGATTCAGACAAGAATTCATTTGGAACAATTTTCCTTTCCCCTTTTCATTTCTTATTCTGCCCCCTTCTGTTAAAATGCATAGAGTGGAAAGTAAAAAGCTTGCAAAAAATAATTGTTGAAAATCCCTTCCCTTGCTATTCCATTAAAACAAGTTTCTGCTAGGGACAAATGATCCATGAGTGGAAAAATACCAAACAGATACAGCCTGGTAATAGCAAAGATTTTATTGTTCAACTCTAAGTCAGCAATAATAGAAAACAGATGTTGTGTTCTGCTTCTGGTTCATATGGACTGGCAACAGTTTCCCATTTTTTTAAAAAAATGCCAGGCAATAGATTTTGTAAGTCTCCTGAATGAAAACACCATTACTGTATGCTATATTACAGAAGCAACATGCCATCTGCCTGCAATGTCCAAAGTGCTGCCATCCTTCAGAGAAAGTCCAACAGGAAGGTTGATGAGGCAGGATCCAGTAGTTCACCTATCTCCAAATAAGCAGGGTCATGTAAGCTCCGTTTTTATTCAAGTTGTCTTAATTAAACTTATTGAAAGATAAAAGTGTCTCTTAAAAATTTGTACTTTCCTCAAATTATGGTTGCTTGTCAGAATACAAATATGCAACCAATTTGTAATAATTTCATTATTACACATTTGAATCTAAGATGCATTCATGAAAATACTTCCCTGCCAACTCAGGCAGAGTTTTGCTTCAAACAATAATATGATATGCACTATGATCTACAAATCATGTTTTCAGAAAAAAATATATTTTTAGGATCTATCAACATTTTTACAGGGAAATAATTCTTATATCAATCTTTCGTTCTCTATTAATATAACTAATCCTTGCTGAAGGACCCCAATTGGGACTGGTAATGCCTTTGCTATGCAAAACAATTGTTAAGTGAAACATCATGTAACTACTCTGCCTAGCGATCATAATTCAGCAAACACCATGGCAAGAAGGCTGCTTAGAGTTATAATATTACAACTCCTTAAGCTGTGGGGAAACAGTTTGAAATCTGTGCAGATTTTTAAGAATTCAGAGAAGCTTCTCGATTTATAGGTTTCATGTAAGAAATGATACCATCACTTATTTTGAGATTGCAGGTAGTCCTCAATTTACGACCAAAATTGAGTCTAAAATTTCTGTTGCTAAGTAAGACAATTATTAAGTGATTTTTGCCCCATTTTAGGATTTTTCTCATAACAGTTATTAGATGAATCACTGTTGTTGTTAAATTAATGATCCCATTGTTAAGTAAATCTGGCTTCCCATTTTATTTTATTTTTTGAAAATTTTATTTGGGTTTTCACAAAAACAAAATACAGATAAAATATCTTTTTTGAAAATAGCATGGTCCCAGGTTATCACTTCTTCATACAGACACAAAACTCAATTTCTTGCTCATTTTTATATTCTATTCCATATCTTATTACCATTTTATATTTTCTGGATAGTTTTCCCCTCTTAATTTTCTCAACTTTATTTTAATTATCTCATCACAATTCAAATCATTATATTTATACTTTTTTCTGTCCTGTTACAATTTCATATTATCTTTTCTTATTAAGCAATTTTTTCCCTGTAGTTACCAATTAGAATAATGACATCTTTATATCCTTTAATTTTGTCCAAACTCTTATTTAAGCTTCAATTTATAGCTTTAAGATTATAGCATTCAATATAATACATAACTTTCAATCAGATTCTGCTTGGTACATTCTTAAAATAGGCACTATATTCTTAAAAAAGAAAAAAAAATATATATTTATATATATATATATATATATATCTGTGAGACCCACATCCATACAGAAGCCTGATGATGGTAGATGAGATTCTGCTGAAACGTTGCTACAACTTTGAAAGCACTACAATGACATGGGATAATACCCGAAGGAAGCTGAACAGCACATATATATATATATGTGTGTGTAAATAAAACACACATTCCATTCAATTCAATTCTATCATTAATATGCATTAAAATTTTAACATCTTTAACATTTCTTTTCAATTGAATATCATACATCCTTGGAAACACTTATAAACTTTCCATGGTTAATTCTTTTTTTCCCCTATTTCTTACTTATATTTTTATAAATCATTACTAATAATTAAAAATGTTCCCTTTTAATTCTCTCAATCATTTTAATTTATTTATTTATTAACAACATCCCACTGCATTACAATAAATATTTTATCCATCATCATATTTTCTAAAATTATTTCTATTTGTAATATAATAATGCTATCGTTACGTACCTTTGCACAATCCCTTTTACAATTAAATTTTCACCCATTATCTCTAAACAAACTTATGGTTACAATCCTTATATCTTTTCCCTGTTTCTCCATTTCTTGTTTCTGTCTTTTACAACTTCTTTTCCTTGCCTTCTTCCCTCTCTTCTTCTCCCTCCCCTTTTTACCCCCTTGTCTCTCTACTTCTAATTCTCTCATCTGTAATCCCCTCTTCTGTTGCTTTCTAATCTTATACTTATCTTTCAGATTGTCCTTCTTCTTTTTGGTTGTTTTTTTTTTAGTCTTAAACCTTTCACTCTCTTTTCCCCATTTTTCTTTTTTCCCCCTACTTAAAATTATTTGATCATTAAAGATAACTTCTTTGTCCCAATCTTCTTGTTCTACAAGCATTTCTTGTTGCTTCTCATAGTTCCAGATCTCCATTTCTAAGAATTGAAACATGAAGCCAAAATAACTTCTCCCTTCTTGTGAATCTTCTTTCCATTTTTTAAGTTCCATTTTCAGTTCTTCTGAAAATAGAAGTGATAAGAGTGATACATTTTAAAAACTTTTAAACAACCACCCAGTTAATTTTAGTCATCTAGATGCAAAAAAAACCAAAAGTCACCAAGTAATCCAAATAATTGAAGGCTGTTTCTACTTCCTTCTTTTTTCTACTTTCTCTTCCTGGGGTTCTATTATTTTGTTACCAAGTTTCCATTAAAAAGTATTTTTGAGGAATCTTGTTCCTTTTAATTACAGTTCCATTCCTTAATTCCAGGCAGTCTCCTCCATTTTTCCAGATCCTGCCCTTCTATTCTTTTTTTTCGCCTTACCAGCTTTTAAAAGCTTTTAAACGTCCAGAAATCTTTATTATCCCTTTGACTTTTATTTTCAGCTTAGATGCCCATTAATGTCAAAGTGGATTTTTTTTTTCCAATTTCTTGCTTAAGTCTCTTAGATGTCAGTATAAGGAAGGGAAGAAAATAAAAAACCTAATCCTTTCCCTGCTCTCTCTCCTTCGCAGCTTCAAAATCTTCTTTGGAAACAATGTTGTTAAGTTTAAATTACAGGGTACCTTATTGGTTGCTTTTGCTGTTTGACCCGGTCAATCAAAACTTTTCTCTTCTTATCTTCCTCCTGCACATTCTTTTCCGGTTGAGTTCTTCTTTGTGGTGGCCATTTCTGACCACCGCTGCAACCGCCTTCAGGAAAGGGAGTAATAGCCAGCTGGGAAGGAGAGATGCAGCTCTCCTTAACCCTGCAGGCAGTCTCCCCCCTCTTCACCACCTCTACGGGGTGGCTTAGCCCCGAAACCAGCCGGCTCGGGGCGCTCCAGCGGCGAGCACGGATTGAAGCCTCGGAGAGACGAGGTTTCGGTCTGTCACCGAAGAAGCTCAAACCAGAAGACCTGGCTTCCCATTGATTTTGATTGTAAGAAGGTTGCAGAAGGTGATCATATGACCCCAGGACAGAGCAATTGTCACAAGTATGGCTAGTTGCCAAGTGCCTGAATTTTGATCACATGGCCATGGGGATGCCACAATGGTTGTATGTGTCAAAAACAGTCATACGTCACTTTTTTCAGTGTCGTTATAACTTCAAGGGGTCACTGAATGAACTGTTGTAAGTTGAGGACTTTGCATGGTGATAAATTTAAATTAAGCACCTTAGAGATATTTTGTAATAGTCTTTTAAGGGATGTTAAAGGTTGATACTTCTCTAGTGGTATGCAGAAAGGAACTTTTCTCATTCAATATTGTGTATATTTTCCCTTACTATATCATTTCAATAATGAGCTGTTCATGCCATTTTATATTATTTCATTCCAAAATGTCGAATTTAATTCAGAATCTTGTGTGTGTCTATGTATAGTCCGACAGCCACTACTCCAGCCACTCAAGCAGTAATACGCTGTCTAGCAACGCTTCCAGTGTTCATAGTGATGAAAAATGGTATGACAGTGGAGATAGGACTGAATCAGAGCTGAATAGTTACAACTACCTTCAAGGCACTTCTGCTGATAGTGGCATTGATACCACTTCATACGGTCCCAGCCATAGTAGTTCAACCTCTCTGGGCAACTCGGCAACATCTCCCCGATCAGGACTTATAAAAGAAAAAGTGGCATCACTTTGGCACAGTTCCAGTGAAGTGGTCTCCATTGCAGATCGGACTTTAGAGAAAGACATCCACATGATGGACAGAAAAACAGAATCTTCATTGAGCTTGGACATCCATACCAAAAGTCAACCAGCCTCCAATCCTTTAACAAGAGAAAACAGTGCTTTTAGCCTGAGTGATGCTGGTTCCCATGCAAGGTAATCTTTTTTAAAATTATGTATCTGAAGGCTCTTTCTAGGTATTTCTAGCAGCTTTTAGAAAATAACTGTACACATTTCTTAGCAGCTTGAGCAGTTTGAAGAAGAGATACTGTGCAGAGAGTTTGAAAATGCTAGTATGTTTGCCCTTTCTTTTAGTGGATGGAAAATCACTCCATCTATCATAGTTCTTAAAAGAGAAGTGTCTACATCATTAGATGAAATTTATATATTCTGCTTTATTATATATAATATATATAATAATCTATATAATATTAATAGATGCACATACTAAATATATTTATGTGGTAACATTGTATAGTAATATATCTTCCATTGGAGTGTAAATTTTATGGATGGATCTTGGTATTAATATGGAAGTATTTTTAATCTTCCAATCTAGGCTACATTTCTGGCAGTTTTGGTGGCCTTCCACCTAAGGGGAAGTGCTTAGTTTTCTGAGATCAATTAGATGCTACATAATTACTATTTAATAATAATGTTAATAATTGGTATACTAAACAACAGGCAATCACAATTTATTTTTCAGATTACTTGTGAAATATTGATAGGCTATCTAGGAACTCCTATAGAAAATGATTGAACAGAATGGCTGAACATCCAGGAATTCACATACAGAACTTGAGATTGTAGAAGACATTAGTAATAGTTAATGTGCACACTAACTGACAGCACATAATGTCATGAATAAAGCTTCTCCTGAGTCCAAACTATTCTCAATCAATTGTGCTGCTGATTTAAAAATAAAATTAATTAATTTCAGTTTAAAGCTTTTCCAGAACACTTTAGAATAAAAGGCATCCTGATCCCACTCGTCTTGGTAAAAGAAATGAGCCCTTTGGGGTTTTTTGGATCACTTTTACAAAGTGGAAAGAAGTAGTAATGTTCACTGTATACTTAACTGCAGGTAGTCTCAATGTCAAATTTGGTTTATGGCTAGCTCCTTTAAAACTTCGTACCTGTGAAACTATGATGACGTTGCAAATACTTTGTTTGCTACTTTTAACTGGACTTTGCTTCTCAAATTCTTGTGACAAAATTACAATTTCTGACTTTGCAACTTTTCCTAATATTTGGAGAACTTTGCTAATGCAGTTAGTCATTCATTTTATATTAAAATCATTATTTTAAAAGAGTGCTGATCACTGCAATGAATGATGATTTTACATTATAAAATGTACTAGCTGCGCAACATTTCCAAACCTTATTCTATCTCACCATTACATTTAAATAAGATATTCAGTAAGTAATAGGCATGTCAGCTGTCAAAATTGTCTCAACTGGGTCAGCCTGAAAGTTCTAATTCCCTGCTGGACTATAACATTGCCAATTTATCGAGAGTTGTGCTATGTTGGAGCTGGAAGCCAAAATGATTTATTTATTTGTTTATCAAATAATTGGTTTTAATTGCCTAATTGAAAAGACCCCATAAGAGTTACATTAAAAACTCAACAATATAATCAAGATATAGAATGTAAAAGTATGCAACTTCATAACAAGCTTCTAATGCATTATGTTCTGCTTGTGAGGTCTCCATGGACCACAGTTTATCCATTGTGGAAACAAAATACTAGATTTGATAGTTTCAAAATTCATGACATGAAAATAAGTAATTTATTATGAGTAATGCAGCAATGCAAAGTCATCCACTGATATTTATCTTTAGAAGATATCTGAAACTTGTATGTTAGGTGATATTATGTCTTTTATTGACTTAAACAATGCTGGAGGGACCCGACTGCTTTCTTAGAAGTTATCTATTCCAAAGAAAAATGTCTCATCTGTTATATTACTGCCAATAAAATACTTAGTGTTTCTCTTAAAATATTGTCTTTTATCCAAAGAAAGGATGAAATATATCTTTTTATAAAGCATCTACCATAAGTGAAAGTGAGCGATTCTTTTCCCTTCTTGTAATTTTGTCATCTTCCTTCAAAACGTACTTTGGAAAATGGTTTAATTTTGCAAGTTGCACAACAACAACAACAAAATAGAAAAGCAAGTAGAAAGTTTTATGGCAAGATTAGGACTTCTCCTCGTGAAATTAACTTCCTTCTTAAATTATATCCTCATACAGTGATCACAATTGGGACCAGTAACTGAGTTGTTAAATGAAGTGGTTGCTAAGTGAAACTTCAACAATACTTGTGATCTTTCAACTTTCCTTTGCTTTACAAACCTGTGAAGTTCATAAATCAAAGGACTGGTTGTACAGTTATTTTTTCTATCTCAATTGTAAATGTGATGAAGAACTATCTATCTCATTCTTTTGCCAATGAATGACACTGTTGTCTGTTTACATATAATTAAAATTGCCATTCAGGGGGGAAAAACCCTTTCCTATATTTATGTGTGCGTGTAAAAATTATTTCATATTTTGTCAACCTTGCACATAGGTTTTTTCCACCTATTGCTTGCTAGACGATCATAATTTGCTTCTCTCGTTAATATTGGCTCTAGATTAGGAGTTGGCATATTTGTGGTAGTGAAGGCCACATTTTATTCTTCTGTTTAAATAGGTTGGATCCTTTATTCTAAGATCGTGAAAGGAAATCATATAACAATTGTATTCTGTGTTACAGAGGGCAATTTTGAAATGAATTGCGTGCAATGTAAAGTTATACAGTTAAGTCAGTTTTGTCTTTCTTATGCTTCTTTCCCAGTACCATGGGTTCCCGACATTCTGCCAGCTCCATTGTTTTCACCAGTGCCAGAAGTTCACCTAAAGAAGAGCTTCATTCTGCCACTTCCCCACAGTTAGCACCTTCTTTCTCCTCTTCTTCCTCCTCTTCTGGTCCTAGAACTTTCTACCCACGTCAGGGTGCTACTAGCAAGTACCTGATTGGATGGAAAAAACCTGAAGGGACAATAAACTCTGTGGGGTTTATGGATTCAAGAAAGTAAGAGCATTTTGGTTCTATTTTAATGGGTGTTTAATGGGTGAAAAGGCCTCTTTGTATTTTTCTCATGGAAAACTTTTAAGAGTGTTAAAAGGAGTGGCAATTTAAGCCAATTGAAGGGCTTTTAGAAGAAAACCTCCCAAGAGATTTATTGTCTGCTTTTCCTTGAAGTACAACTCAAATCATTGAATTAAAACCATTTAATTAATTCAATGTACTTAGAAAATGTTCCCTCTTTTTAGTCATTCATTTCCTTATGGTTTTTTTTAATTCTCTCAAAATACTAAAACACCCCAGTCAATGTATATTATTATTCTCCCCCACCTACCCCCTCCAATTTTAAAATCATGTTGCAAAAGTTTTAAAAGGTAAGATCTCAGATTATCTTGAGACAAATACTTTTCCACGGAAAAAAATTCTTTTTTCTAAACTAAATGAAATTAGAAACATTTTAAAACATTATTAGTTGGGCTCTACAAATCCTGATTTGGATTGCCAGGAAGGAAAGGTATGTTGCCACCATTCATTCTTTCTATTCAGAGACCTTGAAACAGATATAGAAATCACCTAATTTGTTCTAGGTTGTGTATAAATTAATAAAAAAGGTGGGAAGGGAGTGGGGAGATGCAATTGCTTTTTCCTCCAAACCACAACACAATTGGAACTACAGGGAAAGAATCTGGCCCATGTCAGGAATAGCGAATTGATATGTAAAGCCCTTTTGTTAACATGAAATAGAACTACCCTACTTAATGCTGATAACCCTTGATTAAATACAAAGAGTAAGTCAAGCAAAGAAGATCAAAGCGTTGATGTCTGACAAGTAACTTTAAAGTATTCAAATGAGTTATATCTGTTATAGTAAGATTTTCCCACTTACCCTTTTAATTTTTATACAGATATGTCACAATAATACAATTGTGTTTAGAGCCAATTTGTTACTGAAGAACTTACATACATTTAATCACACAGATAAAAAGCTAATCATCAATCATGATTAAAAATATAGTAAGATGAAAGAAATAAATTTGATCTAGGTAGAAGTGTGCATGAAAATCCTTTGTCTTTGAAACAAGGGGAAAAATCACTGTGTTTTGGTGGTTCTGCCAGAATGTTTCAGATCACTGTTTGGCAAAAGTTAGGTTCATCTAGTTTAACAGCTTCTGATTTTTGGAGGAAACAAAATCCGCAGATAAATAGAGTAAGGCTGGTGCTCTTCATAATATAGATTTCTCTACAATTTTCCTGACATTTTCCCTCCTCCACTCAAGCACCCACCCCTGTTACTACCTGTATTGCAGCCAAACATATCCCACTGACCTACCTTTCAACCCTCCCGGGTAATTCAAACAGGGAACAACTAGCTGAACTAATTCGACTTTATTATAAGCCTATATTAACAGAATTTTGCAAGCATGAAACTACAAACTTCTTGCTGTCACTTTTCATTGCTTGATACATGAGGGGGAGTCCTTCTTAAGAATCTTTCTCTGGCCACTAAGCCACTGGAAGCTCCAGCCTCTCTTGTCTGATTGTTCCCTAGGTAGTATTTCTTTCCCTCATTCCCCAAGGTCATCCACACATTCCATTACACTACCTGTCTCCTGCATTTTCTTTCCGGCATCTTCCTTTCTCTGCTTCCTCTCAGCTGCTTATGCTTTTGGCTCCCCCATCCTTCAAAAATCACTTCTGTTTGGATCAGTCTTGTTTTATCTGCACATTTCATTCAGTGCGCAGACCAGAACTTCCAAAACATGTGCAATTAAGTGTGAGCATGAGCCACTGCAAACCGCTTCTTCCATACATGGAAGAATATGCACAGAGAGCAATTTTGTACAATCCTTAGTTCTAGGTGGCCACAATAATACAGATGGTATCTAAGTCATGATTTCCAGGAAGCATGTGGTTGGAATAATTGCTTAAACTAGGGCCAGACATGAACATGGTGAGCGATATAAAATAGGTAGCAAGAAAATTTTGTGACAAAGTGGTCTTTTGTATGTGTGCTCATCATACATTTTTACTCTAGCATTGGAAAGACAGAGACTGTGGTCTGAAAGGGACCATATACAGATAAGGACATATTTGGGGGAAATTTGAGGAGAGCGCTTCCCCTCTCTTTTCTGTGATATGCCTTTTAAGGACTATTTAAATGCTTCCCACCTTAGAATGGCAAGAAGCTATCCATTGTTCTTCACAGTTCTGTGTAAAGGGATTCTCACAGCCACAGAAAGGGGATTTGGGGAACCACAGGAGATCTTGGGAGCCATGATACATTTCAGTGTCCTTAAGTGTTGAATGTATTGTGAAAGCCTTCTGGTGATGATGTGGCTAGGGTTGCTGTTATTATCATAAACATATTTGTTGCAATGTTTATCCTTGTTTATTAATGCTAAATTATAAATAGTTATTAATACTAAACTTCCATTTAAACTTTCTCTAAAAAACAGACATGATAGAAGCAATTTTTCTTTGTTTTGTAAAGATACATTTCTTTTCTTTTAAGACGACATCAGAGTGATGGTAATGAAATGGCACATCCTAGGTTGCGTGCATCAGCCAGAGATCTTCGAGCCTCACCAAAGAGAGCATCTAAATCAAATATTGAAGAAGAGTTGAAGAAGCTAATAGATCTGGACAGCCCAACACCCGACTCTCAGAAAAACTTTAAGGTAAGACTTTCAGAATTATAAAATGGAATTGTGCTGAGAGATACATTCAGAGATAAGCTAGTAATTCTGCAGTTCATTTGTAATTAGAATCATAAATGAATTCACATATTCAAAAATATGAAATTGAATCCTTTTATCAGTTATTGGGTCTGTTTTACTATTAAAAATATGACAGATTATTTAATAAATTTAGTTAATGATTTTGGTAATTAATTGCTTAGTTCAGAAAATTCTGTCTGAGACATTGGCTATATCTTGCAATAGAACAAACATTTAACCTTATGGAGGTATTACACTGACTTCCAATTCTTTTTCAGGATTTAATTCACACTAATGAATTTTATATTGAACTCTGCAGAAAAGTTAGTTTCTCTATTTAAGGCTGATTAAGCTTATTTATTTGTTAAGTTAGTTTCAAATGATAAGGTCAACTCAGTCTCTGCTAGAAACGTAATCTGTAGAAGCAAGAACAAGGCATTAATACCTCTAACAATGTTTGAACTCACATCATGAGTACCACTAGTGGTCCCATTTTTAACCTTTGACCTTTTTGTTTTTTTCACAATTTTAGGAAAAATGTAACTTTAAGTATGTCTGAGAGCTATTAATACTAATAGATGTGAATTTTCACATTTCATTTAATTAATCGGCTCCTTATTTTTTCTGATCATAGCACTTAGGAATGGCAGTCTGAATAGTTAATGGAACTTTTCCACTGTATCTGAGCCTAATTTTATAAATGGTTTTCCAGATTTTGGGGTGGTTACATATATTAAGTCTGCTCAAAACACTTCTTGGATTCTGTAGAAGTACTTATTTATTTTGTAATGAATTGCACTGAAGAAAATGCCCAGATTTCTGAGATCTCCACACTGAAAAGCACTGGGTTAACCCTTCATGCTTGTCAGACAAAATGGTAACCATGCAAAGGAGGGCACAAGAAACTTCTTTCTTTGCCTGTCAAAATCCCAAACAGCTTATTAAAACTTCTAAAGACGAGCCACTGCATACAGATTATTTTTCATTGTGTTGCCTTTAAGGCTGATGTGGAAAAAAAATACTGTAAGCAAGGATTCTACTATCCTTCCCATAGTTTTTTACTGGCTTTATGAAGGGAATGATGAATATTTCTTTCATGATTTATCAAACACTTGGTTATGTCTTCCATAGAAGACAATCAATCAATCATTAAGTTAAATGATTGATTCTTGCAGTCAGTGGCTGGTAAAATGTCTGTTGTGAAAATGTTTATAATCAATATAATCTTCTCTATTTAGATGATAGATGGTTGCCATTCCATTAAGCAAACGCCCTGCCAAATGTATGACACAATTGCTATTGCAAGCCTTTCTTTAAATATGCTTCCTCTTAAAAAATAAGGATATGTCCTTGGAAAAGGTTAGCTGTCCTCTGCAGAGTATATTGTTCCCCTTCCCCCTTTGATTTCCTTTTCTCCCTTTACTGTAATTTAGCTTTTCCTCTTTCCCAAAAGAAAAATAGGGTGATAGTGGTCAGGTTTTAAAAAAAAAAAACTTAGGGAAGTTTAAATGAGGCACTAGACAGTGTCTCATCCTCCATTGACAGATTCTCTAGAAAAGGAGGAGGAAGAAAAATGACCAAGGAAGAAATAGTTTGCAGCTGACAAAAAAACTTTATGACGTTACTTTACTGCACCTATTTTTATTCTAAACTCAACCATATTTTAGTAGGTAAGAACTCTTATGACGTGTTGTTCTACAGTGTGTACAAAATGAGGAAGTGAGTATCTACCAGATTTAGATATTTGCTCATTTTATTCTTGCTGAACATATATAATTGAAACAGGAGTCTCAGTCCTTATTTTTAGACAAGATAAAGTACACAGAGAGAGAGAGAGAGAGAGAGAGACAGACAGACACACACACACACACACACACACAGAGCTTAGTTTTCCTTTCTTTAAAAAAAATCTCTCCTTTCTTAGAAAAACCTGTTCGTTTATGTTCCATCATATTTCAGTGCTTTCAAAACATTATTTGAAGACTATAAATAGATAATAATTAAAACAAAGCATATACTTTTGAACACATTTCTAGTAGCAAATTATTTAGTTCGTATCTGATTTTGAGGTTAATTCTTATTATAAACTCAGTCAGTGGATGTCTAGGTGAACATACTTCCTAGTTATGTAACAATATTTGGTACTGATGATTGAGAAACTTCAGTAATGTGTTCAGAGATATAAATATTCACATCATTATGTAGCATGCAGGGGCTGATGTTATGCTATTGCAAAAAGCTTCTGCTACAGCAAATAGCAACTTTTTAGTATATTTCAGGGGCTTTGCAAATCATGATATTTTGTACCAATAATGGTCACTGTATTCTCTGGGATTTTAGTGTCCAATCCTCACTGAAGACATTTGAGTCATAATAATAAAAAACAAATACTTTGAGGCCTATTTATATATTTTTTCTTATTGTAAAGAAATAGCTGATAAGCGTAGACTAGTGCTATTCTAGCCATTATCTAAGCAATGTAGTAAATTTTATTTATATTTTCTACTTCTTAATTGCCCATTTCCCTCATCGAGGGCTCTGGACAGCATACAATAAAATCAATAAAAGGAATATTAAATCAGAATTAATTTTAAAATTATAAAAATAACATAAAATTTCAAAAGGTGAAAAAGTCCAACATGGAGAGTTAGCAATTGTTAATAGAGGCAAGGTAGGTCCTCATGCGGCTTGCCAGCATCATAATTGTTTTGGGCCTCCGTGCAAGGCCTCACATCTAAGTTCATAAAAATATTTTTAAAGCTTTCAGTATCTGATGTCTCACCCGAATGAACTTTTTCAAGAATAGAGCATAGTGAATTAAATAAATTAATAAGATTTAGGACCTGCTGAAATTATTGTATGCCACAGTGCATAATTACAGCAATGAATGGTGTATTGCTCTACTTTTAAATCATAAAAGTAAACCTCGCTGAACTTAATATGACATTTTTAATACAGATTTCTTTGAATTCAGTGAAATGTGGGTACATGATAATACTAACCTTTCTTAGCTTATTAAAGCAGCCGCATTGTCACCCCAGGATTGAATAGCTACCATGTGATCCCTGTAAAAGAAAGATATGTTGTAAGGAGCTATAGATATATTATCTTTGCACTCTCATGTAATTTTAGTAAGAATTCTGATTACAGTGACAAACTCTAATACAAACTAAACTTAGAAGAGAAGAGAAAGAAAGGATAAAAGTGCAATCAAAAAGAAAATGAAAAAAAAAAGTAAAACCATGATAAAGAATGAGAAAAGAAATATGTACAGAAGTGACTTACAACCTTCATCACAAGGGGTATAAAGAAATTTAGTGACTCTTTACTCCCTCTAAGTATCTCTTCATCCTCTAGCCCATCCTTTATCTATAGACAAATCTATATAGAATCATCTTTTCAGGCCTGGTGTCAGCAGAAAGTCCATAAATCTTTGTCAGGAGTAACAACATAGATTATTTTAACTTCGTTCAAATAAACCAACTTTATATTCTTTCTTTTTACTTCTAACAGTTTTAATTGTTCAAATATTGTCATAGGATTTGATTTCTCTTGGAAGTTTTAATAAGCCTCTTTTGTAAATCCAGTATAAAGACAAATGTCTAGGTCCCTCTCTTGGTTTTATCATTTGTATTTTCCTTTTGAATTTTAGGACATCAGCCAACTTCTTTTGTAGTTCAGTGAAATATCCTTTTCCAAGTCATTCTCTTGGCCTGTCAGTTGTAAATCAATAACTTTGATACCATATCTACATAA
Organism: Laticauda colubrina; assembly: GCA_015471245.1. Lineage (NCBI taxonomy): Eukaryota > Metazoa > Chordata > Lepidosauria > Squamata > Elapidae > Laticauda > Laticauda colubrina. Next base: position 49,614,713 of record BLBF01000005.1, on the reverse strand, counting down.
TTTATTCAGTAATATCTCTTTGACATAAACTATCCATAGAAGCAGATATCATTACTGACATTGTTGGTGGCATGGCTATTACTTTCTAACACCTTTCTTCAAAAGTTGCTTTCAGTATTTTCATTTTTTCCTCTAGCTAAATCTTTAGTCCCATCTAGGGTGCAGTTTTTAAATCATGAATTTGCTTATCTCTATATGCATTTCTTTTTTTAAAAAAGAGCCTGTTTCGTACAGAAACCTGTTCTTTATAATTAATTCCAAAGTCTTATTGTAAGTTTCAGTATTCCAAATTTATCTGGACTCAACTTGTATGTAACTTTCTAAGATGAAAATCTTGTTTAGCTTCCTCTGTTTATTTCAAGGTCCTTAAAAGTTCTTTAGCTAATAATTAATTTTTCTTTAGAAAGAAAAAGGAAACTCATGCAATAAAGCTTTTCAAACCTGTCATTCTGAAGGTCCTTAATGGTTTTTAAATGGTTAGTAGACAACTTCTAAAACTGATTAGAAAGTGAGACCTAGAAAGTGTCCCTTTCTAGGGACATTACAGAGTGTCCCTTAAAGTGTCCCTTTGTGCTACAGTTACATGCAAACTGTCGAATTACTTCATCTCCTGGTGTTCAGACCTGAGGAAAACCACTGTCCTACAGCCTCCTCTCAAGGAGCAGCCTTCTGGCACATATGTGGGTGATACCCTGTGTTCTCCTTATCTGGAAAGGTTCCAAGGAATCAATCTATCCACTGGTTCCTGGATCTTTGTTGTGGTTGTTGGCTCCATTTTGACTCAGTTTATCATATCTCCCCTAGAAGTAATTTTTACCATTAATTTCTGATAAAAAATTAACAATAAAAATCAAGTCAAATAAATAACACTATAATCCTAAGGCAGCCAAATAAGGAAATATCTCAAAACTTATATGTAACTAAACAGCTCAGGCTGAAAGGCTCACTGTATCAAAGCATAGCGAAATCATTGGAGTTCAGTGAAAAAGACAGTTGAACTCATTAGTTGACATTTCAGTTCATTGTGTTCACAATTTAAGTGAACTTAATTTTGAAACTGAAGGGCCAGCTTTTGCTGCACTATCATACAATGCTATCTGTTTTGTTTTTTAAAAAATGAGATAATTACCAGAATAAATTATTGTCTCACAGTATACTCTCATGGACAGAACATTGGCATGTAAAAGAAGTGGAAGCTGCATCATTTAGGTGCAGAAGTAACCAATTAATTGGTTTGTTTTTGAATGTCAGACTTATCCAACAAGTACAGGTGCACAAGCATAAACCTGTTTCCACTAAGGGAGTGTCCTTCCATTTGTGGATTCTGAGGCTTCTAAAATGCTGCTAGTTTGGGAAATGCCATACAATAATAAAACTATCTCTTTTTTTTATGCAACCCCAGTTATCCTTCAGGAGATTAGGATACCATATTGTTGTCAGCAAGAGAATATCACTTTAAGAAAACCCTGCATTTTTACACTTTTCCAATAAGTTGATAAGGATTTTTCTAGTATGTTTTCTACAGCACAGGGTAACAAGAATTCTCATAGCAAGCATTTAATTGATGCAGATTAACTGCACCTCTAGAAAACTTCCTGAACCCAACCCATGATACAAAACATATTAAGAGTGGCTCATTTTTAAAGGGAGTGTTACACATTCTTGACTTGTGTTGTTCTTCTTTCAGTCTCCATTCCCTAGCACTCCTATTTCAAGGCGTGCCTTGCAGCGAACTCTGTCAGATGAGAGTATTTATAGCAGTCAAAGAGAACATTTCTTCCCTTCCCGAGCTTCCCTTCTGGACCAAGCTCTTCCAAACGATGTTCTCTTCACCAGTACATACCCATCTCTCCCCAAATCATTACCACTAAGAAGGCCATCATACACATTGGGAATGAAATCCTTACATGGTAAGTGAAATGCTACATCTAAACCTACTATATATGTTTTGTTTTATTTACATAATTATTGTTATTACTATATACTGCCCTTTATTTGTAATACTCAAGGTGGTGTAGATAATGGTTCTACATCCTATTTTCCCACAGCAACTCTATAAGGTGGGTTGAATTGAAAGAAAATGACTAGCCTAAAGTCATCCAATTGGCTTTCATGCTTAAGGTTAAATCAATATTTGTAATCTGCATTTATATTTATGGACAATCAATTGGCATTTATTAATTATTCATTGCTTGTATAACTTAGGAATTTAGAATACTATATTGAGTTCCCTTTAATTGTTAACATTTTAGCTAATTTGTTAACATTGTAGCTTATTTTGAATGTTAAATACACTTTTTCAAAGGAATGCTGCTTGATACATTATTGTTATTATTACTTTGGGATCCTTGTGCTCTTTATTTTTAGACTCCTTTAGAGCCCCATCCCACTGAAACAATTTGATCCAGCAATTGAAAAAAAAAACATGTTTTATCTGAAAATGCTAAATATATACCGTAACTTTGAAATAGCCTTGCTTGAATGATCAAACATCATAAATCAATTTACCAATTGTTATTCATCTTTTAATGGGATGCATTATAGTAAGATTCTGTGGTAACATTTTAAGAAAAACAAAACAAACAAGCGTATAATTTTAACCAGCCTTTGAGGAAAAAATGCTGAGGAGAAAGAGTGGCTAAAAAGTGACTCTTTTGAACTCATAGTTAAGGTAAACTGTATATATTATGAAAAACCATTCACATATTTGGTGACTACAGCAAGCAGAAGTCAAAAAGACCAATGGTGCATCATGGCCAGTCATTCTCTCTCATCTCCACCCACTTCCCAGGGTTATTGTTATGGAGTAAATAGGAGGAGAAAAGATGTTCACCACCTTAAACAGGCAGGATAAAAAAAATCAAATAAATAAAACTTACTGGTGCCTTGTGATTTAAAAAAAATGCTGATTCTTTTCTGATTGGCAGAGTTGGGGAAAATATCGGTAGCAGACTAGGGTAACTTGAAAAATTGTTTCATCTAAAAAAGAATGATTCCATTCAATTTTGATTCTATCTCCTTATGAAGAACAGTGTTATTAGCTTTTAATATCTGTCTTAAGTGCTTCTTTCTTATTCTTATTCTTTTTCTATCCTTTGTGGTTTAGGAGAGTTCTCTGCCTCTGACAGCTCCCTCACAGATATCCAGGAGCAGAGAAGGCAACCGATGCCAGATCCAGGACTCATGCCCTTGCCTGATTCAGCTTCAGATTTAGATTGGTCAAATTTGGTAGATGCTGCCAAAGCCTTTGAAGGTAAGAGTTCATTATTTATTATGTGCTCACACCAACTTACAAGTCTTTATTTAGCTCTTGAGACCCATATTCATCTTCATAGATGATCGATTGCTGAAATACTATTTGCTTTCTTTTGTTTATATGCTTCAATAATTATTAGTGTTACTGGATTCAACGTATGTTGTTTCACTATGAATGCTACAATTGCATCTATAGAAATTGCAAAACATAACTTTTCACACCAGGTCAGAAGAAGTAAAAGGAACACAAATTTTTGGCTATATTTTGGTCACAGCTGAAATGTGTCACCAAAGTCATTTGGGAATACAGATAGCCCTTGATGTACAGTTGTTCAGTGACCATTCAAAGTTGTCATGACACTGAAAATAGTGACTTATGACTTCTTTTCACACTTACATCCGTTTCAGCATCTCCATGATCACATAATCAAACTTTGAATGCTTGGCAACTGGCATGCATTTATGACAGTTGCAGTATCCTGGGGTCATGTGGTCACCTTTTGGATCTTCTCACAATCAAAATCAATGGGGAAGCCAGATTCACTGAACAACCATGTTATTAATTTGAACAAGGGAGAATACACCCAGGCTGTTTGCACAACAAACTTAGTAAAGCTATGTTACTTTTGATGTGTATTCCCCAGTGTGTCCCCACTTAGTCTCTTGAAATCCCTTCCTCTCCAGTTAATGTAGATGTAAACATAAATCCCTTCCTGCTTATTAACCCAGCCTCTCTGTGTATATGTGTGAATGTGCATGTGCATTCCAAAAGGCAGGGGATTAGAAAAAGGAATGCACAATCATGATCATGTGATTTTTCTACTTAGCAACTGGCTTCACTTCAGAACAGAGCTGCCAGTCCTAATTTTGATCACTAAAGGAGGACTACATACATGTTCATTAGATTCTAGAAATTACTTGGTCTTAACTGAGGAGAGCAGATTATATAACTCAAAGGCAAAAGTGTCAAAAAGAAATTAAAGGTTACCATAATTACCTGAAGGGTAGATCTTCAACTCCTATTATTGATTTTAATTTTATTATGATATGCTTTTACTGTAATACTAATGAAAAGAAAATCAGCATATGTGTTTGTCTTTTTTTCCCCAGTCCAGCGAGCATCCTTTTTTGCAAGTGGTGATGAAAACCATAGGCCCATCAGTGTTGCCTCAAGTAATGATCAGGCTGAAGATCAGCTTGCTGTGCAGATGAAGCCTTACACTGAGTAAGTGATCCGCTAAATCACCATGACTCTTTTAAGAAGGGTGGGAAAATTATTGTGCAGTGGAATCTGTAAATCATAGAAATTTTGAATCTATGCACTCTGACCTATGGAGAAATGAAAATGTGATTTCAGCATCAGGAAGTTTCTGGATATTATGTTAGGTGATAATGTTATCTAAGAATCTGAAGTTCATTTAATTTAGTGATTGTGTAATTAGTAGAAAAGAAAAGATATATGTTCCAGACAAATGGGATTTTACTGTAATATTTACAACAAAAAACATATTTAAGTTAAAAAGGTATATATAATATCATCAACCATAAAAAGACGAGGCTAAAAATTATGAGATACCTGAAAATACTGAAGTTATTTTCATCATGTGCCAAGTATATTTTTAAAAATTCCTACCATTAATTGTGTAAAAAAAGAATATGAAGTCAATAATTGCTTCCATAGAGTTAGTGCTAATTCTTATTATCTGAACATTGATTAAAGTTGAAATAAATTTACCATTGAACTAAAATCTGCATTCACACCATAAAAGGAGTGGAGAACAAGCTCACATTCTTTAACCAGAATTTGCTGAATGCAAATGTAACATAACCATCCCTAATATGGCCCAGCAGGTTGAAAGCACTCATTACTATAGCATATGATGATTTAAAAAAAAAGTTAAAAAATGAAATTGTTTTGTTAAATTAGTTGTGTGTGTGTATGTATGTGTATTGTTACAACTACTGAAAAAGCTACCCTTACTTGGAAAACTTCAATAGACTATATTAAAATTAGAACAATGAAGAGAATTCGACCTTCTCTAATTCAGCAGAAGTTTTTTTGTTCCAGCTCATCGTTTTGTCATGGTTCTCATGATGCAGCTCCAAATTGTAATTAAAAAATAGAGTACTGCATAAAGTAATTAAGAAATAAATATTAAGAAAACTTTGCAACCCCGTTTTTGTTTCCTTTTTCCTGCAGTAAAGAATCACCTCCTGCTCTTGCTTCTAAAGTGAACCAGCTGGAGAGTATGCTAAGAATATTACAAGAAGATTTAAAGAAGGTAATTATATTTGTTTCAATATCAGCTTATATTAAATATTCAGTTTGGCTCAATATTGTTTTCTCTCAGTTGATCACTTGATAAGTCTGCTTTTGCAATAACAGTATATTTTAGAATGACCCATTAAGTCCTGAAGATATTAACAAAAGCTATAGGTTGTTCCAAATACAGCCTAGTTATTTTGCAAAATTAACAAGGCAAAATTGTGTCAAGTCCAGTTACATTTGTAATTACATTTGTAAATAATTGGATGAATCCTTTGTGTATTGCATGAAAACCTCCAGTAACAATTGGTTTGATAATCAGTTTTTTCCTCCATAATCTTTCAACTTCAATTGTAAATAACAGTATTTTGTTATTTTCTCCAATTTTTCATCAATTCAGTTGTATCTAGGGATCAGTGTACCATCCTTTCTTCTTTTCTCTAACAGTAATATTTAATACATTACATTATAAATGAATTTTGAAATCTCACATTTCAATTCTCAGTTTTCAGTACAAAGTTCCAATAGATTCTGCAAACTATAAAGCTGATGTCTTCATAAATTCCAATGGTCAGGTTTTCCACCCTGTAATGGAAGTATTTACAGTTTGTTTGAACAATTTTACCCCAGTTACTAAAGAGATTGGATATAATTTCATCTCTAATTTTACATAATTAGCATCATTGAAAATATACTCAGTTTTGGCTTTATTTGTATTAATTTGCAGCACTTGTTCTGGAGCTGCCATGATTGTCCCATCTGTTTCTTTTTAACTGTTCCAGGTTTCTGTTTTTGTTGTTACTCTTGTTCTTATTGTCAGAATATGTGAAATCCAGTGATATTTTTAAAATAGGGAATCTTCAGTCTTCCTTTTTTTAAAAAAGATTTGTTAGTAACTCTCCAAAGGATATGTTAGAAAAAGAGGAAGAAAAGTATTATGTATCTAGAAAAACTGACAAAATATCTTTGTCATCAACTTAAGAGGAAAAAGTTTGGAATACCTTTTAAGAAATATCTGAGCTCACGTTGCCAATAATACTTGTGGTGTAAAATCCACTTGTGATATCAGGTGCTTTTTATTCTTCTCTCAGGAAAAAGAAGACAAAGCCAATCTTCAGGCTGAAGTACAACATTTACGGGAGGATAACTTACGATTACAAGAGGAATCGCACAATGCCTCTGAAAAACTGAAGAAATTCACTGAATGGGTTTTCAACACAATCGATATGAGTTAATAGCACATATGAAACAAAACACATTGGCAAAAAATATCTCTGGAATGGGACTGAGCTTTAACACCATCCTAAATTATACAAACCCAGTCAGAGCACTTTCATATGTTTCATATTAGGGGTACCTTTTTTTGGTTTTCCTTTATTTCATTTTAACATATCTGCAAGCACCCAGAATTATTGCAGATCAACTATCAGTGAATGCCTTTTATAGGAAAAGAAGAAAAAATAATAATTTTAAAGGAAATAAAAATTTAACTACTAAAATGTGAATGTCCTTTAAATTTTTTGCACATTCTCTTTACCTTTTCTGTATAAAATTACTTGGAAAGTGGACTACAATAACTGTCCATTTGCCTCTAATTCTATTCATTACTTTGTATAAGTTTCAGATTAAACCGCTTCATTCTCGCTACTTTAGTAAATATTTCAACAAGGGTTTTTCCCCCCAATGCTTCCTTTCCATCGTTTTGAATATACTACAGGCAAGAGAGGTTGTTAACTGTCTTGCGTGTCTCTTAAGAATGCTATCTCCACACCTGTTGTATAGAATCATTGCCCAAAGAATATCAGAATGCATACACATCCATGTGTGTATAAACATCCATTTGGCTAGCACAAAGCTATGGATATGTCAAACTATTCACTTATTTTTTGCACATCTATATAAATTTGATGCTCCCAAATGAAACCGCTTGAGATAAACATTGCAAAGTAGATATATTAAATGCATATTTCTTCTCTGGAAAAGAAAAAAAAATGCTATTATTGTAAGAATTATTCTGTCTTTTACCAGCCATGAATATTTCTTTCAGTGGTCCCTTCTAATGATTGAATTAATTTTTCATAAATACTTAATTCCTGCTGTCTAAGAAATTATTGATAGCTTTCCGTGGCTGCTAGAATTCTCTCTTAGCACCTTTACTTATATAGAGATTTTTTTATATATGTGCACACACAGATTAAGAAGTTAAAAATGCAAATCTATATCTTTTACTCCGTTGGCATAAATATGGCATAAATTAATTTTCAGTAGTTTTCCAGTTAATGCCTCAAATAAAAAAATAATTGGACAACTGTTATTAAAACATGCAAAGTTCCTTCCTTTCTTCCTTCCAAATTTATTTTGATTATCATATGGATTTTTCAGTAAAACTGGCTATTGTTAAGTATGTGTGGTGGGAGGCTAACTTACCATAAAATGTCACACCTGCAGGACTCTTCAATATTAGGGTGGGGAGGGAAAAGTGTGTATACTGCAGCCTGCTAAACATTGTTTCAAGTGACATATGGTGAATTTTAGTTTGTGATCTCCACTGCATGCAACTGTGATAATGCTCCTTGCACATTTCCACACTAGGTAAGAACAGCCCATATCTGTCAGCTTCATAAATTACTTTTTCCTTTGTTCCAGCTACCATGCTTTGCTGGGAAATATTCTTCACCGCTGCCATTGAGTCTTCCTATCCTTCTTTGATACGCATTTTCATCATTCTTAATAATTGTACAAATCCACATTGTTTGCTTTGACCTAAAGCTTAATGTGTGGTGATCATCCCATTGGGATGTATTTCTGATTATATCTGGGCCATCAAAGAGGATTGATTTGAAAGTATTTCTGGAGTGCTTCTGGAGAATATATTTAAGTTGGGTCCACCCCCCACCCCCCCAAGTAACTTGTATGAAGGAGATCTCTATAATGCCTGAGGAAATTTGTAAATGGAAAATATTGCTAACAACTCTAAGATCCTGACTTTTTTTTCTGTTCACTAGTTTGTTTGTTTTTTAATATTGGGACTTGGGGCAGACTATTTATTAGAGTTTTGCAACAGAGTTCTTGTATGAAGCCTCTAAATGGCTACTTGTAAAAAAAATTCTGACAATAAAATTCATTTTAAAAGCTCTTCTAGAAATAATGTTTTGTTTGTTTTTATTCTTCCAATTCTGATACCTTCCATGTCATTAACATAGGAATACACAAATGTGAAAATTAAAACCATTGAGAGATTTTCCAATATTTGCATAGAATCATAAACTTGGATAGGACCATTTACCCTATCATGTATAACTAAAATCTGGATTAATACATCTTAACAAATGTTTTGTTTGAACACGTCCAGTGAAGGAGACCCTGCTATCTCTAGATAATTGCTCCCCCTATCAAGCTCTCTTTTAGTTAAGAATCTGTCAGAAAAAGATTCTTAACTAAAATTGGGATTTTCCATTCTGTGGAAAATGTGCTGCGCATTCTAGAACATTTGACATTATTTTAGCTATTTGAACAGTAACATATATTCCCTCTTGGTCATATCAAGGCTAACAGTGCTTAGGTACTTTAACTTTTCTTCATACAATTTGTCTCTGATTCTCTCCATTGCCTTTCTTTAAATCTCTTCCATTTTCTCTGAATCTTTGTTTTGGGGGTTGTGCATTGTCCAAAAGTAGATACAATACTTGATGGGGAGTCAGCTAATAGTGAGGTGGATTTTTTTCTGTGATTAGGAATCCATATTTTTATTGGTATAGCCTAATTTTTTTCTTCTTTTACAGTTACAGTTTTTTTCACCACCAGAAGATGTTACTTCTGTTTTCTGGAGACCTATGGGTAATGACATTAAACTTACTCTATCCTGAGTAAAATCTGCAAATACAGTAAATAGAATTCTCGTCATGGAGCACAGGGCACCTTAGATAAGGTTGTCATAAAGCAAAAGAAACAATCACTTGGTTGATGAAATAATGAGCACAATCAGAGGTGATATTCAGCTGGCTCTGACCAGTTCTAAAGTAGTAGCAGAAATTTTGAGTAGTTCAGAGAACTGGCAAATATGATCTCTGACTGGCCCCACCCTTATCTATTCTCTGCCTCCTGAGTCCCTGCTGATTGGCTGGGTCTTCTTTTGTTGCCCTGCACAGGAGAATGGAGATGAAAAGCAGGTTAGTGGGGTGGAGAGGGAATAGGGATTTTGCAGTAACCTTCCCCCAGGAGTGGAGAGGAAATGGAGATTTTGCAGTATCCTTCCCCTGCCATGCCCACCAAGCCACGCCCACAGGACCAGACATAAAAAATGTTCAATCCCACCAGTGAGCACAATATAGTTCTAATGGAAATAAATTATTCATTGGTTTTAGCAGGTATTTTAGAAGTCATTTCTGTTTATCACACAAAATTACTTTTAAAGACTTGGCTTCTTAAAAGTATTTAATATAAAAATAATAGACCTGTTGCCCAATTTAAGCCACAATTACAATCATTTAAAATTTTAAGTAATAGTAGTTACTTTTTCTTGCACTGCCAATCCTTTAGTTTTATCTCCCGTGGATGGAAAATTAAGGCTTGTCAGAAAAGAAGGACCTGATTTTCATAGATCCTATAAATGAGTTGTGTGGGTGGGAAAAATTTGACATAGTCTAGAAGTCTTACAAGATAGGAAAATGAAGGGCAAAAATGTAAAACCTGCAAGCTGCATCTTGTAATAGAACCTTCAACATACGAATTTATGTAGGCAAGCCTTGTTTAAAGAAGAGACTAAGCATATCCTTAAATACTAGTAATTCCTCAGTGGGGAGAAGAGAGGTAGAACAGGATCGGCAACCAATAAGCTTGAAGAGTCTTCAGGACAACTACTTAAACTTAACTTGCAATATGGATGCTCACGGGAGGTGTCTCTTAAATGCCTTGCTAATCTCTTTCTGATTCACTTCTATTTTTACTCAGGGAATTACATTTTTAGAAGGCTGAGAATACCATGTTTATGTATATGTCAGATTGCAATGGCATAGCTTAGCGATGTTCACAATGCGGGTAGAGAAAAGATTGCAGACATGTTAACCTCAAGTACATTAGCTATCAAATCTATGTAAACAAGTTTGATGAGCCTCTGGCTCTCTAAATGCTGCTAAACTATAATTCTCAGCATTGAATGCTTTTGGTAACGTAATTGGAGCTACTAGGAGGTCTAGTTAAGTAATATCAATATGAGCACAGATTCTCTACACCTGACCTAAAGAATCATTTATTTATAGCATGCTATTAAAACTTTGGCTTCATCATTTGGGTTTTCAGTCTACTTCTTTGCTGTTGGCTTCTGAAATATTTCCAATCAGGAGGAAGTGACATGGGGATGAAAAGCTATATATAGTTGTCCCTATGTATGGTTGTATTAGTTTGGCATTTTAAAGGTAAAATAGCCTTATCTCTTAAGCCAAACATGCATGTCAAATAATATCAATTATATTCCTGTACTGTAACATACAGAAACAGATAATCAAAGTTGTAAAGGACCTTGTAGGTCATCTAGTCCAACCCTCCACCCAAGCGGGAGACCCTACACCATTTCTGACAAATGGCAGTCCAATATCTCCTTGAAAGTCTCAAGTGATGGCGCTCCCACAACTTCTGATGGCAAGCTGTTCCATTGGTTGCTTGTTGTCACTGTCAGAAAGTTTCTCCTTGTTTCCAGGTTAAATCTCTCCTTGTTCAGTTTCCATCCATTATTCCTTGTCTGGCCTACAGGCACTTTAGAAAATAGCTTGATCCCTTCCTCTCTGTGGCAGCCCCTCAAATATTGGAAGACCACTATCTTGTCTCCCCTGGTCCTTCTCTTTACTCGACTAGCCAAGCCCAGTTCCTGCAACTGTTCATTATATGTTTTAGCCTCCAGTCCCCTAACCATCCTGGTTGCTCTTCTCTGTACTTTAATTTCTAGAGTCTCAACATCTTTTTTATAATGAGGTGAACTATACTTTTTGAACTGTACATTTGAAAGAAATCAACTGTTACAGAACTGAATTCATATTATATCTTTGGAAAAATATGTCGTTTGTCCTCACAATATCACTACAAATTGTTCCAAATAAAATTCTTCTGGATTGTAATTGTATGACTGCCTTCTAACAAAAAGCTGATTTTCTTAGGATTGGTCAAGAGGCATAACTGGCCTATTGAAGGTTTGTTCATTTTGCTTTTGTTGAGTCTGAATTCATTTTGTAGTCTTTTAAACCACCCAGTCAGCAACTGTGTCAATCTACTGAATTATCAAATTCATTGACTATATAGCCTGCGCACCGTCTCTTTTGGTAGTCCCACAGGCCAGGGAAGGGAAAAAAAGCAAAATATTTCTCACTTGTCTCCTATTGTAGAAGTTTAGCAATCTCAACCATGGTTGACCAAACTCTTCCGAGACACATTTGGGGAATAAGAAATGTCACCATTCTGCTTATTTGGAATAATTGCAGTTTTATTTTGTTCTCTAAGCCTAATATTTTATTGTCCTTGAGAAAAATTCTGTTTTGTTACTGTATGAACTTGTCAGGAATCATTCCCAGCCCAACTGTATAAAAGTACAATTAACCAATGTATTAAGAAATTAATAACTGTTTTTAACTTTTAAAATAAGGAGTCAAAGTTTTGGCCAATATTTAAAGTTGTAAAAAGCCATTTTCCATTGGTCTTTTGTTATTAACTTTTTTTAAATGGAAATGTTTTTTGCAGTTGACATTCAACGTGAGCATGAAAAAACAGTTGCTGGAAATTTATCTGCAGCCAACATCATAGTAGTGACTCCTTGGAGGGACATGCTTTGAGTAGACACACAATGGGTGCACTATGTAATTTATATTGTTCAAGTGCTGCTTCCAGAGAGATTTGGGGGGGGGAGGGTAACTCTTGTGCACATCATTACCTCTCATTGGTTCTAGGCCAAAAACTGTATGACACGTTGAACAGATGGTACCCCTAATAATTTAAGCAGGTTCCTTGTTTCATTGATGCCATCCATCTTTTAGGACTAATACCTACCTAAGGTGTAGCTTTATGTAGCATTTGAATGCCTGACTACTCTGAGAGTAGAAACTGGTAAATAATTTATGAAATTATTAGCCCCTAGGGAAGGATTTCTTGCTACATTTGCAGATTACTGCAAATGTACCCTTTGTTTTTCCCATTGCTCTTGTAGTTAAAAAACTTTTTCTTATTCCTGCAAAATGTAAATAACATGACAACCAGTAAATTAGAAATACTCAAGTCCAACTTTTTCTTCAGCTATGAATTATTCATGTTTAACTCCAATCTATTCCTGGTGTAAAATGTCGGACCTGGAAGCTAGAGAGTCTCTTGGCTACAGTGCCCAGTCTGTATTATGGATAAGGATGCTTACTTGGCAGCAACTCTTAAAATTTCAGTACCAGGCCAAGTCATAAGTTTTTCATTTAACATTTATCACTAGAATTTACACAATGGTCTCCTTCAACCTGGAGTCTTCATAAAAGTGAGAGTGATGAATCCAGCACATCTGGAGGATAGATTGGGATGGGAAAGATTTAGCCACTGGGTGAGGCTGTTTGTAACTACTACCATTATGGTATTTTCCAACATTGATAGTTTTTAAAGGAATGCATTTCATGAGGGATATTTATCAGAACAGCTTAATCATCTCAAAAAGACACCAGCAGAAAAAAATGTAAGAAAATAACTGTCCCACTAAGATGTAAATATATCCAATATTAGCACAGCCTATTTCATATTGGGGCCTTTATTTTTCATCCCCTTCTTAACCTGAATTTTGAATTTGTCCTTCTGTCCATATTTCTGCATTTCATCATGGTCTCTTCTCTTGGTGGTGAGTTTATCGAGATCTCCAGAAAGCAAGGACTCCAGGTAGTCCTTGACTTACAACAGTTCATTTTTATGTGATTTTATTTATTTATTTATTTATTTGTTTATTTATTTATTTATTTTGTCAAGCGATTATAAGATAACAGGTATAAGTAAAAACATAGTTATGAATACATGAAATGGATACATATTAGAAAAATAAAAAGAAACAATAGGATGGACAGTAGGCAGGGTGGTGTGCTTATACACACCCCCTATAGACCTCTTAGGAAAGGGATGAGGTCAACAGTAGACAGTCTAAAGTTAAAAGTTTTTGGGGTTTGGAGAAGAAACCACAGAGTCAGGTAGAATATTCCAGACATTGACCACTCTGTTGCTGAAGTCGTATTTCCTGCAATCAAGTTTGGTGCGGTTTACCTTGAGTTTGTATCTATTGTTTGCTCTTGTGTTGTTGTGGTTGAAGCTCAAGTATTCATTGACAGGTAGGACATTGCAATATATAATTTTATATACTATGCTTAGATCAGACCGAAGGTGACATAGTTCTAGGTTTTCTAGGTCTAGAATTTCAAGTCTGGTGGCATAAGGTATTCTGCAATGAGCAGAGGAGTGGAGAACAAGTAGAGGAGTGGAGAACTCTTCTTGTGAAATATTTCTGGACTTTCTCAACTGTATTAATATCAGATATGTAATGCGGGTTCCAGACTGATGAGATGTATTCAAGTATTGGTCTAGCAAATGTTTTTTATTAAATGTTATTTATTACCAGAGAAAAAGCTATGTAGGATTAGGTTAACAACTCTTAATGCCTTTTTAGCTATGTAAATATATTTACAGTGGACTCTAGCACTTAGATCATTAGAGATGAGTACTCCAATGTCCTTGACAGAGTTTGGATCCTCAACAAGGCCTTGACTATTCAGCTTGTATTTTATTTTCTGATTATTATTTTTTTTGCCAATGTGTAAGACAACATTTATTTGTTGAGATTTGAAGTTGCCATTTGTTTGACCATTCTGATACATGGTCGAGGTCTTTTTGAAGGGTAGTAGTATTGGTGGTGGGGGTGAATAGCTTTACATCATCAGCGAAGAGAATGCAGTTGTTCTTAATGTGATCGCAGAGGTCGTTTATGTAGAGTATGAAGAGAGTTGGTCCTAAAACAGTGCCTTGGGGGACACTACTGTTGACAGGTACAGAATTTGATAGGATGCCCCCAATTTTTACCATTTGTTGTCTGTTTGACAGGAATGCTTCTATCTAGTTATGCAGGTGTCCAGAGATACCATAAGATTTTAATTTTAGGAGTAGTTTGTCGTATACCACTGATTCAAAGGCTTTACAGAAGTCTATGTAGATTGCATTTATTGCTTTGCCCTGATCGAGTTGTGTAGTCCATATGTTTTGCAGTGTAAGAGTTGCAGATTACAGGATAATTTTTTCCTGAAACCAAATTGTTTATTAGGGAGTAGGTTGTTTGTCTCTAAGTGGAGGATAATGGATTGGTTAATAATTGATTCCATGACTTTACAGGTGACGCAGAATAAAGAGATTGGTTTGTAATTTTCAACTAGGCTGGGGTCTCCCTTTTTGAAGATGGAGATCGTGGCTAGTGACCATAGGTTTGGCAAGGAGCTGGTCCTGAAAGATTTTGCAAAGATTATGCTTAGAGCTTCGGCTATGGCAGTGGACAGCTTTTTTAAGAAGTAGGCACATATTCCGTCTGGTCCAATAGATAGAAATAGTTTTAGATTGCATAGTGCTTTTTCAACATTGTCTTCTGTAAAATCGATATGTGTTAGATTTAGTGACCAACTTGCCTTGTGGTGTAACCAGAACAATCTGGAACTGAACACACTCAAAACCATAGAAATGGTGGGAGACTTTAGAAGAAACTCTCCCATACTACCACCTCTTACAATACTAGACAACACAGTATCAACAGTAGAGACCTTCAAATTTCTAGGTTCTACTGTATCACATGACCTAAAATGGACACCTAACATCAAAAACATCATCAAAAAAGCACAACAAAGAATGTTCTTTCTGCGCCAACTCAGAAAGCTCAAACTGCCCAAGGAGCTGCTAATGTAGTTCTACAGAGGAATCATTCAGTCTGTCATCTGCACCTCTATGACTGTCTGGTTTGGTTCTACAACCCAACAGGATAGACGCACACTTCAGAGGATAATTAGGACTGCAGAAAAAACAATTACTACCAACCTACCTTCAATCGAAGACCTGTATACTGCACGAGTCAAAAAGAGGGCTGTGAAAATATTTACAGACTCCTCACATCCCGGACATAAAGTGTTTCAACTCCTTCCCTCATAACGACACAATAGAGCACTACACACCAGAACAACTAGACACAAGGACAACTTTTCCCAAATGCCATCACTCTGCTCAACAAATAATTCCCTCAACACTATTCAAGTATTACAAAGTCTGCACTACTATTACTGTTAATCCTGTCATCACTCCTTTTCACCCATCCCCTCCCACTTGTGACTATATGACTGTAACTTGACTGTTTCCTGGTTTGATTTGATTGCTTATTGTACCCTATGACTATCATTAAGTGTCATACCTTGTGATTCTCAACTCTTGATGAATGTATCTTTTCTTTTATGTACACTGAGAGTATTTACACTAGGGCAAATTCCTTGTGTGTCCAATCACACTTGGCCAATAAAGAATTCTATTCGATTCGATTCAAAGTTACAATGGCACTGAAAAAAAGAGACTTATGACCTTTTTTAACATTTACGACCATTGCACTATCCCCATGATCATGTGATGAAAATTCAAACCGTCGGCAACTGACTCATGACAGTTGAAGTGTCCCTTTTGCAATCTTTTGACAAGCAAAATCCATGGGGAAAGCCAGATTCACTTAACAACCGTGTTACTAACTTAACTGCAGAGATTCACTTAACAACTGTTGGAAGAGTTATCCTCCTGGATTCAGTTCCAAGTGGGGAAAAAGAAACTGGAAACATGGAGGCTGTTTGGAAGGTTTAATGGTGGACAGGACCACATGGCCTGGAGCTCCAGAGTGAAAAGGAAGGATGATCACATGCTTCAAGGTGAAGGAAGAGATCAAGAAAAAGGGCTTAGTTGCTGAGAGTGCCTGGGTTTTATAACCTTTATTGGGATTTGAATTGAAGCTTGTTTCTAATTGGTTGTCAGACTCCCATGAGGCCATGCAGGTGCAACTCTATAGTCTGTCCTGAGTTCCAGGCTTGGTTGAGCCTTGCTGGATGATGCACTGAAAGGGCTTTGGGCAATTGCTGTTGCTTTACTTTGAGATCTTTGTTATGTAAAGTATTCTGGCCCAGGCCTTGATGGCCCACCCATTAACAAAGGTGGGGGTGAGTTTCTGCTTCTGAGGTGAGTTTCTGCTTCTGAGTTTCCTTTTTACAGGAAATATTCTGCCTTTTTAATATTTCCCAGGATATTTCATTTTCTAGGAGAGGTGTGGGTGCCAACTTCCTACACAACTGTTAAGCCTGGGTTCCCCAACCAGGGTTAGGGAGACAAGCTAAACA
>BLBF01000005.1:49569983-49592704 GCA_015471245.1 Laticauda colubrina | reverse complement strand
CTAGAGGATGCCTAGAGGATGCCTAGAGGATGCCTAGAGGATGCCTAGAGGATGCAAAGGGACTGCCTATAAAAAGGGGGAGCAACTCACCTGCATCTCACTTTCAGCCCAGCAGCCCAGCTGTGCAGACTTCTGCAACCTTCATCTGACTCTTGCTCTTCCACAGCATCCAGTCATGTCCACCGTGGATCGTAACACAGTCCTTTTGGCAGCCACCATCCTTCTGCAACAGTGCGAAGCCATCTACAGGCTCTGTGAACTCTACTACGGGAAGAAAAAGAGGCGGCCAAGAAGCGTCTGGGTCCGAAGATGGATCGGGAGAAGAGCAGAGTATGGACTGTACAACAAGCTGATGGTGGAGCTCAGGAACGAAGACATTCGGGCATTCCAGAACTTCATGAGGATGCCTCTAGCCATGTTTGACGAAGTTGTGCAGTGGCTGACACCCAGGTTGACCAAGGCAAACACCAACTTCCGGCCCAGCCTGGACCCTGGGCTCAAGGTGGCACTGACTCTGCGCCACCTGCCCTCAGGGACCACCTACAGGAACATGCAGTACGGCGGGAGGGTGCCACACAACACCATCAGCATTGTGGTCAGAGAAGTGGTGCAGGCCATCATCGAAGAATACCTGGAGGAGCTCCTCCAGTTCCCCTCCACTGAAGAAGGATGGAAGAAAGTTTCAGAGCAGTAGTATCAGAGGGGGAACTTCCCCCACACCGTTGGAGCCATTGATGGGAAGCACGTGGCCTGCAAAGCGCCAGCCAAGTCGGGGTCCACTAATTATACAATGAACAGGGCGTTTAATAAAGAGTTGTGTTTGTGTTGACATGTGTGGATGATAATTACATTATTATTGATAATAAAGGGCCATAGGTGTGGCACCTGGGAGGGTGGACCATACAGTCCCACTATGCTTGCACTGGAGGTTTATCTATCCCACAGCTATTACCCATCCCAAAGGTATCCCTTCCCATCCCACTGCTATCTTAACCCATCCCACAAGCATGCAAAGGCTTAAACCAATTCTAAAAGTCTCCACCAAGACTTTATTAAAAAAAAAAAATGAAGCAAGTGTGTGAATCAAAGATAAACTTTATTGAACAACAAGCTGTAAAAGAAAGATGACCCAAGTCAAGTGTCCAAATAAAGTCCACACCCAGTCTCTGGCACTCTTCTTGATCACTCGGAGGTGTGCCCAGTCTCAGGGGTGAAGGGTCCAGGTGCTGTGGAGGTGGGTGGTGCTGGAGTGCTGGTCTGTATCGTCATTGGGGTGCCTGGCCCCGAGAGGACAACAGGGTCGGTGTGTTGAGAAAGCTCTCAGACAGCTGTCTCAGACCCGTGATGCTGAGAGGTCCTTCCTCCATGCCATGGGGTGTCAGCCCCAGTACTGATAACAGATGTACTGAGGCCGGGCTTGGCTGTGGGGTGGAGGAAGGAGGAGTGTAGTGGGGCTGTCTGGTCTGCAGCTGGGTGAGGACTGGCGTGGGTGGCATCGGTAGTGTGGGTGGCATCGCTGTCGTCGGTGGCATCATTGGCGTGGGTGGCATCGGTGTCGTCGGTGGCATCATTGGCATGGGTGGCATCGGTGGCATCAGTGGAACCAGTGGCAACGGTGTCGCCCAATGACTCTGTGCCTGGACTGGGAAGGGCTGTTGCCTGTGCTGCTGGACCTCCTGGTAGCCGTAGCCCTGGTAGGTGAGGGGCTGTGGGAAGCCTTGGAATGGGAGGGACATCACCTGGGGTGGAGGAGCAGACCTGGACTGGGTGGGAGCAGGTTCCTCTGGATCTGGACGGTTGTGAAGCAGCTCAGTGATCCGGTCCTTCACCACCTGGTACTGGGCTTCCTCCATGTTCCTGAGGGTCTGGTTGACATAGGTGAGGAAGGGCTTGCGGTTGGAGGATGAGGAATCGGTGTTGACCAGCTGAAAGAGGAGATCTATGCTGGTGCAGATGGTGTCCCTGATCTCCAGCAGGACAGTGTGGCTCTGCCCCTCCTGCTGTCTGGCTCTCTGCCTTTCTGTGGAGGTGGAGCTGGGGGGGTGGATGCGGCTACGACTGTGGTGGACTCGATGTCTCCTTTCTCCCACCGAACCAGGGAGTCCTCCACGCACTCCACCACAGTTAGAACACCTGTCCGCGGGTTCTCCGCCGTGCCACGCTCCACAGAAACCTGCCTGGAGACAGGGACTGACTCTCGGCCGGAAGAGGACTTGGTCTCAGCAGGCTGCCGGAGAGAGAGGGTTGTGAGAGGGGCTCCTGGTGCTCCTTGGTGGCGGATCTCACCCTCCAGGAAGCTGCACCAGGCCATGACGTAGGTCTCTCTGTCCGTCAGCTTAACCGTGGCCTGGCCAGATTTCTTCAGGTGCAGCTTCCCATACCAGGTGTGCATGTGCTTCCACCAGCCAAGGAGCACCTCCAAAGTGTAACCCATACTCTCCGCCCTCTCTCTCCAAGCAGCCTGCTTCCTTTTGGTGTCCCTGTACAGCTGGTGTCCCTTCTGCCACAGATAGTCATTCTCTCTCAGCCACTCCAGCACCTCATCCTTGTGTTCCTCCTCAATATAGTATTGCCTCCTCTCCCATTGTTGCATATGCCTCTTCCTCCCTTTGGCAGGACCAGATGGGCCTTCATCAGAGGGGCTCCCAGGTGGTAGGGGCTGCTCCTCCACACCACCACCAGCAGCAGCACCAGCAGGATCATCATCATCATCATCATCATCAGCAGCAGCAGCAGCACCAGCACCAGCAGGATCAGCAGGATCAGCAGCAGCAGCACCAGCAGGACCAGGAGCATGAGCAGGACCAGGAGCACGAGCAGTACGAGCAGTACGAGCAAGTCCAGGAGCACGAGCAGGACCAGCAGGACCAGCAGGACCAGGAGCAGCTTCAGCAGAGTAAGCACCAGCAGAAGCACCATCGCCAGGAGCAGCTTCAGCAGAAGCTCCAGCACCAGAAGAGCGAGCCCGAGCATCAGAAGCCCCAGCAGAAGCAGAGTGAGGGCCAGGGGGCGGGAGGGTGGCCCTGTCCCTCTTGCCAGGGATGGTAGCAGGTTGCTGAGGCTTTCGCTTCTTCCCCATGGTTGTGGGGTTGCTGGCTGGCAGGGAAGTTGGCAGGGAGGCTTGCAGGCACCAAGGCTGGCAGGAAGGCTGGCACCAAGGCTGGCAGGAAGGCTGGCAGGCAGGCAGGCACCAAGGCAGGCACGAAGGCTGGCAGGCAGGCAGGCACGAAGGCTGGCAAGAAGGCTGGCAGGAAGGCAGGCAGGCAGGCACCAAGGCTGGCAGGCAGACTGGCTGGCAGGGAGGCTGGAAGGCAGGCTGGCAGCAAGGCTGGCAGGCAGGCAGAGAGCAAGGCTGGCAGGGAGGCTGGCCAGGAGGCTTAGAGGCAGGCTGGTAGCAAGGCTGGCAGCAAGGCTTGCAGGCAGGCATGCAGGCAGGGCAGGCAAGGACTCGATGTATCCGGCAGCAGGTCTTTCCTCCGAATGCTGGCCACGTGCATCTGCTAGGCTTCCGCTCTGCATCCGCTTCATCCGCTGTGCATCCGCTCTGAATCCACTGTATCCGTTCCGCATCCGCTTTGCTGAGGTCCCCCGGAAGCCTAGCGGATGTGCCATCCGCTCCCATCCACTTCCATCCGCTGGGCTTCTGTTCCGCATCCGCTTTCCATCCGCCCTGTGTCCTCCCTGCGTCCGTTTCTTTCCGTGTTATCTGCTCCGTTTATGCAAATTTTTGCCCCTTTTGGGAGCGGATAACAACGGATGGAACATTTTGCTCGTCCGTTGTGTCCTTTTTACATACGTTTTGCATCCGTTGGGCAGTGTGACAGGGCCTTAAGGCTTTAGTTCTGCTTGAGTCCAGCGCACTATTAATACCAATAGCAGACTCTTTAATACAAGCATTATTAAACTAATATGAAATATTCATAATGCTAATATGGGCATTTCCTTCTTTGTAGTTTAAATACCAGGTTCTAATTTCATAACCAAATACTGCAACTGCACAATTTCACAATACTCTTAACAAAATTGTTTTAAATATTGTAATTCTGCAATATTAGAATCTCATGAAAACAGTGCTATGGACTTTTTATTAATCTACCATGTACCTCTGAGCATATAATTCCAATTGTATCAATGCCAAACAGAGTTTTGAATTGTTTAAAAATATGGATTGGTGATATGTGTTTTTACTAGGACTTCATCTAACCCTAACTCTAAACACTATTCTAACCCTAGCCATAATTAGATTTCCAGTCTAATGGAATTTTTACATATATTTTTTCACGAAACACAAATAAGGTAGTCTTGAATCATGTGTACCAATACTCTACACAAATTTTGGCAATATGTATTTTAGTGGAAAATTTTTGAGAGACCTACTTCTCATCCTGAACCTAATTACAACTGTAACCCTAAGTGGAGTTTTATCCTAAACTGGATGCAGTACTCTAGGTGTGGTCTTATTAAGACTTTATAGAGTGGTATTAGTACCTCACTTGATCTTGATTGTATCCCTCTATTCATGCAATTTAGGATTATATTGGCTTTTTTGGCTGCCTCTGCATACTGCTGGCTCATATTTAGCTGGTTGTCCACTAAGACTCCAAGATCCCTCTCACAGTTACTGCTATTAAGCCTGGTTTCACCCCGTTTATATGTGTACATTTGGTTTTTCTTGCCGAAATATAGGAGTTTAATTTTCTCTAAATTGAGTTTCATTTTGTTAGATAGGGTCCAGTGTTCTAGTCTGTCAAGATTCATCTGGATCTTGAGCTTATCTTCTTGGGTGTTAGCTATTCCTGCGAGCTTAGTATCATCTGCAAATTTGGTAAGTTCCCCTTCTATTCCCTCATCTAAGTCATATATGAAGATATTAAAGAGTACTGGGACAAAGACTAAACCTTGTGGCACTCCACTGCTTACTTCCCTCCATGTAAACTTTGACCGATTAAGGACTACTCATTAAGTACAGTTGTCAGCTAAGCTGCAAATCCATCTGGTGGTGATGCTCTCTATCCGACTTTTTTCTAGCTTATTAAGAAGTAGGTTGTGGTCTACTTTGTTGAATACCTTGCTGAAGTCTAAGTATATTACATCCAGAGTATTTTGCTGGTCTATTAATTTAGTCACTATGTTGAAGAATGAAATAAGATTGGTTTGGCATGATCTCCCTCATGTCTTGCTCTTCGTATTATTTTAAGTGGTTCAAAAGACCTTTGCAGTTCCCACAATTAAATGACAAGCTATTCATCTGAGTAGCTGAAGCTGAATCTCATCAAATTCTTCTGAGACTAGAAAGAATTGACTCTTGATTTTCTTAGCAAGGTCAGTTACTTCAGCCTGTGTTATATTTTTGCCACTAGATGGAGGAACATACTGCATGATTGTCCTGAAATGGGTTCTCCCTTTCTTCAGGCATTAATGTGCAAATAGAAAATTCAGCAAGCTCCATCACCACTAGAGACTGCTGTGTTCTGAGAGATTATGATCACAATTTAAATTGTGTGGCCAAAATGAGATGAGTTCATCAAGGGTGATTTGTGGCACACCAGAACAAGGGCAAAAAGCTAATTCTTATTTGGTTTTTCTATGACACTTGGTCATATAATTTGCACCATCTGCAGGGAAAGGACTAAAATCCCTGTTTTCTTCAACCTCATAATTTTGGGCTGAAACCCCCATAAGTCAGTTTTATATTTGACATGGTTGGTGAAAAGGTGAGCTCCGGTGAAACACTTCTGCAATGAACTTTTATGCAAATTGTGGCTGTTATGAAAATCTCACAAAGTTCTTATTCAGATCTTAGTTCCGGCATGAAATTATTTGATGACTTTAGATCAGGGGTGTCACACCATCTCCATCACCATCACCAACTCACACCATCACGGCAGCATAACGTGACATATCGGGACTTTTTTTCCCCTTCGCTAAATCGGGCGTGAGCATGGCCAGCGTGTGACACATCCAGCCCACAGACCAGGAATTTGACAGCCCTGCTTTACATCCATGCTCCAATGGATTCTCCTATGCTGTAACAATTGCAGACCAGAAATACTAATCTCAGCTCAGTGGCGTGGTTTCTTTCCATAGTATTTTCAATCTTGCCTATTATCACCATCCCACATATGTACACCCAGACCTGCAATGGAATATTGGCCCTGGAGGACTAGTGTATCCATTTTGTTCATTCAACTTATAATTTATTAAAAATGTGCACAAACTGGGTGTGTGTGTGTCGAAATGGAGACAAGGAAAATTTGTCATGCTACTCTGAAATGTGGTGGCCTATCTGCTGTGAAAATACCATTCAGGAGAGCTCTTTGAGCTTGACTACTTTCCTGCAGGCATTTCATTACCAAAACTAGGTAATATCATCAGTGCTACCAATGATTATCAGCACTGATGATATTACCGAGTTTTCATAATGAAATGCCTGCAAGAAAACAGCAAGAAATCCTGTTCAAACTTTGGCTGGTGACTTCAAAATGTAGAAAGGGAACTTCACAAAGACAGTCGTGTCACAAAAATAGGAAAAGCCCAAGGGGAACGTCAGGTCAGCCAGAAAACAAACTTACATAGGAAAAGGAATCAAATAAAAAGTATTAAAGAATCCCTATAGACAAAAGCCTAAAGGCCCTGTGACACTGCCCAACGGATGCAAAACGGACACAAAGGACGAGCAAAATGATCCATCCGTTGTTATCCACTCTCAAAAGGGGCAAATATTTGCATAACCGGAGCGGATAACACGGACGCGGGGAGGACGCAGAGCGGATGGAAAGCGGATGCAGAACGGAAGCCCAGAGGATGGAAGCAGATGGGAGCAGATGGCACATCCGCAGGGCTTCTGGGGGGCAACAGCAAAGTGGACGCGGAACGGATACAGTGGATGCACAGCGGATGCACAGTGGATGAAGCGGATGCAGAGCAGAAGCCTAGCAGATGCACAGCGGAAGCCTAACGGATGCCTTGAGTTAATTGCGCATGCGGGGGGGATGCATTGCGTAAGCCCCCCGGATATAAAGGGAAGCAGCTCGCACGTGGCCAGCATTCGGAGGAAAGACCAGCTGCCGGATACATCGAGTCCTTGCCTGCCCTGCCTGCAAGCCTTGCTGCCAGCCTGCCTCCAAGCCTCCTGGCCAGCCTCCTTGCCAGCCTTGCTCTCTGCCTGCCTGCCAGCCTTGCTGCCAGCCTGCCTTACAGCCTCCCTGCCAGCCAGTCTGCCTGCCAGTCTTGGTGCCTGCCTGTCTTGATGCCTGCCTGCCTGCCTGCCTTCCTGCCAGGCTTCCTGCCAGGCTTCCTGCCAGGCTTCCTGCCAGCCTTGGTGCCTGCCTGCCTGCCAGCCTTCATGCCTGCCTTGGTGCCTGCCTGCCTGCCAGGCTTCCTGCCAGCCTTGGTGCCTGCCAGCCTCCCTGCCAGCCTCCCTGCCAGCCAGCAACCCCACAACCATGGGGAAGAAGCAAAAGCCTCAGCAACCTGCCTCCATCCCTGGCAAGAGGGACAGGGCCACCCTCCCGCCTCCTGTCCCTGATTCTGCTTCTGCTGGGGCTTCTGCTGCTCGGGCTCGCTCTTCTGGTGCTGGAGATTCTACTGAAGCTGCTCCTGGCGATGGTGCTTCTGCTGCTGCGTACTCTGCTGAAGCTGCTCCTGGTCCTGCTGGTCCTGCTGGTCTTGCTCATCCTGCTCGTGCTCCTGGACTTGCTCGTACTGCTCGTACTGCTCATGCTCCTGGTCTTGCTCGTCCTGCTCGTCCTGCTCATGCTCCTGGTCCTGCTCGTGCTCCTGGTCCTGCTCGTGCTCCTGGACTTGCTGGCGCTGCTGCTGCTGCTGCTGCTGCTGCTGATCCTGGTCCTGCTGCTAGTGCTGCTGCTGCTGCTGCTGCTGATGATGATGATGATGATGATGATCCTGTTGCTGCTGCTGCTGCTGCTGATTATGATCCTGCTGGTGATGATGATGATGATGATGATGATGATGATGATGATGATGATCCTGCTGGTGCTGCTGCTGCTGCTGGTGGTATGGAGGAGCAGCCCCTACCACCTGGGAGCCCCTCTGATGAGGGCCCCTCTGGTCCTGCCAAAGGGAGGAAGAGCCGTATACGGGGACGGGAGAGGAGGCACTATTTCATTGAGGAGGAACATAAGGATGAGGTGCTGGAGTGGCTGAGAGAGAATGACTATCTGTGGCAGAAGGGACACCGGCTGTACAGGGACACTAAAAGGAAGCAGGCTGTTTGGAGAGAGTGGGTGGAGAGTAAGGGTTACACTTTGGAGGTGCTCTTCGGCTGGTGGAAACATAAGCACACCTGGTACGGGAAGCTGCACCTGAAGAAATCTGGCCAGGCCACGGTTAAGCTGATGGACAGAGAGACCTACGTCATGGCCAGGTGCAGCTTCCTGGAGGGTGAGATCCGCCACCGAGGAGCACCAGGAGCCCCTCTCACAACCCTCTCTCTCCGGCAGCCTGCTGAGAGCCAGTCCTCTTCCGGCCGAGAGTCAGTCCCTGTCTCCAGGCAGGTTTCTGTGGAGTGTGCCATGGCGGAGAACCCGCGGACAGGTGTTGTAACTGTCGTGGAGCACGTGGAGGACTCCCTGGTGCGGTGGGAGAAAGGAGACATTGAGTCCACCACAGTCGTAGCCGCATCCATCCCCCCCAGCTCCACCTCCACAGAAAGGCAGAGAGCCAGACAGCAGGAGGGGCAGAGCCACACTGTCCTGCTGGAGATCAGGGACACCATCCGCACCAGCATAGATCTCCTCTCTCAGCTGGTCAACACCGACTCATCCCCCAACCGCAAGCCCTTCCTCACCTATGTCAACCAGACCCTCAGGAACATGGAGGAAGCGCAGTACCAGGTGGTGAAGGACCGGATCACCGAGCTGCTTCACAACACTCAAGATCCAGAAGAACCTGCTCCCACCCAGTCCAGGTCTGCTCCTCCACCCCAAGTGATGTCCCTCCCATTCCAAGGCTTCCCACAGCCCCTCACCTACCAGGGCTAAGGCTACCAGGAGGTCCAGCAGCACAGGCAGCAGCCCTTCCCAGTCCAGGCACAGAGTCATCGGGCAACACCGTTGCCACTGGTTCCACTGATGCCACCGATGCCACCCACGCCAATGATGCCACCGACAACAGCGATGCCACCCACGCCAGTCCTGACCCAGCTGCAGACCAGACAGCCCCACTACACTACTCCTTCCTCCACCCCACAGCCAAGCCCGGCCTCAGTACATCTCTCATCAGTACTGGGGCTGACACCCCATGGCATGGAGGAAGGACCTCTCAGCATCACGGGGCTGAGCCAGCTAGCTGATAGCTTCCTCAACACACCGTCACCTGTTGTCCTCTCGGGGCAAGGCACCCCATTGGGGCTTCAGACCAGTACTGCTGCAGCAACCACCTCCACAGCACCTGGACCCTACACCCCTGAGACTGGGCACACCTCCGAGTGACTGTGAAGACTGCCAGAGACTGGGTGTGGACTTTATTTGGACACTTGACTTGGGTCTTTTTCCTTTTACAGCTTGTTGTTCAATAAAGTCTATCTTTGATTCACACACTTGCTTCATTTCTTTTTTTTAATAAAGTCTTGGTGGAGACTTTTAGAATTGGTTTAAGCCTTTACATGCTTGTGGGATGGGTTAAGATAACAGTGGGATGGGCAGGGATATCTTTGGGATAGGTAATAGCTGTGGGATAGATAAACCTCCAGTGCAAGCATAGTGGGACTGTATGGTCCACCCTCCCAGGTGCCACACCTGTGGCCCTTTATTATCAATAACAATGTAATTATCATCCACACATGTCAACACAAACACAACTCTTTATTAAATGCCCTGATCATTGTAGGCCCACCCAACATACATGGCCCAATCTCATCAGTGTGATGAGACAGGCTGAAGGAAGCACCCATTAATCATCTGTCATCCTGTCTTGCCACTCCACTGCACCAGCTGGGGAGTTGCACCAGTGTCTCAGGAGGTTGCGCTGCTTCTTCCCTTCACGTGACGCCTTGCACATCCTCAGTGTCTATCAGGTTTCTCCCTTGCCTCCATTCCCCAGGCTCCACGTCCCCATTGCCTTGTTGGTGGTCCACGAGCCTGTTCTGCAAGACTGGGTAGCGGGTGCGCATGAGATTGTGCAGGATGCAGCAAGCTTCCACGATCCTCCTCACGGTCTCTGGGCGATGCTGCATGGTGGTGAGAAGTACCTGGAACCTGTTGGCCAGGATGCCAAAGGCGTTCTCCACCACCCGCCTTGCCCTGGACAGCCTGTAGTTGAAGATCCTCTCTTCACGGGTGAGGCATCTGGAAGTGTAGGGCTTCATGAGGTAGGTTCTGAGGGAGAAGGCGTCATCCCCCATGATTAAGTAGGGCACATCTTGTGTATTGTTGGGCAGGGGGTCTGGATCTGGAAAGCCCATGATGAGGTTGCCTTCCAGCCCCTCCTTGAGGTCACTGGCATTGTGTACCTGGGCATCTGAAGCTGACCCGTTGCCTGAAGCATCGATGTACATGAACTTGTAGTCAGCATCGACCATGGCGAAGAGGACAATGCTGAAGAAACCCTTGGAGTTGAAATAAGTGGACCCCGACTTGGGTGGTGCTTTGCAGGCCACGTGCTTGCCATCTATGGCTCCAACGGTGTGGGAAGTTCCACCTCTGATACCACTGCTCTGCAACTTTCTTCCATCCTTCTTCAGTGGAGGGGCACTGGAGGAGCTCCTCCAGGTATTCTTCGATGATGGCCTGTGCCACTTCTCTGACCACAATGCTGATGGTGTTATGTGGCACCCTCCAGCCATACTGCATGCTCCTGTAGGTGGTCCCTGAGGCCAGGTGGTGCAGAGTCAGTGCCACCTTGAGCCCAGGTTCCAGGCTGGGCCGGAGGTTGGTGCTCTGCTTGGTCAACCTGGGTGTCAGCCACTGCACAACTTCGTCAAACATGGCTAGAGGCATCCTCATGAAGTTCTGGAATGCCCGAGTGTCTTCGTTCCTGAGCTCCACCATCAGCTTGTTGTACAGTCCATACTCTGCTCTTCTCCCGATCCATCTTCATACCCAGATGCTTCTTGGCCACCTCTTTTTCTTCCCGTAGTATAGTTCACAGAGCCTGTAGATGGCTTCGCACTGTTGCAGAAGGATGGTGGCTGCCAAAAGGACTGTGTTATGATCCATGGTTGACATGACTGGATGCTGTGGAAGAGCAAGAGTCAGATGAAGGCTGCAGAGGTCTGCACAGCTAGGCTGCTGGTCTGAAAGTGAGATGCAGGTGAGTTGCTCCCCCTTTTTATAGGCAGGATAGGTGTCCCTTTGCATCCTCTAGGCATCCTCTAGGCATCCTCTAGACATCCTTAATATCCGAGATAGGTCCCCTCTGCAAATGTTTTTTCCATTTTAAACGCTTTGTTTCCATCCTGCATCCGTTCTGCATCCGTTCTGCATCCGTTCTGCGTCCGTTCTGCTTCCTCTCTGCGTATGAGCGGATGCGAGTTGCGCGGATGCGGAACGGATGCCTAGCGGATATAGCGGATGCGTAACGGATGCAGAACGGATGCCTAGCAGATGCGTAGCGGATGCAGAATGGACGAATTGGATACATTTTCCATGCAAAAGTTTTGAGCAGCTCAAAACTTTCTGAGCGGATGAAACGTCCATAAACGGATGCTGGACGGATAGAGAGGAAGCAAAACGGAGGCAGTGACTACATCGCATTAACCAACGGATGGCAAGCTTTTTTGTCCGTTTTACATCCTCTTTGCATCCGTTGGTGCAGTGTGACAGGGGCTTAAGTAATTAAGAAAACTAGACAAATAGAAAAAAAGGAAACAAAAGATAATTCAGAAAACCCTTACAAACACAGAACATACCAAACAAGCAAAACAAACAGACAAAAGACACAAAATATAAATTACAAAAGGGACAGACATGAGATTGCCACAGAACAAATATGAAAATCTATATTAAAGCTAAAAGAGATTAGAGAAAACCAATAATACAATCTGGCCACCCTGCGGAGTTTGCCCTCTGGTGGGAATAAAAACAAACTCAAACAGGATTTGAAACATTAAGCTCAAATACAAACATTCACACAAAATCAATGTACAAAGGGAGAAAAGGGTATAAAAAACCAGGGACTTACCATGGGAAACTAGCTAGCCCAGGAACGCAGACCTCTTGCTGTTCTCCACCTTCCTGAAAAATAAAAAGATCCAGCTTTCAAGCAGTTGTCTATATCCTTGTGCCAGAGCTCTCCCAGCAGGAAAATCGAATCCTCGAAATAAAGGCATTTTGGCACCTTTCAACAAAAAGGATACTAAGCATACTTCCTTTTCTAATCATTTTAGAACATTGCTTGTTAAATGCTTTTCAGCTATAAACCTCAGACAAGTCTGAAAATATTAGGTGAGTTTTCTCCAGTCCTTAGCAAAAGAAGTTTTAAATACAAGTTTTAGGATTTATTTTTCCCCTTTGGAATAAACAGCAAAATATTGATTAGAACTTTGATTTTGGAAAGTTAAAAACAGACTAAGAATCCTGATGAAATTGAAGTGATTTTGGAATTAATTATAATAATCTTTCCCTTGCAAAATGTTTTTGTTTTGAATTCTTTTTTTAAAGAAGTATGAGACTTTGAAGGTTGGACACTGGAGGGAACTAGAAGAACTGCACACTTGGATTCTGTAAGCCACCCAGATCCATTAGAGGGGGAAGACATAATAAATTTTCACTGTCATCCTCCTCCTCCAGTATAATAATTTATTCATTTGCTTTGGATCCAGTTCCACTGGGTTCCACCCTCATTTTGGCCTGCCCCATATTTATTTAAACTTATGTATTTAAACAAATATCCTTATTTAAACTTAAGTACCAACTTGTTTTTCATGAAAAGTGCTATATCATGTATTCACATCTTTCTACTCATTCCATCAGTCAATAAACTTGTAAGGTTTTAAAGAAGTTATAAAGCAGAGGTCTCCAAACTTGGCAACTTTAAGTTTTGTGAACTTCATAGCTGGCTGAGGAATTCTGGGAGTTGAAATCCACAAGTCTTAAAGTTGCCAAGTTTGGGGACCTCTGCTATAAAGTCTACAAGCAAGTAACTAATAAAATAAGAAATAGAAACAAAAAAAATGCTCAAAAATTGCATCCGAATAAATAAAAGAGCAGGAGTTGTTACTACAGTTTTGATAACTTTGTTTACATAGATGGAATTGCTAATGGAATGAAAGAACTTAAAGTAAATATGAAAATGAAAGGGTTTAAACTGAAATATACAAATCAGTAAGGTGGATTTCACATAGTATAAGTAGTCCTTGACTTACAACAGTTCATTTAGTGAACATTCAAAGTTACAATAGCACTGAAACAAATGACTTACAACCATTTTTCATACAACTGTCACAGTATTCCCATCATCATGTGATCAAAACTTGGATGCTTGGGATCTGCCTCTTATTTACGACAGGTACAGTGTCCCAGGGTCATGTGATCACCTTTTGTGACCTTCTTACTGTTGGGCTCCAGGTGCAGCATTGCTTACACTGCCATCTTGCAGGAGCTTGGTTGGGGCAGCAACTCATCGGAAGATTTGTCCTGCTTCTGCCATGGCAATGCTAAACTAACAAGCTGAAGTGACGAGCCATATGTTACGCGGCAGCCGCTGCAGATCTGAACTGTTGGAACAGCTTTTGTGCACCAATCACTGCAGCTTCAAAAGTTTGGTTGGCGGAGACCATGGCTTGGTGACCTGTCAGATCACTTGTGGACTGCCTGGGATTGGAAAAGGGGTGGCCAATGTACACAGATGGGACAGTGAGGGGAACACATGGTGGGGTAGTTGTATGGATCCAGGGTGAAAGAGGAATCCAGGCGGCTAGGAAGATGGGAGGCAAATAGGTAGGATAACGACAGACAAGATTAAGGAAATAAGGAGCAATTCGAGTCAGGCAGTTTCAGGAGATTAGCTGTGTGTAGGAGGGATGTGGCTGCGATGATAAAACAGCACTGGAAGGCAAACGCTCCTAGTGCTGACCTTGCTCGGCTTCCTGCCGTTCTTGCCAGAGAAGGGTAATTGATGTTTGTGTGTGAATAAAGCAACATTATAACCACATTACAAAGGTGAAGTAGTTTGTTTATTCAAGCAAATCTTCAGGACCCAGAAGACTGGATGAGACTTACAAAGTCAACAGGGAAACCAAATTCAAATAACAACTATGTTACTAACTTAATGGCTGCAGTGATTCACTTAAGAACCATGGCACGAAAGGTTTTAAAACAGGGGCAAAACAGGGGCAAAACAAATGTTTCACTTAGCAACAAAAATGTTGGACTCAATTATGGTTTGTAAGTTGAGGACTACTTATAGTGTATTCATAACTTGAACACCATGAAGAACACCCTAGTTAGATTTGTACCTCCCTAGCTTCTGAAAGGAAAGACAATAAGAAAGAATTGACAATTCCTGTAGCAGCAGAATATAAAAAGCCCAAACAGCTCCCATTGTAATTAAATACACTAGTTGCCTGTGGAAATTCTCAGTCATCCAGGTCATGGTTGTCTCCAAAGGTGCTTTCTCAAGAGGCAACTGGACTTTCTGGTTTTTCTTTGAAGACATTTCTCTTCTCACCCAAGAAGTGCTCCAGAGCTGAAGAAGCTTCTTGGGATAATTATACTAGCCAATACCTGGCCTATCTTGGTTAACATAAGAATAGCATCTGGTGAATGATGAATGGATGCCAAAGAAGTATTTGTGCTGTGTTTGTCTTCACATATAATTCTGAATGTATTGTACAGATTTTCACCTGAGAATTTGTTCAACAGTTCTTTAGTCACTTTTCTTCTGACAAACATAAGAAAAGATGTAGAGGTGATAACATGTAACAAATGTAGAGCAAAATCGCTGGGTAAAAACAGTAATTTAAGTAACAATAGTTTTTTCCAAGAACTTTGGCTTGAGTAGTCTATTGCATTCTTACCATCTGGTAAACAACCTTTATTTATGTGTCTATCTATCATCATTAGAAAAGCTGCACATTGAGCACACATAGCTGGAAATTCTGGGAATTGCAGTCTCAACAAATCTGAAAATTGGTAAATAGAGAGGGTTGAGCTGGCTCTCTGTTGTGTGGTGGCAGGAACCATAGTTGGGAGATTGTGTTATGTTCCATGACTCACAAGTTACACCTTCAGACTTAAATGATGCAAACACTATTTTGAGAAAGAAATCCAAAATAATTGCAGACCTAAATGGTTTGTGCCCCTTTATTTCATTTATCTTGCCATCAATAGCACTGTTTTATGAAGCTGCAAATATAAAAAAACCAAAGGAAATCAATGTGTTAAAAAGAATCATTATGTAATTTCTTTCAATGAACCTGTCAGTAAAGAGCTCCTAATGAGAATGACCTTTAGAAGCCAATTAGTCTTGGTAGAACAGCATAATCACATTTAAATAATGTTTTCTCCTTTAACTAAAAGTCCAAAGGAAGCCCTTTGCCATTATGCACATTTAAAGAGCACATGCTACCTAACTGTTCTACTCTCTTACCCTCTGTGGCTGAGCCAGCCACTTGGTGGCCATCCAATAATACTGAATGGGAGAAAATAGTAGTTGGTGCTCATCAGTGTTCATATTTCTTTTAGGACTCAAAATGCCTTTCTTTAAAGAAATAATACATAAAGCCCAACAAGCTGAACTAAGATTCACCAGAACCAGCAGCATTTGCAGAATCTCACTACTTCCATCAGAATGGCAAAAACACCATCATTGTGTTATAAGGGAGGGATGCAAGATACAACACCCATCGAAAAGGAGCTAGACTTGTTTGCTTCATAAAGTCACAAAGCTGTTTTTGTCAGTGTGACCTCACTTTTTCAATGCTCCTGGCCAGAATAATTTGGGGTGAACTTTAGGATTGTGCATGCTTCGGGTTTAATTTCCGAAAAGGAGTTTCAGAGCATGTGGGAACACAACTATAGTATATTGCCATTAAAGTGCCCATGTTTTTTTTCTGTGTAAAGTTGCTTTATGAATGGATTCTTACAAACAGCAGAAGTTTGCAAAAAAAGACAAGTGAGTCTGAATAACAGAATGGAAGGGACCCTGGAGATCTAGTCCATCCCTTGCTGAAGAATCAGTTCAGGTAAAGCTGAGCAGCTCTAAAAATATTAATAGTTGTGTAACAACTTTGGGAAGACATGGCTATGATCCTGGGCCTGAGCACTGGAGTTTGAGGGGTATGGTGTGTTTATTGTTTTGTCTAGACTGGTTTGGTTTCTTGGCTACTGTATGTATTGCTGTTTTTTTTTTTTTGTTATGTTTTGTCCTGTTTTTAAAGGTATGAACTACCTAGAACTGCTATTGTAAGATTGCCGGTCATATGAATTTAACAAATAAATAATCGCACAGATATGCACATATCCTGGACAAAAGCATCCAAATCAAAAAGTTGTTTTGGAGTGCACTTGTGTAGCATCCATCTGCAACTCTTTAAAACAACATCATCATTTCCCAGAGTTCCACAGCAACTTCTGGAGTTGCAGAATCATTTTGGTTTAACGCGTCTGAGATACTCCAATACTCCAAATTCCTTTTTCTGTTTTTGAATATGAACTACTTCACATCTCTGTAAACTACTACTGTAATTAGGAATTAATTTCTAGACGTTTAATGCATTAAAAAAAATACTAGGCTTCAGGATTATCTAACTGGCAATACATTTCATACAGGATAGGGAGAATCTCCTGTGTGTTTCAATCCTGTAACCTGCCCAGAGCCGAAAAAAAAAATCTAAAATGAAGGAAGAACAATAAAAGGTGAAAGGAAGTATGGCAAACTATATCACACTACCAATCACTCTTGAATAACAAGCTAGGTCCTCATTAAAATTGGTTTATGGCAAAGATCATCTTCTGGCAGATTTTAAGTGCTTCTGCAGAACCTGGGAACACTGTATGTTGTAGCAGTTTAATGTCTGAAAGCAGCAGGGAGGCTTAAAATGATCTTGTGCAACCTGGGTATTTTATACAATAATGGTGAGATGAGGCTGGTGCACAGACACTAGAGAAGTAGCACATGGAGAAGTAGTACATGGAGAAGTAGTACATGTTCTGTTGTTCCTGTGTGTTCAGAGGGGCATTGTCTCTCTGGATAGGAGATCTTCCTGTATTGGGCTTCAAGGACAGCTGAGGGGAAGACATGGCATCATGTTAGAGTAAAGTCTCTCTGGAAGTTGGATACTTCCAAATATTAATTAAGTATGACTTAGGGTAGTGGCCCCCAACCTTTTGGGCACCAGGGACCAGTTCCATGGAGACAGGTTTTTTACTCTGACCAGAAGAGGTATAATTTATCATCATCATCATCATCATCATCATCATCATCATCATCATCATCATCATCATCGTCGTTGTTGTTATTGCACTTTTTTCAAGATTACAAATCTCTTTTACATTCTTTACAGCAATGTGACATCGATGTTACCCATACATTTACATGCATATATACTTTTAATGCTTTTGTCTACTATCTAACCATCCACATCATTCATCACAGACCATATAAAATTCCGATTCTTCTCTATCTTTCAATTCTAAAGTAAGCTTAAACATCTCTACAAAGTCCAACACTTTCTTTATTACCATTCCCTCGGAAGGGATGCTGTCCAATTTCCAATTTTGTGCAAAGACAATTCTAGCCGCTGTCACTATATGCAGGATACTATATTTAGCCTTTTTACTAAATTCTCCTTTAATTATTCCTAATAAAAAAAGTTCGGTTTTAAGCTCAATTTGATGGCCTATTATTTCCTGTAACCAATTTCTTGTCTTTACCCAGAATTTCCTAGTTTTGGGTCATAACCACCACATGTGAAAAAAGGTAACTTGTTTTTGTTTACACTTCCAACATTCCAGACTCATATTTGGATACATCTTTGACAATCTTGCCGGTGATAAATGCCAACAATAAAACATTTTGTAGAGGTTTTCCTTATAGGCAATGAACATTGTTAATTTATAATTTTTCA
This sequence comes from Laticauda colubrina, assembly GCA_015471245.1. NCBI lineage: Eukaryota > Metazoa > Chordata > Lepidosauria > Squamata > Elapidae > Laticauda > Laticauda colubrina. The sequence continues at coordinate 49,574,676 of BLBF01000005.1, read as the reverse complement.
TTCATAGTTTTTCCCATTCTTCTACTTTGATATTGTACCCAAAATTCCTTGCTCACACTATCATGGACCCTTTGACTATTTCTTTTTCCATATTAAATCTGAAGAAATAGTTGTATATTTTATTATAAATTTCTCTTCCGGTCCCAAAAGAATTTTATCCAGTTGTTCTTTATCAAAGCCATACTTTTCTAAATCTTTTTTATATCTCACCTGCAATTGTAAATATGGCCAACAGTCTATGCTTATTCCTTTATCTCTCAGTTCTTGATTTGTTTTGAGCCTCCCTTGATTATCTAACAGTTCACTGTATCTTACCATTTTATCTAAGTTCAGTGTATTTGGGTAAATCATCGCCTCCAGGGTTGATAACCAACCGGGTATTTTAATGTAATGCTTTTTTTAGATTTTCCCCCAAATTTGTATAAGTGCATCTCTCATTTGGTGTCTATGAAAATATGAGTGTGTTTTGCTCTTCTTTTCCCAAATGAAGACATGCCATCCTATCTACAAATCATGACTTTCTAATATTAGGATCCTTTTATTGTTCAAATTTATCCATTCTTTTATCCATGCTAATGATAAGGTGCAATTTCACATGCTGCCTGCATCCTGCAGATGGGGCTTCGCTTGTTTACGGGACCCCCGTTTCTAGCATGCCATGGACCAATGCTGGTCCATGGAATGGGAGTTGGGGACCACTGCCTTAGGAGAAACAGAGTACCTGTTGGGTTCACTGGAAATAAAGGTTTGGAATATAACTATGGACAATTTGTTCTCTATGTCTGCTACATGCTGTTTAATGAATGCTTTGGCCTGATCATATCCCATGCTGAGTAGAAGACCTGGAGAGAAGTATAAGTTTTAAGATTTTGTCACTCTCTTTTTCCATGTAGACTGAAAATCATCACTTTGAGGGACCAGGGGAAAAATGTTTTGAATCAGTAGTTCAATATGGTCACTCACATTCTAGCTTCCACTTTCATGAGGCCTGTCTCAGATATCAGGGTGGCATTAGAGCCTCACTTTGAGGCTTGAAGGGCCAATTTTAGAAATTGGAACAAATGTTCTAATGGTACAAAAAAAGCCTAGCTGGGCACCATAGACAAGTTGTGTTATTGGTTTGGCTTGGCTTCAAATAATTTGAATGGCATGTCCACTTCCAACAGAGGTGTCCAGATAGAGTTCCTGAAACTGTGCCCCCTGGGGAGATGTGACAGACCACCATGGTTAGATTATTTCTTTCAGAGCTTGATGTGACATGCCAGAATGAGGCTGATTCATTGGATTTGACTACCTGAATGAGTTGTGTCCTGTGATGACCCGGAGCCTGGCACAAAAGCAACACAGTCAAATAAGCAAGAAGAGTCCCTTTATTATCTCCAACTTTGCTCCTAATGTCCAGATTACCTTTGGCTGGAGAAAAACTCTCCCAGTAACAGCCTTTAACTGGAGAAAATTCAGTCCAAAATCAAGGTACATACAAACTGTAACTAAAAATCCAAACAAACCAAGCTGCAGTAATTAACTTGATAGGGCAAGAGAAAGAATTTCAGACTTGAAAGTAAAGCAAAACTCACACAGTTGGGAAGATGCCAGGAACCCAGATAAGCCATGATGATACCAGATAAATTCATGATTTTCTCCCAACAGCTTGCTGCGCTTAGATTCCCTTTTTAAACACTCTGCAGCTGCAGTTTATGAAAGGAATCAGGGCCCTTTCCTCCTCTGTAAGCCGGCAGCTCACATTACTCCCTTCTCTGTTCCTCCTGTGTGACCTAGGATGAAGAGGGGTGGGTGGGATCTTCCTCTGAATTCCCTCTGCCTTGCTCTACCTCTCCTCTGCTCTGCCCAGCCGGACTTTCCCCTTCCCCAGTTTCTTTCACAGCCAGCAGAGCCACACTCCTGCTCCTGTCAGCTGTTTGGCCTCCCCCTCTGAATCAGATTCAGACAGGGGCATGACATGTCCAGTTGGTTATCATGACCAGCAATTGTTTGTAGCATATCTTCTGCTGAGGAAGGTCCTGTGCAGCTGATGGTGTGGTATTAAAGAAGCTTACGAGATTTATATTGTGAGTTGTACCCATCCTTTTGCAGATCTTGACATCTTCCTATAAATGCTCTTGCACTGTTCTATTCCCACATTAGATTGTTGGAAAATAATATTGTCCATGATATGGTGTTGTTCTTCATCTTTTTCTGCCCTCTTAAATTGGGGCACTTTAGATAAATTTATGCCATACATGGATGAAGGCAATACATTTGAATATGGAGTATTAATACTTAATAAATGCATCATCTATAATAAATAGCAAATAGCCCCCCCACTAGGAACACCAACTGTTTATGAATACCAATGTGAAACAAACAGTCCTAAAAGGACTGATTTAATAAAAAGTCCTTTCAAGCTGAAAAGCTTAACGGAACAACAAAAGATGGAGCTTCAAACCATCAGTTAAATACATTGATTTTCATTATTCTTCTACTATGCCTGATATTCAGTGAATATTCAGGTTGGGCAGTAGGCAGATTTGTTTGTAAAATTCCTACAAAATGTGTCAAAAATATAGTACAGTAGTTCCAGGCTTGGTTAGCTAAAATTGTACTATTTGACAGATATAGTATACCAGCAACTAATTGCTGGTATAAGGGATACAACAAAAGAGAATGGATGTGGGAGTGCAAATAAATAAAAAAATTGTTGGAACTCAAACACACACTACATCCCAGGTCTGCCCACTGATAAATGAAAAGAATTAGAGCCACAGTAGTTTATTGGCTACTCAGTCAGGGTGATTCTTTCGTACTACCTGTATCCTTTTCACCAGCTATCAATCACCAAGTTTGTTCTCCCTTAAGTAAAGTCACTTTTGATTTGGGCCTGAAATGTGTAAAACTTATGGATGTATTTACTGGTAGTCTTTGACTTTTAACCAGTGGTGGGATTCAAATTTTTTTACTGCCAGTTCTGTGGATGTGGCTTGGTGGACATGCCAGGAGAAGGATACTGTAAAATCTTCATTCCCACCCCACTCCTGGGGGAAGAGTTACTGCAAAATCCTATTCCCTCCCCACCCCACTAACCTGCTTTCCAGCTCTGTTCTCCTGTGCAGGGCAACAGAAGAAGATCCAGACAATCAGCTGATAGAGAATAGATGGGGGCGTGGCCAGTAAGAGGTGACATTTGCGTGTTCTCCGAGCTACTCAAAATTTCCACTACTGGTTCTCCTGAACTGATCAGAACCGGCTGAATATCACCTCTGCTTACGACCACAACTGAGCCCAACATTTCAGCTGCTAAGTGGGACATTTGTTATGTGAGTTTTGCCCCATTTTACAATTTCTCTTGCCATAGTTGTTAAGTGAATCCAGTTGTTGATAAGCTAGTAACCTGGTGGTTAAGTGAATCCAGTTTCCCCATTGACTTTGCTAATCCGAAGACTGAAAAAGTTGATCACATGACCCCAACCAAAGTTTATAAATATGAATCAGTTGCCAAGTATTTGAATTTCATGAATTGAATTTAATTTTTGATCACATGATGGTCGTAAGTGTGGGAAAATGGTCATAAGTCACTTTTTTCAGTGCCATTATTAACTTCGTTATTCACAGTTTGGTCACCAAACAAACTGTTGTAAGTCGAGGACTACCTATATTAAAAAGATTTTTATACCCCTTTGCATTAAAAAAATTACTGTAGCAGTTTACAAGTAAGTACAAACTTCTAAAACATTAACTGAAAAACCAAAAACAAGTATTATTTTCTTTGCAGCAGCATGGAAGTGCTTACCTTGGCCAGCTTCCAGGATGGTTCAGACTTCACTATCTATCATCATGATATATTTTTGGGGTGCTTTCTGATTCAAGTACTAATCAACCCTGACTTTGACTAGCTTTTAATCTTCGATTCCTTGGTTTGCAAGTGAAAAGCTAAAGGCCCTGTCACACTGGCCGACAGATGCAAAACGTTTGTAAAAAGGACACAGTGGACGAGAAAAATGTTTCATCCATTGTTATCCGCTCTCAAAAGGGGCAAAAATTTGCATAACCAGAGCGGACAACACGGAAAGGAACGGACGGAGGGAGGATGTAGGGCAGATGGAAAGCGGATGCTCCACGGAAGCCTAGCGGATGGAAGCGAATGAGAGCGGATGGCACATCTGCAAGGCTTCCGGGGGAGTGCAGCAAAGCGGACGTGGAATGGAAAGAGCGGATGCAGAGCGGACGCCGAGCGGATGAAGCGGATGCCGAGCGGATGCCGAGCGGATGCCGAGCGGATGAAGCGGATGCAGAGCGGAAGCCTAGCGGATGCCTAGCGGATGCCTAGCGTTCACTGCACATGCGGGGAGGATACATTGCGTGAGCCCCGCAGATATAAAGGGAAGCAGCTCCCAAGTAGGTCACCATTCAGAGGAAAGATCTGCTTCCAGACACAGCTCTCCAGCCAGCCAGACAGGCAGACAGCCAGCAACCCAACAACCATGGGGAAGAAACGGAAGCCTCTGCCATCTGCTGCCAGCCCTGGCAAGAGGGACAGGGCCACCCTCCCACCCCCTGGCCCTCAATCTGCTTCTGCTGGGACTTCTGTTGCCCGGGCTCGATCTTCTGGTGCTGGGGCTCCTGCTGATACTGCTTCTGGAGGTGGTGCTTGTTAGGGATAACATTGTTTACCCTAACTGGTTTAGGTGAAATAATA
>BLBF01000005.1:49462316-49569973 GCA_015471245.1 Laticauda colubrina | reverse complement strand
TGTTTAGCTTGTCTACCTAACCCTGGTTGGGGAACCCAGGCTTAACAGCGCTTCTGCTGATGCTGCTTCTGGAGGTGGTTCTTCTGCTGGTGCTGCTTCTGGTGGTGGTGCTTCTGCTGGTGCTTACTCTGCTGGCGCTACTCCTGGTCCTGCTGGTCCTGCTGGTGCTTACTCTGCTGGCGCTGCTCCTGGTCCTGCTGGTACTCCTGTTCCTGTTCCTGTTCCTGCTGGTGCTGCTGATGGTCCTGCTGGTCATGCTAGTCCTGCTTTTTCTGCTACTGTTGTTGTTGCCACTGCTGCTGCTGGTTGTGGTGGTGTGGAGGAGCAGCCCCTGCAACCTCGAAGCCCCTCTAATGAGGGGCCATATGGCCCTGCCAAAGGGAAGAAGAGGCAGATGCGTGAACAGGAGAGGAGGCAATACAACATAGAAGAAGAACATCAGGAGGAGTTGCTGGAGTGGCTGAGGGAGAATGAGTATCTATGGCAGAAGGGACACAGGCTCCATCGCGACATCAAAAGGAAGCAGGCTGCTTGGAGAGAGAAGGCAGAGAGCCTGGGCTACACTTCGGAGGTGCTCCTCGGCTGGTGGAAGCACATGCACACCTGGTACGGGAAGCTGCACCTCAAGAAATCTGGCCAGGCCGCGGTCAAGCTGACGGACAGAGAGACCTACATCATGGCCAAGTGCAGCTTCTTGGAGGGTGAGATCCGCCACCGAGGAGCAGCCCCTCTCACAACCCTCTCTCTCCGGCAGCCTGCTGAGAGCCAGTCCTCTTCTGGCCAAGAGTCAGCTCCTGTGTCCAGGCAGGTATCTGTGGAGCGTGCCACGATGGAGACCCCCCGACAGCTGTACTACCTGTGGCAGAGCACGTGGAGAACCCCCTGACGCAGTGGGAGAAATGAGACGGCACTTCCACCACAGCCCAACCCGCATCCACCCCCAGCTCCACCTCCACAGAAAGACAGAGAGGCAAAATGGAGGGGCAGAGCCACACTGTCCTGCTGGAGATAAGAGACACCATCAGGAGCAGCGTAGATCTCCTCTCTCAGCTGGTATACACCGACGCCCCATCCTCCACCTGCAAGCCCTTCCTTACCTATGTCAACCAGACCCTCATGAGCATGTCGGAACCCCAGTACCAGGTGATGAAGGACAGGATCACCGATCTTCACAACCATCCAGACCAAGATGAACCTGCTCCCACCCAGTCCAGGCCTGCTCCTCCACCCCAGGTGATGTCACTGCCCTTCCAAGGTTTTCCACAGGCCCTACCCTACCAAAACTACGGCTACCAGGAGGTCCAGCAGCACAGGTAGCCCTTCCCAGTCCAGGCACAGGTACATCGGACGCCACCGGTGCCACTGATGCCACCGATGCCACCCACGCCACCGATGCCACCCACGCCACTGATGCCACCAACGCCAGTCCTCACCCAGCTGCAGACCAGACAGCCCCACTACACTCCTCCTTCCTCCACCCCACAGCCAAGCCCGGCCTCAGTACATCTGTCATCGGTATTGGGGCTGACACCCCATGTCATGGAGGAAGGGGCTCTCAACATAACGGGGCTGAGCCAGCTGTCTGAGAGCTTCCTCAACACACCATCCCCTGTTGTCCTCTCGGGGCCAGGCACCCCAGTGGCGCTTCAGACCAGCACTCCAGCGGCAGCCACCTCCACAGCACCTGGACCCTTCACCCCTGAGATTGGGCACGCCTCAGAGAGACTGGGTGGCTACCTGTTGACTTTATTTTTGCTTGGGACACTTGACTTGGGTCATTTTTCTTTTACAGTTTGTTATTAATAAAGATTATCTTTGCTTCACACACTTGCTTCATTTATTTTATTAAATAAAGTCTTGGTGGAAACTTTAGAAATGGTTTAAGCCTTTGCATGCTTGTGGGATGGGTTAAGATAGCAGTGGGATGGGCAGGGATACCTTTGGGATGGGTAAGAGCTGTGGGATGGGCAGGGATACCTTTGGTATGGGTAAGAGCTGTGGGATGGGCAGGGATACCTTTGGGATGGGTAATAGCTGTGGTATAGATAAACCTCCAGTGCAAGCATAGTGGGACTGTATGGTCCACCCTCCCAGGTGCCACACCTATGCCCCTTTATTATCAATAATAATGTAATCATTCATCCACACATGTCAACATAAACTTAGCGGGTGCGCATGAGATTGTGCAGGATGCAGCAAGCTTCCATGATCCTCCTCACAGTCTGTGGGCGATGCTGCATGGTGGTGAGAAGTACCTGGAACCTGTTGGCCAGGAAGCCAAAGGCGTTCTCCACCACCCGCCTTGCCCTGGACAGCCTGTAGTTGAAGATCCTCTCTTCACGGGTGAGGAGTCTGGAAGTGTAGGGCTTCATGATGTAGGTTCTGAGGGAGAAGGCATCATCCTCCACGATGAAGTAGGGCACATCTTGCGTGTCGTTGGGCAGGGTGTCTGGATGTGGGAAGCCCATGATGAGGTTCCTTCCAGCCCCTCCTTGAGGTCACTGGCGTTGTTTTCCTGGGCATCTGAAGCTGACCCGTTGCCTGAAGCATCGATGTACATGAACCTGTAGTCAGCATCGACCATGGTGAAGAGGAAGATGCTGAAGAAGCCCTTGGAGTTGAAATAAGTGGACCCCGACTTGGCTGGAGCTTTGCAGGCCACGTGCTTGCCATCTATGGCTCCAACAGTGTGGGGGAAGTTCCACCTCTGATACCTGTGCTCTGCAACTTTCTTCCAGCCTTCTTCAGTGGAGAGGCACTGGAGGAGCTCCTCGAGGTATTCTTCGATGATGGCCTGCACCACTTCTCTGACCACAATGCTGATGGTGTTGTGTGGCACCCTCCAGCCGTACTGCATGCTGCTGTAGGTGGTCCCTGAGGCCAGGTGGAGCAGAGTGAGTGCCACCTTGAGGCCAGGGTCCAGGGTGGGCCGGAAGGTGGTGCTCTGCTTGGTCAACCTGGGTCTCTGGGGCCATGTACAGGAGCATGCAGTACGCCTGGATGGTGCCACACAACACCATCAGCATTGTGGTCAGAGAGTGGTGCAGGCCATCATCGAAGAATACCTGGAGGAGGTCCTCCAGTGCCTCTCCACTGAAGAAGGATGGAAGAAAGTTGCAGAGCACAGGTATCAGAGGTAGAATTTCCCCCACACTGTTGGAGCCATAGATGGCAAGCACCTGGCCTGCAAAGCTCATGAAGCCCTACACTTCCAGATGCCTCACTCGTGAAGAGAGGATCTTCAACTACAGGCTGTCCAGGGCAAGGCGGATGGTGGAGAATGCCTTTGGCATCCTGGCCAACAGGTTCCAGGTACTTCTCACCACCATGCAGCATCGCCCACAGACCGTGAGGAACATCGTGAAAGCTTGCTGCATCCTGCACAATCTCATGCGCACCCACTACCCACTGTTGCAGAACAGGCTCGTGGACCTCCAACAAGGCAATGGGACATGGAGCCTGGTGAATGGAGGCAAGGGGGAAACCTGATAGATACTGTGGATGTGCAAGACCCCAACAGAGCTTCACGTGAAGGGAAGAAGCAGCGCAACCTCCTGAAACACTGGTGCAACTCCCCAGCTGGAGCAGTGGAGTGGCAAGACAGGATGGTAGGTGGTTAATGGATGCTTCCTTCAGCCTGTCTCATCACAGTGATGAGATTGTGCCATGTATGTTGAGTGGCCCTACAATGAACAGGGCATTTAATAAAGAGTTGTGTTTATGTTGAAATGTGTGGATAAATGATTACATTGTTATTGATAATAAAGGCCATAGGTGTGGCACCTGGGAGGGTGGAACATACAGTCCCACTGTGCTTGCACTGGAGGTTTATCTATCCCACAGCTATTACCCATCCCACAGGTATCCCTGCCCATCCCACAGGTATCCCTGCCCATCCCACTGCTATTACCCATCCCACAGGTATCCCTGCCCATCCCACTGCTATTACCCATCCCACAGGTATCCCTGCTCATCCCACTGCTATCCTAACCCATCCCACAGCTATTACCCATCCCACAGGTATCCTAACCCATCCCACAGCTATTACCCATCCCACAGGTATCCCTGCCCATCTCACTGCTATCCTTACCCATCCCACAAGAATTCAAGGGCTTAAACCATTTCTAAAAGGTTCCATCAAGACTTTATTTACTAAAAGAACTGAAGCAAGTGTGTGAAGCAAAGATAATCTTTATTAATAACAAACTGTAAAAGAAAAATGACCCAAGTAAAGTGTCCCAAGCAAAGATAAAATCAACAGGTAGCAACCCAGTATCTGGCACTCTTTTCAGTCACTCTGAGGCATGCCCATAGTCTCAGGGGTGAAGGGTCCAGGTGCTGTGGAGGTGGCTGCTGCTGGAGTGCTGGTCTGAGGCACCATTGGGGTGCCTGGTCCCAAGAGGACAACAGGGGATGGTGTTTGGAGGAAGCTCTCAGAGAGCTGGCTCAGTCCTGTGATGTTGAGAGCCCCTTCCTCCATGACATGGGGTATCAGTCCCAAGACTGATGACAGATGTTCTGAGGCCGGGCTTGGCTGTGGGGTGGGGGAAGGAGGAGTGTAGTGGGGCTGTCTGGTCTGCAGGTGAGCGAGGTGAGGCGTGGGTTGCATCTGTGGCGTCAGTCGCATCTGTGGCGTACGATGAACCTGTGTCTGGATTGGGAAGGGCTGCCTGTGCTGCTGGACCTCCTGGTAGCCGTAGCCTTGGTAGGTGAGGGCCTGTGGAAAGCCTTGGAAGGGCTGTGACATCACCTGGGGTGGAGGAGCAGACCTGGACTGGGTGGGAGCAGGTTCATCTTGGCCTGGATGGTTGTGAAGACCGGTGATCCTGTCCTTTATCACCTGGTACTGTGATTCGGACATGTCCATGAGGGTCTGGTTGACGTAGGTGAGGAAGGGCTTGCGGTTTGAGGATGGTATGTCGGTGTGTATCAGCTGAGAGAGGAGATCTACACTGCTTTTGATGGTGTCCCTGATCTCCAGGAGGACAGTGTGGCTCTACCCCTCCGGTCTGGCTCTCTGCCTGCTTTCTGTGAAGGTGGAGCTGGGGGTGGATGTGAGTTGGTCTCTGGTGGAAGTGCCCTCTCCTTGCTCCAACTGCGTCAGGGGGTCCTCCACATGTTCCACCATGGGGAGTGAAGCTGTCAGGGGGGGTGTCTCCATTGTGGGACGCTCCACAGATACCTGCCTGGACACAGGAGCTGCCTCTTGGCCAGAAGAGGACTGGCTCTCTATGGGCTGCCTGAGAGAGAGGGTTGTCAGTAGGGCTGCTCCTCGTGGCGGACCTCACCCTCCAAGAAGCTGCATTTTGCCATCACTTAGGTCTCCCAGTCAGTCAGCTTGACCGTGGCCTGGCCAGATTTCTTGAGGTGCAGCTTCCCGTACCAGATGTACATGTGCTTCCACCACCCGAGGAGGACCTCCGAAGTGTAGCCCAGACTCTCCGTCTTCTCTCTCCAAGTAGCCTGCTTCCTTTTGGTGTCTCGATAGAGCCTGTGTCCCTTCCGCCATAGGTACTCGTTCTCTCTCAGCCATTCGAGCACCTCATCCTCCTCTTCGATGGAGTATTTCCTCCTCTCCCATTCTCACGTCTGCCTCTTCCTCCCTCTGGCAGTGCCATCTGGCCCCTCATTTGAGGGGCTTCGAGGTTCTAGTGGCTGCTCCACCACACCACCACCAGCAGAAGCGGCAACAACAACAGTAGCAGTAAAAGCAGGACCAGCAGCACCAGCAGGACCAGGAGCACCAGGAGCACCAGCAGGACCAGCAGGACCAGGAGCAGCACCAGCAGAGGAAGTTCCAGCAGAAGCACCAGCACCAGGAGCAGCGCCAGCAGAGTAAGCCCCAGCAGAAGCCCCAGCACTAGGAGCAGCGCCAGCAGAAGCCCCAGCACCAGAAAAGTCCTCCCGAGCAGCAGAAGCCACAGCAGAAGCAGAATCAGGGCCAAGGGGTGGGATGGTGGCCCTGTCCTTCTTGCCAGAGTTGGCAGCAGATGGCACTGGCTTCCTCTTCTTCCCCATGGTTGTTGGCTGGAGCTGTGTCTGGCAACAGGTCTTTCCTCTGAATGGTGACCTGCTTGCGAGCTGCATCCTTTTATATCTGTGGGGCTGACTCAATGCATCCTCCCTGCACGTGCAGTGAATGCTTTGCATTCGCTAGGCATCCGCTAGGCATCCGCTGGGCTTCCGTGATGCATCCGCTGTATCCGCTCCGCATCCGCTCTGCATCCGTTCCTTCCGTTGCGCGTCCGCTTTGCTGTGCTCCCCCGGAAGCCCTGCGGATGTGTCATCCACTTCCATCTGCTTCCATCCACTAGGCTTCCATGGAGCATCCGCTTTACATCCTGGCTACATCCTCCCCCCGTCTGTTCCTTTCCGTTGTTGTCCGCTCTGCTTATGCAAATTTGGGGCACTTTTGAGAGCAGATAATAACGGATGGAAAATTTTCTTGTCCGCTGTGTCCTTTTTACATACGTTTTGCATCCGTCGGCCTATGTGACAGGCCCTTAAAATTGTGTGCAAATTCTGGCAGCCAACATGCTTTTTAATTGTTGGATTATGAAGGAGGATTCAGATGAAACACCTCATTTTATTTTCACTTTTCCTATTGAAGGGAAGGGAAAAATATCTACACACACAAAAACACACACACGTACACACACATGCACACGCACACGCACACACACGCACACACACAATTAATTAATTTCTATTGATGGTGGCATCTAACAAATTATTATACAGAGAATTTTATAACCAGAATATACAGAATGTATAAAGATATGCAAACACTTTGAACAAGTCACTGAAGAGCCTCACTGGATTTTTTTTTTTTTAATATGGAGGGGAAAAGTACTATTAATCTCATGACATCTCAATGCAGAAAGAATAATTTACATATTCCCCATCCCCAAAAAAGAACAGGATAACCTACTTTTCACTTGATTTGTACAGCTGTGGTGTCAAAATGCTCCATGTTTGAAGTCATATTGGGAAAGTGAGAACTTCCCAAATGTCTCTCAAGGTGGAAGCACTGATGACGATCCAACTATATCCCCTTTCCCATTTTAAAATTGGACTCAGGACTGAATAGACAAGTACTATAGTCTGCTTTTCTTTTCCCCAGAGCATAGCATCTTTCTGTACTGTCAGAGTTCAAGACATACTTGTCTTCAGTAATAAGAAACCGCCCCCATCCAAAGTTCCAATGGGGGATCTAAATCAATTGACTAATTGAATTACAGGTTTGCCAATGCAGTTTCATAGAAAAAAATAATATTTTAAAAATAACAATCCTCTTTATCCGTTTTAAGCTTTCTTATGTCATCTTTTATTATGCTTTTTGCCAAATATTTATTCTTCTTATTCTTCTCATCTTGTAAGAATATTCTTATTCTTTGAATCTTCTTTTTAATTTTATAATCCCCAAAAAGAAATTCAGAAAGAGGTATTCTTATCTGCTATATATAAAAAAATCTCTTTCCCTCTGTAAAATAATTAATATCCTAAACGGGGTTAAGAAATGAAGTTTGGTTGGTCTTAATGTTCATAAAGGCTAAATTGCAGTATGAACCTAAATGGAACCCCAGGTCTTCCGATCATTCATCTTGCAATCAAACTGCAAAATTTGTCCATTCCTGAAACTTAGTTATGGGGTGTGACTCTCCAGAGATCAAATGCTTATTTCATAATTTTGTCTTTATCTGGAGAGGTATGACTTCCTACATGGCCTTCTGGGCACCACTCTTCCAGCATTGATTAAACTGCTATTAATCCTCACTAGAGGTCTCAGAACATGCTTTCATATAATTAATAAATATAACAACAACAACAACAACAACAACAATAAGGATGATAAGGATAACCATAACAGAATAGAATAGAATTCTTTATTGGCCAAATGTGTTTGGAGACACAAGGAATTTGTCTGGATGCAAATGCTTTCAGTGTACATAAAAGAAAAGATGCATTCATCAAGAGTCAAGAATCATAAGGTACAACACTTAATAAGAGTCCTAGGGTACAATAGGCAAACAAATCATACTAGGAAACAGTCAATATAAATCGTAAGGATACAAGTGACAAAATTACAGTCATGCAGTCACAAGTGGGAGGGGATGGGTGATAAGGAGTGAAAAGAAGATTAATAGTAATAGTAATGCAGACTTTGTAAATAGTTGGGAAGTGTTGAGAGCATTATTTGTTTAGGAGAGTGATGGCATTCAGAAAATAACTGTCCTTGTGTCTAGTTGTTCTGGTGTGCAGTGCTCTATAGCATCATTTTCAGGGTAGGAGTTGAAACAGTTTATGTAGGGGATGTGAGGGGTCACAGCCCTCTTTTTGACTCGTGCAGTATATAGGTCCTTGAATGAAGGCAGGTTGGGAGCAGGGATGAGATTCTACCAGGTCACACCTATTCACTAGAACCAGTTGTTAACATTCTAAACAGTTTGGAGAACCGGTTGTTAGAAGAAATTATTGGCCTAATCCTATAAGGAAGGCAGGAAGGAAACATTCTGGTGTTGCTTACAGAAACTGCCTCTCCATTAACCCTTATTACATTCTTGGCAGGCCTAGACTTCCTGTCTCTGGAACTTTTTCCCTCCTTTGCTGGTACTTTGCTTGTGTGGAGTGACCATTCAAAGTTACAATGGCACTGACAAAAGTGACTTATGACCATTTTTCACACTTACAACTGTTGCAGTATCTCCACAGTCATGAGACGCCAGGCAAGGAGATGTGCGCCTTGATGTGATATTGAGTTGGCCACACCCAGCCAATAACATGACCGCCAAGCCATGTCCAACCAGCCACATGACCACCAAGCCACGCCTACCACCTAAGCCACACCCACAGAACTGGTTGTTAAAAAATTTGAATCCCACCCCTGGTTGATAGTAATTGTTTTTTCTGCAGTCTTAATTATCCTCTGAAGTCTTTGTCTGTCCTGTTGGGTGGAAGAACTAAACCAGACAGTTATAGAGGTGCAGATGATAGACTCAATAATTCCACTGTAGAACTGTATCAGCAGCTCCTTGGGCAATTTGAGCTTTCTGAATTGGCCCAACATTCTTTGTTGTGCTTTTTTGATCACTTTTTTGATATTAGGTGTCCATGTGATATAATAGAACCTAGAAATTTGAAGGTCTCTACTGTTGATTCTGTGTTGTCTTGTATTGTAAGAGGTGGTAGTATGGGAGGGTTTCTTCTATAGTCTACCACCATTTCTATGGTTTTGAGTTTATTTATTTATTTATTTATTTATTTATTTGTTTATTTGTTTGTTTATTTATTTATTTATTTATTTATTTATTTATTTATTTACTTATTTACTTATTTATTCATTCATTCATCCATTTATTTATTTATTTATTTATTTATTCATCCATTTATTCATCCATTTATTTATGTATTTATTTACTTATTTATTTATGTATTTATGTATCTATCTATCTATCTATTTATTTATTTATTTATTTATTTATTTATTTATTTATTTATTTATTTATTTATTTATTTATTTATTTATTTATTTATTTATTTCATTTGTTACACCATGAGGCAAGTTTTACCACCTCCTGTCTGTATGTGGATTCATCGTTGTCTTGAATGAGACCAATCACTTTTGTGTCATCTGCAAACTTCAGTATTTTAACAGATAAGATTGTTTGAGATGCAGTCTTTGATATATAGGGAGAAGAGAAGTGTAGAAAGCACACAGCCTTGGGGGGTCCCTGTGCTAATTGTACAGGTATACAGATATCAGCTTCACCTGCTGCTTCCTGTCAGTCAGGAATCTTATGATTCACTTACAAGTGTGTTCAGGTACCACTAGTATTGATGATAGTGATTATGATAGTGATCATGATGACCATGATTATGATACTTGGCTCTTTTCCAATGATGGTTTGTAGACATCAAATCTATCAAATGTACTTTCTTGCCTACTGAACCAGTACAAAACCAGGAAAACTAGATTTGCACTCAGTATCTTGGGAATCCTGGTTGCAAACAAGAAATGTTGCTGTTTTTTTCAGAAACAGCAATATTCAACACAGCCAGCAATCCGAACACAGCAATACTGTCCTTGATAGTTCAGAGTGAGGACTTCCTCACAGATATATATATATAGCATTCCAACTGAAATATCTTGAAGGCAGATGTTCAAATGTGAATGATCCAGATAAAGTTCCTTTTACTGGGGAACTCAACCTCACCCGCCACATCTATTTTAAGAATCACTCTGAGCATCTGCATTTTAAATCATCATTTTGTCCTGAGAGATAGACTAGCACTAAATTTCAGCCAGTCAAAACAATCCAGTCATATTTGTAATTTGCTGTTCTCAGCATATGTAGTAAATGTGGCGCCCACCCCTCCTAATCAGTAATGGGATTCAGCCAGTTTGCACCAGTTCGGGAGAACCGGTTGTGAACTTTCTCAACAGTTTGGCAAACTGGTTGTTGGAAGAAATCATTAAGGCAGTCCAGAGTTGTTATTCAGCAGGTTCTGACCAGTTCTGGAGAACCAGTAGCGGAAATTTTGAGTAGTTTGGAGAACCAGCAAATACCATCTCTGACTGGAGATTTTACAGTATCCTTCCCCTGCCATACCCACCCAAGCTATGCCCACAGAACTGGTAGTAAAAAAAATTGAATCCCACCACTGGGGCGGACAACTGGTTGTTAAATTATTTGAATCCCACCACTGCTCCTAATCTTCTTTCTTTGACCACCCACTGGAGGTTTCTGACTCTCCTCTCTGATTTTTCCTCACCTTTTCCCCCCAAGGTCACCCACACATTCTATCACACTACTCTGAAACCAAAGTGGCATTTGTTCAGTACAGAGTTTAAAATAATAATTGACATTGCATATAAAATATCAGCATATCGGTGAGAATGTAGGCTTTTTCTGCTTGGTAACTGTCTCAGGATGGACAGATAAGTGAGTTCTGCTGTCTACACAAGAATGAATTCTCAGTGCATCCTATTCTTTCTGCCTGACCCACCAAATCTAGTAGAGAAAGCAACATGTTCTGGATCCCTTCTATTAAACCAGTGTTTTTTCGAACTTGACAATTTTGAGGTGTGTGAACTTTAACTCCCAAAATTCCCCAGCCATTACCTGCCCTGTGGAACATCATCCCCCACCCCAGAGATTCACATGGCACTAGCCCTGATAGTCGGTGGCAGGGCATTGAATATCTTCGATGTTCCCCCCAGACATTTGCGTCAGACTGAAAATATGCTCTGCTACTATGGATGGTTCATAGCTGACTGTGTATCCTGGGATACCAGGGGGATTGGTTTGATTTTAATATGGTAAACAGTCTATGTGTGAGAGGGATGGCTATATAAGTGATATAAATAATTACATAAAAATAAATACATAAATAAATTGCCCCTGGTATTTTACAAGGACTGACTTCTCTACCATAGTAGATCTCTTCATTATCTCGGAGATTGTTTCCCCCAAGATTACAAAGGCATAATAGCTATTTAATCTCTGATCGCTGAAACTAAATGAGAGTCACTGATCCCAGGAGTCTTAACACCTATCTCAGATGATTACAAAGTGTGGTCTTTATTCTTCCTGAAAACCTTCATATTCCACTCCCTGAACAACTGCTCTCATTTAAATGCACTCTGAACCCATCCATTGCAACTATCCTCACTTTACCTTCACTTTTTTATTCCCTCTATCTCACTCTGTGGCTGCATTGTAATTCTATTTAAGGAAAAATCACATACAGGAATAGTTAAATCAAAAAGAAGCCTTTTCATGCATGTTTAATCTTATACTGCTCCATAGCTCTTTACAGCGCTCTCTGGGAGCTTTACAGAGTCAGTCTATTGTGTCCCCCCTTCTCCCCCGCAGCAATCTGAATCCTCATTTTTACCCACCTCAGAAGGATGGAAAGCTGAGTCAGTCTTGAGCTAGTCAGGATTAAACTCCTGGCAATCAGCAGAATTAGCCTGAATTATTACATTTTAACCACTGTGCCACCATGGCAAACACAGCCAGTTGTAAATAGTTAAAATCAACATCTTTGTTGTCTATTATTATGTTACAATAATTTTAACCAAACTGCTTGGCTTCCCCTGGGAACAACCAGATAAGGCTTCACAGATCCTGGGCAAGGTCAAGCTTATGCAAACTGTGGCTATGCAACAATTCCAAACTAGGCCCTCACTTGACCCCTCCTTCCAGCTCATCTAGCAGTTTCCCCAACATCATGATTAGTTTTAGATGCAGAAGCTTTAAATACATTTAAGGTAGAAATGCAGAACTATTTTTTTTTAAAAAAGAACAGATAAATAGCTAAACAAAAATATCAGCTTTCTAAAAATCATTCAAAGCATCACAAAGAGTATTCCTTCTTCAGTTATATTCCCACAACAAGAACAACAAGTTGAACAAATTCAGGCTGAGAATTAATGACTGCCTCCAAATTATGCAATGTTCTTCAGGGGTCAGGGGCTTGAATCTCAACAAGCCTTCCACAGGGGGCCAAAAATGTCAAGCTGGCAACCAAGCTTTTCCTTATCACATGTAAATTAAAAAAAAAGAACAGAGTAATGGTGATCCTGATAATGGTCATCTTCAGATTTTGATAACATTCCTCCACATGGATCACCCAGAATTTAGAGTTCTTCCAGCTTAATCTAAACATCCCAATCACTAACCTAAATAATTGCAGATATGGAGGTAAGTCAGATTGGGTGGGAATTTCAATCCCTTCATGTCTTGCAATGTGTATGGGAATGTAATCGGGGAGTGACGATTCTCAAAAAATCCAGCCCCATGCCATGAAGGATTTTAAAATCAGAACCTTGAATTGGACTTAGAAGCAAACTGGCAACCAAAGCAAGTCACAGGACAAAGGTGTAACACATGCCATTCTAGAGACATACACATACCGCCACATTTTTGCATCCTCTGAAGCTTCTGGATACTCTTTAAGAGCAGCCCCATGTAGAGCCCAGGACATGAGTGATCATGAGCAGTGAAGGGAGGCTACCAAGGATGAAGCAGCAGCATTTAGGCATAATGGTTAGGCTAGAACTGCATATAGGCCTGGGTGTGGTGGGGTGTGTCTCATGATAATGGTAATGGTATTTAAAGGAAAGGGAGCAAACTCAAACCCAACACTAATCTTGCCTGGCTTTTATAGTATTTGTTGTTTGCTGATCTATTTAATAAACCATCATTGCACTACAAGGGAGCTGTAGTTTGTATCCATTTCAGGATAAATCTTCAATACTCAAGGACTGGCTGAGAGCAGTGATGTGAGACTGTCATTGGATCTATCTCTGAATTTCATTGTTCAGGCAGGTGAACTGCAGGTATAAAGACTTATTATCCTCATTAAGGGAGTGCCAAGTTTGAGTCTAAGAGTCTTTCTAAGTCCCATTTTGATGTCCTGGCTTCCCTTTTTACTATTTGTTTTGGCCCTTACACAGTATTCTGCTCCTACAAAAGTGATGCTATAGCAATACCTTCTTTCCCATTAGGCTAGCAAGCTGCTTCAGTGGTAGCCGTAATTCCAAATCCATTCCCAGGCAGACCATTGGGACGGAACTTCTCTGTCGGCTACTTATTCTCTCCATTCTCTCAGAATGATGAGAGAATGGTTATGTTCTCTACGATCATCAAAAACCAGCTTTGCTTATTCCAAATGCATCCATCTCTGGGTCGTGTCTTTTGTGCCTTGGCTTTTTCTTCTAACATCCTTCCCTGCTGCTTAAAGATGTCTCAGCGTTTCATCATCCTGCTTTCCATGATGGCACGCACACTCTGTCCATGAACATCTCTGTGTTGTCAGCAGGGGTGGTGAAGTCCACTGTGCAGTGATTTGCTTCAGCTCATTTTTAAGGGAATCCTCCTTCTGACAGTAACCAACTTGCTTTGCAACATAATGCATATAGCAATATGGGGTAAATGCCTCTTTAGAATTTCTGGAAACCCAGGAGACGGCGCCATCAGAATCCCTGGAGGGAGGTGGTGTTTGAAATATATTAATTTTTGACAGGGTGGTCCTGCAATTAACTTACAACATGACATTATTTAATGTTGTGAGAACATCTAAGCTTGTCTTTCATGGGAAAACTCCAAGGCTGATGCACTTAAAGCAAAAGTGAGTTTCTGTACCTTAAAGCCTGTGTTACAATTTTAGGTGATGTCCAAGGGTTGATTGAGTCGGCTTGGCCGCTCCCTCCAGTAGTGGCTTCTTGATGGTTCTCCAAAGCCTGGTCCGGTCTCCCCACGTTGTCTTCTTCTACTCTTGTTCCAGGTACGTGTTTGCAAATTCCGACGGGCTAGTGTTAGCATTGGTTGTTGTATCATTGTTAGGGTTTGTTTTGTTACTTCTCTTATTTGAGGAGGGTCTTCCCCTCCCCTCTCATTTGAGGGGTCTCCCCCCTCTCTGGCTTGGCTATTTCTGTCTAATATTGGAGGTGATTCTTTAGTTTGTGTAAGTTCCTTTCCTTCCTCCCCCTGATGGTTAGTGTTTCTCGGTGTGGCCCTTGATCTGAGTTAGTCTATGTGTCTTCTCAAGCTCTTTCCATCTTCTGTTTCTACTCTGTATGACCTGGGCCCCATTATTTGAGTTATTGTTGCCGGTATCCACAATGGTTCCCCCGTGAGGTTTTTTGCATAGACTAGGTTCTCTATGTTGAATGTGCGGCACTTACTGGATGAGTCTGTTGGTTTTTCAGGGCTATACGTGGGATGAAGCCTGTCTAGGTTTGATCTAAGTTTTCTGCCCATTAATAGTTCTGCTGGGCTTTTATTTGTTGTGGTGTTTGGTGTCATGTGTTGTATACTTAATAGTTTATATATCTTTTCTTGTATATCTCCCATTCCTAATTTGTGTAGTGTTTCTTTAGTAAAACAGACCATGCGTTCCGCCCGTCCGTTTATAGCCAGCTGACCCAGCGCTGTTAGTGCGTGCCTTATCCCTTGTTCTGCTAGGAACTTCTCAAATGTTATTACTGTGAATTGTGGTCCATTGTCAGATACAACTAAATCAGGCAATCCATGTGTCGTAAAAAGCTTCCTTAGTTGTCTAATAACAGCTTCTGTTGTAGTTGAGTGCATAATATTTACCTCTAGACAATTTGAGTAAGTGTCTACCACTATTAAGAATGTGTGCCCTTTAGTTGGTCCTGCAAAATCAAAGTGTATCCTAGACCATGGACCCCTAGGTGTTTCCCACATGAGTGTTGGTGCAGAACGGGGTATAGGTCTAGATTCTTGGCAACGTTTGCAGGTTGCTACCCATTCACCAATATCCTTATCCATCCCTGGCCACCATACATAATTCCTAGCCAGGGACCTCATTCTGACAATTCCTTGGTGACCCTCATGTAATAACTCAAATATTCGTTCTTTCATTATGTCTGGTATGATACTATCCCCCCATAGTATACATCCTTTTAAAATCGAGAGTTCGGTTTGTCTATTCTGAAATGGTTTGAAAGTCTCATCACTAGCAGTCTCTGGCCACCCTTTACCTACCCAATTTAAAATCCACACCAGGTTTCTGTCTCTCGCAGTTTCCCTAGCAATGTCTGTTGCTGTTATGGGTAGGTTTTCCCACGTCTTGACCTGCAGTGTTGATGTGGTTGGTGCAGGATCACCTTCTAAATCAGGTAGGGGTGAATGGCTCAAGGCGTCAGCATGTGTTATGTTCTTTCCTGGTCGGTAGATCAAGTTGTAGTTACAGGCAGCGAGGAATTCGGACCACCTCGTCATCCGCAGTGACAGTATGTTGGGTATAGCTTTGTTTCCTGCAAGAATTCCTAGAAGAGGTTTATGATCTGTGACAAGTGATAAATTTCTGCCATAAATATACTCGTGGAACCGTTTTACTCCTGTTATTGCAGCCAATGCTTCGCTATCCAGCTGGCTGTAATTTCGCTCCATTTTTGATAGGGTTTTTGAGTAGAATGCGATGGGTGCTTCTTTTCCATCTGGTAGTACATGGCTGAGTATGGCACCGATGCCAAACGGTGACGCATCACATGTTAATGTTAGTGGAAGGGTTTCTCTGTATTGTATTAGCACACAGTCTGATGTAAGTAAGTCTTTAATTCCCTGGAATGCTGTTTCTTTTCATCGTCCCCAAGTCCAGGCAGCTTTCTTATCAAGCAACCTGTGCAGTGGTTCCGCTATCGTTGCTTTCTGTGGCAAAAATACATTGTAAAAATTAATAAGACCCAAAAAAGTTTGTAGTTCTGTTTTATTTTCGGGTCTGGGAGCTTCCTTAATTGCTCTGATTTTGTTTTTAGTGGGGTGGATCCCTTCTTTGTCTATGAGGTATCTGAGGAATTCAACTTTGTCGGTGGCTAATTTGCATTTCTCTTTTTTAACTTTAAGTCCCGCCTCCTTAATTTTTTTAAAAACCTCCCTTAGGCAGTCTTCCAGTTGTTCTTTGTCCTTAGCTGATACTAATACATCATCAAAGTATGGTACCACCCCCTTTTTCCTTGTGATAGGTGTTCCACTAAGCTCTAGAAAACCCCTGGGGCCACGCTAACTCCAAATTGTAGTCTTTTGCATTTGAATGCCCCCCTGTGAGTCACAATTGCTTGTGCTTCCGCTGTTTCTGGGTCGACCGGTAATTGTGGGTAGGCTTGCACAAGATACAATTTCCCAAAGATTTTACCACCCCCAGAGAATGTAATAGGCGTTGTACCACCGGAACTGGGTATGTGCTTTGTTGTAATGCATGCTTAAGGGTTGCCTTGTAGTCTCCGCAGATGTGCACGGACCCATCTGGTTTAATAGGAGTCACAATTGGGGTTTCCCACCTCGCGTGGTCTATTGGTTCTAATACCCCCTATGCGATAAGTTTATCTAATTGTTTATCAATTTTTGGTTTTAATGTGAAAGGAACTCGCCTCGCCTGTAGCCATATTGGGGCTATATTTGGATTCAAATTAAATGAAATAGGGGACCCTTGGTACTTGCCCAGTTCTCATTGAAGACGTCTTGGAATTCTTTCATCAGGTTCTCTTCCCAGTCTGCCTCTGCGATGTTATTTATTCCAGTTACTCTGATTCCTAAGGGTGCAAACCATTCAAGTCCCAGTAGGCTAGGGTGATCCCTGTCGACTATGGTTAATGGGAGGACTTTAATGTGTTTTTTGAATCCAACTTTGAAATGTCCTGTTCCTACTTCCGGAATTCTGTTTCCCTGGTAGTCTTTTAGTGTGAATTTTTGTATTTCTAGCTCTCTCTTTCTTATATCAGGTATTAGTCTTTTTATGGTATTCCACGACACCATTGAAAAGTGCGAGCCTGAGTCCACCTCTATCTCGCATGATTTACCTTCTATGGTGACTTGCACATGTACCTTTTTCACATTGATTGAGTTCGAGTGCCCAATAGTTATTGTTTGATGTGTTTCCTCTTTTCTATTGGCTTCTCTCCACCGCTTGTTTCTGTTTTCTTGATTCCAACGGCTCTCTGTTTGCTTTTCCCTCTCTCTTGGAGAAGTATTCCATCTTTGTGTAGGGCTATAGTTATTTCTGTTTCGGCATGCCCTAGCTATGTGTCCCTGCCGCTCACAGTACTTGCAAATGGCATCAAAAAAATTGCATTTGGAATGTGGATGGTCTCCTCCACACCCGGCACAACGGAATTCTGACTTCCTTCCTTTCGGGTCCCATCTGCTTTTTTCTGACCGAAGTTGATTTACCTCTTCTTCTTCCTCTTCGTCTTCTGAGAGGGGGTCGATGTCCTCGTGGTGTGTTGTGGTGGTGAGTTTTTGAGTTTCCTCTGATGTTTTATTGTGTCTTTGATTAGTGTCTTTTGGGGTTTCCTTTGTTGTTTTATTCATTTGTCGCATGGTGTCTGCCGATTTTTTTGTTGCTTCCGCTGTGGTGGCTTCTTCGATTGCCTTTGCAAATGTTATTTTAGGTTTTATTAGCAGTCGACCCTATAATGTAGGGTCCTTTAGTCCGAAGACCACACGGTCCCTCATGGCCTCATCCAGGTTTAGGAATTCACATGCTCCACCAATGTCTCTTAGTACTGCGACAAAATCTCCGATGCTCTCGTCTTCCTTTTTGTTGCGCTTATAAAATTTGTGTCTTTTGATGAGGCATGAAACAGTCGGTGCATAATGGGCTTGCAGTAATTTATCTAAGTCTGTCCATGTCATTTTCTTCACATCATGGGGTGATGCTAATGCCTTTGCCATTCTGAATAATGCGGGACCGCAGTGGGTGAGGAAGACGGCTCTCTTCCTATTTTTGGATATTCCCTGGAGATCACTCCCTTCTAGAAACATGAGGAATCAATCGATGTAGGATTCCCAGTCTTCAGTTGCTGGGTTGAATGGTGCAGGTGGCAAGTTGTTCCTGGCCATTTCGCCTCGCTCGGTCCTCGTTGCCACGTGCACAACTCCCACCTTCATCGCTAGTGTTGCATTGTGGGAAAAGGAGACGTGAGACCCAGTTGATTTTTCTCTTTTTATTTTCTCTACAGGAACTGAACTTGAGGAACCGCAGCAGCCTTTATATAGCTGGCTGCTCACGGCCAATGACGGCTTGTCAAAATTCCTGCTGTCTGGACCAGCCTATCTGAGGTGAGTATGCAGATATCTAACACTAGCAATGGATATGGATTGAGGTCAACGCAGCCCACAGCGCAGCAGCAACAGGGGAAAATAAAAACCATGCTTTCAAATCAATATTGACTTCTGGTGACTGTCCCTGCAATTTTTTTGGCAGCTGTCAGCATTCTGAGTTAATTGTTGCACCCACTGAAAGCAGAACTCTGAGGCAGGTTGATTCGTCTAAGAACATGTTTATTGGATATATCATATCGGTCCAGCCAGTGAAAACCAACTCAGAAGTTTCCTGTGGTTAGGAGAAGGCGGAGCTTCGTCTTGGTGTTACAGCTGCGATCTCGGGGCTCTGAGATCGCAGCTGATATTTTCGCCCCTGGTCAGTCCTAACGGACCTAAACCATCCCGTAGAGACGGGGATTGTGAAGGGCACAGTCCCAGGATCCCAGAGATATCGCAAAATCTCTGGTTTGATCCAGGAGAAGCCCTTTTGCTGGCAGCGGAAAGGCAGCCTCCAAAGCTGCTGAAGTCGGGACAGCTCCGGAAAGAAAGTGGCTGGAGTGAGCGTGTGTCGGTTGGGTGAGAAACTTCTTTTGTATTGTAAATTGATTGAGACTTGAAAGGACATCCTGAACAAAGAAGAAATCTGTGACTTTATTTTTCTTTGACTGGAATCTGGTTGAGCGGCATTTTTTAAGTGATGTCAAATTGAGGCTTGGATTCTTTCCTTATTTTTTTTTTTTTTTTTTTTTGAGGACTTTAATGTGACTTTGTAGGTAACCGGATTGAATTTTCTCTTATATATATTTTTATGCTTCTTTTGATTTTTTTTAATTTTTTTTAGGATAGAGGCTCCCTTTGGTTATCCTTTCTTTCTTCTTGTTTGAGTTTTCTTATAAATATTTTTTCTTTTGGCTGGGGGGGGGAAAGAGTATTAAGAGATGTTGCAACACTGCCAACTAGAGGCTTGAAAATATTTTATTTGAATTGGAGAGAAAAATGTATAAACACTCCTTTTCAAGGACATTTCAATGTGATAAGATAGAGGGAGAATACAGTAAAATATTATTACAGGTGCTTTCCTGGACTCTTATCAACATTTGAGGCTTGGCTTTGAAGCTGCTGGAGAAGACAGTCATAATAAGAGCCTTGGATAAAGAAATAAAGTGCAGTGTGCAGTGCATATATAGATATATGTATACTTGTGAAATTCCTACTCGCCAGCCTTTTTGTAAATTTTAATTCTAGTATTTTTGCTTTTTATTTTAAAGGGAAAGCCTCAGAGCTCTTTCTTTTTTTTTTTCTGCTTTTTTGCTTTTTCCATCTGGATCACTTTGTTTTTCTTTTTTGATTATTTTTTTTTCCTTCTATTTTTTCTTTTTTATGGTGGATTATTTCAATTGGACTAGGGTCTAGAAGAACCTGAAGACCTTTCTTTTTCCTTTTTTCCTTTTTCTTCTTTGGTTTTGGGCTTTTTACTATTGGATTTTTTTTTCTTTTTTTGGGACTATAATTGGCTACTCTACCAGCTGGATTGAAAGCCAAAGAGAATTTGAAGCTTTGGAAGCATTAAAATGAGCAGGAAACCAAAATCACTCGGCATTTCTGCTTCTACCTCTGCTTCCCCACCATCTGAAGGACAACATTTAATTCAGACAATGTTGAAGCAAGATAAAGAACAAGAAAAAGTAAATTTACAGATGATTATGCAAGGAATCCAAGATATTAAGATAAAAATGGATACTATTGAGCAAAGAATAGAGAAGTCTGATGAAAATATTAAACAAATGATGGGGAAGTATGAGGAGAGATTTCAAAAAATTGAGGAAGAAGGAAAACAAAGAGAGGAGAAGATTGGAAATATTGACACTAGATTAACAGTGGTAGAACAAGAAAAAAATGGGATGTTGAGGTGGGAGATGGAAAGGTCAGAATTTTACCTTAGACTCCAAAATATAGAAGAGGAAAAAGGAGAAAATTTGGCTGCAATAATGATAGAAATGTTGGCAGGTGTTCTGGAAATTACAGAGGAAAAGATGATGGATGGAGTAGATGAGATATATCGAGTCTATACAAGATATGCGATGAGAAATAAACTACCAAAGGAAGTTCATATTAGATTTACCAAAAAATCCATCAAAACGCAAATATTACAAGTGGTAAGAGAGAAAACATTGAAATATAAAGGCAAAGAGATTATGGTTTTAAAACAAATACCTAGAAGAGTGAGAGAGATGAGAAGAGAATACCGATTTCTGACCAAAATGCTACTGGAAAATGAAGTGAACTATAGATGGCTGATACCAGAAGGACTAATCTTTACGTGGCAAGAGCAGAGACATAGAATTGACTCGATTGAGAAAGCAGAACTTTTCTACGCAGAATTTTTTGGAAGAAGAAGAGAGGAGGCAGAGAAAGAGGTCTCATTAATTGAGTTTCAGGAGGAACAACTGGAGATTGAAAAAGAGAAAGGAGTTGTAGGTGGACAGGTAGACAGTAAAGAACAACGTGAAGTGAGAGCTACGAGAGCTGTTAGACCTAAATATAAAGCATAATTATGGAAGAAAAAAAACTGATTACAATGAATATAAATGGACTTAACTCAGCTGTTAAAAGAAGGAAAATTTTTCATAAATTAGAAAAATTAAAATTTGACATAATTTGCTTACAAGAAGTTCATATTAAAAAACAACATGAGCAATTGTTAGTACAGCCAAAATTAGGGAAAATATTTACTTCTTTGATTCAATGTAAAAAAAGAGGAGTGGTTCTCTACATTAAAGAGGATATCCCAGCAAAACTGATCTACACGGATGAAGACGGAAGAGTATTAATGGTGGAAATAATGGACAATAATCGAAAAATACTCCTGATTGCAATTTATGCTCCGAATGATAAACAAGAAGAGTTTTATAAAAAACTACATATGGAAATAATTAGACTGGACTATGTTAACATAATTATGATGGGAGACTTTAATGGAATTGTGGACAATAAACTGGACTATATAACAACAACAACAAAACAAAATAGAAAGGTTCTCCCTAAATCTTTTTTTAAAATGACAGATGAATTAACCTTAAAAGATATTTGGAGAGAAAGAAACGTTAAAGCTAAACAATATACTTTTTACTCTAATAGACATTTATCATGGTCCAGATTAGATATGATTTGGATCTCAACAGAATTAATATCCATTATTCAAGAAACAAGTATTGAAATAAGTACTTGGGCAGACCATAGTCCAATGACAATTAAATGGAAGGGACAAAAAAAAAAAGATCGAGATGGACATTAAACAACACTATTTTAAAAGAGAAAGACTTTATACAATGGATGGAGAAGGAATTGGTTTTTTTCTTTAAAGAAAACAAAAAAGAAGATACTTCAATACAGAATGTTTGGGATACAATGAAGGCTTATGCTAGAGGTTTGATAATAGATTATACAAGAAAAAAGAATATTAGGAAAAGACAAGCCTCCAAGACCTTGGAAGATGAATATAAAAGACTTGAGAAAGAAGTTTCCTGTGGTTTTCACCTAATTAAAAGAATAATTCTTTCCCCCTCCCCAGTGCCATCAGTCACATTGTTCAGTGAATATGGGTGGCAGGCTCCTCTTCTCCTTCACCAGCCACCTCTTACGATGACCTTAGTTCCTACAGGAAAACTTTTTATTTTGACTTTAAGCAAGGCTCTCCTTTCTCAGGCTTTGTGGCAACTGGGAGGCAAGACAAAATGGCTTCAGACAGGTTTGCTTCAGAGTTGACAGAAGCCATTTTTCTGAAGTGGTTTACCCTTGCCTTCTTCCTAGGGCTGAGAGAAAGTGATAAGCCAGAGGTCTCCAAACTTGGCAACTTTAAGATTTGTGGACTTCAACTCCCAGAATTCTTAATCAACAGGTCTTAAAGTCAACAGGTCTTAAAGTTGCCAAGTTTGGGGACCCCTGCAATAGGCCCAAAGTCACCCAGCTGGTTTCGTACCCAAGGTAGGACTACAACTATTATATAATTTGGAATAGATTTTATCATTGGTGGGGACAGAAAAGAAGGACTTAAGTGGGAAAAGAGCTGTTGAGAGGATAACTGAGACTATGAGACTAAAATGATACTAAGGATGTAGGAGGATGTAATGTAAGAATGATTAAATATCTCTATCTGCAAATATATGAACAAATGTATATAAGAATGTATATACTTATACTATACTCGAATGAGAACCAAAAGTTATGTCAAAATGACTTCACCATGTTCAGTGTTTTTAAATGTTACGTTTAATAAAAAAAAATTTAAAAAAAGAAAATGTTTGGATCAGCCTGCTCATGCCTGAGAATAGAGATAGAACTCAACAGTTAATTCAGTGATTGCTCAAAGTTATAGCGGCACCGAAGAAAGTAATTTATGACCCTTTTTCACACTAACGGACCGCTGCAGCATCTCTATCATCATGTGAACAATATTCAGATGCTTGGCAACTGATTCATGTTTATGATGGTTGCAGTGTCCTGGGGGTCATCTGATCACCTTTTGTGACCTTCCTGCAAGCCAAGTCAATGGGGAAGCCACTGAACAACCATGTTGCTAACTTAATGACTGCAATGGTTCACTTAAAAACAGCCACAAGAAAGATCATAAAATGGGGCAAAATTCACTTGGCAAATGTTTCAATTAGCAATGGAACTTTTTGGCTCAGTTGCAGTCATAAATCAAGGACTCTGTATTCACATGTCTGTACTGAATGCCTGCAAGCAAATTCATTTACTCTTCAACTTCAGGCAACTCCACAGATGAGCCCATGAAGTTTTGCAGCAATAGCACAGAAGAGTTTTAATGTCACATTTTTCTGACATTCTTGTTCTCTTCTTAGTCTATTTTATAAGCCTGGCATTTCCTGGTGGGATCCCATCCATGTACTAACTTGGCTGTCTGACTCTGCTTAGCCTTGGAGACCAGAAAAAGACAGTCAGATACTCCCATCTGCTGAGTTGACTACCTTGGGCCTACAGATTTACATATTAACAGAGTTGGAAGAGACCTTGAAGGTAATCTAGTCCAACCCCTCCCAAGCAGGAGACCCCACACCATTTCTGTAAAATGACAATCCAATCTCTTCTTGAAAGCTTCCAGTGATGAAGCTCCCACAACTTTCGAAGACAAGCTGTTCCACTGGTTGATTGTTCTCACTGTCAGAAAATTTCTCCTTATTTCTAGGTTGAATCTCTCCTTGATCAGTTTCCATCCATTATTCCTTGTCTGGCCTTCAGGTGCCTTGTCTGGCCTTCAATAGCTTGATCCCCTTCCTCTCTGTGGCAGCCCCTCAAATATTGGAAGACTGCTATCATGTCTCCCCTGGTCCTCCTCTTCACTAGACTGGCCATGCCCAGTTCCTGCAACTGTTCTTTATATGTTTTAGCCTCCAGTCCCCGAATCATCTTTGTTGCTCTTCTCAGCACTTTTTCTAGAATATAATCTAATCCATTAAAATTTATATTCCAGAATTCATTTCAGGCAAGTACATGAGATATGTTCCCCAAAATCAAAATGGTGGCCATGACAGCACTGCCCGTTGTTAATGTGCATCACATGCAACAAACATTAAAAAAAAGCAAGCGGTGCTTCGTACCATCTTTGGCAGCATCTTGACTTTTCCATCATACTATGTAGATACCCCTGCCTCATTTATTAGTTTTTAGACTCTCTTTTCTTATCTTATACTGCAAAAGAGTATTGTCAAAATCTTTAACACTTTTTCTTCTCTCCATGGTAAAGCTTTCACATTTGTCTATGACTGTTGATTAAAGTAATAATAAACTTTGAAATGATATTTCAGAGTCAAACAAAATATTAGATCAAGAATTTGGAGTTCAATAAACATAGCAATAAAGGAGGTACCATGAAACTATGGTTAAACATCATATGGCTAATTTTCAAATAATCTGATTTCTGAAAATACCTGAATATCAATGCTTTTTCACAGACAGTCCGAGAAGTCTCAATATAAGAGGCTTTTTGGATATAATTTTAGAAATTATATTCTACCCAAAATTAGATATTTTGCTAGCTTGGATATTGTCCCATCCATGCATTTCAAATCATGTTAATTTTCCTCCTGCACTTCTGTATTTGGTTCTTCTAGGAAAGAGTTGGAGTTTAGGCTAATAGTTCCTTAATAGAAGTAACTACTCATTTTAGCTTGGTTTTCTTGCATGAATTGCATTCTGGAAGGTCTGGCCTGATCTTGCCCTATTTATAGATTTATATCTCAATTTTCTTCCAAGAGTTCTGACTGCTGGCATTTCCCCTTCCCTTTCTGTATGATTTATCATTTTGCTTGGTGAGGATTTTCTCAGAACCTTAATACTTGCATACCATTTGGGACTGTGTCTATGAAAGCATAAACAGCCAAACTCAACTTGAAAGAGACATAGTCATAGGATGGAAGGGATGGAAGAAATGTTGGAGATCACTAATCCAAAATTCAAACATCAATGTTTTATACTAAAGGTTAGTTTCACCAGCTACCTACTCAAGGCCATACCCACTCCAAAGGTTCACTGAAGACTCTTGGAGTCCTATAGTTGTTCTGCTCCACAAATGTTCCTTGTTTCCTGTCTCCACTGAACTAGTAAGCAGTGATGGAAATGAATTTATTTATTAATGAAATGTATATGCTGTCCATCTCACCAGTAAGGAAACTTGAAATTGGATCCCAAGTGAAAAAGACAAGGATTTGAATAAGAGTGTCAAAATCTCAAAGAAGGTAGGCTCATTCAAGGAAGAGACTAAGTGAGAACCACGACTAGTTTGGAGAGTGGTTGAGGTGCTAGACTAGAACCTGGGAGGTGGGAATTCTAAGCCTCCCTTAGGTATAAAAACTGGCAGGTGAGTTTGGGTCTGTCATTCTTTACCAGCCCATCTCCCAAGTATGTTGTGGAGAAAAATAGGAGCAAGGAGATTATGTGCATCATCTTGAGGTGCACAGATTAAAGGTGGGATGAATTCTAATAAATAAAATGCTTTATTTAGTAAAACCTGTACCAGCTATCATTATTTTCTGCATGGTTGTCTTCAGGGTTTTGAAGATTATGGAAAAAATATGCACCATTCTTAAATGAGACGCTAAATATGTTTATTGTTAAAAGTTTGCATGCACAATATAGAATGAGACATAAATAACAAGCCTATTCATGGTTTTCATGAGAAATTTCTGTGTCTCATTCACTCTCTTCCCCCGCTTCCACTAATAGTTGAGCTTTCTAGAAAATTGTTTCTGCTTCAGAAGAATCTAGTTGTCTGCACAGATTCTGCTCTTTCCAATCTCCTCCAAGGTAATTGGGTTATTGAACTGGAAGCATATTTGGCATTGAAAGACTGAAAAGTTAATAGTCAGGCACAACACAAGAAAGTCTTTTCTTTCAGAAAAAAAAAATTGTCAGAGAAAATATATTGAAATGTTACAGTAGATTTATTTTCTTTTTTTTTAAAGTGACACATTCCATAATTGAAGGAAAGAAGAAATGTTCTGTAAATGCAGTGAACTTTTTTATGTTCTGCTAAATATGTAATCATCCTGTAATGAGAATTGAAAATTCAAACTGTTTGTATTTGAAAAGGTGCAGTGCAGGTCTATTATATACTTTTCTTTTTAGAAGAAGAAATTGATTTCAACTTTCCTATTTAAGTTGGATAACATACTTCTTTTATAATTATTGCAAACACAACAGTCTTGCCAGATAGGTCATGAATGCTAAATTTATATAAGCCAACTGTCCCTGCTTCCTTCAGGCAGAAAATACCATAGTTATATGCTTGTCCTTCAGAAAGCAAACAGCATTATCTTGTATGTCACTGTCCGTGATGTAAAAGACAGCCATCTGAAGCCAGTGCAAAGTTTTCTGGAAGACAAATAAAAGCTTTAAAAATGAGAGAGTTGGAAATATTCCATAAATCAGGAGTTTGATGAGATGAAGAGAAATAGAATGATTAGGCAGATGTAGATTACATGTGAGACAGATTACAAATACCTTATCAAATAACCAGTGTAATATATTAAAAACCAATTGTATTTGTTGGGGCCAGCTAAAGTGACCTGAAACCTTCTGAGGAATCTACAAAATCATCTTGTCTTTCCCTCTCTCCTCTCCTCCGTTATTCCAATTTAAATCCTACATCAGTTTAATTTCTCCATTCATCTGACAAGGGAGCTGTAGTTCACAAAAACATATCCATTTTAGCAGAATAATCTCTTAGTCCTTCTGATTCTGGACTACCACAGACACAGACTAACAGCTCTCTTCCTACAAAGAAAACATTCAGGGTTACCTTGATTGCTCTTTCAGTGGGTGGAGTGGCTATTCCAGTTTGTGAGGAAGTAATGCTACATAGTAGAACATCAACTGAGGAAGTGCCATACTTAGTTGAGTAAACCCCTTATGCAAATTATGGATTATTAACAAGACAACCACCAAATATCCAGTCATAAGGTTTGTGTACTCACTTTCTTTTATCTAATATTTATTTCTATAGCTGCCCATCTCAGTTAAGTGACTCTATAAAATGTTCCTTGGTTAATTGATGAAATAGTAAAATATTAGCACAATTTTGAAGTTGTTGCATTTGTACAAGCTAACTATGGCAAACTTAACCATAGCTGGCAGCTTTAACCCAATATTATGGGTTCATAAAACACACTGTTTTATAAATTAACTACAAATGCTGGATTCACAACACGTGCTAGGTGAAAATGTGGCTGGCTGGTCTTTGACGCAGGGCTTATGTGAGCTTAGCCATGGAATAGCTCAAACAAACAAAAAATCAGGAAAGTTAGGAGGATTAAGTCTAATGAGGTAGATTTTAACCAGCCAGTATAGCTTGGAGTCAATTTGAAGACTTATAAAATGGCCTGCTTCTTGTCTAGATATGCTGCTTACATCTTTAATGCACCACAGAATAGGATATCATGAGGTATCTAAACTGAAAAGGACAGCTTTTCAGAGTGTTTAGTCTCCTATCAGAAGTGATTGGCTGCCCTACCTCCGAAGGCTGATTTGGCTCTGGCAATTTACTTCTGTCAGGCTTCAACTGACAGGAAGGCAGGACTGAAACCAATGAGATAAGTTCACAAGAATCTGCAAACCTCTGCTGAGCAATTTTTTTTTTTTACTAAAAAGAAGTTAGGAAAGTCTAAGAAAAGTGCCTAGAGCAAAACCTATTTATTGATTCAGCTTTCAAACACTTCTGCACCTTTTTTCCCCTCTTCCTCACTGCCCTTCCTGTCTGCTCCTCAGTCTCATGTTTTGGGTAAGAGATTCTCTTGCTATCTGTCCATAATTTTGTTAACAGCTAGGAGAGATATCAGGCTGAATTTATTCCCAGAATTCTAATCTGAATAAATTAGCTCACACTAATACAATTCACAAAACATGTTAAGCCATCTGCCAAACAAATCATCTTATGATTTAGCTGAATGCATGACCTCAACCCCTGAGTTGCAAAGATTGGTTGTTTTCTATATTGCTCTCTTTTCTTTTTCTCACTAGATTCAACTTTTGCCTTTTGAACTTACTTGTTATTAGAAGTCATATGTGGAAAAGCAAGGTAAGAAGGGATCTTGCAAATCATGCAGTCCCAAGAACTGCAAGAATTCTCTAGAGATGACTGTCCAGATTCTGTTTAAACATGTCTAACAATGGAGAGTCCACTCCAACTAGGGCACTCAGGGAGGAACAGAGAAGGGAGCAACATGTCTTACGGAAGAGGAAAAGGCCCTGATCCATTTCATTAGTTGCAGCTGGGAGAACAGGATATAA
This sequence comes from Laticauda colubrina, assembly GCA_015471245.1. Lineage (NCBI taxonomy): Eukaryota > Metazoa > Chordata > Lepidosauria > Squamata > Elapidae > Laticauda > Laticauda colubrina. The sequence goes on along the minus strand of BLBF01000005.1, from coordinate 49,541,591 downwards.
GAAGGGCATTTGCACACAGCACCTTGCTGGAAGCAAAGCGTGCATTATCTTTGTGGAGGCTTATCTGGGTTTTGGCATCCTTCCAACTGTGTGTGCTTCGTTATCTTTTGGAAGTCTACAATTTATTATCCTGGCCTGCAGTGTTAATTACCTCAGTGTGGTTTGTGTTGGTTTTTTTATTTCTAATCTCTCTGTTCTTTGGGTTCAGACTGCATTTCTTCCCTTTGTAGATTGTTTTTGGAAGAGTTTGATCTCCAACGGAGGATAACTGGACATTGGGGGCCAAGTTGGAGGTATTAAAGGGACTTTACCTATTTTTGTGACTTTGTTGCTTTTGTGCCACGCCCTGGGTCATCACATATGTGCTTCCATTGGCCGTCCTGTACGGCAGGTATAAAAAGATACCATTGACTGAAATACTCTGTTCCTGTGGCTCAGGAGAGGTTGGAGACCATTGGTCACATATTCCTTCAATTATCCTTTTACAGAGAGATTTGAAAAAAACATATTCTCCCAATAATAGCTAGGTATCTTGGCCATTCCGACACTGCTTATCTCCAGTGGCTGCTTAAGGACGAACAGTCCATAACTACATTGCAGGTGGCTACATTCTCTGCAGCAGCACTGGGGATTTGTCAGAAACACATGTCTAAATCACCACAGCTATTTTATGGAACAAATGTGGCAAATCCGTTGCACTGCTTATTCCTTTCCCTTTTAGTATTAAACTGACTAGGGGCCACAGATTTTATGGATTGTAATTTTAGTACAGTTAGATTATATACAATTGATAGGCTGAATTTTATCATAGATTTTAGCTGCTATTTATTATTTTATACCAGTATTTTTAATTGTATATTTACTGAGTGTTTTTATTTTTCTGATCTCTGGTCTATGACTTTAATAAATTGAATATCTTGCGGTATGTTTCAGACTAAACATACTCAGCATTTCCAACATTTTGCATTAGTTCCAGGTCCAGTATCATCTGGGTGGCCCTTCTTGGATATTTTCCAGTTTGTTAATGTCTTTATTAAAGCCATTGCCTGGAACTGGACAGCTGCAGATTACAGAGAAGTGCCTTTGTGTAAACTTTGAACAGATGCTTATATGATCATATATCAAATAATTAAGTCATATTGTCTACTCAGAAGAAAATTCTCTTAAGCAAGATTTAGGCCCAGATTTTTCATCTTCTTGGCAGCAATTTCATCACATGCAAGTGATTTGATTTGATATTTATTGGTATTTATTGATTTTTATTGATTCACATAGTGCTGAATCTTAGAGGCAAAACATGAGTTTCATGATCTGAAAAATGAACACATTCATGATTGCATAAGCTTTAATGACTAGAGCCCATTTCATCACAGGCATGAAACCATCAGACGGCAGGTGTATTCACTTTGTCCCTCTCTTACCTGTGGACTTGGGTATTGGCCAAAGTGTAATAAAATGCAAAATAGAATTTGTTGCATTCTTAAGCAGGCCTCTTATCATTGTAACAAGGAGGGAAAGAAACAGGGGTAAATAATTAGTGTTATTGAAAGCTTTGCTCAAGTTATGTTACAGGTGAAAACAAAAATGGCATATTTCTGTCCCAGCCAGTTTTGGAGATTTCCCTTCCCTTGTGGGCATACACAGAGGTTTGAAAGAAGTCCCTACTGCTAAATGCTGGAAATGCATATATAACAATTGATGGGGTTAGGAAGGGAAAGAGTATAAGAAATCTTTGGAGCCTGCAGGTCAGTGGCTTCCTAAGGTATGCATTAAAAATTGGTTTCCTTTAGGACAGTGTTTTTCACAACCTTGGCAACTTGAAGACTTATGGACTTCTACTTCCAGATGTTTCCAGCTAGAAGGAATATTGGGAGTTGAAGTTCACATATCTTCAGAATACCAAGGTTGAGAAACGTGGCTCGAGGAGAGCAATTACAGAGATTGCTCCAGAGCAGGGGTCACCAACGTTTTGGAGCTCAGGAGCCACCAAACTCATAATTGTAAATCTTGTGGACCAGTGACCCTGGAAAAATCCCCCAAAAGGTGCAGGAAAATTCCCCACCCTGTTTTCCTACCAATCAATTGTTCTTTATTTGGGATCACGGGATACCATCTCCAGCTCCCTTCTTGGGGGGGGGGGGGGGAGAGAGAGAGATAGAGAGAGATAGACTTTTGGCTTCATGCCAGGAAAGCAGCAGAAACAGCAGACGTCTTTCTTTCTCTCTCCCAAACTCCACCAGAAATGGGTCTTTGTGAGACTTGTCATGCCAGTGCAGCCTCTTGGAGCAGGATCCCAAAGATTCATTTCTGGAGGAGTTTGGGGGAGAGAAAGAAAGACTGTTGCTCCTTTCCTTGCATGCAGCCAAAAGCAGAAGAAGAAAGAAGCAGAAAGAAGCAGCCCGGTGGCCAGACCAGGTGCGTGGGGCACGTGGGGCAAGTTCCCCCCCTCTGCTCTTTGCCCCTTCCCCTCACCACCACATGTTGTTCACAATGCAAGCAACACAAGCCTTGTGTTCCCATGGGCCATGTGGGTGGCACAGCCTTGTGTTCCCATGCAGCCTGGATTAATTGCTTTGGGGGTGCTTTGGGGTGATATTTCTCTGCGGACCACCAGTGGTTCCTGGACCACTGGTTGGCGACCACTACTCCAGAGGACTTTCAAAGTCAAAAATGACAAAGCCTAAGCACACAGGCTGTTTTAATCAAAAGTGATGATCACCTTAGAAGTCTGGCCTGTGGAAGATAATGTCCTACCCTTGATTTCTTTCTGCATAATGATTCAACTTCCCTTCCTTTCTATAATAAGGGACCACCAAGGATTTCTGAAGAGCTTTAAATAAAATCTGAAAGTCACATAGTTCACTGCTGTCAAGATAAGTGCATATGACTCTTTTTGTGACTCCAATAATTCATCTTTCTTACCATCTCATTATGTTCACCTAAGATCAGTTTTTCTGTTCTCCTCTGATGAGCTAAAACTGCTATTAACAAAAACACAGAAAAGAATACAGGCAGATTGTGTGCTCAGCCCATGGTTGAATCCATGGATCAAGGATGCAACTGTTGAATGATCAATGTGGTTTTTTTTCATCCTGTTTTGTAAACTTCAAAGAGTTATTCACAAGAGATTGGTTATAAGCTCAGCCCCAGAAGCCAGCCAGCTACGTTTGAAACATAAACATAGTTCGTGATCTTAATTGTGACTGAATGTGCAATGTGGACTCAGGAAGTAAAATTAATGTAGTAAAGAAAACCAAACTGTTATCAATGACTCTTTGTAATGTGTGTGTGTAAATGATGGATCTTTGGTAACTAAACATAGCAGCATCAGAAATTCCTTTGTTTTTCTTGAAATCTTGCTATATTGAGATGATTGATGATGATGATGGTGGTGGTGGTGGTGGTGGTTTCTTGTACAGTCAGCCAGATGTTTAGAGTGGCTTTGGCATTTTTATCCACCTACCAAGTTCTTCAAAAGGACCTGGGATAGGCAATGTTGTTATTTAATGATATTAAAGGTATTATCACAAAAGGAAAGGTTTCCAAGCAAAACTGCTTTTTGCAGTTGACCCATGGTAAGTTTCCCATGCTGATCATGCTTGTGTGGTGCTCCAGATGTTTTAGTGTAGCATCCAAGGCACCTATTACTACTGGTACTAATTTTGCTTTCGTCACAGTCATTCTATTTCTATTAAAAAGACTCAGATTTTGTGATTTTCTACAGTTTTTTTCTCTTCTATTCTGTTGTTTCCAGATACTGCCATATTTACTCTCCAGAGTGTTTTGTCCTGATTGACAATTGTTAATAATAATAATAATGTTAATAATAATGAACAATATAATTGTTAATAACCTGTTTTATGATAGGTGTTTATCTGTTTGAATTCTAAAGTTCCAAAGCACTTTAGCTTGTTCTTTTTCTATTATTTTGTCTAGTTTATAGTCCCACCAGTTCTTGCTGGTAGGGAAATGATTTTTCTTGCAGATCTTCCATTGTTGGTTTAGTTAGTTTATCATACCATTGTTTGTAATCAGTACACAGAATCTTCTTGCAGCAGCGTACTGGGTAGCCCACTGTTTCTTCACTTTCTTTGCAGAGGTAGCATTTAATGTCTGTTGGTATCTTCTCAATTTTGGCTTCATCCCACCATTATACATATTCGTGCCAAATGTGTGAAATTAGGCATTTTATAGAATGTCCAGGAAATCTATAGAATGGGATGTCAAAGTATGAAATGTTTAATATTTCACACATTTCCTAAAGCCAAAAAGGCAACCCAGTAAAATACATGCTCTCACAGTCAGTATGGATCATTCTAACCTCTAGCCTCAGAAGGATAATTTGTTTTGAATCTCATTTCCAAACTTTATTATAAATGAGGGATGTATATGTACAGTTTCATGATTTTACTGTTTCTTATCCAGCAGTAGCTTTTCTCTCTCTCTCTGTTTTGTAATATCCTAGGCTATACCTTTGGAGGGAAAATTTACTAAAAGGATAGTGACTGAAAGAAGAATAAATTTTGCCGTAATCCCTTCTGGGATGAAATTTTCCTATATTTGTTCTTTAGAGAGAGACATGTGCATAATTCTTTAGAAGGCTGACTCACTGGAATATGAGAGCACTCTCAACAATTATTCTAAGTCTGCCTTTCTACATGCTGTGCAATTTTTTTTCCAGTTGAGCAGTTAAAAGTCTTTTTTTATTAAAGAAGTTTGATGATTTTTAATTATTTACTTCAACTGGATTGATAGGGAGAACAAAGTTAAGATGACTTCAAAGTCATCTTAGTTCTACAAAGTTCTACAAGCAAGTGAAAATCCTGAGTTGGTGCAACAAAATAAGTAAATAATGGGGACATGAAGGATGCTGAGACATGAAGACTGAGTTCAGATTGTTTTTGTTGTGCTTGGTTTCCTAACAATATATATATATAGGAAACAAATAAATGTGGATGTATGGGGAAGAGAAATTAACCTTTTCCTCCAGAAATTGATCTTAATTTCTATGATAGCTGTTTCTTGTACCTTTAATGAAAAAAAAAAGTTAAAAAAAACCTGAAAAAACCTGGTAAAAGCAAGGTCTCAACCTTCTTGTTTTGTAATCAGTATTAAAAATAGGGGACTTCATACTATGCGTTTGTGCATAACCTATCATTTTATTATTATGATCCTCTTGTGAGCAGTGCTCTCTAACTAGACATTATGCATCACTGCCGTGACAGATATTAATATCTCGAATCACCTAAACTTTTGGAAGTGGATCATGGTGGATGAAGAGAGTTGAACTCAAAATTTCTGAGCATTCCAGCATTACGTCAAACTGCCAGTTGAGAAAGATATCCCTTACATTTGGGCAGACATTTCTAATTTGGCTGAGGCTTTTATAGGCTTTGCAAGTCTCCAGCTAATTGCTGGGTTGGCTAGCGTCCCAGGGTTGACATTACTATGCTGAGTTATGTGGATGTCTCTTGCAGCTCTAGAGATCACTTCTCCCACTCTACTTTGCCCCTCTGTTATCAGTGCTAGAGAATGCCAGTTGTCTGGATTAAGTGTTTTCCTCTTCTTTAGTGTACAGACACCTACGGCCTCTAAATTCTGTACTGTAAATAACTCAAACACTTCACATCAAACCAATCAAGCTTTCTTTGCTCAGACTTTCTGAAAAAATTTTATTTTGTGGTTTACAGATGATATACGTTGTTAGTGAGAATGTTTGATGAAGACAAAGGACATCGCAGATAATTTTGAAAGCCCTCACAAGTGGGGAAAACAAAGTTTATGTTAAATAGTTTGAGGCCAGAGGAGAAGTCAAAAAGGACATAAAATAAATATTAATAAATGAAAAGAAATATAGGCTGAAGTAGAAGAAATTCATCAAAAACTTAGATGAAGAAATGCTGGTTGTGGTATGCTCATAATGAGGTTTCTTTTAACGGGAGAGCAGTATTTTACTTTTAATAGGAGCTGTTTTATTCGGAAAACACACGAGGTAGACCGGGTTCCAACAACAAATACTTTATTCTTCAACTAGTTAGTAAATAGGAACATTTGGCTGAAGCTGAGGCCAGCCTTTTATACAGGCTGGCTTGCCTGCTTGCAGCCAATGGCAGTTGTTTAGATTTGCCGCCTTTTAGCAGCTCTTTGGATTGGTTCCTAGTGAACCAATCCAATGTTCATTTTATTGACCAATCAGGTTTGTAGATTTGGAGTCACCCACTTTACATATAGAACACCCCTCCCCCCTTAGTTCAGTCCTACGTGGTGACGTAGTCTCGCAGGTAGGCGGGGCTTTTCCGGACTCGACTTGACTTGCGCGGTTCATTCTTAGTGAAGACTTCGACCGGTTCGGATGGGGCTGCTGTGTCGTCCGTCCTTCTCCCTGGAACCGTCTGGAAGGGTGAGTCAGCCATTTTACCGCCGCCTGAGTTTCTTAGGCTGACGGTTTTGCCGCTCCCTCCCGTTTCCTCTGGGCAGGTTGAGCTGGCTTGGCTGGCCCCTTCCGATGGGCTCTTCACGCAAGTCTCTCCAAACAGTGAGTCTTTTATTTGCTCTTTTTGTTCGTATGTTTCATTGGGTTTGGTTTTAAACAGTTCTTTATTTATTTCTCGCCTTTCCCCCCCCACCTTGGTTTGCAATTCGCCGGTTTTTTCGGTGAATGTTTGTAAGTCTGTGGTTCTCTCTATAATTCGAGATCGAAGCTGGTCTATGTGCCGCTTCCATTCTCTGCCATCGTCTAATTTTAATCGGTAGGATTTGGGGCCTGTAATTTGGATAATCTGTCCTGGTAGCCATACCGGGTCCCCGGTGAAGTTTTTAGCGTATACCAAATCGCCTATTTCGAATTGTCTGAACCATGTAGAGGAGTCAGGGGGGTTTTCTGGGGTAAAATTTGGGTGTAACCTATCAAGGTGAGATCTTAATTTTCGCCCCATAAGTAATTCTGCTGGGGACTTATTGGTTATGGTACTGGGCGTTATGTGCTGGAGTGTGAGCAAACGGTTTACTTTCTGTTGGACATCTCCAGCGTCCATTCGTTCCAAACCTTCTTTAGTAAACCGGACCATTCTCTCAGCCCTGCCGTTCGCAGCCGGGTGAGCCGGCGCGGTTAGGGCATGTCTTATACCTAGGGAGGCTAGGTATTGCTCAAATGGTATGCGGGTTAGCTGTGGCCCGTTATCTGAGACAAGAACGTCTGGTATGCCTTGGGTGGCAAAAAGGTTGTCCAGCTTTTTAATTACAGTTTCTGTTGTCGTTGATGGCATAACTTTTACTTCAAGCCAATTTGAATAGGCATCAACGACAATCAGAAAGGTATGCCCCTTGGTAGGACCCGCGAAATCAATGTGTATTCTTGACCAAGGTCCCCGAGGGTTTTCCCAGTCCTTAACGGGTGCTTTTGGTGGGGATGGTCTAATTGCCTGGCATTTGTGGCATGAGCTTACCCAATACTCTATGTCCTTATCAATACCCGGCCACCAAACATAACTTCTGGCAAGGCTTTTAATCTTAACCATTCCCGGGTGCCCTTCATGTAACAACTTTAGTACCCTGGGCTGTAATTTGGCAGGGATTACTACCTGATCACCCCACAACAAACACCCCTTTTGGATTGAAAGTTCAGTCTGTCTGGACCGGAAAGGTTTAAAGTTTTCAGTTTTTTGATTCTCCGGCCAGCCTTTACCTACCCAGCTAAGAACGCGGGCAGTCAATGAGTCTTTCGCGGTGGCTCTGGCGACATCATACGCTGATATGGGTAGATCGGGGCAAGTCTCGATTTGTAGCGTTGTCATCGCTGGTGCCGGGTCTTCGTCGGTTGCTGGTAAGGGTGCTCTGCTCAAAGCGTCCGCATGGGAAATTTGTTTCCCTGGCCGATGTGTCAGAGTGTAGGAATAAGCTGCTAGGAACTCTGACCATCTCGTCATTCTTGGGGACAGTATATTAGGTATTGGCTTGTTTCCCGCCAAAATCCCCATTAGCGGTTTGTGGTCCGTTATGATTTGAAAAGTCCGCCCATATAAGTATTCGTGGAAGCGTTTTACTCCAGCGACAATTGCTAGAGCTTCCCTGTCCAATTGGCTGTAATTCCGCTCAGTTTTTGATAGAGTCCTAGAGTAATATGCGACGGGTGCTTCTCTGCCATCAGGTAGTTGGTGGCTCAGAATGGCACCTACTCCATATGGTGAGGCGTCGCAGGTCACTGTTAATGGCAGAGTGTTGCTAAATTGGATGAGAACGTTTGTTGATGTTAGCAAGCTTTTAATATTTTGGAAGGCTTTTTTTTCTTTGTAACCCCAAGTCCAAGTTGCCTTTTTGTCTAGCAGACGGTGTAACGGTTCTGCTATAGTGGCTTTGTTTGGCAGGAACACGTTATAAAAATTAATTAATCCTAAAAATGCTTGTAGTTCGGTTTTATTTCTTGGTTCAGGAGCGTCTTTGATTGCTTTAACTTTTTTGTCTGTGGGGTGGATACCCTCTCCGTCTATTGAGTAGCCCAGGAATTCGACGCTGTTCTTATTTAAACAGCACTTTTCTCTATTTACCTTGAGGCCAGATTCCCTAAACTTAGTTAATACTTCTTTGAGTCTGTTCCTTAATTGAGTTTCATCTCTGGCCAAGATTAGGACGTCGTCAAAATAGGGAACAACTCCTTGTATGCCATTTAGAAGGCGTTCCATCAGACTCTGGAAGACGCCAGGGGCCACGCTTACTCCAAATTGGAGCCGGTGACATTTGAATGCGCCCTTATGGGTGACTATAGTCTGTGCTTCTGCTGTTTCTGGGTCCACTGGGAGTTGTTGATAGGCTTGTGCCAAGTCGAGTTTGGCGAAAACTTTGCCTTTTCTCAGGGAATGAAGCAAATGCTGGACTACTGGCACCGGGTATGCGCTTGGTTGTAATGCGTGGTTCAGGGTAGCCTTATAGTCACCACAGATTCTGATGGACCCGTCAGGTTTAATGGGTGTGACAATAGGCGTTTCCCACTTGGCATGGTCCACAGGTTCTAACACCCCTTGGGCTATTAATTTGTCCAGCTGTTCCTCTATTTTTGCCTTTAGTGCAAAAGGAACTCGCCTGGCTTTTATTCTTCGTGGAGCTATTTGGGGGTTTAGATTGAAAGAAATGGGATTTCCCCGATACTTGCCAAGTGAGCCGTCAAAAACGTCCTGGAATTCTCGGATGAGGTCGTCTTCCCAGCCGGTTGTAGTCACTCGATCGACCCCGGTCATCCCGATGCCCAATGGCACGAACCATTCGATGCCCAGGAGGCTTGGTCTGTCTTGGTCGACTATGGTCAGCGGAAGCACCTTGACGTGATGTTTGTAGGCGACTCGGAATTGTCCCATGCCTACCACAGGGATTTGGTTTCCCTGATAGTCCTTGAGGGTTAGGTGCTTCTTCTTCAATTCTTTGGGTTTGATACCTGGGACTAGCTGTTTTATTGTGTCCCACGATACCATGGAGAGGAAGGACCCCGAGTCCACTTCCATCTTGCAGTGTTTTCCTTCGATTTTCACGATGACTTTAATTTTTTTTCCACTTTCCGTCTGAGCGCTCTGTATAATGACAGTTTGGTGTGTATTGGCTCGCTTCTCTTGTTGCCACTTTCTCTCGGCTCGTTTAGGCTCGGCTCGTGTTGTGGAATTTCTGCGTCTCGTCGGGCTGTAGTATTTTTTGTTCCTGCAGACCTTCTCGATGTGCCCTCGTTTTTTGCAATGCCGGCAGATGGCATCGAGAAATCTGCATTCGGCTCGGGGATGGTTTCCTCCGCAACCAGCGCATTCCCGCCAATTTCTCCTTTCGCGCTCTTTTTTGTTCGTGAGCAAACGGTGGACCTCGTCGTCCTCTTCGCTCGATTCAATTGTTTCGTCCGACTCTTCGTAATGGGTTGTGGTGGCAGGGTGCTTTCTGTCTTTGGTTGGTGTTTCTTCGCTGTGTGTGTTCATCTTTTTAATGGCTACAGCAGATTTTTTCGCGGCTTCAGCGGCTGTGGCTTCCGCGATGGCTTCGGTAACGGTGATGTTGGGTTTGTTGAGCAATTTACTCTGTGCGGTCGAGTCTCTCAGGCCCAGCACCACGCGATCCCTCATTGCCTCGTCTATGTTCAAAAATTCACACTCACCCCCTATTTGTCTGAGGGCAGCGATGAAATCGGCGACGGTCTCTCCCTCTCTCTGGTCTCTGCGGTAAAATTCGTGTCGCTTTATTAAGTTAGACACCATCGGAGCGTAGTGTGCTTTGAGGAGTCTTTGCAATTCTGTCCACGTTAGTTGTTTAACGTCCCGGGGCTTCGCAAGGGCCTTTGCCATCTTAAAAACTGTTGGCCCGCAGTGCGTCAGGAACACAGCTCTCTTGCGTTGCTCTGAAATGCCTTCCATTTCATTGCTCTCCAAATACATTTGGAAGCGATCAGCATAGGAATCCCAATCCTCTTCGTTGGGATTGAAGGGTGCGGGCGGTGCGTTGTTTCCAGACATCTTGGTTGTAATCTGGACTTCTTATCACCGCGTGCAGGTTTTTCCGTTCAGGACGATCCCACCCTCGTCGCCAGTGTTTTATTCGGAAAACACACGAGGTAGACCGGGTTCCAACAACAAATACTTTATTCTTCAACTAGTTAGTAAATAGGAACACTTGGCTGAAGCTGGGGCCAGCCTTTTATACAGGCTGGCTTGCCTGCTTGCAGCCAATGGCAGTTGTTTAGATTTGCCGCCTTTTAGCAGCTCTTTGGATTGGTTCCTAGTGAACCAATCCAATGTTCATTTTATTGACCAATCAGGTTTGTAGATTTGGAGTCACCCACTTTACATATAGAACAGGAGCATTGATCTCAATAGTCTCACTTTGAAGCAATATATGTGCCTCTATCAATTGATTTTAATCAGATGGAGCTATTCATTGCCTAAACAAATCTTTTCAAAGCAGCTTGTGCTGCAGGCTTGGAAGAACAGATTCAATGTGTCTGGTCAAGTAGAATGGTAAGAGAAGCACTGTAATGTCTACTGCTTAGTGGCCATCATCCACAGTTCAAATCTTTCACTATTTACATATTATTTTAAGAAAATCAGCACAGTATTTATGAACCATGAAATTAATACAAAAATATAAATCTCTGTACTTCTTCAAGAACATCAATCCTGAAAAGGCAGCCCTCAGCTTTTGCTTGGGACAGGTTTACAATAGAGGGGAAGTTATGAATCTTTTCATATCACTTCAACTTGCTTTCCAATTTAAGTGGAGGAATATCTGGATGGCGTATCATGTCATCCTGGATATCTGAATGTACAACAGAGAAAACTGTCTGAGATATAGGGAAGTTGGTATGTGTGTACCTGAAAGCCATTTGGAAAAGGAAAAAAGGTTTGTTAATGTTAGAATAGATTGTGATCACAAATATAAAAAGGTAATATAATATAATAGAGGTAAGTACTGGTATCAGGGATGCAAAATACTTTATTTCAATCAGTTAATAAATAGTTAATTGCTGGAGAATAAATCTTCTCAATCTGATTACCTAAAAGGAAAATCTATCCTGTTTGATAAGAGTAGAACCTTAATATATAATGATTGTTTTAAAAACAGTTTCACAGTCTGAATATAATTGCTCATTGGTGATTGTAATCCTTATCTGGGTGAGGAGTAATTATGACCAAAAATATATTTAGATATATTAGTTATATATCTAAAAGGAAGTGTTCTAAGCCAGCTTTCATTAGCAGATTCTATTAGACTGGATTAATGGTGAAAAAAACTTAAAGGGATTAAGACTGGTTCAATAATCCATCAAAACTTTGCTCACAGCTCTCAAAACTTAAAATTCCATTTCGCTAAAATTTATAAGGCTGTGTTTATTACATCAGTAAATCAAAATCAGACAGAAGAGTGGTGCCAAATTAGTATATCCAGAAACTATTCAAAATACTGTATATAAGATAGAAGCAGAAGAAGGATTACCAATGACACACACAAGCTGTCCTTGTTATTGTGATGTTAGTTGCACAAGCAAAAGGATACCTTTAGGTTTTCTGTTTGTTGTACAGTGATGTACAACAAACATCTCTGAACTGCAGAAAACATTGAGACATTTTAAATGCAAAGAAGTCCACTTTGCAATTGAAGGAAATCTTATTTTTTGAATATGTTCAAAGAATGATGCCTTATTTGTCATCAGGTGCATGAACAGTTTCAAAATATGAATCTAAATGCACTGCTTCATATTTTGCATTGATTTGGCAAATGATATCCGTATCATGGCCTTTCCCAAATCATAGATACTTCTCTATTGGCTGGAACTATCTGCAGTAAACAGAACAGCTTGCTCGCAGTATAATCAGTTTCATGAAGATGCTGCAGTGGTTTATATTTCAAAAGATTGTGATAAAGAACATCCTTTGATTAGTCCTTTCAAGAGAAAGTAAATGAAACTGACTAGCAGCTTCTGCTGTACATACAAATTGCACAGAACATGCTTGGGAGTTGATCCATCCCTAACTTGATAGCCTGCAGATAAGTTGTGAGCGCAACTCTCTGCTAACAGCCATTGCAGCTGGAAATGTTAAGAATTGCAGTCCTCACCTATTTGGAGGGAGCTATGTTGGAGAAGGCTGAATGAAATACTAGCATATTAACCAGTATAAACTGGGAAGACTCCTCTTTAGTGATGAATATTAAAAACTCATGGAGCATTTAGCTGCTGAAGTACTGTTTTATTTTGCTTTTTGCTAGTCCCTAAGGATGGGATAGAGTAGGCCACTGAGACATCAGGACATTCCCATGACCTCTAAGAACCAAAATAGCTTTTTTCTCTGCAGAAGGCTAATTCAAGTCCTGAACAAACATTCCCCTACATACATGGAATTTCATTTGGAACTAATTTGAATGTGGGTTATTTTTCCATTGCCTATAACCTCCTATAATATTTTGTTTTCTTGCCAATTGGTAAATCTTTCTTTCAAAAGAAAGAAAGAAAGTTGTGTTTATTCAATTCTTTTGCATCTGTAAATTGTCAGATAAAAGAATATATTCATTGCAGATAATAGAAGGTTAACCCTATAGATATCAACTGATGTAACTCTAATTCCATCTCCCCAGAGGTTCTTTGGAAATGGTTCCACAAGAACATACATTTTTTATTAGCTACAGTCATGAACTTTGGACAGTTTATAATGGGCAAAATCTATTTCTGCATTTTTATTATATAAATAGGAACTGTAGTAGCCTATGCACATTTCTTTTTCACCTTTCCCAGCATAAGATCCTTCTGCAGAGAGTCAGGTCTATTCATTATGTGTCCAAAGTAGGATAATTTGAGCCTGGTCAGTTATGGATCATATGCGAACTCTAAGTTGATTTGTTTGATGTTCCACTGGTTTCTTTTCTTGGCATTCTCAGCAATTTTCTCCAACACCAAAATTCAAAAGCATCAACACTCTTCCTATATTGCAGAAAGTTTAACTTTCAGTTCCATAGAGTGTGAAAGGGCTTTGTTTACACAATTCTGATCATTTAGTTACAGGCAGGTGATGTGATGACTCAGTGGTTAAGATGCTGGGCTTGTGAACTAGAAACCTGATAGCCTGAGTTCGAAACCCAAACATCGAACAATGGGGTGAGCGCCCATTTTCACCTAGCTCGGGCCACCTAGCAGTTTGAAAGCCTGCAAATGCAAGTAGACACCACTTTGGTAGGGAGGAAACAGTTCTCCATGATGTCATGTTGGCCACATGACCAGGGAAACATCTTCAGGTAGCAGTAGTTCACAGCCTTGAAAGGGAGATGAGTGGCTCCCCCTATAGTCAGCAACAACTTGACTTTTATTACTAGAACTTGCATTTTTGGCTTTCAAGGTAGTGTCATTAGCCTAGCACAGGTTATTGATATTTCTTCCTCCAGTTTTAAAACCACACTCATCTTGCATCAGCAATAATGTTTCGTGCCATTAAGCTTTTTCTAAAGGCAGATTTAACATCTCCCATCTCTTTTTCCATGTAGGGCTCTAGTCTGTATTGCATGATCTTAAGTATATTTTGCTAGCGTGTGAAATTAAGGATATGATAGTTTGCCACTCTGTTAAAGACTTCCTTTTTTTTTGGTATTGGAATGTTGATTGACCTCTTCCAATCTGTTGGCCACTATGTTATTTTCTAAATTTGCTGGCATAACTTGGCTAGAACCTTTACTGATTCTTCTTCTGTTGCTTGCCATATTTCAGTGGGAATTCCATCTGTAACCTTTTGACTTGGTAATGGCTAGAGTGTCAATCTAACTTCATCTTCTAGTACTAGAGATTCTTCTAAGTAGGGAATATTTTCTGCAGTATCTTAGATGTTAGCATCTCTATACTACGCTATTTTAATATGCTCCTTCCATTTGTTTTATCTCCTTTGAACCAGTTATTATCTGTCCATCTAAAACCCTTCCTTTCCAAGTTGCAAATCATCTCAGTGTTCTCTTCCCTGTGGTGTAATTAATATTCAGAAATGAAGCTCCATTTGGCTGCGGTAGTGTATGTGGGACAAGGGCTAATCCGTGTGTGAGGAAGATGGAAGTTTCAATATTTGATAAATAAATAATTCTCCAGAATACTACTGGGCCTTATATAAGGCAATTTCTTGGTTATTATTTAAATTCACAGTTGGGGCAGTGGCTGACTACCAAGAAGACACAAACTGATATTTTAACAAATTCAGGCAGGTTTCGATTAGTGAGATAATCAATCCTACTCAAAATGGTCACTTTTTTAGAATTTGCCCTATTCAAAGTTATATTTCTACAGAAAATATGGCTATTGGTTCCAACTCAATAGAAATAAGCCATTAATTTGTAAAGCATAAATATTGCAGTAAAAAATAAAAAGAATATACTTATAGTTTATACTTATTGTTAACAAAGTCACAGTAATGGAAAACAAAATAAGAAGTAAAAATGCTTAATATGATTCCGAAAGGTAAGGTTACTTTGACAAAAACATTTTTATTATCTTTCAAAATATTTCAGTGGCACAGATGGAATGGTTTTCTCCTTCTTTAAATCTTCATACATATGCATGTATGTAGGTGCAGAGTGTTTTATTTACATCTTGGTGAATTTGCATGCTTCAGTTGAGGCCATAATGTCTGCTTCATGATTTTTACAGTGCACAAGATCTCTTCAAATTCCTTAAGAGGGAACTCCTTGGCTTGCATATTGTTGTTTTCCTGTAAAGTGATTTCTCCTCCCCCCAATTTTGCATACATGAAGATTAGCAGCGTCTTCTAAAACCTCCATGGCAATTGCACATGCAATTTACATTAATTTTGGTTCATATTAACATGATCTGCTATCAATTTATATTTTGGAATAAATCAAATATTGCATCATTTGAACACGCACTAACCCTGACTTATGTGTCAATAAATGCAGGCATTGTGGGTTAAATATAACCACGCATTTAAGTGCCCATGTTTAATTTGGCCCAAGGTTTGGTAGAGCTATTCTGCCATATCTATATGTTTAAATCTTTTTGTATTGCTGCTATGAACGGGGAAAAAATATGTAAGTATGAGCCATATGTTTGAGTACAGCATATGGTACCAGAGTATAGGTAGTCCTTGATACACAGCCATTTGTTTAGTGACTGTTTGAAGTTACAGTGGTACTGAAAAATGACTTACAATCAGCCATTGAATTTACAATTGTTGCCACAACCCCGTGATCATGTGATCAAAAAATCTGTCATTGGCAACCAGCTGAATTTGCTTAATAATTCACTTTACATCTGCAATGATTTGCTTAACAACTGTGGTTAAAAAAACAACTCCTAAAATCAAGTCATGACTCACTTAGCAACCACTTTGCTAAGAATCTTGATCCCAATTGTCGAGGGCTACCTGTATCATGACATTTCATTTGTCTTTTTTTTAATATGCTAAAACTTTAAGCAGAAAAAAAAAGAACAAAACTGTGTAGAAAACATTGTCGGTATTTCTCCAAATGGCATTTGACTCACCATTGTATAAGAACAATCTTTATTCTGCTTGTGAAGTTTTTGTCCTTACTAATCAATTCATTGCCTAAATAGAGGTATTAAATATTTACAAAATAAGCAGACCTTCCACGAAGAAGTTGAGGCATTTGAGGTTCTAACTTTATAGCACAATAACAAGTCCTGTGTTATCTGAACTGACATTTAAATGCAACTGACAACGTTACATAAAATGCTTTTTAAAAATTCTCTGCATAAATACAAAATATGATATGGTAGCTGGTCATTACATGCTCTAAATATACTTGACGGAATTAACAATATCCATAGCCTTATTTCACTTTCAACAGCGTCTTTTCCTGGCCAATGAAGTATAACTTTAGTCACAGGAAACAAATATTTAGAATGCTAAATGTGAGGGATTTTTTTAAAGCAAGGAAGCAAGCCATTTTAAATAAACAAGTTTATATTCCCACAAGCTTCCTATTATTCCGAAAATTATGTTTTGGCTCAGCAACAAATTGCCATCCAACTTGTCAAATAGTCTTATTCATGCAGATTTTTTGATATGGACACTGAATAATATAAAAATATTTAATGCAATACAAAGGCAGTAAGTATGAAAGGCTCTGCATATACAGATAGTCCTTGAGTTATGACAGTAATTAGAATAATCTCTAATCACTAAGTGATATGATACTAAAGCATGATGATGCAGGATTACAATACTGGCACTATTACTTGCTGTCATTAACCAAATTCCCCAGTTGTTAGAAGAGGACTAATCTTTGCATTTTATAGCCTTTTCTCCTTTACAGCTTTTCTCATAAATCTCCACGAAATGTGCAGAAAAGCAGGAAATAAAACTGGATGCATGGCTGCAAGGCTGAGAAACGTGTTATGATAAATGTGTTTTGAGTCCGTACAGGCTGTTTTAGAAAGAAGATATTACCTCCTATTTCAGGTAATTTACAGATTTTTCTTTTTTAAAAAAATCATGTACAGCATATAACATTATTTTTTTCAAGAAAAATAAATCAAGCTGGAATACTGCCAGAACTAATATGACACATTATCTTGCCGTATGATGGAAAGGTGAGGTCTTTTTAAAAATTTTACCATTATATCTGAGCAGTAAAGCTTGAAAGAATATAAAAATTCTGCTGGGTTTTAATACAGGATGGATTTATTTTGTATTATTATTTTGAGACTTTCATACAGCTCACTCCTCTTTCTGTATTAGTTTAGACTGAGGTATCTGATATTGATGTGACTTTCCCAATATTGCAAAGGGACTTAATAAATTAAGAGTCTTTTAAACATCATATTAAAATATATTTCAGCAGACGGGTTTCTAAAGCTCTTTCCTGGGAACTTAACGGTACTATAGGGGTCAGGTGGGGAATTGTAAGGAATAAGGCTAGCAATTAGCCACACGAAAGAAGTAATTTTTGTCTTGGGGTAGAAGCAATCTGAAGCTGGGGAACATTAAAGTCTTTCCTTTATTATAGTCAGGGCAGTTTATGACACCTATGGAACAGCCTTCTACTACAGTTTGGGGCATGGGTCTATTAAATTGAACCACTGTAGGAATCTAATATAGCCTTTTGATTTTCAGAGGTTACCTGGTGAATTTCCCAAGATCCGAAGAACTTCGAGAATTTAGGAGTGACTGGGGCCTTAAGCAGCATTATGCTAAAGTGATTCTTTCTTGTTCTTCAGTTCAGGAAGTTCTCTGGCTGTGTGCATGTTTCCATTTTTTTTTAAACAAAGCAAAATAGAAAAATAAAAAGCAAAACAACAATATAGATACCAGTATTTTTTTTTTATTTATTAAATCTATTTGCTGCCCATCTCCCTATGTGGCTATGCTGTGTGACTTCCCATATAGGCTTCCCATTTATGTATAACATATCAATAATGCTTTATGCAGCTTTTGGAGTGGCCATTAATTGTTAAGAGTCCATACCTAATGTATACCTGTAAGGGACATCTTCAGGGGTGGGATTCAAATTTCTTAACAACCAATTCTATGGGTGTGGCCTAATTTGTGAGTGTGGCTTTGTGGCTATGTGACTGGGTGGGTGTGGCTTGCTGATTGTGCATGGCTTGGTGGTCAAGTGACTGGGTGGGCATAGCTTGTATATAAATATTAAAAATATTTATGTAAATATTGATTTTTTTTATATAAAAAAGCAACTTTTACCCCAGAGCAGGCAAAATAGGCAGGCAGATTGAGTTGCTCTCAGAATCTCAGATTAATTTAGAGATCTATCTGTCTGCAATCAGCTACCTGAGTCTGCAATGAAAAGCTTCAGTCCTAAGGAAGGTTTGGCTCTGCTTTTAGATTAGCTAGAAAGCAAGAAATCCAAGAAATCCAAGGATAGAAAGCTAATCCAAGGATTAGCTTTCTAGCTAATCTAAATCTCCTGGCAAAGCAGAGCAGCTGATGGTCATGAAAAAAAAAAAAAAAGGGAAAAATAGCAATTTACCAAACCAGGCAAGTTGGATGGCTCGCATGCCAAGTGGGCGGGCAGGGGTGGGGCTAACCAGTGGAGCGATTTGCCAGTTCTTCAAACTGTGGACAATCGTCTGTGCAGTGTTTGCAAGAAATATCAGCTGTGCCCCCTGGACAGCTGACAAGCACTGTGCTTGGGTGTGCAACATTTGAAAATCTTCGTTTCCTGTTTTTTCAACCTCAGCTGTGCCACACAAAGCAGCTGAGGAGAGAAAAGCAGGGAATAAAGGACAGCCTAGAGCCCAGGCAGGCGGGTGGGCCAAACACTGAACCGGTTTGGTGTCAGCTGCTCTTTGCAGCTACAGGTTCTATAGAACCGGGCTGAACTGGTAGCATCCCAGCCCTGGACAGCTTCATATCTTTCGCCAGTAATACCAGGTCTTCAAACCATTGACTAACTGGTCTGTACACTTGTTGTCACAACATTGAAGGACCATGTCTCCTAGCAGTAAGAAGCATATAGAGAATTTACGTCAGCCAGCAGTAAATTATCATGTAATAGGCATGTAGTTCAAAATAATATGAATGTTCATAGACATTAAACCCTGTCTTAAAATGAAATTAATATGTGTAAATGAAACACTTTAGGACATCAGAAAAAACATGTTTTAATGAAGTAGTATTGGCAGAAGAGAATATTTGTAGCTCATGTCCTTCCTGTTCTCTGCAAGAAAACAACCGAGCCCAGAGAGCACCAAGGACCCATAGTACTATTCTCATTATATCTCATTGTATCAAGCACAATTTACCCAATGGTTCAAAATGTTTTTGTTGGCTAAGCTGAAATCTAAGATCTATGGAAATGTTTAGATGTTTAGGATAATTTTCCATTGTTTAGAAAAGTGGAGCTCTCTAAATCCTTGTTCTGCTTAGTTTTTAAATTATTTATGTCAAATTGATTAAACAATTACAAATATTGATAATGACTAATTATGATGGGTTTTATTCTATATTAATTTTATTTGATACGAAAGTATCTATACGATACAGTGATCATCTCTAATAACTTATGTATCTTTGGTGCTCAGAATGTCACTAATACAGATTGAGATGTGACTAGATGTTGTACATTTCCAATGGGTAGGAATAGACAGATGGTATCTACCTGAGTTGTGGTGGCACAGTGGTTAGAACGCAGTATTGCAGGCAAACTTTGCCAACAGTTTGATTCTGACCACCTCAAGGTTGACAGCCTTCCATCCTTCCAAGGTTGGTAAATGAGGACCCAGATTGTTGGGGGCAATAGGCTGACTCTGTAAACTGCTTAGAGAGGGCTGTAAAAGCACTGTGAAGCAGTAAGTGCTATTGCTATTGCTATTCTTTAACCTGGGAAATGATTAAAAAATCATTACCATCCAATAATTCCTTAGATTTTCTTCCTTGTAATGTATTGTTTTATATCGTTGTGTTGCCCAGAATTATGTACTTAAAATGAGCAGCCATATACATTTTCTAAATAAATAAATAGATCTAAGTAAAAATAAATATCTTCAGATTTGCTGCTTAATGCCTCCTTTCAGAGTACTTTTATTCTCTTGAGAAAGCCTAGGTTGGAAGAATATTTGATGGGATGATGTAAAGGATTTATCATTTTAGTCTTCCTTGGTCACTTTCCCTTCAATATTGTGTCCAGTTCTGATGAACACAAGATATTAAGAAACTGCATCATGCTCACAGGAAGTCTATCAAGATGTTGAAGGGATTGGAATCCAAGTCCTATAAGAAAGTTACAACATTTAGGTATATTCAACAAAGGTATACAATCAGTTTTTAAATACCTAAAATAGTATCACAGAGAAGTAGGAGTAAAATTATTCTCTGTAATCTTGGGGGACAAGACAAGAATCAATAGATCAAAAGTACAGATTTCAGCTTAGATAAATTATTGCCAATTGTAATTTTCAGGGATGTTTATGTAAGTAGTATGTTCTCCTCTATTAGAGCTCTTTATAAAGAGGCTGAATAACCCCAGTTGAAGGTATTTTAGCAAATCCTTTCCAAATTTATGAATCTAACTCAAATGTAAAACATATATTTGCTCAAGTTTTCTAATAATGAATATAGGATAGTAAGAATACATACTTTTGTCCAACAGACTTCAGCGACCTTGCAAATGAAGAACTGCAAGGAACATTTGGGGTGCACTTTTATTTATTTATTTATTTTTATTTGTCAATTGATTACAAGATAATAGGTATAATTAAAAACATAGCTATGAATACATAATGAAATAAACAATAGGACAGGGTAGGCACGTTGGTTTGCCCTGTAGGGCAAAGCAATAGATGAAATCTACATGGACTTCTGTAAAAGTTTGATTCAGTGGTACACGACAAACTACTCCTAAAACTAAAATCTTACGGTATCTCTGTGCACCTGCATAACTGGAGAGAAGCATTCCTGTCAAACAGACAACAAATGGTCAAAATTGGGAGCATCCCATCAAGTAGAATATCACTTGTTTCTGGGCAGCCCATCTGAAAGAACAGGTTTCAGTACAGGTTGCAAAATGGAGTTTAAAGCCTTGGTAAGGTCTGAATCCTGTGACTTATGTTTCTTCCGGTGTGGAAATCATACAGGTGGTCCTCTATTTATAACTATTTATAAATTTAAAGTTACAACAGCATTGAAAAAAGCAGCCAGAAGTCCCCATCCCCTCAATTGTCACAGCATCCCGATGATCATGGGATCAAAATCCAGCTGCTTGGCAACCAGCATTTATTTACAATGGTTGCAGCATCCCAGAGTTATGTGATTGCTAGTTGCGACAACCAAAGTCAATGGGGGAAGTCAAATTACAATAGAATAGGATAACAGAGTTGGAAGGGACCTTGGAGGTCTTCTAGACCAACCCCCTGCTCAGGCAGGAAACCCTGGACTATTTCAGAGAAATGGTTGCCCAATCTTTTCTTAAAAACGTCCAGTGTTGGAGCATTTCCACTGATTAATTGTTCTAAGGAAATTTCTCCTTAGTTCCAAGTTGCTTCTCTCCTTGATTAGTTTCCACCAGAGGTGATATTCAGCAGGTTCTGACCAGTTCTGGAGAACCGGTAGCAGAAATTTTCAGTAGTTTGGAGAACCGGCAAATCCCACCTCTGACTGGAGATTTTACAGTATTCTTCCGCTGCCAAGCCCATCAAGCCACTCCCACAGAACCAGTAGTAAAAATTTGTGAATTCCACCACTGGTTCCCACCCATTGCTTTTTGTCTTGCTCTCAGGTGTTTTGAAGAATAGCTGGACTCCCTCTTAATTGTGGCAGCCCCTGAGATACAGGAATACTGCTATCATGTAACCCCAAGTCCTTCTTTTCATCAAACTAGACATACCCACTTCCAGCAACCGTTCTTTGTATGTTTTAGTCTCCGGTCCCCTAATCGTCTTTGTTGCTCTTCTCTGCACTCTTTCTAGAGTCTCAACATCTTTTTTGCATTGTGGCGACCAAAACTGGATTCAGATTCACTTAGTGATTCACTTAACTGTTGGTTGTAAAATTGGACACAACTCATTTTAACTTAGCAATCTTGCTAAGCAATGGAAATTCTGGTCCCAACTGACAAGGATTACCTGTCATTCATTCCTAGCTTTTAGATTGTGAAAAATTTCTTTTAAGCTACCTAATAACTTTAGCATCTACCAAGAAGAATCTTAATGTCCTTCTAAAATATCTCTCTTCACTTCCCAGGCTTGAATGTTTTTTTTCCTCAGGTAGATCTGCCCTAAAAAGACAGATCCACTGTTCAATCTCCTTGAATCTGCTGCCCTAAAACAGAGCTGACTGTCAGTCTTCAAGACAGCCTGTTCATGATACCAGTGAAACAAACTGCCAGCTTTGCCTGCAAGATTTCTCAAAGAAATTTATTTCTTCTGCATATTTTTTCAGGTAGAGGACATTAAATGGCCCTCAAGTAAGGAAAGCACCCACAGCGCGTCCAACATCAAGACAATCAAAAGCCATTCCATCTTTTCCCCTGAATAGATTTGCTTAATCATAAAAAAGCCACATTTGGCTTCATTCAGATCAGTGGACTGAGAGATCATGGCTGCCTTACAGAGCCAGTTTGGCCTACTGGTTAAGGTACCCGGCTGGAAATGGGGAAACTGGAAGTGCTAATCCTTCCTTAGGCATGAGAGCCAACTGGGTGACTTCTCTCTCTCTCTCTCTCTTTCCCTCCCTCTCTCTCTTTCTCCCTCTCCCCCTCCCTCCCCCCTCTCCCCTCTGCCTCTCTCCCCCTCTCCCTCCCCCTTGCCTCCCTCTCCCCCCTCTCTCTTTCTCCCTCTCCATCCCTCTCCCCTCTCTCCCTCCCCCTTCCCTCCCTCTCCCCCCCTTTCTCCCTCTCCCTCCCCCTCTCCCCTCTGCCTCTCTCTCCCCCCTCTCCCTCTTCCTCTCCCTCCCTCTCTCTCTCTCCCTCTCCCTCTTCCTCTTCCTACCTCTCTCTCTCTCCCTCTTCCTCTTCCTCTCCCTCCCCCTCTGCTTCTCTCCCCCTCTCCCCCCTCTCTCCCTTCCCCTTGCCTCCCTCTCCCTCTCCCCCTCTCTCTTTCTCCCTCTCCATCCCTCTCCCCTCTCTCTCCCTCCCTCTCCCCCCTCTCTCTTTCTCCCCCTCCCCCTCTCCCCTCTGCCTCTCTCCCCCTCTCTCCTCCCTCTCCCCCTCTCTCTTTCCCCCTCTCCATCCCTCTCCCCTCTCCCTCTCTCTCCTCTCTCTCTCCCTCCCCCTTCCCTCCCTCTCCCCCCTCTCTCTCTTTCTCCCTCTTCCTCTCCCCCCTCTGCCTCTCTCCCCCTCTCCCCCCCCTCTCTTTCTCCCTCTCCCTCCCCCCTCTCCCCTCTGCCTTTCTCTCTCTCCCTCTCCCCCCCTCTCTCTCAGCCTAATCTACCTCACAGGCTGGTTGTTGAGGGAAAAAATAGAATTAAATATTGAGTTTTCCACACTGATAAGTAAGCCCGGCCTTGCTCTGATGGAAGTTCAAAGGCTGCCTTCTTTTCACCTTTCCCCAATTTCATTCCCTCCAAAAGCATCTCAGGACTGCGTCGCTGTCACCGCGCCCCAGCTCACAATTGATCCGGCCTGTTCGGGAGTCAGTCCCATCCTCCCAGCCATTTGCAGGATGCGAGACCCGTCGGCTTCCCGCACGCAAGCAAAGCTGCAGAAAATCTCCCTCAGGCGAGGAGGGATCGCTGCTTTCGGCGGCTCCTTATAAGGCCAAGGCGCGCTCGCCCCGCGTTGAGCCGCTCGGCCCGTCCGTCTCCAGGTGGGAGCAAACAAGCGGGCGCAATCCCAGCCCTCGGCCGGCAGAGGGAGCTGCTGTTGCTGCAGCCCAGCTGCATTTCACCAAAGGGAGAAGTCTCGGACTTGGGAGCCTTTCCCCCTTCTTCGCCTTGGGCGTCCGCCTCTCCAGTCCGCCCGAAGCCCCGAGGGCTTCCTCGCGGCTCCCCGAAGCGACGGGAGAGTTACGGGCCCCGGGCTGAGAGTGAATGGGGAGAGACGGCGAGCAGCGGAAAGCCGTGACGCCCCCCACCCCCGACCCCCCGGAGCATGTCCTTCTGGGCTTCTCCAATCCTTCAGGGTCCACCTTGGAGCGACGGAGCCCCCCGCCGCATCCTTGACTTACTTCGTGTGTCCGCCGGTAGGCGCGTCCAAGCAGACCGAGCGTGTCTTGAAGAGGCGGCGGGGGGGGGGGGGGGGGCGAGAGAGGGGGCGCGCGGGAGCGAGAGAAAAGCCCCGCAGAAGCGACGAGGAGGCTCTTTGCATTCCCGCCCGCTTTTCTCCGCGCTGGTTTCCCCCCCCCCCACCAGCCCAGCTCAGCCCAGCCCTCCCGGCCATGCGCCAGGCTGGACTCTGCCGCCCAGCCGAAATCTAAAAGCAGAAGGGGACCCATCGCCGAACCTCGGTTGCTAAGGTAATCGCAGTTGCCCTGCAACGGCATGCCTCGATATTGCCTCGTCTCCTTCTCCTTCTCCCTCTCCCTGTCCCTCTCCCCCCCCCCACCTTTTGCGCTTTCTTCCCCCTTTCTGGAGAGACCCCACGAGACGGTTCGGCCTGTCTTCCCCGCCGTCGTTCCCGGGGGTGCAAATTCCTTTCGGAAAAGATGGGCAGGAAGAAGTCGAATAATAATAATAATAATAATAATAATAATAATAATAATAATAATGATGATGATGATGATGATGATGATGATGATGATGATGATGATGATATGATATTGATGATGATGCTCATGCTAATGCTAATGATATTGATATTGGTAATGCTAATGCTAATGCTAATGATATTGGTAATGATGATGATAATGATAATGATATTGGTAATGATAATGATATTGATATTGGTAATGATAATGATATTGGTATTGGTAAGGAAAATGATAATGATAATGATAAAAACAATCACAATCATAGTCATCATAGTGATGAGGATGGTGATGATGAATTGAAAAAGAGGGGTCCGCCACGGGCCCCTGCGCCACCTTCCCGTTTTGCCCTATTCATAGTAATCCTAAGGCGGGAAGGCAAAGTGCCTACCTGGCTTCAGGAGCCCTGCCGATGGGGGCGGGTGGGGGGGGGGGGGGGGGGGGGGGGGGGGTTGCCGCCGAAACGGCGGAGAGAGTTTGTTCCCGGGGTCTGGGGGTGGGGGGAAGAAACACCTTCCGGGCTTGCCGGGCGAAACCGGGCGCTGCGAGGCGGAGGGTGACGGCGCGCTCCGTAGGACAATCGCTAAGCAACCGGTCGGGCGAAGGAGCAAGAGCAACGTTGCCCGGTGGCGGCGGAGTTGGCGATCCTCCCTCGTTGCCGTGCCAGTCGTGCGGTTGATTTTTTTTTATTTATTTTTTTTATTTTTAAAAAGGGGTGGGGTGGGGAAAGAGTTGGATCGGTCCAAGTTGACGGCCGAGGGTCGTTCGCAGGGAGGACGTTCCTGCCGGGTTTAGTCCGTGGCTTTCGAAATCGGGGTGGGCAGTGCAAGACCCAGGTCACTTTTTTGGTGTGTGTAGAGCCGGAGAACTAACTGGCTTGGTTTTAAAACGAGCTTCGCAAGCCAGAAGGAGAGAGGACATGACGAGAAGCAATTGGGAACTGGCTCGGTGGCCCATTGGGGTTTTCTGTAGCCCAGCGGGGAACAGGGCTGGGGGCAGCGATCAGCATTTTCGGCGACGGGGTGCTTGATGGGGCCAGGAAACAAAAGGAAATAGATGCAAAGCTGATAAGCTCTCTTACTCAAGACTACACTAAGAAACACACTTCCAACCATGCCCCTCTAAAACCAACGCTTCTGCTACAATATTTCACAGTAATAATGTTTTCAGGAGTCTCTTCGAAGAAGGGCTTGGCAATAAAATGCATTATGTTGTGCAGAGTTTCGACGAGCAGTCAAAAAGGAGAAAAATGTGGGTATAAAAATAGGATTCATATTTGTTTCAATGCAAGCCACGGGGTATGTGTGTGTGTGTGTGTTAAGTTGCCTCTTATTTAGCTGTATAGCACTGTGCTCCCAAAGGGTTGGAAACAAAGCTTGAATAGATAAGGTTTTGTTCATTTCCTTGTGTGTACATCTACAACTAGATGTGAAGAAAGTGTTCTTTCTTGTAGTAAATGTGTGATTAGCTCACAAAAGCTTCCCTCAGTCCATAAAAGCAGGTTCAGAGCAATTTCAAATCCCTCACATCTCTGAACTATGGGAGTTACAAATGTTAAAACAGTAGGAACTGGGGTTGGAAAGGGAAGAACGAGTTGTTTTAATTGTTGCCTTAGACAGCTGAACAGGTTCCTTATTGGAATTTTGTTCCAAAACAGTCCTTCTGAGAAGCTCACTTTTGATAATAGCTACATTGATTCTTCCTAAACTCATTTATTCAGAAGAAGCCCTTGTCGCTTATCAAGGTGACACCAAGCCCTGGCTATGACTGATGGGTGGAGTTGTTTTCCTTTCTTGAATAAAATGCAAAAAGGGGAAGGGTTAGTTACAGGTTTATTGATGGGCCACAAATACATCATCTTCAGTCTGATTAATGCCATCTGAAGTTAAACAAGGGTAACCGAAATCTCTGTTTCCAATTTATTTATCACACAAGTGTTGCTTGGATTGCAGCTTCAGTGTTTTCTTTGCATTTTTTCCATCTCCACTCTAGAAGGAAAAGAAGTATATGAATCAATCACCTTGCTTGCCAGGTTTTGCTTGGTTTTGTTTTGATGAGTCTTGTTTTTATGGTTGTTTTTAATTTTAATTTACCACCCGGAGTCATTGTAAGTTGAGCAGCCATTTAGGTTGAAGGAACAAATAGAAAAGTAATCATACTTATTGTCAAGGGTTTACAATCTTCTTCCTGAAGTTGAATTTCTCTCAGAATCCTGAGAACTGGGGAAATAGTTGATCTAATTTACAGGAAATTAATGGGTGAGATGAAGCAGAATAGTTGAGGAGAATTGTCTCTGCTTCTTGTTACAAAGACTGGGAAATACTAGTTTCAGTGTATAAGAGATGGGGAGAGCTGAAACAAAAAGGGCTCAGTTGGGAGGAATCCTAAGAACCTAAGAGCCTCCCTTCGGTGTTTTTCTATTCACCTGCTTCCCTTTACTTCTTGAACTCAATAGGTCAGCGTAATATTTGAAATGACACCGGAACCCCTCCACCCAGCAATTTCTATAGAACGTTGAGTTCATTTTTTTAAAAAATTACTTTCATTCAAATCAACTTTTCTTTAAAAAGTTGCTTTTCTTCCATGTAAAAATGTAACAAGTGTGCAGCGGTAACGTGAACACAGAAAAAGACAACCATTTGAAAGTCCTCCTTTTGCCTCTTATGGAACAACCCAGCAAGTGTTGGATGGATCTCTCTGCTGATTGCAATGCAAAAACCTGATCTCTAGCTGGACTCTTTGGATGGATGAGATTTATATTTATTTATTATGGCTTTGATGTGGAAAGCTTTTTATATAAGTGCAAGCAATTTCATGCTGGGTACCTCTGTTTTTGGTTTTCTGATTTTGCCAACCATGCCTTTTTCCTTTTGCAAACTGTTCTGGGAGCAGAGGTAGAATCCTTGATGGAGTAGATGATACATTATTCTAATTTGATGGGCATGTTAAAGTAACTCTTGGCCCATTATTATGTTGCGGCTGAGAATAAAATCACCAACACAAGATGTATATACACAGCAAGGAATATAGGTTAATAATGTTCCATAGAGACACTATGCCTACAAACATTTAACTCTGATTTATTTATTTATTTAGTGCAAGGGTCTTCAAACTTGGCAGGTTTAAGACTTGTGGACTTCAACTCCCAGAACTCCTGAGCTAACATGACTGGAGGAGGAATTCTGAGAGTTGAAGTCCACAAGTCTCAAAAGCTGTCAAGTTTGAAGACCCCTGATTTAGTGTATGACAAAAATGTTGAAAGGCACACCACAATTACATTCTCAGCAAATACAAAACAATTTAACCCTGAATTAAAAATAAATGCTATTATGTGTCTGTTTTATTTAGATCTAGGCTTTCTTCTAGATTCAGAAGCTCAGGACAGATGGAATTTCCCCCTCAATTTTATCTTCACAACACTCCTGTGAGACAGACTTGATTAAGAAATTGTTTGAAGTGTAGTATTTATTTTTTAAATTTATATCCCATCAATCTCAGTCTATAAAGTGACTCTATAATAGTCGAAAAGCAGTAGAGTTCCATGGTTAAATGGGAGAATTGAACCACTGTCTTCCAAGTCTTATTTTGACATCTAACTATTACATGCCCAGAATGGAATGTGGACACTGTCATTTCAGACAGAAAACCAAGAAGAAGTAAGAACTGGAGTATAATAGACTTGATTAAAGAAGACCGCTGGTCTCTTCATCTTCACAAGTGGTCCACATTTGGTAGAAGCACAATAATATATGGATGGTTACATCTTGCCCATCCTTGATTGAAATGTTTTGTACTTCACAAGCTTTCCAAATCAGGCGTGGATATTTGAAACATACTCAATATTAAAATTGAGCTTCCAACAAATCATATTTTTTAAAACATTGCCTGTTCCTAAGATGTGCAATTTGCAACAGTACAGTCCTACTTTCAACTGCTTTGAAACTCACTGAATTTGGTACTTGACGCATTTTGATGAGAAAACTTTGTTCTGGTCCTCATCCTTTGTTTGGTACTCAATGCACAAGGTAGGAAGGATTTGGTGTTGGTTGCCTCACGACTTGTTATCCTTCCCAATTGAGACAAAGGATCAAGTGTTAGCCCTGTGGTAGGTCTTGCCCCGTGCATATCCTCTTGCGGTTTTGTCTTAGCTTCTATGGCCATTTTGTGTATTTTTGGGCTCCCCATCAGTGCAGGCAAAGTGAAGATTTACTTTATTTAATCTAAGGATTTATTAATGTTTAGGTTTATTTCTCATGTAAAGTAATGATATACAACCCTAACTTTTTTTGGTATTGCTTTAAAAATGTGCATTGCCTTTGCTTTGGGAATATATTACATTTATTTACATTATTCCTTATGGGAGAAATTTCTTCGATACTTGTTTTTGGTACTTGTCCCTCCCACCAGCCAATTAATGATGAGTACTGAGGTACCACTATGTCTGGTAGAGGTGGTATTCAGCAGGTTCTGACCAGTTCTGGAGAACTGGTAGCGAAAATTTTGAGTAGTTTGGAGAACTGCCCAATACCACCTCTGACTGGAGATTTTACAGTATCCTTCCCCTGCCATACCCACCCAAGCCACGCCTACAGGATCGGTAGTAAAATGTAATGTTATTTGGAGGAGAGGTCTTCAAACCAGCCTTCTTCCAATTGCTATGTTGGGTTCCAAAGTGTCATGCAGCACACCTGGATCATTTAAGGCATTCAGGCTTTTCAGGCTGTGAAGGCATTCAGGTTTTTCAAAGTGACCCAATGTGGTTGTATTTTGAAAAAAGGCTGAGAAGAGAATGAGGGGGATGGCTAGGTGGATTTCTGAGAGTATGTGGATGAGTGTTATGTTAAAAAGGCAGGCAGCAGAGTCTTTCCTCTTTAAGAAGTAGTTGCTATGAATATTATGTCTGGCTATAAAATTCTCTTTTATTAGAAGCAAATTGATGGAAGTCTCCTTTACTCTTTAATCCTCAGGAAATGTTCATTGCTCCACTTTCTTTGAACAGGTAGAAACATTAATGTGAAGCTCTGGGCTACAACCTTCCATCATTCCCCCCCCCAAAAAAAAATGTCTTAAGAGGCTACATCACTATGTTTGAGGCTGCCTCTTTCTTTACAGCATACCTCACAATTTCTCACAATATTTTTAGGAATTAAAAAAAAACCCCACACAAATGATGCTGCTTACTTCTGGATTAAGAATAGGGATCCCCAAGTTTATTATATACAATAGGTGATGTTGCGTTAATAAGCTAAACTACCACACAGGATTTCTCTGAGGATACAATGACAACAAGGAGAACAGGATAGAGCCATATATGCTGCCTTAAACTCCTTGGGGAAAAGGCAGGAGAATGTAAACAAGTCGCTCTGCTTGGAACTGAGAAAGGGCTTTTCCATAACCCTAGAGATTAGTTTTTAACTTCAAGCCTCCTTGTGTTTGATACTCAGTGCTAGTACTAAAGAATCAGATATTGGATGATTAGCAATTGGAAAAAGAGAAGTGTAATAGCTGGGTTGGTTGTTTTGCAGAAACCGTTGGTGAGAGATTGCTGACATGGGGACAGCTGCTTTCTCAGTAACATTTCAAAACCGGAAAATGCAGGTTACATTTCAGCTCAGATTCACCAGATTCATCTGGAAGCTAATTTGAGGGAGGAGAAAAGGGCCTGACAATCAGGGCCACTGCTTCAAAATAATTAAATGCTGGTTCAGCAGTGTCTCAGGAAGATAAGTTCAGATTTTGATGTTTGTGTTGTAAAGCTGTAGATTTATATAGGCTGTTTCAGTGGTGGGATTCAAATTTTCTTACTACTGGTTCTGTGGGCATGGCTCGGTGGATGTGGCAGGGGAAAAATCTCTGTAAAATCTCTGGGCTACAACCTTCCATCATTCAAAAAAAAATGTCTTAAGAGGCTACATCACTATGTTTGAGGCTGCCTCTTTCTTTACAGCATACCTCAAAATTTCTCACAATATTTTTAGGAATTAAAAAACCCCAGAAACTGTAAAATCTCCAGCCAGAGGTGGTATTTGCCGGTTCTCTGAACTACTCAAAATTTCCACTACCGGTTCTCCAGAACTGGTCAGAACCTGCTGAATACCATCTCTGGACTGTTTGCCTCTGAGTTCTACCAATGATCACCTCCTGTCAAAGATATATTAGATTTCTGTCTCCAGGTTCTACCTGGAGATGCATAACAAAATCATGGTGATGTTTCTTTCTTGTCTCTCCCAACAACCAAGAATAGCAAGTCTAATAAGTATTGGGTAATTATCTGGTGTGGCCGGACTACAATGATCTTTGATCATGCCAGTTTTGTAAATACATGAAAGGTTAGAGAGGAGATGGAGACATTTTTCTCCTTATTAATACTAGATGTCAAAGATTAATGAAAATGATAGGAAATATTTTTCAAGTGAAGATACTTTGATGTGGTGGCAAAACATTTCACAAGAGTCTTTTGCTTTCCGTGCATAGAAAAAAATATATAAGGATCAATAAAATTGTTGATATATGTACTGCTCTGTCGTGAATATTGACCAAGTTCTTGGTATAGTGTCACTTCATTATGGTTAGGGCATAAAAATTATAGGTCATTTAATGAATTTATCTCTAATGAATATATTAAATGGAAGCTCGTGACTTCAAATTTCAAAATATTTTGCAACTCAATTTTGAGATTCCTTTATATATTCCAAATATTAACCGATTCTCCATGGATTTGGAATTGATTTTAATTTCGTGGAACACTGTCTCACCAAATCCCAGTTTTTATATATGAGGTTAAGATTGGGTTGATTTCAGATTTCAAATGGTTTGTTTGTTTATTCATGTCAGATGCATCACAATTAAAATAAGGCATACTATAACAGGCCTTATTAATAGGCCTTATTTCAAATGGTGGAGAAAGGGCTATCACAATTTACCAACAGCATATCTCTATTGATAAATCAATTCATTTTCTGAAACAGGAGTGATTCCTCAAGGGAAGATGATTTCACACAAGAAATAAGGAACTGCAATTTTATTGGACTACAAACTGATACTGAAAATCTGGAATAGAGGACAGGAAAGCTAATATTCTGACTTCTGTTTTCTTACAAATGTCAGAATCACAACACCAGCCAAACTTCAAGTCTTATTTTGAAATGACAAGTTGACATGTCAAATAAAATCTGTAGCCAGGCTTGGAAGTTAGATATGTTCCTTTCCAATTGAATATTTTTATTTTATTCAGTTAAGAATAAGCATTCTAGCAGTTGGCTTTGTAACTGATGATCAAGCTTAGTTTTAGGAAACAACTTTGCTTGGTTGTAGCAATCTACAACCTCTGACCATTGTATATATGTTAGATAATTTTGCAGCAAAAAGATAATAATGAATACACAAAAGCCAGGCATTTCTCTTGTTCCCCAATGCTCTGCGTAAACATCACCTTAGCAACAGTATTTGAAGTCATAAATAGAAGATTAATGAATAAGATGACAAATAAACCATAGGTTTAATGCAGAATTAACTAGAGCTGAAGCAATATAGTGACGTGGCAATTTTAGCTGTATAAAAGAGAGAGATTTCTTTTCTGTTAGAGAATGCAACTACTTATTTTAAATATGGTTATTTGTTAGATTTCACAAAGTTCTAGTACAAAGTTAGAATAATCAAAATTAACATATATATTAGTTTGGATAAATGGTATTAAAAAGTATTGGAAATAAAATTGACTGAAAATTAATACACAAACAAAGAAGCCTTTAATGAAGTCGTGTTTTACTTTTGTTTGGTCTCCAGTCTTAGATATGTTAATAAAATAATTCCTAATGGAGTAAATGAAAATGACCATTTGAACACAAATATTAAAGATGGACACTTAAAATCTCACCTGTTTCCTAAAGTTTACAATTTAGTGTTTATATGCCCACAAATTAGATTATATTTGCTCTTGTATAATGTTGAGGGTTTGGTTTTTTTAATTTATTTTGTGGTCTTTTTATTAGTGTTTAATTTTTTTAGCATTCTATTGAAGCGTAGATAGTTTAAATAATGATTTTAATAATTCAGGTAAGGGCAGAAAAAGATTCCAAATGAAGCCCTAAAGAGTTTACCTTAAGCAGGACTAAAGTGGATAGATGGACCAATGCTCTAACTTGGAGTTAAAACATGGGAAGACAGAATAGCTGCAGAAAAAACAAGTAGGTGAAATCAGTCCCATAGAGTCCCTTAGGACTCAATTACACATCCTAGTTAATATCACCTGACCAGCCATTCTTTCTGAAATATACCCCTAAAAATAATTATCATTTCCCTCTTGTCGTTCAGAGATGGCTTAAAATGTTATTCAGATAAATTGGAATAATCATTCCCCAAGGATAAACTTCCCTGTTAGAACCCTTTGTAAAATGAATTGGAAACATTCTAATCTCTCTTGCTTAGATTCTCCAGGTGAGTTGTGTAGAACTATAAATCCAGTCATCCTGAGCTGTATTGATCAGTTCATTTGAGATCACTAGTGATAAAAGGGGTTTCACTGTTGTGGATTATTGTTTTTAGATCTGATGAGGATTAAAGTAGGGTGTGCACTGCCATTTCAAATGGGGCCATTGGGATTATCTTGAATTGTTAATAATATCCTTTAGGATAATATTTTTAATGCCCAAAATATGGTATTCATGCAATGAATAAACTTGGAGTCACTTTCCAGCTGGAGGAAAATATCTAACAAGATGTAGTTTAGTGATGAGAAAAACAAGAACCTACATTTATGGAAGGAAAAATCAAATGTACAGGATAAGCAGTACCTAGTTTAAAGTTGTAAAATGGATCTTGGGAGTTCTGGTGGATACTGCTTCAATATGAGTCAGAAATGTGCTGCACCTGTCAAAAAAGCCAATATAGTCCTAGGCTGCATCAACAGAGGAATAACATCAAGATCATGGGAAGTGACAGCATTGTTCTATACCATACTGGTGAGGCCACATTTGTAATACTACATTCAGTTCTGGTCACCACAATACAAAAAGACCTCTAATGTCCCTTCTTGCTGAAAGATCAAAGCAGTTCTTACCAATCTGTTGGGGACAAATGTGTATGTTCAGTTTATTCAATTGTATCACCAGTGGCTATGCAACGCTGGTGAGTAACGTCTGGTTAATACAGCAACAAATAACCAACAAAAATTATATGCCTGGGACAGCACATATATTTTGGGCTGACTTAACCTATTGGCCTATACTCAAGAGGAAAACCAAGTCTTCAGTCCCTTACGAAAAACGTTTGTCATCTGGATCTTAAGGCCCTGTCACACTGGCCGACGGATGCAAAACGTTTGTAAAAAGGACACAGCGGACGAGAAAAATGTTCCATCCATTGTTTGCCCCTCAAAAGGGACAAAAATTTGCATAACCAGAGCGGATAACACGGAAAGGAACGGATGGGGGTAGGACGCAGGGCGGATGGAAAGCGGATGCTCCATAGAAGCCTAGAGGATGGGAGCGGATGGCAAATCCACAAGGCTTCCAGGGGAGCGCAACAAAGCGGACGTGGAACGGATACAGTGGATGCAGAGCGGATACTCAGCGGATGAAGCGGATGCACAGCGGATGCCAAGCGGATGAAGCGGATGCAGAGCGGAAGCCTAGTGGAAGCCTAGCGGAAGCCTAGTGGATGCCTAGCATTCAATGCGCATGCGGGGAGGATGCATTGCGTCAGCCCCGCGGATATAAAGGGAAGCAGCTCCCAAGCAGGTCACCATTCAGAGGAAAGACCTGCTTCCAGACACATCAACTGCCTTGCCAGCCTGCCTGCCTGCATACCTGCCAGCCTTGCTGCTTGCCAGCCTTGCTGTCTGCCTGCCTTCCAGCCTCTCTGCCAGCCTCCATGCCAGCCTTGCTGTCTGCCTGCCTGCCAGCCTTGCTGCTAGCCTGCCTGCCAGCCTTGCTGCCTGCCAGCCTTGCTGCCTCCTGCCTGCCAGCCTTGCTGCCTGCCTTGCTGCCAGCCTGCCTGCCAGCCTTGCTGCCTGCCTTCCTGCCAGCCTGCCTGCCTGCCTGCCAGCCTTGCTGCCAGCCAGCAACCCCACAACCATGGGGAAGAAGAGAAAGCCTCAGCCATCTGCTGCCAGCCCTGGCAAGAGGGACAGGGCCACCCTCCCCCCCCCCGGCCCTCACTCTGCTTCTGCTGGGGCTTCTGTAGCATGGGCTTCTGCTGCTTCTGCTTCTGGAGGAGCTGATGATGCTGCTTATGGCGGTGGTGCTTCTGCTCATGCTTACTCTGCTGATGCTGCTCCTGGCAGTGGTGCTTCTGCTGGTGCTTACTCTGCTGAAGCTGCTTCTGGCGGTGGTGCTTCTGCTGGTGCTTACTCTGCTGAAGCTGCTCCTTGTCCTGCCGGTCCTGCTCGTCCTGCTGGTCCTGCTTGTCCTGCTAATCCAGCTCGTGCTCCTGGTCTTGCTCGTCCTGCTGGTCCTGCTCGTTCTCCTGGTCCTGCTGGCGCTGCTGGTGCTTACTCTGCTGCTGCTGATCCCGGTCCTGCTGGTGCTGCTGGCACTGCTGCTGCTGCTGATCCTGGTCCTGCTGCTGGTGGTGGTGGTGCTGCTGCTGCTGCTGATCCTGCTGGTGCTGCTGCTGCTGCTGGTGTGGAGGAGCAGCCCCTACAACCTGGAAGCCCCTCTGATAAGGGCCCATGTGGTCCTGCCAAAGGGAGGAAGAGGCATATGCGAGAATGGGAGAGGAGGCAATACTCCATCAAGGAGGAACATGAGGATGAGATGCTGGAGTGGCTGAAAGAGAATGAGTATCTATGGCAGAAGGGACACAGGCTCTACAGGGACACCAAAAGGAAGCAGGCTGCTTGGAGAGAGAAGGTGGAGAGCCTGGGCTACAGTTCGGAGGTGCTCCTCAGCTGGTGGAAACATATGCACACCTGGTACGGGAAGCTGCACCTCAAGAAATCTGGCCAGGCCACGGTTAAGCTGACGGACAGAGAGACCTACGTCATGGCCAAGTGCAGCTTCCTGGAGGGTGAGATCCGCCACCGAGGAGCAGCCCCTCTCACAACCCTCTCTCTCAGGCAGCCTGCTGAGAGCCAGTCCTCTTCCAGCCGAGAGTCAGCTCCTGTCTCCAGGCAGGTTTCTGTGGAGCGTCCCACGGCGGAGAACTCCCCCACAGCTGTTCTAACCATGGCGGAGTGCGTGGAGGACACCCAGACGCAGTGGGAGAAAGGAGACGGCACTTCCACCACAGTCCAACCCGCATCCAGCCCCAGCTCCACCTCCACAGAAAGGCAGAGAGCCAGACAGGAGGGACAGAGCCACACTGTCCTGCTGGAGATAAGAGACACCATCAGGAGCAGCATAGATATCCTCTCTCAGCTGGTACACACTAACGCCCCATCCTCCAATCGCAAGCCCTTCCTCACCTATGTGAACCAGACCCTCATGGACATGGCGGAACCCCAGTACCAGGTGGTGAAGGACAGGATCACCGAGCTGCTTCACAACCCTCCAGATCCAGATGAACCTGCTCCCACCCTCCATTCACCAGGCTCCATGTCCCCATTGCCTTGTTGACGGTCCACAAGCCTGTTCTGCAACACTGGGTAGCAGGTGCGCATGAGATTGTGCAGGATGCAGCAAGCTTCCACGATCCTCCTCACGGTGGATCTTCTTCACGGTATCCTCTAGACATCCTTAATATCCGAGATAGGTCCCCTCTGCTAACGTTTTTTCCGTTTTAAATGTTTTCTTTGCGAGCTGCATCCGCTTTCATCCTTTCTCCGTCCATGCTACTAACGCTGCGCGCCCGTTCCGCATCCGTTCCGCTTCCTCCTTGTGTCTGCTTTCTGCTGGAGCGGATTTGAGTTGCGTGGATGCGCAGCGGATGCCTAGCGGATGTAGCAGATGTGTAACAGATGACGACAGATGCAGAACGGATGTTCCCCGTATGCCTAGCGGATGCAGAACGGACACATTGGATACATTTTCCGCTCAAAAAGTTTTGAGCAGCTCAAAACTTTTTGAGCGGATGAAATGTCAGTCGACGGATGCTGGACAGATAGATAGGAAGAAAAACGGACGCAGTGAGTACAAAACGGAAGCATCGCATTAACCAACGGATGGCAAGTGTTTTTCTCCATTTTACATCCTCTTTCCATCCGTTGGTGCAGTGTGACATGGGCTTTAGGATGTATGCTCTTCTATAGGACCACCATAGTTTTCCTCATTCTCCATGCTTGTTAGGTGAAGATGACAAGAATTGTCATCCAAACATATAGTAGCTTGGAGAAAACAACATTTGAAGCAACTTTTAACCGTGTATTGCTTTATGATGGGTTGTGGTAATTTCAGTTTCCTTCCACAAAACAAAATGGTAGAGAAATTTGAGCTGGAATTATTTGAGCTGGAATTATTTGTTCTGCAATTTCTGATCTATAACCTTTCTTTTATTTGGATAGGTTTGAATAAACTTCATAGTAATTTCTTCAATAACAGAAAGGGTCCATATAGAATATTAATAATGTTAATAATAGAAATGGAGCTTTTCCCAGTTTGCAAGGCTTGTTGCTCAAGCAGGAAATATGTCTGAGAGGAAAATACTTTTATTAAATTACCTCAACTCTCAGGTCAATTTAGTATGTGTTTAGAGTACTCCAAGGTACTCTATTTTTTTCACCTTAGTTAATATTTACATGGATAGAAATATATTTTACCTGATCAAATATATACTAATAAACACAGTCCACTTATGTTCTATCAGAAGTGCATCTTTCTGCATCTTTCTGAATTCCATCCAGTTTTAATGCAATTTGTTACAAGTTGCTATAGTTAGGGCAATTGAATTTGAAGAGAAGTTTATATCTTCATTTGCAAGCTGATTTTTATGTCCTGTTTTTAATTAAAGTGCTTCATATGGTTGTGCTGAGATATGGATTTGAAGGACATAATGAGATTTGGAGCATGTCTGGGTGTACATATAGTGCCTGTTGGTAACACTTTAAGACAAATGCATGGGTTTTTTTGCAGGATTGTCTACCATTTGCAATACCCCAGATGAAGACAGACTTGCTTTAACCTCTTTCCAACAGTACATGTTCGCCCAATGTCTACTTCAAATCTCTTTTTGACTTTTGAATCTAAATCACTGCCCAGTGATAGTTTTCTGGGTGTTAAAAATAACAAAGTACAATTCTATGCCTACTCAAAATTAAGTCTTACTAAGTTCATTAATTAGATATACTAAGCTATGTGAAAGTCCCATTGAACACAGTGGAACTATCTCATAAATATTCATGTATAAGATTGCATGAAAAAGTACTCTGATTTATTTAAACATCCTGATCTTCAGGCATAAAGCCCATGTCACACTGCACCAACGGATGCAAAGAGGATGTAAAACGGAGAGAAACACTTGCCATCCATTGGATAACGTGATGCATCCATTCTGTACTCACTGCGTGTGTGATTCATACGTTCTATCCATCCAGCATCCGTCTACTGAGATTTCATCTGCTCAAAAAGTTTTGAGCTGCACAAAACTTTTTGAGCGGATGAACTTTCCGCCACGTCTGTTCTACATCTGCGACACATACGGGGAACAAACGTTCTATGTCCGTCGTCATCCATTAAACGTCTGCTGTATCCGCTCGGCATCCGCTGCACATCCGTGCAACTCGCATCCGCTCCAGCAGAAAACGGAAAGAGGGAGGAAGTGAAACAGACTCGGAACGTCCACACAGCATTGGTAGCACGGAGATAGAAAGGATGAAAGCGGATGCACCTTGGACATAAAACATTAAAACGGAAAAAACGTTTGTATATGGGATGTATCTCGGATATTTAGGATGTCTGCAGGATGTCTAGAGGATGCAGAAGGACACCTAGCAGAAAACTGATATTTCCTATAAAAAGGGGGAGGAAATCACCTGGATCTCACTTTCAGTCCAGCAGATGTGGTCTGCAGACCTCTGCAGCCTTGCTCTTGCTCTTCAACATCATCCATTGATCTCCACCATGGATCAACGCACACTCCTTTTGGTAGCCGCCATCATTCAACACCAGTACCAAGCCCTCTTCAGGCTCTTTCACCTTTTCTACACAAAGAGAAGGAGACGTCTAAGAACTGTGTGGGTCTGACGATGGATGTATGGACTGTATGACAAGCTGATGGTGGAGCTGAGGAATGAAGACCCTCATCCTCATCCTCATGAGGATGCCACCAGCCATGTTTGACGAACTTGTGGAGCGTCTGAGACACAGGTTGACCAAGCCGAGCACCAACTTCCGTCCCAGCCTGGACCCTGGGCTGAAGATGGCACTGACTCTGCGCCACCTGGCCTCTGGGACCACATACAGAAACATGCAGTATGCTTGGAGGGTGCCACACAACACCATCAGCATTTTGGTCAGAGAAGTGGTGAAGGCCATCATCGAAGAATACCTGGAGGAGCTCCTCCAGTGTCCCACCACTGAAGAAGGCTGGAAGAAAGTTGCAGAAGAGTGGTATCAGAGGTGGAACTTCCCCCACACCGTTGGAGCCATAGGTGGGAAGCACGTGGCCTGCAAAGCTCCACCCAACTCAGGGTCCACTTATCACAACTACAAGGGCTTCTTCAGCATCATCCACTTCGCCATGGTCGATGCTGACTACAAGTTCATGTACATCGATGCTTCAGGCAATGGCTCATTTTCAGATGCCCAGATATACAACACCAGTCACCTCAAGGAGGGGCTGGAATGCAACCTCATCATGGGTTTCCCAGATCCAGACCCCCTGCCCAACAACACACAAGATGTGCCCTACTTCATTGTGGGGGATGACGCCTTCTCCCTCAGAACCTACCTCATGAAGCCCTACACCTCCAGATGCCTCACCCGTGAAGAGAGGATCTTCAACTACAGGCTGTCCAGGGCAAGACAGGTGGTGGAGAATGCCTTTGGCATCCTGGCCAGCAGGTTCCAGGTACTTCTCACCACCATGCAGCATTGCTCAGAGACCGTGAGGAACATCGTGGAAGCTTGCTGCATCCTGCACAATCTCATGCGCACCCACTACCCAGTGTTGCAGAACAGGCTTGTGGACCGTCAACAAGGCAATGGGGACATGGAGCCTGGTGAATGGAGGCAAGGGTGAAACCTGATAGACACTGTGGATGTACCAGGCCCCAACAGAACTTCACATGAAGGAAAGAAGCAGTGCAACCTCCTGAAACACTGGTGCAACTCCTCAGCTGGAGCAGTGGAGTGGCAAGACAGGATGGTAGATGCTTAATGGATGCTTCCTTGAGCCTGTCTCATAACACTGATGAGATTGTGCCATGTATGTTGGGTGGGCCTACAATGAACAGGGCATTTAATAAAGAGTTGTGTTTATGTTGAAATGTGTTGGTCAATGAATAAATTGTTATTGATAAAAAAGGGCCACACGCGTGGCAGCTGTGAGGGTGGACCATACAGTCCCACTATGCTTGCACTGGAGGTTTATCCATCTCACAGCTATCCTTGCCCATCCCACAGCTATTATCCATCCCACAGCTATCCTTGCCCATCCCACAAGCATGCAAAGGCTTAACCATTTTCTAAAAGTTTCCACCAAGACTTTATTAAGTAAAAGAAATGAACCAAGTGTGTGAAGCAAAGATAACCTTTATTAATAACAAACTGTAAAAGCAAAATGAATCAAGTAAAGTGTCTCAAGCAAAGATAAAGTCAACAGGTAACAACTCAGTCTCTGGCACTGTTCTCAGTCACTCTGAGGCATGCCCATGGTCTCAGGTGTAAAGGGTCCAGGGGCTGTGGAGGTGGCAGTGGCTGGAGTGCTGGTCTGAGGCGCCATTGGGGTGCCTGGCCCTGAGAGGACAACAGGAGATGGTGTGTGCAGGAAGCTCTCAGACAGCTGGCTCAGGCCCATGAGGTTGAGAGGCATCCAGGACCTGGGATGTCAGCTACAGGACCAATGACAGATGTTCTGTTGAGGGGCTTGGCTGTGGGATGGAGGAAGGAGGAGTGTACTGGGGCTGTCTAGTCTGCAGCTGGGCGAGCTGAGGCGTCGGTGGCATCTGTGGCGACGGTGGCATCTGTGGCATCAGCGTTGGTGGCATCGGTGGCATCTGTGGCATCTGTGTCAGGTGATGAACCTGGGCCTGGACTGGGAAGGACTGCCTCTGTTGAGGGAAGTCCTGGTAGCCATAGCCTTGGTAGGAGAGGGGCTGTTGAAAGCATTGGAACGGCTGTGACGTCACCTAGGATGGAGGAGCAGACCTGGAGTGGGTGGGAGCAGGTTCAGCTGGGCCTGGAGTCTGGTGCAGAAGCGCAGTGATCCTCTCCTTCATCACCTGGTACTGGGGCTCAGGCATGTCCATGAGGGTCTGAGTCACATAGGTGAGGAAGGGCTTGCAGTTTGAGGATGGAATCTTGAAGTGTACCAGCTGAGAGAGGAGATCTGTGCTGTTCTTGATTGTGTCCCTGATCTCCAAGAGGACAGTGTGGCTCTGTCCCTCTGGTCTGCCTCTCTGCCTGCTTTCTGTGGAGGCGGAGCTGGGTGTGGGTGTGGGTTGGTCTCTGGTGGCTGCTTCTTCTTGCTCCATCTGCATCACGGGATCCTCCACGTCCTCCGGCATGGGGTGTGCAGCTGTCGGGGGGGTCTCTGTTGTGGGGCGCTCCGCAGACACCTGCCTGGACACACTGGCTGTTTCCTGGCTGGAAGAGGACTGGCTGTCTGTGGGCTGTCTGAGGGAGAGGGTTGACAGAGGGGCTGCTCCTCAGTGGCGGATCTCACCCTGCAGGAAGCTGCACTTGGCCATGATGTAGGTCTCCCGGTCCGTGAGCTTGACAGCAGCCTGCCCGGATCTCTTGCCATACCAGGTGTGCATATGTTTCCACCACCCCAGGAGAACATCAGAAGTGTAGCACAGGCTCTCCACCTTCTCTCTCCAAGCCGCCTGCTTCCGCTTGGTGTCTCGATATAGCCTGTGGCCCTTCCTCCACAGGTACTCCTTCTCCCTCTGCCATTCGAGCACCTCCTCCTCATGGTCCTCTGCAATGGGGTACTGTTTCCTCTCCCCCTTCTCCTTCTCCTTCTATTGCCTCTTCCTCCCTCTGGCAGGGCCTTCTGGGCCCTCATCAGCAGGGCTTTGAGGGCCTTGGGGCTGGTCCACCACACCAGCAGCACCAGCACCAGCACCACCACCAGCACCACCAGCAGCAGTAGCAGCAGCAGCACCAGCAGCAGCAGCAGGACCAGCAACAGAAGCACCAGCAACAAAAGCACCAGCACCAGCACCACCACCACCAGCAGCAGGAGAATCACGAGCAGCACCAGAAGCACCAGCAGAAGCACCACCAGCAGCAGGACCAGCAACAGAAGCACCAGCAACAGAAGCACCAGCACCACCAGCAGCACCACCAGAAGCACCAGCAGCAGCAGCAGCAGGAGAAGCACCAGCAGCACCAGCAGAAGCACCACCAGCAGCAGAGTCAGCACCAAGGGGTGGGATGGTGGTTCTGTCCTTCTTTCCAGGGCTGGCAGGATTAGGCACAGGCTTCCTCTTCTTCCCCATGGTCTCTGATGAAGATGTCTCTGGCAGCAGGTCTTTCCTCTGAATGCTGGCCGCGTGCGAGCTGCTTCCTTTTATATCCGCGGGGCTGACGCAATGCATCCTCCCTGCATGCGCAGTGAACACTTTCAATCCACTACGCATCTGCTAGGCATCCACTAGGCGTCCGTGATGCATCCGCATCATCCGCTACGCATCCGCCCCTTCCGCTACGCGTCCGCTTTGCTGTTCTCCCCCAGAAGCCCTGCGGATGTGCCATCCGCTTCCATCTGCTTCCATCCGCTAGGCTTCCGTTGAGCATCCGCTTAACATCCTCGCTACGTCCTCTCCCCATCCGTTCCTTTCTGTTCTTTTCTGTTCTGTTTATGCAAATTTTTGCCCCTTTTGAGAGCGGATAACAACGGATGGAGCCACGGATGGAATTTTGCCCGTCCGCTGTGTCCTTTTTACATTACGTTTTGCATCTGTCGGCCGATCTGACCTAGCCTTAAAATACTCATTTTTGCATCTTTTAGCTAAATGATGAAACGATTATTGGTTATGGACTGATTTCTTTTTTTAAGGTTTTTGCTTTTTTTGCAAAAATAATAAATGTTCCCCTTTACCTTCCCCCTTCCTCTAATTAGGCATGCATGCAGTCTTGACAGAGTTTAATACATGCTGTGTTTTGATATTCTGGAATAGAAGTAATTCGTTGGTTTTGTATTGCATGGGAATTAACATCTGTTGTTAAATATTTAATTGAGCATGTTTGTTTTGTGCTTCTTCCCTATATTATTCAAAGAGGACCTATTTCTGCCTCAGCTTTAATGTAATAGAAATGGGTCACTGGGAGCACAGGTAGTATAGTCATTTTTGCAAGATTTTTCCTTGGAAAGAAAAAACTGCTTTCCATCTCTTTCAGCAGCGACTAATATATTCAAGCATTTTGTACTGTCACTATGATATTTGATTAACTCCAAGTCATATGACAGTGCTTCCCAACTTTTTTTCCTTGGTTACCCCAAACCATTTTTGGAGTTCAGCAAACAGTCACGTTTTGTTATGAAGGCAAGAGTAAAAAATCCTACTTCACACACTGTGCAGGAACTTGGAAATAGCAATAATTTCATCATGGCCTCCCCAGCTATCACAGGATATTCATTCTGAATTGTTACTAGTGAAGATGTCAACTCTTTTCTTCAAAGAACGTTCTGTACTGCAAGCTCAGTCATTTGCTCTGCAAAACCATTAATGGATTCATGTGTTGTTACCCAAAGAGAAACCACTTTTATCCAATTTTGGGTAATTTACCTCTGCCTGGGAAACACTGGCACACACTTCTACAATGCCTCTTTCTGAAATGTTTTTTTCCCCTTCATTTTATTGCCTGACTGCATGATACCATGAAATAATTGTGTGCTAAAAGATGAAGTATAGATTTACTGTTAAGATATTAGAACTCTTATTGATTGTAGTAGTAGAGGCTACATTTCTTTATTATTGAGTGGCACACTATCCTATATGCTTGATTGCGATAGTATCTTTGGCCCAATTATCCGGAATACACATTAAAGGTATCACATTTTAATTTTCTGGATCTCTTTTAAAAGATTGGTATCTCATTGATTATGAAGTTAGATGTGAATTGTTATTTTCCATCACTACTTTTTTATTTATTTTATTTGTCATACATGAGTGTCATCACCTGGCATTTTAAAATGTTTTTATTATTGGACTCATTCAATATTCGTGTTCCAGTCTGGGAGAAAAATTCTTTTTGGTGTCTCATTGTTTCTTTGTAAGTTTAGTGCTCCTGCATTGATGCCCTCTTTTTCTGGAAAAACATCTATTTTCTGAAGGATATCTTCATTTTTGGATTCTGCTTGTCAATCTCTGGATGGCCTCTTGGACTTGGTGATATTTTATTTGATTTGTCAATTGCTTACAAAATACTTTTTCTGAACTGTAGTATAAAATTAAAAAAAACAGTCATAAAACATGAACTGGTGATATGGCATCCTCACCCTTGATATAATATCACCATCCTCCCACTTCTGTGCTTCCTGGAAGACTAGAGAAGTAAACCATAGATTTCTGACAAATGGTTAAATATTCGTGAGGTACAAGAAATTAACAGGCAGCATATACGGAAAAAAGAAGTTCTTGAGTTCTTTCCCAAGCTGCTTTCTACAGAGCTTCCCCTTTTGCTTTAATTTGATCTCGGAAAATAAAATAAATGCTAAAAAGAGAGTTAGGGTTAAGTGTCTTCTTCCAAAAAGTTGACAGTCATGGCCACTTCTTCGCCATTCTTGAACTTTCTGTTCTTTCTATTGCTTTGATCTGTAGTTGACCATGGGATACAAAGATGTGCTGAGGCTTTGACTACTTTTACAACTTTTGCTGTTCACCAAATCAGCATGCTTTGTCTGCCATTATGAATGTTTGCTCACCTCCAGAGCAAGAGAGTGTCCTAGAATATCCACACGTTGCCACTAAGTAATTTTTTTTTTTGCTTCTTCCACCAAGTTGTCCCTTGATCTTCACAGATTGTAACAGAGTCCACCAACTTATTATTGTTTGGGTAGAATATAACAAAATGATTACAACTGGGTTGTCAATCAGAGCAATCAAATCCTTTCAGGCATAATATAATAGAATATGTTGACAAAGCACATTTATTTCAGGAGTAAGCCAGG
Organism: Laticauda colubrina; assembly: GCA_015471245.1. Lineage (NCBI taxonomy): Eukaryota > Metazoa > Chordata > Lepidosauria > Squamata > Elapidae > Laticauda > Laticauda colubrina. The sequence goes on along the minus strand of BLBF01000005.1, from coordinate 49,496,770 downwards.
TGAGTACATTTTATTTTGAAGAGCCTGCTATATCTGTGTATTTGGTTTTGGGATTCTTTCTATAGGCTGCTTTTTTATTGTTATTTCATACTATTCTCTCCTTTGCAGCCTGGTTGAGAAGAGTTGCATTCATCATGGCCCAAGGATCCAGTGACATGGATATTGGGGAGCAAGAGGACAGTTCTCCAAATATGATTGTTTACCGAAAGGTAAGACGCTCAAGTGTCATTCATAACTTCTATGTTGGCTTTTAAATTAGATGAATAAGGAACTATTAACTCTTAAAACCTGTACGTTAATACATGTAGTCCTCAACTTATGACAACAATTGGTTCTGGGATTGCTGTTGCAAAGTGGTGCAGTCATAAAGTGCAATGCAATGAAAGGTGAGGTAGTAGTCCCAGTTGTTGTCATAACCCCAAGACACGTGTCATTAAGCAGAAAGTGGAGGAAGTCCCATGTATAGAGCTGCAGTGACACAGTGGTTAGAGTTCAGTACTGCAGGTTACTTCTGCTAACTGCCAGCTACCAGCAGTTTGGCAGTTCAGGTCTCACCAGGCTCAAGGTTGACTCAGCCTTCCATCCTTCTGAGGTCAGTAAAATGAGGATCCAGATTGTTGGGGACAATATGCTGACTCTGCAAACTGCTTAGAGAAGATTGTGAAGCACTATGAAACAGTATATAAGACTAAGTGCTGCACTGACCCAGAAATTTAAGGACTGGCTATTGAGTGCCATCATAATTTTATGCAGTTGCTGAATGAATAGTAATAACTGGAGTACATCTGTATTTTTGCTTTGGTTTATTGGCCAATCTTTATTTAGTCAGCTAAAAGATTTGTCAGAAAGGTAAAGTATACCACCAAAATTTAATCAATTTAAAAAATATATACTCTAGCAACAACAGTCCCTTGCTTTGTTTTCAAGTAAGAAAGGAAGTATGTGAATCCTGTCTCCGTGAAAGCTCCATACTGCAACTTCAACAAAGATGATTTTTCCCAGAATCACCAGAAATCTAAAACCAAATGGAGATCCACTGTCTTATAGTCTTCTCATGGGGAGCCACTGTATGGAGCACTTGGGGGCTCTCCTGGTCCTCTTCTGGAGAGGAATTCAAATGCAACAATCCATTCACCAGCTCCTCTTTCAACCAAAGTAGTTTCCATTCCACCCTGGAATCTAGTACACTGATCTCTTCAGTAATATTGTACAGCTATAAAAAAATGAAATTTGGGAATAGGGAACAAAGAGAGCCAGTCTGGTATTGTGGTTAAGAGGCTGGCCTAGAAATCAGGAAGCAGTGAGTTCTAGTCCTGCCTTAGGCATGAAAGCCAGCTGGGTGACTTTGGGCAGTCACTATTTCTTAGCTTAACCCATCCTACAGGATTGTAGTTATATGGAAAATAAGAGGAGGAAGGAGTATTATATTTGTTTGATGCTTTGAGTACAATAAAGTAGTAAAAGTGGAATTAAAAATCTAATAAATAAACAATCAACAAATTATGCTTCTTTGGAGCATGTTCATCCAAATGGTTGGAAATAGAAATTGCAGTTGAGTCTTCAGTTATTGGATTCAAATGTTATTTACTTAAAATACAGAATGATTCCATATATTATAAATTGGTTCCACCTTACCTTGAAAAATGAATTTATCATAACCTCCATACTGTAACAAACCTTGTTGTATTAAAAAATGCATTCGGAACAGTTTGAGAATTTCTTTAGTCCTTTTTCTTCTTTATCTGCCCCACATTTGCCCTGTCTGTAGAGATGGTCTGGATCAACTTTTCAAGGCCTCCATGTATGTTCAACTTTGCATTCCCAAAGTGAGTCCCAGAGTAGGACTCTCCAGCCTTGGCAACCTAAAGACTTGTGGACTTCAACTCCCAGAATTCCAAAGCTAAGCTGGCTGAGGAATTCTGGGAATTGAAGTCCACAAGTCTTTTAAGTTGCTAAGGTTGGATACCCCTGTCCTAGAGAGCATGTTTAGTATTTGTTAGGTCCTAGCATTTAAAATCCTTGCTTACACAAGAATATCTGTGCCTCATAGTTGCTCTTAGAAAATACAAAATGATCAATGGCTGATATCACAGGCTCTGTTTATATGATCACCTACCTAAGAAAAGTTGAAGATAAACTGGGGTGGGTGAGTATTGCCAAAGGCTGTCATAGTTGCTAGGCACAACATATGTTTACTTTCTGCTTACACACCCATAGTAACCATGTTGGGAACAGTAAGTAAACATTTCAGATGTGCTGGCCATCTATGAAAGACCAACCTCTTATATATTCCAGCAAACATGAAATGCCATTGCTGGATTTCATCACTAATTTGAATTGAAATCTAGTACATCTGGGAGGGAACAGATAGAAGAAAGTTGATCCACTCAGTCAGTTGTTTCAGTGGTATGATACAAGATGAACAGAGGCTTATTGTACACAATTTATATCAGGCAACCTCAAAAGCTGAACATTTGGGTTACATTCATACAATTAACTTTGGGTCTACCTCTAGAATTATGATTCCATAAAGTTCTTGAATTGTTGTCAGACAATATATTAGTCAACTTTCAAGATAATAAATTATGCATTGTGCTTGGATATTTATTCTGCTCTAGTTGTGTGCTTCTCTCTCTCTCAAGGCATATGCTGTTTTGGAACAAATTTTAACTTGTCCTTAGCAGAGGGAGGATGATTAGAGTATGTTGTTTTGAAAGCAACAATATATAATTGTTTTGCTTTATTTTCTTATTTTCTACTTTTTAAAAGCCCCTTTAAAGCTGAATCCTGTAAAGTAACATTTGTAAAGATCAATATTATCAATAACCTCAATATTATTAAAATATTACTTTCTAATAGGAGTAAAAACAGCAGCCCAGAGCTTAACTACAGCACTACAAACATTATCATATCACTTTTGATTATGATCTTAGCTCCACTAGGTAGACTGGACCACAAAATCAATTCCATAAAAAGGCTAAAAGTATTTTTTATTGAGATTGGCAACAAAGGTTTGTTGCATGTTTGGATATATATGAAATACCTCCCCCTAAACTGAATGGAATAAAAACATTCTCAATATTCATTTATAGCTGAGGTGGTATTCAAGAGGTTCTGACCAGTTCTGGAGAACCGGTAGTGGAAAATTTGAGTAGTTCAGAAAACCACCTCTGACGAGACCCACCCCCATCTATTCTCTGCCTCCCGAGTCCTAGCTGGCTGGCTGGGTCTTCTTTTGTTGTCCTGTACAGGAGAACGGAGCTGGAAAGCAGGTTAGTGGGGTGGGGAAGGAATGGGGATTTTACAGTATCCTTCCCCTGCCATGCCCACCAAGCCACGCCCACAGAACCAGTATCCCACCACTGATTTATAGTCTATCAATGAAGATATGTGTCAGAATATGGTCTTCATTTCAGGGACACTGAGTTGCCTTGGATGGATATTGCTGTGCCTTTTCTGGGAGTTCTAAAAACAGACATGCTGAGAAAAAGCTACTGACCTGTAAAATAAGCTTAAATTGAGATGCATTAGGTTGATGAGTGTCCCCAAGGGATTTCAAGCGGGAGTGTTTCTGAGTGGAAAATGAAGGAAGTACAGAATATGTTTTTTCTCCATTACTTATTCCATTTTAAATCTTTCCCCCTGCCCCACCCTCAACATTCACTGAATACTTCATAAGGCAGGCAACCTTTAAGTATCTATGGATTTGTCCATATAATTTGAAACGAGCATCTTCAAGCAAAAATAATGGAAATGGCATTATTATAAAGGCTGTAAGTGGAGATACTGATATAACTCCTTGCTTGAAATATTGAAAGAGAACAGTATATTATTATGGATCCAAAGTGAAGGTCCATCTATAAATACATTTCACTGAATTCAACAGAAAAGGGGTGGTCTTTCTTAAAGAGGTATAGGAAATCAGACAGCACAGCACTTTAAAATTCATGAGATACCTACAATTGCATCTTTGGACTCCTGAAATTTCCCCCAAGTTTTCCCTGGATAAACTGGATGAATGATTCAGTTTCATTTTTCTTCCCTCCGTATTTCCTCCCATATTTTAAGCAAACATAACTTCTATCATTTTACTTTTTATTTTGTTCTTTTTACCAGGGGTGGGATTCTACAGGTTAGCATCTATTCGCCAGAACCAGTTGTCACCATTCTAAGCAGTTTGGAGAACGAGTTGTTAGAAGAAATTACTGGCCTAATCCTATAAGGAAGGCAGGAAGGAAACATTCTGGTGTTGCTTACAGAAACTGCCTCTCCGCTAACCCTTATTACATTCTTGGCAGGACTAGACTTCCTATCTCAGGAATTTCTCTGAAGTTTTTTTTCCTCCTTTGCTGGTACTTTGTCTGTGTGGAGTGACCATTTAAAGTTATAATGGCACTGAAAAAAGTGACTTACGACTGTTTTTCACACTTACAACTGTTGCAGCATCCCCACAGTCATGACAGGCCAGACGAGGAGATGCGTGCTTCGATGTGAGTGATGTTGACCACACCCAGCCAGTCACATGACCACCAAGCCACGCCCACCAACTAAGCTGGTTGTTAAAAAAATTGAATTCCACCCCTGCTTTTAACTACTTTTATTGTAAATCACATCCCTGTACAACTGAGTAGGAAACATAGGGCTGTATTAAGGAAATACTTATTTACAACTATGTATGTATGTATTGGCTTGTGCTACCCAGTAATTATTGTTGGAAATAGACAGCTGAAGGGGAATTAGAGTAAGTGCTCAGGGATATGCAATGAAAAAAAAAATTCTTGCCTTTCCCCCCTGAAGCTGTTTTAGTTTGTTTTTTCTAAAAAAATATGGGAAAATTGAAACAAAAGAAAGAAGATGAAAGCTTTCATTATTTTCTTTTAGAATAATGAATGACACAGGGTGCTCATATATTTCAATATATTTACTTTATATGCCTTGCATACTTAGGACTAATGAGTATAATAGAAAAGCTCATCTTAATTTGAGCAAACAATTTTCATAATCCAAAATAAGATGAACATGAAGTTTCAGCTGCACAAAGACAGAATCTGTTGATAAAAGCACTAGTTTTATTTTGAAAAGATTCCTAAATTGTCTGTAACTGAAGGCAAAACAAACTGTACATGCAATAAATATTGTCCTCACTCTTGTTTTCTTACTTCTTTAAAAAAATATCCTTGAAGGCCAGAATACATAACTCTGTATTTATGGAAAAATGAGAAGTTCTATTACCATCTGTGGGAAGCAATGTATTAAAATATTTTAAAATTTGATTCATTTAGTAAAGAATATTATCTGAATAAATTACACTTAACATTTAATAAGAGTAAATTATTTTACTCTTCCATCGGAACCTGTTAGTAAATCAAGTATACACATTGGAATTTGTGTTCTTAGAGTCAACTTAGATCAAAGAAGAATGTGAAAGAAATGTTATACTATTTTAGTTTCCCTCAATTTGTTTAGGGAAAAAATGATCTGGCCTTAAAATTTCTAGAATTTTTAAAACTTTAGGGGTAAGGAGCTTCAAAGTATAGCAGATGACTGCACCTGTTGAACTGTGGCTGAACTGAAAAAGCTGGCTAGGGTTTGGAATCTCAGGACTATGGCTAGACTGGGAAATTAAAGCAGAAAATTTCTGAGAACAGGGCAATAGCAAAGCATTTCTCTATTACTAACAAGTTAAGTGTGTCTGGAGAGTGACTTTCCTTTTTAATGAATTAAAAAAATATAGTACTGTATCAGAGCTTTGGAAACTCTGTCATCTCCCCACAAGGAGCTTTGTAATAAAAAGGAATTTGAGTTAAATGATAATTGGGTGATACTGCTTAAAGCAATGTAGCATTCAAGATTTCCAGCCAGCATGATTAGAAATTCTCAGAGTTGTAATTAAAGATATCTGAAGAACACCAAGGAGAAGGTCAAATTCAGCAGTACATTAAATACATTATTTTTATGCTTCCACCAAACTCTCAGTATGACGTTTTGAATTCTATCCTGGCCCATTTTTATTTCAAAATATTTTTAGTATGCTGATTAATGGAGCTATAAGAGCAGGACACAAGAATAAAATTTCAATTTAAATTATAGAAAAAAATAGAACAGCATAAAAAATTCAGCATGGTGCAGCAAAATAAATTATATCATCATACAGTCAATTCAGCTATTCCATAATAAACAGCATGAGTGAATGATCATGTCTTCAGCTGTTAGCAGAATGAAATCAAAGTTGACAGTCTTCTATGTGCAGGATAGGAAAAGAGTCATGATGGAAGAAGACATCTGTCTGGTCATTTCCACAAAGTCTTCAAAAACACTTTGGGTATATCAAGATGGAATTTGAGACAGGAAAATGGCACAGACTTTAGAATGAGGCATAACTATGAAAATATGTGGAAATCATTACTCATTAGGAAATAGTATGATCAAGTTCATAAATAGTCTCATCTATAAAGTGTGTTCTGCACTTTATGTTAATTTATATTAAAAAAGCAAATAAAAGTGCTTTGAAAATCAACTGATTTCAGATTAATTCAGTTTTAGCCAGAAGGAAAAATATCAGAAATATATCATTAGGATACAAGGAACACATCATCTTTTCATATTGATATGGTCTCGTTTGGAAGTTGATCATGCTGACCTGGATAAGTTTACACTGCACTGCAGACATTGAGCATGAATTAGATCTTCCAACTTGCATAATGGTAGCAAATCTTTCAGAGAAATCTTGTGTTCATAACATTGCTGATATTTTTAAAAGGATTTAAAATTTCAAGGTTTAAGATTTCCTGGAAAGAAGTTTTATGGCTTTGGGCTAATAATTCTTAAATAGCTTTGGGGAGAGTATATTAAGCAGTAAGGTTTACAATAGAAGTCAAGGATGAATGACTTATCATTTGGTTGACTTAGGCCATTTGGTTAACCCATGGTTTGAAACATATTTTTCCTAGGAATAGCTCTTTTCTCTATCATTGCATATTCTAATTAATCCTGGGATGCAGTCCAAAGTAGTGCTTTTTAGTTTAGCTCAGTGCTCTGTATATAAATCTCAAATGACTGCTGACAAAACTGATGTTAAATAAAAATCGATGAGCATTTTGCTCTTGTGTTTTCAAGACGAACTATTTAAAAGAAAACTAAGATACTTGATATGAAGAGGCTCAAATAAATGTTTTGCCTAATGGTTTAAATGAACAAATTGCCTCCAAGGGCACCTCATGGGAGGAGGGCATTTATTGATATTTCCCTCCTTTTCAGATCCTTCCCAGAATCTACCTGTATTGAAAGATCCAGATTTTAATTCAAACTGATTCATTCTGTACTTGCCTTCACATGGAGAAAGAATCTTTTCTCACTTATTGTCCTTTCCTATCTTGAGGTAAATGCCTTTGAAGAATGAGAATTCAAGAAGATCAGGGTTTTGGAGGGGCCTCTACCTACATCTTGGTGAGGTGGAACCCTGCCATTTCTCAAATAAGGGGAGAACTGTGCAATAAATGTACCACTTTAAATCCTTTATTTGGATTAGCCAAACCAGTTATATGACTTTTCTGAATAACATTGCACCTTTTCCTAAAACATGTAATAAGGTAACCCAGTGTTGAGAGCCCTGAATGAAATAAAATCCAATTTAAAAAATATCCTCCATTGTATATATTTAAAATAGTAAGGATAGTGGTATTAGCTTGTTTTTACCAATTATACCACACAATACATAAAAGTATTTATATGATATTAGATTCATGTTATAGACAATTTTCTGGTTTGTTGATACATCAGCAGTCGAGTATGTTGCTTGATTAGCAAAGCAGCAGTCAATCTTCCCAAAGATGCTGGCTTTCAGTCACCTTTAACTTTCTGTAGAACTAAGGGTGCCATTTAAGAAGAAAGGAAGAAGAATAAAAGGAAGCAGCAGCAGTAATGGAAACCTGGTTAAAAGCAACCAAGCCCACATTATCTCATTCCATTGTGCACAAAAAATCATGAGCTGTTCAAGTAAGTAATACGCAATTAAATAAGTTAGGCTGACTGATGGTACTAATTTTATTTGAAAAGTTCTATGTTGCTTTCTTTTGTTTTCTTGAATTTTGCTCCCTCCCCAAAATTTTTTTCTGTGTCTAGAGTTTTGACTTTAAAAAGGAAATTTCTCATTAAAATCTTTCCCTCATACAAGTCCTCACCATTACACAGTGCTCATTCTGATCTTGGATTTCTGCTTCAAAATACAGTTTGTTAAGTTATGGACTTTAGGCAGGGAGATGCAAAAAAACCCCATCCATTTTTGTTTGATAGAGCTGGAGAGAAGGGAGAACTTTAGTAGAAAATCTAAAAGCATCAGCAACACAGATCCATCAGGAACTAAACTAGTGATAATCTGTTGTAAGAAAGCCAAAAACAAAATAAAACAAAAACCCAACCTCCCCCAAAAGAGTCATTATGAACTTTATTGACTTATAGAAAGGCCTTTGATTGTGTCAGTCACATCAAGATGTAGATTGCTGGAGAAGACTTGCTGGGAATAGTAGAAGGAAAGAATAGAAGAGGATGACCAACAGCAAGGTAGAGCAGAGATGAGTCTACCATTGTAAGACTAGGTTAGAAATTGATTGTCATGGAGAACCTTTATCTACATGTTCACTAAGAGTCAACAGCAAAGTGATGGCATATAATAATATTGACCTTTACAGTGTGAGAATATAAATAAATACCCCATCTAATTACTATATTCCTTGGGCTGGTTTCTATATGTGTAACAAGAATTATTTGTTGTATTGTAATTTGTTCTGATTTTTTCATCTAGACACAATGATTCAAGGCTATTCAGTACTCAAGATCAGTGGTTCCCAGTGGTTGGGTGGTACCGCCCCCTGGGAGGTGGTGGGATGCCTTAGGGGGGCTCTAAAAGGCAGCTGGGGGGTGCTGGAGGTGAGCAGCAGAGCACAATTCAGGGGTAAGAAAAAATCCCCCCCGCCGCCACGTTCGAGGCAAGGCCCTGCAGGATCATCCCATTGACTTGCACACTCTGGTGCAAGGAGCTCCCCCCCCCCCCCGAATGCAATGTTGGGAAAGGAGACCAAAGCCAGAGTAGCTTTGCTCTCCTTTTCAAATATCCTGCCACTGCCATGTTCAGGGTGGTGGGGCGATGCCCCAAATGCAGCATTAGGAATAGGAGAGCAAAGCCAGAGTGACCTTGCTCTCCTTTTCAAACATCTCACCGCTGCCGCGTTCCACCCCATTGAGCCCTTTGCACCGGAGCCATCTGCCCAAGCAAGTCCAAATGGACCAGTGGACGAAGTCAATGGGGTGACCCTGAGAGAGGGAAAGAGAGAGGAAAGAGAGAGAGATAGAAAGAGAGAAGGAAGAAGAGAAAGAGAAAAGGGAAACAAAGAAAAGGGGACAAAGAAAGAGAGAGAATGGAAGGAAGGGACAGAAAGAAAAAGAAAGAAGGAGGGAGGAAAAAGATAATGAGATATCTATTCTAGTCCAATAACCTGCTCCAGCAGGGTTAGAAGGGAGTGTGTGTGTGTGTGTGTGTGTTCTCCTTGTAATTTACCAATACATTTTGGTTTTGCCTTCTTCAGAATTGGCACTGTAATACATTGGGGAAAAGTAATTTTTTAGGGTGGCGATCTGGTCCAATGGATTCTGTTTAAAGCCTCAACAAAATGTGAGAGCTTCCTAATAGTCTTGGCCATGTTTTGTCCACAAAACCTTTAATTAATAGAAGCCAAAGATGTTTCAATGTGCTGGCAAAGATTCTGGCAAAGTCGTTTCAATGTGAAAAAGGGCCTCTTAACTAGGCCTCATTTCAATCTGATGCATCAGGTCTCTCTCTCTCTGTCTCTCTCTCTCTCTCTCTCCCTCCCTCCCTCCCCCCCTCTCTCCCCCCTTCTCTTCCCCTCCCCTCTCCATCCCCCCTTTCTTTGAGGATGAGTTTGTAGCACCAAGGGGGTGGTGGACTGAAAAAGTTTGGGAACCACTGCTCTATATTGCAAGATAGGGAATACGTAGTACTTAAAACACAAAGTCTGCTCTTTTAATGATTCTTTGGAGTTTCACTACTGAAGCTTCTTGATCTGTTGGAGTTTCACTACTGAGTATTAAGCATTTATATTATTGTTTTTTTAAAAAGCCTGTTGAGTATTGTAACTGTTGGAAATTGCTTGTTTTTATGGTTTGGTGAATTTCTAAATAATGAAAAGTATGAGGAAAAGATTTAGGTAGAAGAGATGAAAGGGTTGTTTTGACTTTGTCAAGTAACTGTGAGTTTTATTTGCCCACTAGGAATTATGGGAGTTCAGAAGAGTTCAGATTAGGAATGAATGAAATAAAGAACTCACACCTGATGAACTCATGGATTGTGCAGCCTAGATATGGTGTCCATTTAATGCAGTGGTTCCCAAACTTTTTCAGTCCACCACTCCCTTGATGCTACAAACTCATCCTCAAAGAAAGGGTGGATGGGCATTGAGAATTTCAAAGCGTATGCATAGCGGATGAAGCAGATGCATCACGGACACCTATAGGAAACAAAGGGGATGCCTCATTCATTCTCAATGCCCCCCATCCAAGGACATGATTCAAATTTCTATGGGTGTGGCCTAATTTGAGGGTGTGTTTTGCTGGTAATGTGATTGGGTGGTGTGGCTTGCTGGTCACGTGACTGGGTGAGCGTGGTTTAGTGACTGGCAAACCAAATACAAGTGGTCCTCACTTAATGGCTGGTTGCTTACCAAGTGTTCTAATTTATGACTGGCCTCCCCAGAACTACTTGACCTGTTTTTGGAGTTTTGACAGCCATGCACACACACACACTCCCTTCTAACCCTGCTGGAGCAGGTCATTGGACTAGAATTGGCAAAGCATCTCTGATTAGATTCTAGTAGTGAATAAAATCTAATCAGAGATGCTTTGCTGATTCTTGTTGATTTGTTTTATTTGTATTTCTTTATTTTATGTTGCTGAATTGCACTGACATGTGTATCCCTTCTTGTGTACAACCCAGAAGCTTTTGTGATTCTTTGCAGCAAAAATTACCAACCTCTGGCTTTGCTCTACTTTTCAAACGTGCCGGCACTGCTGCGTTCTAGATGCCAGCCCCGCAGGTCTGCCCCATTGAGCCTGCTGCACTGGAGGGACCTGCCCAAATAAGTTCTAGCAGAGTGGTGCACCAAATCAGTGGGGTGAGCCTGGGAGAAGGAAAGAGAGAGAGAGAAAAGAGAGAAAGAGAAAAGAAAGAAAAGAAAGAGAAAAGGGAAAGAAAGAAAAAGGAACAAAGAAAGGGGGGATGGAGGGATGGAGGGGGGAGGGGAAAAGAGGGATATAGAGAGAGACCTGATGCATCATATTGAAATGAGGCCTAGTTTAGAGGCCCTTTTCCACATTGAAACATCTTTGGCTTCTATTAATTAAAGGTTTTGTGGACAAAACATGGCCAAGACTATCAGGAAGCTCTCACATTTCGTTGAGGCTTTAAACAAATGGTTCTATGATCAGTTAGGTTCCATCTTTAAGAGTTGAGAACCAGGGCATGAACTCTCAATGATTATTAGGATGGAAAATGAAAATTGCATCTTGTATAACTAATAATGTTTTTCCCCAACTATGTGCTCTCTAGGTGCGATGAAAACTACAATTTTCACTGGTCTCACTGGCTGGGAATATTGCTTTTGTGGGACCAGGTAAAATAACATAATAAAGTATTTATTACATTTATAAGACTGCCCATCCCAAGTGCATGATCCTGGGAGGCTAACAATTAAAAAGGGAATTAAAAACAGTAAACAAAATTATAAGCAACATAAATAGCACCCAAGGAACCAACTCTCAACAATCCTGATAATCATCTCAGCTTAACCAAGAAACAGGCTCAATGATACCATTAAGGTCTCAGACTCAGTGGGAAAACTCACTAAAATAAAATGAAAAAAATAAAATAAAATATTCTGTTCTTAAATTGAGTTGAGAGTTCAGCTGCAGATTTAAACTTTAAACAGGATTAAGCCTAACAGAGGATAAAATAATTACTACTTATTGTAGCATTAGCAATATAAGTTTAAGATTCAAGAACATCAGTAACCAACTACTGTTACCTCAGTTAACACTGAGGCAATATTGAAATAATGGGATTCCTACCTATATTTGCAATGCAGGAAAAGGGCACTGTTGAAATCAGCCAAAATCAATTCTAATGTGTAATGAATTTTCTTCTAATGGCTTTGTTTGAAAGAGGATTCCCAGTTTATAAATTGGTTAATTGAATGACTGGTAAAATGGAGAACTGCATAAGTAAGGACAGCCACCCCTACCTATCATATGGATAGAAAAACTATTATCTTCAGTTGTTTTTTTGTCTGCCTCATTAGTCTGTCCACAAAAAGAAGATTTCAGCAGAAAAAGTGCAAATGAAAGTAAGAAAGAAAAACAATTAACATTTGAATCCCTCAGTATTAATTTTCTTCCTTAATATAAAAATATTTCTGAAAACCTGTCAGTAAAGTTTTACTATCAAATGAAGAGGAACAATTTAGGACTTGGGAGTGAGGTTAGTTGTTTCAGGACCATAACTTTTCCATTCTTTCTGTGCCGCTGTTTCCCCCCCTTTCTTTTTGCTTCCTTCTCTTTTTAAAGACTGATTCTGTTTTAATGGGTTTTTTTTTTAAAGTATGACCTGCAGGCCTTTCTAATTCAGATTATTTATAAGTGTATAAGTAGAGAAGAGTCTATTATGTTTATACTGCAGAAGGTGTGCATGGATTATGGAAACATTGAGTAAGGAGATTGCAGGGTTTAAGTAGAAATAGTTGAGATTAATGGTGTGTATCTGGGGTATTGTTACCAGCCATTTGAATGAGCTCAGTAATTCTTAAATCACTGTTATTTGTATGTCATTCTACATTAGTTGTACTTTGCTTTTCATTTCTTTTTAACAGTTTCAGTGCATTCCTTTGCAGCTGGACTTTTCCAGAAGAGTCAAACTGCTTGATTGTAGTTATCAAAAATCTTACCCAGAATAGACATTGGCTCTTTTGTTGCAACTGTAATTAATATGGAGTTTGAAGAGCTAGAAGAGGTTATATAATTCACTGTTATTTTTATTATGGGCTCAAGTTGAATGTTGAATGTTCTCTATCATTTATTTACCAATTCTATCCAAAAACAGTAGATAATATATTTGGGTATCTCTCTGTGTATTTGGACCTCTCTCCGTGTGTGTGTGTGCGTGCGCGTGTGTGTATGAGAGGGGTGAGCAGGGAAGAATGGTTGGGAAATATTAGAAATTAGATACATTTACTGTTTTCAGTCCATATATTAAAAGGACCATTAATGTGTGCAAGTTAAAAATGAGTTAGGGAAAGTCTCATAAAACTTTTAAACAAATATGAAGGCAGTTTGTCAAAATGTATCTTTTAATTTAGAATGCAACTGTACCTTGAAAAATCAATGAACATATCTGATAAACAATGTGAATAACTGACTTCCATTTGGTGCATTTAATGTTATTTATTGTTCTCAGCAGAGATTGGAAAAAGCATTTATTACGACATTGCGCAAATGCTTCTTGAAATGTTAAATAAATAGTTCCTCCATTCCAATCACAGCAGATAACAACTTGGCAAAAAGATATTAATGGCTACATTGGTTAATTACATAATATATGTGTATGTGGTTTAAGAAACAGTATCCTGAAACTTGTACTAGCAAGATACAACGTAATTGAGTGAGAATATTGTTTCAATCTCAGAGCACTTTTGAAATGATCAGAACAGTCTATTTCAAATGGCTGGTGCGTGATTTGAATGGCTAATTTCATATCTGAAATTGAACAGTTTAAATTCAAAATATTTTGTGCATCAGTATTTGATACAATTTTAATCCTTGTTTTAGTATTTTGAAAGTATTCTGCTCAGAAATTTAGATCCTAGAATTGCCCATCTTTCTAACACTAGCGCTGCCCTCCAAATTATGAAAGTGATATGTTGGCAAAGTGGGGAGATCATTTCCCCATCTTTGTCCAGTCTTCATGTAGTCAAAAGACCTGTCCATGTTGCACAAAGTTGTCCACAGAGTAAAGATAACATGAAAAGAATTGTGATTATACCCAGCATTTACCTTCAGTATCTTAATTACTTGCAGTCTTGAGTTTCCTTAAGGTTTGTTAATGCAGGATCTTGAAACTGAAGGAGAGATTGAATTAATATGTAACCAACAGAATGTACTTTCTTTTCCGTTATACCTTCAACTTAGTAAATCTCTGGCACTGCCTCAGTAGAATCAATAAAAGTTAAATGGTCTTTGTGCCAGTAAGTTTTTTTTTTTTGTTTCTTTGCTAAATGGTTGCAGTTTTAAAATGGAGGCTTCTTGCATGCACATTGCATGCAATTTTCTTGATTTTCTACTACTTTTCTACCACTGTGCTGCATTGATATTTAATGAAATACAGTGATTTGGGAACTGGACCAGAACCTATTGAAAAATATAATTTGAACTTTTCTTTTCTTTATGGCTTTCCATATATAAAATTGTCCACTTGTCTGCTGCTTGCAAAAATTACCAAAGAAGTCTGGACCTTTAGCTTACTTTTAATTGTTTGGTAAATGAAAGGAGCTTGCATCAAACATGCCTTGATATTCTATAAAAGATGGTACTAGATAGCATGGCAGAGAAATAGGTGGCACAGAAACTTGGGAGAAGAGTTTTTATAATGTTCTGGCTCATCACATTCATTTTACTAATACAGTTTTTCTCCAACAGAATGAAGAGGCACCCTTGCTGATTTAATAGTCAACAGACAATAGTTCAGTCATGCTGACTGCTATGAACTTGGCTTTCTTCTTGTAGACCAGGGGTGTCAAACTCAAAACTCACAGGCCATATCCGGCCTGCAGGGTGCTTAGATCTGGCACATGGAGCCGCCCTGGAAACTGTGAAGGACTGGCCCACGGTTCCTCTGCCAGCGAAAACAGAGTACAGGAGGGCTGTGCATGACCCTCCTGAGCTCCATTTTTGCTGGCAGAGGGTTGCAGGAAGGCATTCCAGCTGAAAACAGAGCTCAGAAATCTATTTTCACAAGCTGAGAGCTCAGGCCACCACAGGTGCCCCCCACAACATGAGTGATGTCAAGCTGGCCATAGCCACCACCCCCCCGAGGTCAAACACAACCCTGATGCAGCCCTCAGAGAAATTGAATTTGACACCCCTGTTTCATTTCATTACCAGACTAGATATCATCATCAGTGCTCTAATATTGGGGGGGGGGGGGGAAGGATGATTAGCTATTTTTATACAGAAACTTGTCCTACCAGTTTTGTGTGGATTTGAGTAGAATGTGTTGATTTGGGATATGGTTTCTTTCTTTCTTTCTTTCTTTCTTTCTTTCTTTCTTTCTTTCTTTCTTTCTTTCTTTCTTTCTTTCTTTCTCTCTTTCTTTGATTGACATACTATCGTCTGGCCCTTAGCTCAGGGGTGGGATTCTGCCAGTTCGCACCTATTCACTAGAACAGTTGTTAACATTCTATGCAGTTGGGAGAACCCGGTGGTTAGAAGAAATTACTGGCCTAATCCTGTCAGGAAGGCAGGAAGGAAACATTCTGGTGTTGCTTATAGAAACTGCCTCTCCATTAACCCTTATTACATTCTTGGCAGGACTAGACTTCCTGTCTCAGGAACGTCTCTGGAGTTTTTTCCCTTCCTTTGCTGGTACTTTGCTTGTGTGGGGTGACCATTCAAAATTACAGTGGCACTGAAAAAAGTGACTTATGACCATTTTTCACACTTACAACTGTTCCAGCATCCCACAGTCATGAGAGGCCAGGTGAGGAGATGCATGCCTTGATGTGAGTGATATTGAGTTGGCCACATCCAGCCAATAACATGACCACCAAGCCATGTCCACCCAGTCACATGACCACCAAGCCACGCCCACCACCTAAACTATGCCCACAGAACTGGCTGTTAAAAAAATTGAATTCCACCCCTGCCTTAGGGTAGTGATTATATGCCAGCTCTGGCTTTTCTGTGTATTGGTTAATGTGCTCAGGGATGTTTTGTTCTTTCTTAAACCATTGTTGTTCTTATTGAATGGTTGATAAATAGGGTTTCTTTATTTATTTATTTTTAAATATGTTTAATATATTCCAGTATATATTACAAAGGCCACTGAAAAATGTTCACCTGATTTGGGACCTAGATGGGAAATTATATACTTTTTGTCTCAGAAAATTCAAAACCGAGGAGTTCTGAAGAAAGAAAAAATAATAATAAATATGTGGGACTATCTGGGAATGCCTATCTAGCAAGGCTTTTTTTTTTTTTTTTGGCCTTCTGTGATTTTCTGAATGATCTATTATTCTGAAAAAGGTGTCAGGAGAAAATGAAGTAAGGTTCTTAAACAGGCTGCAGCTCAATGACTGAACATGTTTTCTATACTTGAAAGGCTCCTAAAACACAATTTCATATTTCACGAAGGTGATTGGTTTGTTCCATTCAAATGCCACCAAATAGGAGGGAATAAAGTAGTCATTTGGAATCTGAGCAAATAAATTAACAACAAAATCCAAGATTTTGGAGTAAGGATAGAATATTTTATTTCTTCATGCAATTATACTTCAATTTCAAGAAGTTATTTATCCTGCCATAACAAAGCTGTAGCTGCATCTATTAAAATGTTTTATTAAACCATTTATCATGTTTGAGAAGAAAAATGGTACACTGATTCAGGATGATTTCCAGAAGCTAAATGAAGACTTTTTATCTGTTTTTCTATACTGGAACTCATTAAAAAGTTGGATTTTGATGGATCATCTGTAATTATTAAGCTCTGTGCCAAAGCAAAACTTTTCAGAATATTTCACTTTAAAGGAAATTAATATTCTAGTTTACAAATGCAATACTGGTGGCAGCAATTGTATTTGATCCTTCACAACAGTGATTTTCAACCTTGGCAGTTTAAAGTTGTATGGAGTCCAACTCTCAGAATTTCCCAACCAGGCTTGGGAATTCTGGGAGTTGAAGACACTGCACATCTTCAAGTTTCTAAAGTTGAGAAATGCACACACATAAACAAAGAAAATTGTACAACACACAATTATTTCTGAACCTGACATGCTAGGATTTTATTATAAGCTAAGTATGATGGTTTTACTTTTCCCATTGCGAAATATTAATGGTAAACTTTCTGTTTTTAATGTAAAGTTTTGAGAATGCTTCAAATGGAAGTTTAAAATGATCTGGTATAGCTTCCCGTTAAATTGTTCTCCACAGCCTTGAGGACAGGATGAATGCTGTGTCTCCTTTTGTTCTGTTTTGATTTTCTTCCGGTAGGTTTATAGTTTATAATTTTGCTCTTCTGATATGTGCTGATTTTTTTATATGTGTTTTTTTTTAAATTGAAAGCAACCCAGAATCATCTAAGAGTCAGGTTGCCTCAAAATGCGACAAATAAATAAATAAATATTTTTATTTAAAATGCTTCATGGGATAGTAAAAACTTGTGGGTCTTTTTTTTAAATTACTTTGTAAGTTGTATACTTTTAGAATGTGCCTGTTTAATTACTTCAGAAGGAGCGTTTACAATTGAATTTTATTCAAGTGCAGCATTTTTCTTGTGTGTCCAATCATACTTGGTCAATAAAGAATTATATTCTATTCGATTTTGATTTTGCTCATCGATAGAGGATTTTCTGTTCACCTATAACATTGAAAAATAAAATTAAACATATGCTAAAAAACACCATCCTCACTGACCTATGATTGTACAATGGTTAGAAAGCAATATTGTAGGCTAATTTTGCCAACTCCCAGCAGTTCTATTCTGACTGGCTCAAGGTTGAATCAGCCTTCCGCCTTCCTTAGGTCAGTAAAATGAGGACCCTGACTGTTGCGGGCAATATACTGACTCTGTAAACTGCAAAGAGAGGGTCCATAAAGCACTGTGGAGCAGTATATAGGTTTAAGTTTGTTAATAAGTGTTATTTGGCCCCTATATTTGGGATTGGTTAATTAATTGATTGCTGCTCTTAGTTTAAATTTTAGAAAGGTGAAATCAATGTATTCTTACAATGCATTCTTCCAAGCAAAGAAGCTTAGTCAAACTAATCAGATTGCTCTAAAGCCCTTGGCAATCTGATCAATAAAATAATACATACTGGTCTTTCCATTTGCCATTTTATAAACTTGCCTCATAGACATCCAGGCTGTACAGATAAATTACACTTGGAATAGATTGTAATAAATCTCAGCAGTCCTATAAAATCAGACCTCCTTCTTTGAATTTCTGTTTCTCTTAATGTCTGTCCTTCTTCAGTAAAATATTGAACATTTCCATATTGAAATCTATTTTGTCCTCTTTAACAATAAAAGACTTGGTGAAACATTGCACATTGCGATGCCCCGTCCAATAGATGAAAGTACTCTTGGTAATATTAACTAAGGACAAGAGTACAATATTCTGTTTCAGTTACAGGAGAAGAACCAGAGTTGTGTGAAAGAGCTGAGAGATGTATTTAATTTTAAAGTGAATTTGGTGTGTGTGAACAGGGAGGGGAAAGTAATTACATTTTCCAGAACTGAGTTGACTTTGAGATTTGCTTATCTTGATGTAATTACACATGAAAGGTTATAAGCATCCACTGTTGCTAATGTTTCAGAGATTTGATTAAGGCAAGGTAATTAAAGAACTTGTGGTAGAAGCATAGACTGAATATGAAAAATGGAAAATTAATCTCTTGAGTTTATTGGGGTTTGGGTCTTCTGCTTTGTACGAAAGGCATCTTGAAGATAACTCCAAAATATTGGCATCATCAATACTTGGGTTTATTCTGTTACTTGATCCTGAGACCCCCATTTACATTGTGTCTTGAGAGATTCTGAAGCAGTTTCCTAAACACAAAACTAGACAAAACGTAAGTGGCATGCCATCTTGCTTTAGGTTTTGATGTTATTTAATTTTAAAAAGCATAACACAAGACCAGGGATGTCAAACTCACAGCGTCACATTGTCGCCATGTGATGTATTATGACTTTTTCCCCCTTTGCTAAACCGGGGGTAGGCATGGCCAGTGTGTGATGCATCCGGTCCTCAGGCTGCAAGTTTGACACCCCTGATCAAGACTAATCTTGATTAGGACCACATGAAATAGTGGGGGGAGCTTTATTTTTTTTCCATAATCCCATAATAAATCCATTTTATAGTCCTAGGGCAGGGGTGTCAATCTGGCGGTCCACGGGCCAGATGTGTCATGAGCAGGCCACGCCCCCCCAGCTACACAATGGGGAAAAACTTCCCAAAACATCAATGTGACAAAAACATGTCCGAGGGTGTGTATGCATGCGTGCATGTGTGTAAAAGTGGAATCAGTAGAATCTCCCATACTCATATCAAAACCCCATGCACACCGAAGGCAGAGGAAAAAGATTCACCTTTTTACTGTGCTGTCCTCAGTCTCAGAAACTGAATTGGTTAGATCTCGTTTAATGTAAGTGCTTATGAATGACGTATTTGCTGCTTTTGAAGATCTACTCTTCCATATCGCTGTATTTCTGCAGAAAATTATGTTCTTTAATGATATTGTGAAGATTATAGATAAGTATACATGTGTTAATTCCCTTATAGTTTTAGAATTTTGATTTATTGCCTCCTGAAGCTCAGTAATTTTGAGTACTTTCCCACATATGCAATATAATTTATTAAGCAAGTAGATTTCTTTTTTAAATTAAGATTTTTTGTTTTGGGTACTAAGCATAAGTATAGGCTTCATGTTAACTTTTGATTTAAATTGACATTAGATCAGAGGTGGCATTAAAGAGGTTCTGACCAGTTCTGGAGAACCGGTAGTGGAAATTTTGAGTAGTTCAGAGAACCGGCAAATACCACCTCTGACTGGAGATTTTACAGTATCCTTCCCCTGCCATGCCCACCAAGCCACATCCACAGAACTAGTAGTAAAAAAAAATTGAATCCCACCATTGGATTAGACTATATTATATTATGCTATTCATTCCTTACTTGCTCAGAATATGAATAGTAGGAGCACTTCAAATTCTCTCAAATTTGAATCAAGATAGAAAGCTGATATATCATGTTGTAGGTTAGTGTACTAGTGCTTTACTACTCTAACATCACTGCAGTGTCCTGGACCTGGAATTCAGATATTTTGTACATTTTATTATATGATAATAAATTAATTAAACTATATGTATGAAGTGTTGAATGGACATATACCAGGAAATTAAAACAATGTTGTTATGCCATAAGTTATGTCATAAGCCAACTTGTAAATATCGTACTTTATTTATTGATTTGTTAAAGCCACTCAACTTCCAAAAGCCTGGGTGGCTTACCAAATTAAAAAACAGTTAAACATCGACTATAAGCAAAGAAACTGTCCAAACAAGACAACAATAAGACAATTAGAAAATGACAAGGGCTTCAGAAATACCCATTATCCAGGGAGGAGGTAATGAGGAGAGCCAGGATATTGAGGTATGTCCAGACCCCTTGGAGAGTGGGAACTATATATATCTCCAGAGGATGTTATTGCAGAGGGCAGGGAACAGGAAAAGAAAGAACATTTTCCTAGTTTCTCAAAATGATAACATTTATTTGAAGAGAGTATACTTCAAAGTGGTGGGGAGTGAATAACTGGAGCATTCCCACAGAAAACTAAGTCCTATACCATCCCTGGCTTTATAGGTGATAACTTTTGAATCGTACCTGGAAAGTTTCCTTATCTTTGCATATAATATAATGGCAAAGATGTAAGTTCTAATGCAATAAATACATAAGAGAAGATGTTTGTTTTATAAAGAGACATATACCATAATTATGTGAGGACATTTAAAAACCAGTGCTGCTGTGGGTTACCTGTAAAGTATATAATCTCACAAATGTTGTTTCCCTTCATCACAGTGAGGGTCTTACTACATATTTTGTGCTTCTATTTTGCTGGAGTCAGAAATAAAAATTGAAGGTATAACACTATGTAGGGGTATTGTAGAAATCAAACACTGTGTTTCACAATAAGTACTGTATGCTGGCTGTCAAGCATGGAGGCATCAGTGTCACAGTTGGGAGATGTTTTGCTAATTGAAATAAGCATGAATTCTGTTCTGTGTCAGAGAATTCTATAGAAGAATATCAAGTATTTCACATCTGAAGCCTCAATAGCAGTGATATCCAGCAAGACAATCCCCCACATAAAAGCAAGTCTACAGGAAACTGGACAAAGAACAACAACTTAGTGTTTTTAAAATGGCCAACCTAAAGTTCAAATGATGTGGCGGCATATATGATAGATAAAAGTTGAAGGAATTTGCATAGTGGAATGGACCAGAATTTCTACGCAGTGATGTGAGAGACTGATTAAAAATTACAGAAAAACCCTCTTTGCATCTCAAGGTTGTGCAACCAGTTACTGCAACTAAAGCAAGGATATCAAACTCACATCATCACACCTGCATCACGTTACATATTGGGAACTTTCTCCCCCTTTGCTAAGCCAGCACATGAGGCATCCGGCCAATGGGCCAGGAGTTTGACAGCCCTGATCTATAGGGACAGTTACTTATTCACTTTGATATGTTGTATGTTTGTGGAATAAATGAAACGAGCAACATTCATACTTCAGTATTATTTGTTTACTCAGATTTTATTTATGCATTATATGAAGCTCTGATAACTTTCAGTGGCAGGGATGCATAAAAATCCATAACATCTGAAAGGGGGAGAATACTCTTTTTTTTTTTAACCGAGAAGTATTTATGGAAAGTACCCAGCTGGAGAAAGATATTGCAATGCCTTAGGTGATCTCAACATTTCCAGACTAGCTCCCTCCATTTGAATCAAGAAGGGAAGTTTTTTTTTCTCAGAAAATTATTTTTGTCATTAGTCTGTTAACTCTTGATATGAATATTTGTATTGGCTTTCAATAAACCACTCTTTCATTTTTGGTACCCAGAATAACCATAGTTAATTGTGCTTCCTAGGAACAATGGCTATGAGTTCTTAAGAAAAATCCAATGCTTAGGATAAGAAGAATCAGTGTTTCTAAAAGAACAGCTTGTACCTATTGAGTGAACTACAGATCAACTTATATCCTCTCTTTTCTTTGACACTGTACTTGGGTTCATTTTCTGTGGATTCTTCTGTTGATTAAAAATCAACTTATATTTTATAAAAGAGAAGCCTTGCTGACAGCACAGAATTAATTGACCAAAATTAGAGAATATGTGACAGTGGAAAAATGGACTGTATATATTCACAGCAAAGGTCTAACTAAAAATCAAATAGGAATCACTCCCAAATATACAACATATCACACAACAATGCAAGTTGAGACATGGGAAGGGATTTTTTGGGGAAAAAAAGAGAAACTGTTTAAAAAGGATTAGAATTTTTAAACAGAAGAATTGCAAAACATTAAAGTATGGTGCAAAAATATTTAAATGGTTAGCAGTTAGAGGGGGAAACAAAAATGGGGTCTGAATGTTTTTTTGTAGTTTTTTTCCTATGCTATTTGATTTTTTTACTTAAAATATCACATTATTAAATCTCATCTTTTGAATACTCATTTCAATCTTCATTTCAGTGTAAAGATTATGTAACAGCAATAATACTTTAAAAAAAATACCAATGCAGACCAGTCAGGGATTAAATTGCAAGGTATGTAATTATATGTATGCATTCTAAACTGGCTTTTTTAAAGTTCATATGGAATATTCTTCATTCCCAGTTGTGTGAGGCATAGGGAAAGGGAGGATGGGGCAAAGTAAGGCTGAGAAGGAGAGCAAAAGACAAATGTGTCATAGAACGGAAGACAAAATATAGACTCTTTGATTTAAGAGATCTGTGGCAAAGTAGAGCAACATTTTTTTCTGGACTGTTAGCACTAGCAAGCCTGCCCTACAGATGAGCATAGACAGACAATCCAGATGCTGCTGCTTCTGTTTACATGAGCAAATCAAGCCAACTATCCCTTTCACTGTGGAATTAGTCAACAGAATAATTGGGCCAGCAGCTTCTGACATCACCTTTTTAAAATCCCAGTTGTATAATTTCCCAAGTTTTGCAATTTCTTGTGAAAAATAATAGCAATTTCTCATCCCCTGTTGCATCATTCTGATATGAGCAAGTCTGAAACAGATGTTAGGGATCATTGCCTGGTTGCCTCAAAGAGAATGCCTTTTTTATTTAATTGCAGAGGGTTACCTGATTTTCATAATCTGCATAATCTGGGAGCATTTAAAAGTATAGCTTCACAGCAACAGAACAAAGCCATGGAATTGCAGCATGCTGAAGTACAGCATAATAATAAAATAATAAAAGCTTATTAAATTTGGTAACAGGAAGGCACGAGACACAGCAACATAGATTTAATTAAAGCTTTGGTAAACAGATGTCTTTTGAGCCGCTGCCAGGCACAGTTGCACAGAGAGGGAATTCCATAGCTGGGTTGCCTCTAAAAACATTTACATTTCATCCTTTGTGGATTTCTAGGTTTTACCCTGTTCCCTGAAAATATGACCTATCCTGAAAGTAAGTCCTAGCTTGATTTTTACACATGTGCCCAATTTAAGCCCTACCCCCAAAATAAGTCCTAATTAAGATTTCGCCCACTCCAAAGTGCATGGGGAAAAGTTAACCTGTTGTTGTAGCCAGGCTTCACACACCCTGACACCTGCCTTGCTGGTCCATTTCTTCTGCAGCCAGCAAGGATGACTAGGCTTTCCTGAAGGCTTCTCTAGCTGATAACAAATCTCCAGATCAAGTCTGTTATTGGCTGCCTTCAGAAAAGCCTTGTTGACAGCAGAAGTTCCTGAAGGCCTCTGATAGCTAAAAGGAGGTCGGGGGGCAATATGTGTAAGTGAAGTTAGTCAGTGGATGACATCCCCCGAAAATAAGACCTGGTGCCATTTTTGGTGGCAAAAAATATAACACTTATATGATATAACAGTCTTATTTTGGGGAAAACATGGTAGAAATTATCAGTGCTGTATGCACTTGTGATCCTTCATTCTTTTTTGAACTCATTCCATTTGTGGACAAAATTCTTGAGAGAATAATACCAATCCTATTCACGCTTATAGTCTTATACTTATTAAGGCAACAAAGAGAGATCTGATAAGGGAATCCATAGAATGGATAAATGGTTCTCTTTATCCTATTGTAGAATAACTGTTGTGAAATCTCTGCTCAAGAAAATTAAACCTACCATGTTGGATAATTACAGTTCAATTTCCAGTTTGCCATTCTTGAGCAAGATGCTTCAGGATATATATCATATATCATCTTCAGGTGTTCTTAGATACAACAAATAGGCCCCATTCAATTTATCCAGATATCAAAGTTTGAGATTGAAATAATTTTGGTTGCCTTGGTAGATTATCTATGTTGGGAGATAAAGAGAGGAAGTATACCCAATGTGTTATTCTGGACGTTTCAACAGTTCTGATTCTAATTATAGCATTCTTTTGGATTATTTGACAGAAATGGGCTTGGGAGACACCATTTCATAATAGTTTCAGGAATTCTTTGTAGTCAGTCATAGAAGATAAAGCAGACGGAGTTGTGTTCATTCATGTTCCTCATTTTATTTAAAAACATTGAATTTTGAAGTAAATATGTGAAGTTAGTTAATTGATTTTATGCTATTGAATTCTGACTCCGAGCAGAAACAGTCATTTTCTCCATGATGACCTGTCCCTAACCTGGTCTTTCAGATGAAATTAGTAGGAGAGATCATGAAATAGCTTTAGATTGTGTTGTTGATGTGCAGATGACAAGGAGGTGTTTCTTCTTCACAGTCATTTTATATTTTCTACTCATGTGGTTTTCTTGGTATAATAGAGAGGTGGTTTACCATTGTCTTTTCCTGCACAGTATGAAATGATTCCTTTGCTGCTTTCACTGCATCCAGCTTAGTTTCATATCATAACTATCCAATATAGATGCCTCTTTTTTTAAAATTGGCAACTGTTACAGCGTGCCTTATGTGACCCTGCTGGGAGTATGTAAATTTATTGTACTCTCCAGGTGCTCCTCATTCATCCCTACCAAGAACATCTTCTGTCACTCTTGAGGGGTGGGGGCACATGTCTAATAGTACTCAGTTTTATTGATTGGAATGTACAGTATCTTATTTAGAACTACTTTTAGAGAATTTTTAGAAGATGGAACTAGCAAAGGATGCAGCTATGAGAAAGTTGATAGGGCGAGATTACAACCAGAGGGGGTATTCAGCAGGTTCTGACTGGTTCTGGAGAACCGGTAGCGGAAATTTTGATAGTTCAGAGAAGCGGCAAATACCACCTCTGATTGGAGATTTTACAGTATTCTTCCCCTGCCACGCCCACCAAGCCATGCAACAGAAACGGTAGTAAAAAAAATTTGAATCCCACCACTGATTACAATGATATTGCAAAGGTTCACAGTTTGAAGTATTGGGGATGATACTTAAAGCCCTTAGATTCAGGACACCTCAGATAACCATCCTTTTATACAGTCCTCTTTCTTTGCTAAGATCTCATGGAATGTCATCTTTCTGTATCCCATTTTTATATGAAAAATAAAAATGGCTTTCCCATAAAACTCTGAAAATCCTTTGTGTTGTTTGGGGTTTGCCCATAAAGTACCAGGGGAAAATACTTGCCCCACTGCCTGGTTGAAGAATCAATTTGGATAATATGAACTGACTGAAGAGAAACAATTTTTGTTTTCATTATAAAATAATTGTAGTTCATTTATAGAACACATGCTTACATTTTCTGACTGTTCCAGTCAAAAGGAAAAGTCTGTGCTTGAAACCCTGGAGAGCAGCTGGCAGAAGAGACAGAAAACTTGCATACAATTTCCCAAGAGATCTAGACTCCAACTGTGACATGAACATCTGCAAAAAGAAGTGGACTTCCAGAATGGGGGATGATCTTACAGTAATTCTCCCCCTTATCTCTGAAAACCTAGGTAAACTAAAATCTTTTTCCAAGCGATTAGAAATACCTTATTAAGAATTTGTAAGGCATCGCCACATATTAACCTCTGAAATGAAGGGTCAAATAGAGCTGCTGGTTTATTAAAATGATGTTTTTCTGTAAGTTGGGATAATTATCTGATATTATTCCATCTTCTTGCCCTTATAGGATTCTAGCATACTATTGTTTTAAATAAACTGTGCTGCAACATCATACACTAACCTTATATACTTGTATCCAAAGTATAACCCTGATACCCAAATCATGTTGCATATTTTTTATTTGCAGCCACTCCTAAGATCTCTTTGTTACCATTATTGGATTTTGCACCCCAGTTTATATAAACATGGCAGAAAGCCATGACAATCTTCTAACAAATTATTCACAATGTTTCACTGCTTGAGGGTACCAAGGAGTATTAACAGCTAATCTGAGGGGAATCCCTGTAAGAAACAAATTCTTTTTGCGGTTATATAAGATTGATAATTGTCAACCTTCCCTTGAGCTTTAATAGAATATGCTTCTTTTAATAAAATCAGTCTTTTACTGTTCAGTTACCTGAATGAGTGCTACTATAAAGGCACTTCTAAATAATACTTTCTATTGGAAATCAAGATTTTGCTTCACCAACAACTTTGAATTACCTTGGAAAATAATGAAATGAACATGGAGATCAATGAGGCTGATATGATCACACAAATCAAATTGGATTACTCATCTTTATATGGTTCACAAATAATCTCTGAACTGCAAATATAATATTGATGTTCATTAGTCTGTTACAATATGTTCTTTGACATTTTATTATCATAACAAAATCCTAAGTTACCTGCAAAGTGAGCCTTGGAATGGAGACATTTAGATATTGCAATCTCCTATGAGAATGAAGACAACACATATTAATGGCAAAAGATGCATCTTGCTTACATGTTGAATATATTGTAGCAGTTGCTGTTCATAAGGAAAGAAGGTACCAACTCTTCAAATAATCACATTGTGGAGATAGAGCTTACCTCTACTGTGGTTATTGAATACCTGCCATCAAAACTCTATAAGGCTAGGACTGACTAGATTTCTGGGTAACTTTTGGCCAATCACTCGCAGCTCCAGGAAGAAGGCAATAGAAACTGCTTCGAAAAAATCTTGCCAAGAAAAGTGTAGGGGCTCATCCAAGCAATTATATTAGCTTTTCCTGTACTTCCCATAAATATTTCTTTTCCTAGAGGGGAATATCATGATTACATCTGTATGATGATCTATAACTATCATTACAGAATCAAATATCTTCTTCCCTATCTTCTAGTTTACTTTTCTATTACAGGGAGCTTGGGAATTTTAAACTGATATCTAAGAACTCTATTCCCTGCCCCTCAGAAAGACTCTTTCAGGATAGTCTTTCAGGATAGTAGACTAATTAGCTGTGGCTATTTCAGAGAAGTTTTGCTTACTGTCAGATGTTGTCTGAATCACTGATGTCAAAGACTATCAGGATGATTTTTCTGGTCTGGACATTTATTAAATTCCTGAAATGTGTGCCGTTAAATTACTGAGAATAGCCAAGGCTGGCTGGGTGTAAATTGTTGTGAAGAAATGAAATAGCTCCAATAGGTTGCCTTGATGGCCACTTAGCAGCTGAGAACTAATTTTGGAACATGTTCTGAGAGCAGGCAATACAATGGCATACTTTCTTAATCTGTGGTTCACCTTTGGCCACTGGCCTCTGATTTATCAAATGCTGCTCTTGTAGTTTAACATCCTATGAAGCTATTTGGCAAGCTGAGTTGCTGAACCGCACTCAATAACACCAGCATTAGCTGCAGGGTACTCCATGTTGGGCTGTTCGACAAAATATTTCCATAATTAGATGGTTATTAATATTTTTAAAAACGAGTGAGGCAGAGGAATAGCTTTGGTTTTGCATCTGTGTACTGCAGCTAGAAGTACTTTTCTTTCATCCTTTTTGTTAAATCTCTGTGAGATAAATATGTCATAATTACAGCAAAGAATATTATTGATAATACTGCCTTGGAAAAGATGGTATTACAGCTTACTTCATTTTGTTGTAGGTTTTGGTGCAATTAGCTTGTCCTAAGAGCGATAAACACAGTAAAGCAAAGTTTGTCGCCATGGCTATCTTCATCTCTGGTTATTGTTTTACATGGAGTCTTAATTGGAATGTACATATTTGCAGTTCTGGCCACTAGAAGCAGGGGTGGGATTCAAATTTCTTAACAACCGTATCTGTGGGCATGGCCTAATTTGTGGGTGTGGCTTGGTGGTCATGTGACTGGCTGGGCTTGGCTTGTATGTAAATATCATAAATATTTAGTAAATATTGAATTTTTTATAAAAAAGAGCAACTTTTTACCCAAAAGCAGGCAAAGCAAGCAGGCAGACTGAGTTACTCACAGAATCACAGATTCACTCAGAAATCTATCTATCTGCCATAGGCTAGCTCAATCTGTCACATAAAATTTGCTTGCAAGTAAACTCACAAAATTAACTCACAACACACCATATATATAAATATTGATTTTTTTTCTAAAAATAGATCAACTTTTACCCAAAATCGGGCAAAGTAGGCAGGCAAATTGAATTGCTCACAGAATCACAGATTATCTCAGAGATTTATTTTTCTGCCATCTGCTACCTGAGTCTGCACTGAAAAATAGAAGCTTCAGTCCTAAGGAAGGTTCAGCTCTGCTTTTAGATTATCTAGAAATCAAGAAATCCAATGATTTCCTTCTTTCTAGCTCTGTGTTGGTGAACCTGTGCCACGTGTGCCAGAAGTGGCAGGCAGAGCCATTTCCCCCGCACGTGAGAGGTCGCCCGGAAGAGCCCTACTGCACATATACACATGCCGCTGCTCGACAGCTGATTGTTGGGTATCCGGCATGCATGCACAGGGGGCAGAGGGTGTGTACAGCAGATGCTTGCACAGGGATGTGCTGCACATGAGAGGATTGCATGCACATGCACTAAGATGTGTGGTGCACGAGGGGGGAATTGCATGTGCATGCGCAAAGATGTGCGGTGCGTGAAGGGGGAATCGCACACATGTGCAGAGAGGTGCAGTGCACGAGGCAGGGGAAAGGTTAGCCACCGCTGTTCTAGCTAATCTAAATCTCCACAGCAGAACAGCTGATGGTTGGGAAAAAGAAAAATAACAATTAAGCAAATGCAGGCAAGTTTGATGGCATGCATGCCAAGTAAGGAGTGAGTGATGGGGAGGGGAGGGGCAGGGACAGCCAGTGGCACGATGTGCCAGTTCTCTGAGCTGCAGAGAATCATAACAACCGGTTCTATAGAAGCGGTCCAACCAGGTAGAATCCCATCCCTGACGAGAAGTCAAACTACATCAATTCATTCTTTTTGTATAGGACACTATCTCCCATTTGTTTTTCTTCAGTATTGGCCATCTTGAACTTTAATTTTGTGTTTGAGATTATTCCTTTTGTGATACAAGCATGAAATGCGATACCCAATACAATTATAACCATTCTTGATTTATACTTGTATAACTGAATAAAAATAAAAAGCAATAACGCTGGTTTAAAATCAAATTTTAGAATAAAATCTCCAAGCTTTTTAGTGTGTGTTTTTGTATGTGTGTGTGTGTATAAAGCACACACTGATCACCTGGCAGCAGGATAAATCTGGTGTTCTGCTCCCCTCTCCCCCTCAAACTGGAACTCATCAGGTATGCATAGCCACAGATCAAGGCCTCCACTGGGACTTGGAATCATAGACCCTTCCATTTTGGTTGATTACATATAATACAGTACTTTAGCTTGATATATTAGCAAAGTCCTGGTACTCAGCATTATTTCAGGAAGGCTATGCATAGGCTACCTTTAAAATGGCAAAATGAGGGAATGACATAACATTCATAGCTCTCTGCCCAATTGCGTAAAAAAAGGAAGGTGGACTATATATAACATTCTAAAGATACAGCATTCTTATTTCAGTCATGTAAGAAAGAGTACAATCTTCTATCAGCTTCATCTTAGAACATGTCTCTTTTTTATCTGGAAGTTTTGAACATTTCCTTTTTCTTTGCCTGCATCTAAATAAGTAGCATGTATAATGCTGGAGTCTGGTTATGTGTTTGTGTGGACATGCTTATTTTGGGATATGTGTTGATCCATTTTTGTGTAAAGCCTGACTTGATTTTGTTATCAAGCACCTTAACTTCAATCATAATCACATCACAAACAAATTATTTTTGTACAAGTCAGTTGGTTTCCTTCAGCCACACATTTTCGGTCTTTTCTAGTGTGTCTCCTTTAACCCTATTAGTTAGTGCTGTCCGCTGTTGCTTAAGGCCTTGTCAAACTGCCCAACGGATGCAAAACGTTTGTAAAAAGGACACAGCGGACGAGAAAAATGTTCCATCCGTTGTTATCCGCTCTCAAAAGAGGCAAAAATTTGCATAAACAGAGCAGATAACACGGAAAGGAACGGACGGGGGGAGGACGCAGAGCGGATGGAAAGCGGATGCGGAACGGAAGCATCCTTTTGCATCCTCTAGGCATCCTCTAGACATCCTTAATATCTGAGATAGGTCCCCTCTGCGAACGTTTTTTCCATTTTAACGGATGACAACGGATGCAGAACGGATGTCCCCCGTATGCCTAGCGGATGCAGAATGGACACGTTGGATACATTTTCCGCTCAAAAGTTTTGAGCAGCACAAAACCTTTTGAGTGGATGAAATGTCAATAGACGAATGCTGGACAGATAGAGAGGAAGCAAAACGGAGGCAGTGAGTACAGAACAGAAGCATCGCGTTAACCAACGGATGGTAAGTGTTTTTCTTTTGGAGCAAGTGTAATATAAGCTTCTGACCATGATTTAGGTATCGTCTTCTTAAACATAACTTCATTCATAACTTCTAACAATGGAAGATTCAACGATTCTTGTAATGTTTTGTAAAATTCTGCTGGAATTCCATCTGGGCCTGGTGCCTTTCCATTATTTTGCTTCTTGAGTGCTTCAGTTCACTCCATCATCATTATATTGCTTTCAAAGTGCTTTGATATGTCTCATAATCAGATTATTCCTCACTATGTGGAGCTTCCCAGAGCTCATGTTACATTATAGATGAAACTCGAAAAACTAGAATATCATGCAAAAGTTCATTTATTTCAGTAATGCAGTAATTCAGTAATTCAGTAATGCAACTTAAAAGGTGAAACTAATGTATGAGATAGACTCATTACATGCAAAGCAAGATAGTTCAAGCCATGATGTGTCATAATTGAGATGATTATGGCTTACAACTCATGAAAACCCCAAATCCACAATCTCAGAAAATTAGAATATTATATGCAATCAGTAAAACAAGGATTGTACATATAACAATATCGGACCTCTGAAAAGTATAAGCATGCATATGTACTCAGTACTTGGTTTGGTCCCCTTTTACAGCAATTACTGCCTCAATGCAGCGTGGCATGGAAGCTATCAGCCTGTGGCACTGCTGAGGTGTTATGGAAGACCAGGATGTTTCAATAGCGGCCTTCAGCTCTTCTGCATTGTTCGGTCTCTGTCTCTCATCTTTCTCTTGGCAATGCCCCATAGATTCTCTATAGGGTTCAGGTCAGATGAGTTTGCTGGCCAAACAAGCACAGTAATCCCACAGTCATTGAACCAGGTTTTGGTGCTTTTGGTAGTGTGGGCAGGTGCCAAGTACTGCTGGAAAATGAAGTCAGCATCCCCATAAAGCTCGTCTGTGGAAGGAAGCATGAAGTGCTCCAAAATTTCCTGGCAGACAGCTGCATTGACCCTGGACTTAATGAAGCACAGTGGGCCAACACCAGCAGATGACATGGCTCCCCAAATCAACACAGACTTTGAAAACTTCACACTGGACTTCAAGCATCTTGCAGTGTGTGCCTCTCCATTCTTCCTCCAGACTCTGGGTCCTTGGTTTCCAAATGAGATGCAAAAGTTGCTCTCATCAGAAAAGAGGACTTTGGACCACTGAGCAACAGACCAGTTCTGTTTTTCTTTAGCCCAGGTAAGACGCTTCTGATGTTGTTTGTTATTCAGGAGCGGCTTGACAAGAGGAAGATGACATTTGAAGCCCATGTCCAGGATCCATCTGTGAGTGGTGGCTCTTGATGCACTGACTCCAGCCTCAGTCCAATCCTTGTGAAAGTCCCCAACACTTTTGAATGGCCTTTTCTTGACAATCCTCTCCAGGCTGGGTCATCCCTGCTTCTAGTGCACCTTTTTCTTCCACGCTTTTCCCTTCCACATACTTTCTATTAATGTGCTTTGATACACTACTTTGGGAACATCCAACTTCTTTTGCATGCTAAGCTGACAGACGGGCCTCCTTTCTGGTGGCAGAGCTCTCACCAAGGCAGCAAGCGCCTCCTCGCCAGATCCTCCACTCATCCCGCCGGGGCCACGCAAGAGCCATGCGGGCTGGGCAGAGCTGGGAAAGTGAGTCGCAGGTGTGTGCATGCCTCCTCCTGCCCCTTGTTCCCAAATCTCACCCGGGAGAGCAGCGCTTCGCTTGCTCTGCAAAGCCATGGCTTCCTCACCTCTCAGCAAGCAGAAGGAACCGGCTGCAGCCTCCTCCTCCTCAGCCGCAGTGCAGACGTTGACCTTGTGGGGAGAGAGAGAGAGAGAGGGAGAGATCCTCTCGGGTGAGCGCCTTCCCTTGGAAGGTGGCGACAGGAGCTCCTGGAGCCAAGTGTCTCCTCAGGGCTCCAGTTGCAGGGAGAAGCCCTGACTGGCCGCACATGGCTGCGCCAAATGCCACGGCGTTCCTCTAATGCTGTGGCAGCAAGGGAGAAGGGAAAGCAACGGTGGCGGAAGGTCTCCCAAACACCCAAGCTGTCACCGCCCACCCACCCGAGGATGCAACGGGGGGAATTAAATCACCCCTGAAAAGATGGCCTAGCCGTCTTTTGGGGGGTCAAAAAAAAATAAGGCCCAGCCTTATAATGTGAGAAACACGGTAGGTATGAGCCATTTACTTCTCAGCATGCATTCACTTCAGCATGCACAGGGTAGGAGAAATTATGGGCCCCTCTTTATTGACTGAATATCAAACAGAAGAAACTGCTGAATCTCAAAAAGATTTGCTTTGGACCAAATCTTACTACATTCCCATCCTGTAATGACTGGCAAAACATTTTCAGGAGAAATATTTGTCTATTGCATTCTTGTACAAATCTAACAAAGTAGATTTTTAAACTTCAGTTGTTCTCATGGTTAGTAACTAGTTCATCTTTGCTGAAATTGATTTGGCTACCTTTTTTGACTCCCTCTGGGGATTCTTTAGCTGTAATTTCTATAGCTTCACAATTGCAGGGTATCTTTCTGTTAAGATGCAAACTAGATGCAGAATCCAATATTGGGGCTCAAAGGAGGATTTGGTTTTCAACGATCATTTAGAAGGCCTCTTTAGTGTAATGAATCAAAATAAACAATACTGTCAGCAGTTGCAAACGTAATTGCTTATCTGTTTGTCAGTGGAAATGCGTCAGTTGGATGTTCATGGAGACATAAAAATATAGTAACTGCACTGGCTAAATCAAACAGAGCTCTGGAACTGATTATCTTTACCTTTCAGAAACGTAGGCATTGCCTAGCACTTTGTGGGATTTAATCTTTACCAGTTCAAACTATTATAATTCAGAGGCGTTTAAATTCTAACTGTTAAATGCAAAAGCGAGAGTGACTCACATATTATGAATGAAGCCTGTCACATGTTGTGTTCTGTACAAGTTAGTCTGCATAAATGAATTGTTCTTGCCAATGATAGAATTCTTTCATTACTGATATCCTTTGAGAAGCTATATATCCAGTAAGATGACTTTGCTTTAGTAGGAATTCAATAATGGTTTCCTTCACATTCAGCAAAGTTCTCTTTGCTATCTATAATTTAATATTATATATATTAATTAGCAATAGCATTTAGACTTATATACGGCTTCATAGTGCTTTTACAGCCTTCTGTAAGCAGTTTACAGAGTCAGCATATTGCCCCAGCAATCTGGGTCCATATTTTACCAACCTCCAAAGGATGGAAGACTGAGTCAATCTTGACCTGGTCAGAATTGAACTCCTGGCAATGAGCAGTGAGTCAACCTGCAATACTGCATTCTAAACACTACACTACCATATTAATATAATATTCAGATATATGTGAAGCTTTAATTTTTTTTACAGGCCTTTATCTCTTTTCTTCTTTTGTTTTTAGGGCCAACAGATTTACTTCATAAAACTTGTATACCTCCAGAGCAGCTTTCTCTAACCTGATGTCTTCTAGAGATATTGAACACAACTGTATGGGTTGGGGATGCTGTAAATTGCAATTCCAACTTCCCTAGAAGGCAGCAGACATGATTGTTTTGTGGAAAATTTTATCCAAAAAAGATTGGCTCTGGTTAAGATCTGCATTTTATCGCATTCCCCCCCCAAAATAATAATAATAATAATAATAATAATAATAATAATAATAATAATAA
>BLBF01000005.1:49431463-49453189 GCA_015471245.1 Laticauda colubrina | reverse complement strand
TATCTATCTATCTATCTATCTATCTATCTATCTATCTATCTATCTATTTCCAGGTGTACTATGGGAATTTTAGTCTTAATTTTTAGTTTCAATTTTCCCTATACTCATTTGTTCAGTTTGCTTATTTTTGACAGCAAAGATTCTGTTTGATAAGTTTCCATTTATATAAATTAAACCTGATAGTACTATTTCTGACTGGCTTAACAGCACATATATCCCACATATATATGTGCTTCTGATTTCTACTAATGTTATTACTTCTAAATTTCATTTAGAAATATTACAGATCCTTGCTTTGTGATCATTTGAAGTTATGACAGATGTCCCCAGAACTAATCACTACCCAGTTCCAAAATTCTGGCAGTTGCAGCCTGTCCTCCTCCCTCTTGGTATCTGCAATTTTCAGTGTTTTTTGCCATTTTTCAGGGTGTACTTCCATTTTCTGGCAAATTGAAGAAAACTGGTTCACTTAACAACTGTGGCGCTCACTTAACAACCACTGCAGTAAAGGTCATCAAACTGGGCACAGTCTCATGGTGACTCACCTAACAACTGTCACAACTGACGACCATCATTCCAGGCTCAATTACATTCATAAGTTAAGGACTACCTGTATGCATTTTGGATGATGAGAATATTCAGTCAGAGCAATAGCTATAGCAATAGCACTTAGACTTATGTACCACTTATATACCACTTCACAGTGCCCTAAAGCCCTCTCTAAACAGTTTACAGAGTCAGCATATTGCCCCTAACAATCTGGCTCCTCATTTTACCAAAGGATAGAAGGCTGAGTCAACCTTGAGTCAGTCAGCAAAAGTATCTGCAGTACTGCATTCTACCCATTGCACCACCGCAGCTCCTAAATTATGCAGCCTAAATTAATTTACTTTAAACTATAACACACATTTTTGCCATTTCACATACATTTTAAACCATGCTTAATTTTAATGAAGATTTCATGAAACAAATTAGCCAATCAAAGTTTCAGATTCATGTGTTTTAAATATTTTAGTTCAAAGTTAATCAGAATTGATAGGAATTTGACGTAACATTTTCCAAACTTCCCTTCAACCTTCTGCTGGAGAAAAGAGACTGAATAGAAAAGAGAGTGCTTTGGTAGCTCCATCCTCATAGCAACATAAACTATAGCTTATTGTTAGAATGAAACCCAGATTCTCTGTTGGTTTGCATTTCCAGGAGTTGCTAAAAAAAAAATCATATACAGTAGCAACAACGGTCAATCATTTAAATAGCCCTCTTCACTCCCTATTTTTCTCTCCTCTTACCAGATTCAAGGATATAACATCATTTGCTGGGATTGAATTATTTTAATGTCATATTCTAGGTTTGAAGCTACCAAACCTCATAGCAAGTCTTGACAGCTTACAATGAAGTATACAATAATAACTTACATCAAAGAAAATAAGATACAGCTGACTGGAGATGCAACCCAGAACATTAAAAGACACACACACCCCAAACCAAACCAAATCCACAACCAAACAAGGAGCTCAACCACCATCCTAACCCAAGGCCTGAGAGAATAATCATATTTCATCAGGTTGTGTAGGTGGGAGCAGATCTCCAGAGAATTCCATTCAAAATTCTATCATTCAAAAGGGCACCATCCATCGCTGAGATGGCATGCTTCCTTTCTCTTTCTCTTGTAAAATGGCTTAATCTCGTATTGTAGGTTTGAAGCTGCCCAACTCCATAACAATTCTAATGAACAATTCAAATGAACTAAAGTTACAATAAAAGGATCTGAAGCATGCTCACTCCAGTTGATCTTACCTTTGAGATCAAAACATATGGAGATGGGTGTTCCCTTAAGCCCACATTGGGTTGCTAGTATTTGCATCTGCCTTTGGAAACTAAGAATGGTCCTTGGTTTTCCATCCCTCAAAGCTTCTACTCAAAAGAGGCCATCAGGTTAGAATTTATCTGTATTTTAAAAGTTCATTCAAAGGATTCCTTTTTAAAAGTTCTTTAAAGACTGTGTTGGGAATTGGTTTTAGACACTTTGTGTGTGTGTGTGTGTGTATTTGTGTGTATGCACTAGCTCCTACTGATAAACAGCACCTCTGTTTTCATTACTCTGTTGTAGTTTGCTTAAAAGAGAAGGTCTCTTTTATATTTAGAGACCTTCATGACTCCTTGCCTTCCATCTTCCATTTAGTGTCCATTCCAGGACAATTCACTGAGCTTTCAGATCACCGACTGTCTTCTCTGTACAGATATACAGTCTTTACGTGACATCTCTGGATAGCTTTGGGGGCTCTGTGGTCTACACTTTAAAACAACTAGAGCACAATTGAAAGCCTCTCAACTCAATTTAATTCTTGCTCCTCTTGGGTGCCTGAAAATATATGCTAGGAAA
Source organism: Laticauda colubrina (assembly GCA_015471245.1). Taxonomy (NCBI): domain Eukaryota; kingdom Metazoa; phylum Chordata; class Lepidosauria; order Squamata; family Elapidae; genus Laticauda; species Laticauda colubrina. The sequence goes on along the minus strand of BLBF01000005.1, from coordinate 49,450,806 downwards.
TCAGTGATGCAGATGATCATACTTGTAGGCTACTTATTTAGCAAATGACATGTTTTGGTAAAGCATTAGCCTTTTTTTAACCAGATTCTGCAAACAGAAAGCTGTAAGAGAAAAGAAGCCTGTTTGTTTGCAAATACTATCAGCATGGCATCTTGTACATTTCTGTTTGACACTGCCAGACTCCCCAAAAGGCAGCTCCTTCAAAGTGAGTTTTAGAGTCAGTCCCCTTATATTAAAGAATACATTAAGACATTTTTGTGATTTACAAAATTCCATGCATGGAATATATTATATTCTATGATTTAAAGGCTGAATAAATAACCATCATGAATAAAGAATGATAGAATCCATGCCATCTGCCATACAAAAAGACATCTTCCTGAAAACATCTTGAGCTTTGTAATTGTAGATAAGGGAAGAAAGTACAGTGCAAGGGAGTCCACCTGAAACTGAATAGGGAGAAGTTCTTTTGATGGATTGGCTCAGCAAAAAAAGGGAAGGGAAGGGAAGAGAAGGGGAGGGAAGGGAAGGGAAGGGAAGGGAAGGGAAGGGAAGGGAAGGGAAGGAAGAAAATTGATATGAGAAATCCTTTTAAGTTGCACTCTGATTAAAGCATCTATAACTACATATTTCTCGATGTCAGCTTTATATTAATGCTGTTTAATGGAGAAGCAAGTCTATTTTTTTCTGAATAGAACCACATCTCTACATTCACTATCAGAACCTGCATGATGAATGGGGTTGAAGCAAGGAATAATAAGGACAACAATTTCTTCGATACCTTTTTCTCTGTCCATGAAGCAGAAGTCTGCAGGAAAGGAACAGATAGTCCCTGACTTGATGTATGCCAGAGAACATTTGAAATTAAGTCATGAAACCAGTTTATTATTCCTGGTATTTCTGTTGCTGTCATTTCAATAGTGCCCCATTTATTGTTCCTGTTATTTTAATGTAAACTGTCTGGTGCCTCGAGCCTGTAAGATTTGAGACAATGAATAAATTGCATAACTGCAATTGCAAATTGCATAAAGCTAATCCAAGGGCTGTGTGTAGCCCAAGGAAGGCAGATTTTCCATCCCATACACTTATGACACACACAAGCACACAATTCTCTTATATTGCACATGTACATGAAGCATACTCTTAGTTTCTTTGTTACGATGAGGCTGTAATTGTAACATCCATTATAACTGCCTAAGCAGACCAAAACAGCAGGGTTGTCGAAACAAATTTAAAATAGTTAATGATCTCAGAAGAATTATCTTTAAATTTGGCAAACGTTATAGCTGTGAATGGTTCTCAAGTGATTTAGAAGAAATATTTTAGACCTCTTCATTATTTGCTGAGACAGGATGACTTTTTTCAGAATTGTGTATGAGGCTGAAAAAAAAAAAATAGATCCATTTTAAAAAGATAGATTCTCTCTCTCTCTCTCTCTCTCTCACACACACACACACACACACACACACACACACTTAAACACACACAAACATTTTGCATCATAACAGCTTATCCTGAATTCCTAACAGATGTGTGCAGATTTCCCCCCCCCCCCCCCCAAAAAAAAAGAACCCTCTTTCTATAAGAATAATACCAGCTCCTTTGAGTCTGTAGACTGTCCTCTTCCTTTTGAAATTCTGGAGCACAGAACATTTATGGAAACATGCTTGTCACTTTTCTTTTAAATGAGAAGCCAAAAAATGGGAAGTCCTCCTTTTGTAGATGCTTATAGAATTTTAGTTCAAAGCCTCAACAGAGATTCAGGGTGATGGCAGAGGTTATATCAAAACAGAGAAAAGAGAGACAGAAGTGAATTGCTTCCATTGTAATATCTCAAGGGGGCTGTACTGTAGCAGCCTGCTGAATGAAATGAGGGTGACCCTCCATCTTGCAATAAATACATCAAAAGCTTTTTCCCCTTCTCTCTGCCTCTAGATGAGTTCTGTTCATTTCATTTATTCTCAAGTTGCTTGAGAATTTTTCCTTCAATTTATCTTGAGTGTTTCAAACTTATTTTTTTTAATGTTTGTGTCTATGTGTGTGTAGGGTGTGTGTGCTACTAGTGTTGTTGCTTTATTATTACATATCTTCCCCATCATGCTCGAGCCTTCCTGGCTAATCCATACTTCCCAGGAAAAGGAATTCCTTTATAACCTCCTCCTTTGGGACTTATAATGGAAAGGTGCAAATGGCTGGAGAATTTTTATGCATTAACAGCAGAATACTAAACCCACTGTCCCAAAAGTCAGGTTGAGAAATGCTCCTTGGTATCTAAAGCCTTTCTCTATTTTGTAAGAAAAGAGAATAATGTACTGATCCAGTAAACTTCATGAAATAGCTAGTCCTTAGAGAAGCACATATTTACCTCATCCGGGTATTACAATAGGTAGTTTCTCTGCTGAGTTTCTGAATTATACTTTTAGTAGTTTCCAAAAGCCCTGGTTTAGCTCTTCTTAATGAGGGATCTGAATTTACTTGCTATTTTTATTTTATCATATTATTTATTTATTTATTTGATTTGTCAATCACTTACACGATAATAGATATAAGAATAAACCTGAGTATGAATACAGGAAATAGGTATGAATAAATGGGGACAATAGGACAGGAATGGTAGGCATGATTGTGCGCTTATACACACCCCTTACAGACATCTTAGGAATGGGATAAGGTCTATAGTGGATAGTTTAAAGGTAAAGGAGTGGAGGTTTGAGGATGTAACAACAGAGTATTCTAGGTATTGACCACTCTGTTGCTGAAGTTGTACTTTCCGCAATCAAGTTTGGAGCAGTTTACATTGAGTTTGTATCTTTGTGTGCTCTTGTATTGTTGCCATTGAAGCTGAAGTAGTCATTGACTGGTGGGGCATTGTAGCAGATAATTTTGTGTACTATACTTAAGTCCAACTGTAGATGGCATAATTTTAGGTTGTCCAAGCACAAAATCTCAAGCCTGGTGGTGTAGGGTATTCTGCTGTGAGCAGAAGAGTGTAGTACTCTTCTTGTGAAATACTTCTGGACTTGCTCAATTGTATAAATGTTCGATATACAGTGCAGATTTCAGACTGATGAGCTGTATTCACATATTAATCTAGCAACGGTTTTGTATGTCCTAGTTAGCAATTCAGTATTACCGGAGGAGAAGCTTCATAAGATTAGATTAACAACTCTTAAAGCCTTTTTGGCAATGCTGTTGTAGTGAGTTCTGGCACTTAGGTTGTTGATATGAGTACCCCAAGGTCCTTGACAAAGTGAAGGTCATCAATTAGGTCATATCCGCCTAGCTTGCATTTGGTGTACTGATTTCTTTTACCGATGTGGGGGACAGAGCATTTGTTGGTCGAGATTTGGAATTGCCAATTGTTTGACCATTCAGACACATAATCAAAGTCACTTTGAAGGATGGTAGCATTGTCGGTGGTGTTGAATAGTTTTACTCCATCAGCAAAGAGGACACATTTGCTTATAAGGTGATCACAAAGGTTATTTATGTAGTGCATAAAGAGTGTGGGTCCTAGAAGGCTGCCTTGGGGGACACCACTGTTAATTATTCCTGAACATACCTACTATTCCTGTCTCCTACTTTCTCCACAACAACTCTGTGAGTTGACCTGGCTGGCAGATGTCTCTGGCTGTGATATTATCAGATAGTGTCAACACTAGGAATGGAGAGAGGATGGATTTCAGAAAGGAGTCTTCTTAATTCAGAAACAGTCAAAATTACAGTATAACTGTTACAAATGAAACTTCTTGATCAGAACACACCTCAGTGTGTATTAACAAATCCTTCAGGTGTGCAACTATGCCCCGGTTATTCTTCAAAAATGTTTGACTCATCCTGTGTAGCCTTTGAACTTTCTATGGAAGATAATATACGTGTAGCTGTTTTCCTTCATTTGGTGCCTTCAAGGACCATGCAGAAACCTGCTATGACTCAGTGTCCCAGTTACATTACCAGTGTTATGCCCAACTGGTGTCATTTATGTGTTGAGTTAACTCTCTTCCCTAACTTCTCTATAATAACTTTCAAACAAGCACTAGTAGAATAGCAACATGGTAATTTCATCAACTTCCTTCAAACCAGGGGCAGACTTTCACTCTGTAAAAGACCTCCAAGGAATCAGTAAACAATATCACCACATCAAGGGAACACGCTATGCAAAATGGTTGGAAAAATGTTTGAATGATGATGGAATTTGTGGATAGAAAATGGGATGGCTTGGGTTTTGAGGTATTGCTATGGGGCACATCAATTGCTGAGGGGTGCATAAGGCTCACTGATTATTGATTCCTCCCCTAACGAATTGGCTTGTGAATTCATAAATATCCTGGATCATTAGCTGTGGCTCCAGTTTTTAGTGCAAGCTCATAGCTAATTACTTGTATTACCTTCTTACACATTCCATTAACTTATCAAAAAACAATGCAACTCCCACTTCTTCCCACTATCGTTTTTTCATCAAAGAAGATACTTCCTCACAGGAGCCAAGGAAAGACAGCAAACAGATTAGATGGAATGAATGTAATATGAATGAACTAGAGAAAGGCCCAGTAGAGCTTTTCTCTGCAGTTGAGCGAGCGAATTGCAAGCTGGTTGAATACAAATCAAGAGATGAAGAATTGCAAGAGGCAGCAGACTGGTTATTCTTGGCTGCCAGCAAATCATTTAAGGGGCAGTTGGAGAAAATCCAATTCTTGTTCTCTGTTTCACCTCTTAAAAAAAAAAAGATTGTCAATGTACTGGGAGTATAGATGGGAAAAAGATCTACATCAGGAGCCTTGCGATTCTGAATTAAGCTAAATTTCTTTGAAGAATATCTTAAGTAGTGGGAAAATCTCTTGGCCTTGTTCAGGATGAATGAAAAGATAGTCTTTCAAATTTCCTGTTGATATTAAAAGCTGAAAAGGGAAGGAAGAACAAATTATGTGGAATACATATGACATTTGTCAAAATGTTTAAAACTACAGCATTAAAGATTTTTAAAATTTTTAAAATGCTTAAAGAGCACCTTTCACTGGGCTAATTGAACCTCACTGCTGTATTTAATCTGAAGAACTTAAAACTGACTACTATATCTAATATTGTCTGACTTCAGTCCTTGATAGAATTACACCAGAACCATCTTGTGAAGCTATCTAGAAAACAGTCACTGAAGAAATTGTACTAATGCTGGAATAATCTAATTTTACGTTCTTTGCATGAACGTTTTCTGAAACATTTTAAAAAGTAAGTGCTGAAGAATCCACAACCCAATGGCTAGTAGCTTTTCGTCACTCATTCTACTTATTTTGAGGCATATTTCTCTCATGCGCCACCCTTATTGCTTTCAGTAACTGATCTTTTACTTCATTCTATCACATTTCTATGATTCAAGCCTATTTACTTTAACATGCACTTTCTCAGAGTCAGCCAAGATGAAAGAAACTATAGGTAGTTCTTTTAATTTATGGCCATTCCATTAAAAACCATTCAAATTTACACTGGCACTGAAAAATATGACTTAAAACCAATGCTCGCTCTTATGGCTATTGCATCCCTACTGTCATGTGATCAAAATTAATGATTGTGGGCCACCAACATGTATTTCCAACAATTGCAAAGTTCTCTCTCCCTCCCTCCCTCCTTCCCTCCCTCCCTCCCTGTCTCTGTCTGTCTGTCTCTCTCTCTCCCTCTCTCTCTCTCTCTCTGTGTCAGGGTCAGGGTCACGTGATTGCCACTTGCAACCTTCCTAAAGGGCTTCCAACAAGCAGTCAATACAGGAAGCTAGATTTGCTTAACAACCATGGTGATTCAGTCAATGATTATGGCTTCCTAAACTTTGTTCATAGTTGCCTCTTTCATTCTTCCAGTTAGAATCCTGGCAAATACTTTCCCAGGCATAGGTAACAAACTCCTTCCCTGTAGTTTTGACATTCATTTTTTTAAATGTTCTCCTGTTTAGAGGAACTGAATAACAGAATAATAGAATAACAAAGTTGGAAAAGACAATGAAATTCTTCTAATCCAAACCCTTGCTCAAGCAAGAAAGTCTATACCATTTCAGACAAATGGTTGTCTAATCTCTTAAAAACTTCTAGTGTTGGAGCATTTACAATTACTGGAGGAAAGTCGTTTCACTGATTAATTGTTTTGTCAGGAAATTTCTCCTCAGTTCTAGGTTGCTTCTCTCCTTGATTAGTTTCCATCTATTGCCTCTTGTCCTGCCTTCAGGTACTTTGGAGAATGGCTTGACTCCTTCTTCTTTGTGGAAGCTTCTTAAATATTGGAATGCTATTATCATGTCATCCCTAAACCTTCCCTTTCATGAGACCAGACATACACAAATTCTGCAATTGTTCTTCATATGTTTTAGCCTTCAGTTCCCTAATCATCTTTGTTGCTCTTCTCTGCATTCTTCCAAGTGTCTCAATATCTTTTTTAAAATGTGGCAACAAAAACTGGATGAAATATAATAACAGTATTTCTCTAGTCATAAAGTGCGTAGATCAAAAAAATTGCACTGGTACTCCATAAATGAATCTGTTTAAATCTTTCTCCATTCACACCCATTATGTTATTCTTCTATTCACCATTCCCACAATATTCATTACTTCCTTTTCATTCTTATTTCTTGCATGCTTACATTTGTAAAACCACTTTTCATTTCACTCATTGACATATGACTGTCATACCCACACCCGACTCTAAAATAGTCTTTCAAGCTTTCCTTCACTTCACTTTCACGTGTCTTGTTCTTAATTCCAGTCATTCTCTTGGAGGATCCTCATTTAAAGCTTTCCACATAGTTCCCCCCAAAATATTTTTATTTCTATAATAACCATTCTGCATTTTCTTTGCCTTTGTTAAATTCAGCTGTTCTTTGGCCTTTCACAACTTCTTTTGCAATTATCTTTTTTTTTTCTTGATATATACAGTATCATTCGTGTAGCAATCATTCTCCTATATAATAGGGTTTTTTTGTTTTCCCTTCATAATTCTACCAAGTAATTTTTTCATACTTATTTGCATAATGCTCTATAATTAACTTGATATTTTCACAATGTTCATTGTAACACCTTTCCTACATCTATGCTCTATTCATTATTTGGAGAGAGATGTCTAATAGTAATTTTTCATACATAACAAAGGCCTTATTTTCCTTAACATTTACACTTGTTTCATTTCCTTTTTTCTTTTCCTTTCCTCTTTCTTTTATGTCCTTATATTTCCAAAACGCATTTTTGATACTACCAGAAAATGGTTGCATTCAGAATTGCTGCTCACTCTTGTATCCTTCAAGTATTCTTTTACTCTTTCATGGAAAAAAGGAAATCAGTCATGCTTTGCAATTAAATCCTTTTCCGTATATATGTTCAAGTGGATTTGTCCTAACTCCAATATTTGAAACATACATTTTTAAGCAGAATCCTTTTTTTTAAAAAAAATGTATCAATTTCAGAAAAGGATAAAATACAAAAAAGAGAGGTAAAAATGGAGTTGTTTGGGAAAAGAAAGATTACAGAAAAAGCAAAATCAGGAGTGCAAAGAGAAAGAAAAAGAAGAGAAAAAGGAAATTACCAAAAAAAAAGGAATAACTTCTATTTTCCTTAGTATAAATACAAATATAAAATAGATTGGCCTCTTGCTGTAAAACCAATAATGATACACATTATTTCTAGAATTATAAACAGTTCTAATTGTCAAATCCCCAAATTTTCATTTTTTTTTACTCTAGCAAGAAATGCAACAGTTGTTTCCAAGTTAAAACAATATTAAAGTCTTTTCTTTACTCAGAGTAGTCAGTTTTGTAACGTCAGCCAATCCATTCTTTCATTGTAGACATTTGTAAATCCTTCCATCTCTTCACACAAAAATCTCACTGCTATTGTCAAGCATAGAAATAAAGTCTCATATTTTTCTGGTGCCATTTCCTGCTTATCTGGATGTTGGCTGCTGGAGAGGATATGTTCTGATCATTTCGTTTCCTTCTTAGGTTTCTTATTCTCTCTTTCAGATGGCAAGTTAACATGATTCATTTTCTATTTATCCATTGATGACTGATTTGTCTGAATGCCAAACTTCCATATTGTTTTGGAATTTTGCTTAATTTTCCAATTCAAATTATGATTGAATCTCTCTCCCTCTGTTATGAGATAAAGAACTTTTCAATGTGATTCTTCTAACTGCTAGTTGATGCTCATGGATTTGCCTATAAGTGTTGAACCTTATGATTCTTGATGAATGTATCTTTTCTTTTATGTACACTGAGAGCATATGCACCAAGACAAGTTCCTTGTATGTCCTATCACACCTGGCCAATAAAGAATTATATTCTATTGTACTAGTCTTCTGCCTGTCTGTCCTACATAATGGCTGTTATAATCCTTACCATGTATGCTTCTAAAGAAAGGATGTCAAACTTGCGATGACAAGTTGTCGTCATGTGATGTATCACAACTCCCCCCCCCTTTGCTAAATCTGGATGGGCATGGGCAGCATGTGATGCATCCTGCCCATGGGCTGAGTTTGACACCCCTGTTCTAAAGGACTCCTGCTTTTTCTTCCTGGGCTATAATATATTTTAATTAATTCAAGATATTTTTGTAGGTCTTTACTGGGTTTGTTTGCTACAATGATCCATGTGGGTGTAATAATCTGTTATTGTTCCTGAGATACTAATTCTTCCTGAGATGGTTTCTAGCTGTTTCTCACTATTTGCTGGCTCAACTCTGTTTTTCTATTTCACACTGTGTGGTTAGTATCATCTTTATATAAAATGAGCTCTGCAAAATTCAGAATTCAGAAAGATTTTTTATTTGGCTCTTGCCTGCTTTCAAAAGCATGAGATATTCCAATGGACTATTTTTGCCTGTTCTGTAGAACCATTCCAGTTGAACTGCAGTTCAAACCCTTTAATGGGAATCAGTTAATTGGTTTTTTGGAAAAGGAAATAAGAGGAACTTTAGAGAAACACACTATATGGAAGGAACAAATAAGGAAAGGGGGAAATCTAGGTGTAGATTTTGAGCGTTTTATCAAAAATATTCACAGCAATTATATTATGTTCCCTCCTGATGGCTGGAGTACTGCTTGGTAACACAAACATCTGAGATAGAAAGAAGGAAGATGGGATGTTTCCCTTTTGTTCCCTGTGCTACTGAAATCCTGGTGATTGAATGAACCACGAGGTATTTTTATAATAGTATTTTTCTTTAGTGAGCCATTAGGAATATCTAGCATTTTAGCAATGATATCCATCACTTGCTCAAGTTCTGTAATGCAAGTGGTTTGCTTTAACTGTTTATCCATTTGCTCTTTGCTTTGCTGTTTGGTTTAAAGCCAGTGTCAAAAAAATGTAATCTCTGGTTGCTGAATAAATAGAAGATACATCTTTCTCCTAATCCTGTTTGCTTTGTGGTTAGGTGTAAGTACAAGAAAGCTTTTATTCCCATCCATTGGGAAGCCTGTGACGTTTTCTTGCAGATTTGTATATGAAAATAAATTAAGTCATCAGTATGTACTTGAGGAAGTGTAGCAGACAGTTATTTAACAAGGAAAGCATAAATTGTGTCAGCTTTGTAATCAGAAATTGCTTCTATTAATCTAGCAAAAATATAGCTAAGGCTCTTTCCCTTTATTGCACATCTAGAGGGGTAAGAAGAAAGCTAACCCTACATGATGCAAAATGCCTCTGCATCTAAAACCAGGCATTCAAAGTTAGAGAACAGACTTCCAAATAACTTACAAATAAATTAACATTGTAATTTTTTCTTTGATTACAGCAGCTCTAATTTGAAGGCTGGTACAACCAACTCGTTTTGGAAATATATTGTCCAAGCAAACAATCTAATACAGTATTGTTTTGTACAGTGAGATCTGCAAATAGTAAAAAACAACAACCTCAAGGTGTCAGCTGTGACAATCTTAATAATGGCCACCCTCTTGCCTTTTTTTGACCACCTCCAGAGATAGATGCCCTTAGTTTTGCTTCATATTTTAATCAGGCTGCATAGAGCAAGCAGAAGATCACTAAAAATGAAATGATAGAAGCCACTTTGCAATTGGAGGGCGGAGAAAAGTTGAGAGACTTAAATGGTACATTGGAACGTATATTTTGTTGTCCATTTTCACTTATTCTATTTTTAAAAGCAAATATTCTTCATTCTTTTCAATAGATCTATCTGCAGCTGATATTTAGTGTCTGTCATGCCCCTGTTGGAATCTGAAACCGAGGGAGAGGTGGAACAGCTGACAGGGAGTGGGAGTGTGGCTCCGGTAGCTGTGGAGGAAACTGGGGAAGGGCACAGTCTGGCTGGGAATTCAGAGAAAGACCCAGGCCCAACCCCTCTTCATCCTAGAGCATGCAGGGAGGAACGGATAAGGAAGCAATGTGGGTTACAGGGGAGAAAAAGTCCCTGATTCCCTTCATTAACTGCAGCTGGGAAAACAGGATAATGAGGGTGTTTGCGCACAGCTCCTTGCTGGAGGCAAAGCGTGAATTATTTTGCTTTGTCAAGTCTTATCTGAGTTTTGATGTCTTCCCAACTGCGTGTGTTTCGTTATCTTTTGAAGCCTTCAATTCCTTATCCTGCCCTTTCTCGTTAATTGCTGCAGTATGGTTTGTGCTGGTTTTTATTTATAATTTATATGTACTTTGGGTTTGGACTGAATTTCTTCCCTTTAAAAAACTGTTCCTGGGAGAGTTTTTTCTCCAGCCAATGATAACTGGACATTGGGGCCAAGTTGGAGGTATTAAAGGCCCTGTCACACTGCCCAACGGATGCAAAACATTAGTAAAAAGGACACAATGGACAAGAAAAATGTTCCATCCGTTGTTATCCGCTCTCAAAAGGGGCAAAAATTTGCATAACCGGAGCGGAAAACAGGGAAAGGAATGGACGCGGGGAGGACGCAGAGCGGATGGAAAGCGGATGCGGAATGGAAGCCCAGCGGATGGGAGTGGATGGCATATCCGCTAGACTTCCGGGGGACCTCAGCAAAGCGGACGTGGAATGGATACAGCGGATGCACAGCGGATGCACAGTGAATGAAGCAGATGCAGAGCGGAAGCCTAGCAGATGCACAGCGGAAGCCTAGCATTAATTGCACATGCGGGGGGGATTTATTGCATCAGCCCCGCGGATATAAAGGGAAGCAGCTCACACGTGGCCAGCATTCAGAGGAAAGACCTGCTGCCGGATACATCGAGTCCTTGCCTGCCCTGCCTGCATGCCTGGCTGCAAGCCTTCCTGCCAGCCTGCCTCCCAGCCTGCCCCCCAGCCTCCTGGCCAGCCTCCCTGCCAGCCTTGGTCTCTGCCTGCCTGCCAGCCTTGCTGCCAGCCTGCCTTCCAGCCTTACTGCCAGCCAGTCTGCCTGCCAGCCTTGGTGCCTGCCTGCCTGCCTGCCTTCCTGCCAGGCTTCCTGCCAGGCTTCGTGCCAGGCTTCTTGCCAGCCTTGGTGCCTGCCTGCCTGCCAGCCTTGGTGCCTGGCTGCCTGCCAGGCTTCCTGCCAGCCTTGGTGCCAGCCTTCCTGCCAGCCTTGGTGCCTGCCAGCCTCCCTGCCAGCCTCCCTGCCAGCCAGCGACCCCACAACCATGGGGAAGAAGCAAAAGCCTCAGCAATCTGCCACCATCCCTGGCAAGAGGGACAGGGCCACCCTCCCGCCCCCTGTCCCTGACTCTGCTTCTGTTGGGGCTTCTGCTGCTCGGGCTCACTCTTCTGGTGATGGAGCTTCTGCTGGCACTGCTCCTGGTGCTGATGCTTCTGCTGGTGCTTACTCTGCTGGTGCTGCTCCTGGCGGTGGTGCTTCTGCTCGTGCTTACTCTGCTGGTGCTGCTCCTGGCGGTGGTGCTTCTGCTGGTGCTTACTCTGCTGAAGCTGCTCCTGGCAGTGGTGCTTCTACTCGTGCTTACTCTGCTGAAGCTGCTCCTGGCAGTGGTGCTTCTGCTCGTGCTTACTCTACTGAAGCTGCTCCTGGCGGTGGTGCTTCTGTTCGTGCTTACTCTGCTGAAGCTGCTCCTCGTCCTGCTGGTCCTGCTGGTCCTGCTAGTCCTGCTCGTGCTCCTGGACTTGCTCGTCCTGCTCATGCTTCTGGTCTTGCTCTTCCTGCTCGTCCTGCTCGTGCTCCTGGTCCTGCTCGTGCTCCTGGTCTTGCTGGCGCTGCTGGTGCTTACTCTGCTGCTGCTGATCCTGGTCCTGCTGATCCTGGTCCTGCTGATCCTGGTCCTGCTGGTGCTGGTGCTGCTGCTGCTGCTGTTGATCCTGCTGGTGCTGGTGCTGGTGCTGGTGCTGGTGCTGCTGCTGCTGCTGATGATGATGATCCTGCTGCTGCTGCTGCTGCTGCTGATGATGATGATGATTATGATCCTGCTGGTGATGATGATGATGATGATCCTGCTGGTGCTGCTGCTGGTGGTGGTGTGGAGGAGCAGCCCCTACCACCTGGGAGCCCCTCTGATGAGGGCCCATCTGGTCCTGCCAAAGGGAGGAAGAGGCGTATGCAACAACGGGAGAGGAGGCAATACTCCATTGAGGAGGAACACGAGGATGAGGTGCTGGAGCGGCTGAGAGAGAATGACTATCTGTGGCAGAAGGGACACCGGCTGTACAGGGACACCAAAAGGAAGCAGGTTGCTTGGAGAGAGAAGGCGGAGAGTATGGGTTACACTTCGGAGGTTCTCCTCGGCTGGTGGAAGCATGTGCATACCTGGTACGGGAAGCTGCACCTGAAGAAATCTGGCCAGGCCACGGTTAAGCTGACGGACAGAGAGACCTACGTCATGGCCAAGTGCAGGTTCCTGGAGGGTGAGATCCGCCACCGAGGAGCACCAGCAGCCCCTCTCACTACCCTCTCTCTCCGGCAGCCTGCTGAGAGCCAGTCCTCTTCCGGCCGAGAGTCAGTTCCTGTCTCCAGACAGGTTTCTGTGGAGCATGCCACAGCGGAGAACCCGCGGACAGGTGTTGTAACCATGGTGGAGCGCGTGGAGGACTCCCTGGTGCGGTGGGAGAAAGGAGATGGCATGTCCACCACAGCCCTACCCGCATCCACCCCCAGCTCCACCTCCACAGAAAGGCAGAGAGCCAGACAGCAGGAGGGGCAGAGGCACACTGTCCTGCTGGAGATCAGGGACACCATCCGAACCAGCATAAATCTCCTCTCTCAGCTAGTCCACACCAACTCCTCATCCTCCAACCGCAAGCCCTTCCTCACCTATGTCAACCAGACCCTCGTGGACATAGTGGAACCCCAGTACCAGGTGGTGAAGGACCGGATCACCAAGCTGCTCCACAACCCTCCAGATCCACAGGAACCTGCTCCCACCCAGTCCAGGTCTGCTCCTCAATCCCAGGTGATGTCCCTCCCAGTGCAAGGCTTTCCACAGCCCCTCACCTACCAGGGCTACGGCTACCAGGAGGTCCAGCAGCAGAGGCAGCAGCCCTTCCCAGTCCAGGCACAGAGTCATCGGACGACACCATTGCCACCGGTTCCACTGATGCCACCGATGCCACCCATGACACTGATGCCACCGATGACAACGATGCCACCCACAACAATGATGCCACCCACGCCACCGATGCCACCAATGCCAGTCCTCACCCAGCTGCAGACCAGACAGCCCCACTACACTGCTCCTTCCTCCACCCCACAGCCAAGCCCGGCCTCAGTACATCTGTCGTCGGTACTGGTGCTGACACCCCATGCCATGGAGGAAGGAGCTCTCAACATCACGGGTCTGAGCCAGCTGTCCGAGAGCTTTCTCACCACACCATCACCTGTTGTCCTCTCAGGGCCAGGCACCCCAGTGGGGCTTCAGACCAGCACTCCAGCACCAGCCACCTCCACAGCACCTGGACCCTTCACCCCTGAGACTGGGCACACCTCCGAGTGACCAAAAGGAGTGCCAGAGACTGGCTGGCTGGCTACCTGTGGACTTTATTTGGACACTTGACTTGGGTCATTTTTCTTTTACAGCTTGTTGTTCAATAAAGTTTATCTTTGATTCACACACTCGCTTCATTTCTTTTTTTTAATAAAGTCTTGGTGGAAACTTTTAGAAATGGTTTAAGCCTTTGCATGCTTGTGGGATGGGTTAAGATAGCAGTGGGATGGGTTGAGATAGCAGTGGGATGGGCAGGGATACCTTTGGGATGGGTAATAGCTGTAGGATAGATAAACCTCCAGTGCAAGCATAGTGGGACTGGATGGTCCACCCTCCCAGCTGCCATACCTATGGCCCTTTATTATCAATAACAATGTAATCAATCATCCACACATGTCAACATAAACACAACTCTTTATTAAATGCCCTGTTCATTGTAGGGCCACCCAACATACATGGCCCAATCTCATCCGTGTGATGAGACAGGCTGAAGGAAGCATCCATTAATCATCTATCATCCTGTCTTGCCACTCCCCTGCTCCAGCTGGGGAGTTGCACCAGTGTTTCAGGAGATTGCACTGCTTCTTCCCTTCACGTGAGGCTGTGTTGGGGCTTTACACATCCTCAGTGTCTATCAGGTTTTGCCCTTGCCTCTATTCACCAGGCTCCATGTCCCCATTGCTTTGTTGGAGGTCCACGAGCCTGTTCTGCAACACTGGGTAGCGGATGCACATGAGATTGTGCAGGATGCAGCAAGCTTCCACGATCCTCCTCATGGTCTCTGGGCGATGCTGCATGGTGGTGAGAAGTACCTGGAACCTGTTGGCCAGGATGCCAAAGGCGTTCTCCACCACCCGCCTTGCCCTGGAAAGCCTGTAGTTGAAGATCCTCTCTTCACGGGTGAGAAGTCTGGAGGTGTAGGGCTTCATGAGGTAGGTTCTGAGGGAGAAGGCGTCATCCCCCACGATGAAGTAGGGCACACCTTGTGTGTCGTTGGGCAGGGGGTCTGGATCTGGGAAGCCCATGATGAGGTTGTGTTCCAGCCCCTCCTTGAGGTCACTGGCGTTTTCTTGAACAATATAGTCCCGAAAAGAGTTGATTGCATCATTTAAAAACCACCATATTGAAAGGTCAGGCTGGACGATGAGAAACTGGATTCTATGGGGGATGTGATTATGAATATGTTTTTCGCACTGAGTTTTACAATCCAGTATTTGCATTCTGAAGTGATAAAACTCAGCCACTGAATGTGGAGATTGTCAGATTTATCAGTAGGCCAGATTTCGTTCTTTTCTCTCATGAAAAAAAAAAAACAACAACCAGGGCCACTGAAAAATTGCCCCTCTCTGTCTCTGAAGCCCCTGTCACACAGCATCCGTTGGTTAACGTGATCCATTTGTTCTGTACTCACTGCCTCCGTTTTTCATCCTCTCTATCCGTCCAGCATCCGTCTTCTGAGATTTCATCCGCTCAAAAAGATTTGAGCTGCACAAAACTTTTTCAGTGGAAAATGTATCCAACACGTCCATTCTGCATCCGCAACACATACGCATCCGTGCAACTCAAATCCGCTCCAGCAGAAAACGAACACAGGAAGGAAGTGAAACGGATGCAGAATGGATGCGCAGCATTAGTAGCATCGACGGAGAAAGTATGAAAGCGGATGCAGCTCGCATACAAAGCATTAAAACAGAAAAAACGTTTGCATAGGGGACGTATCTTGGATATTTAGGATGTCTGCCGGATGCCTAGAGGATGCAAAAGGACACCGAGCGGAAAACCTATATTTCCTATAAAAAGGGGGAGGAACTCACCTGGATCTCACTTTCAGTCCAGCAGCCCTGCGGTGCAGACCTCTTCAGCCTTCATCTGGTTCTTGCTCTTCCACAGCATCCAGTCATCTCCACCATGGATCGTCACACACTCCTTTTGATAGCCACCATCATTCTACAACAGTGCGAAGCCATCTACTGGCTCTTTCACCTGTTCTACGTGAAGAAAAGGAGGTGGCCAAGAAGTGTCTGGGTCCGAAGATGGATCGGGAGAAGAGCAGAGTACGGACTGAATAACAAGCTGATGGTGGAACTGAGGAACGAAGACCCTTGTGCATTCCAGAACTTCATGAAGATGCTGCCAGCCATGTTTGATGAAGTTGTGGAGCATCTGAGACCCAGGTTGACCAAGCAGAGCACCAACTTCCGGCCCAGCATGGACCCTGGGCTGAAGGTGGCACTGACTCTGCGCTACCTGGCCTCAGGGACCACATACAGGAGCATGCAGTACGGCTGGAGGGTGCCACACAACACCATCAGCATTGTGGTCAGAGAAGTGGTGCAGGCCATCATCGAAGAATACCTGGAGGAGCTCCTCCAGTGCCCCTCCACTGAAGAAGGCTGGAAGAAAGTTGCAGAGCAGTGGTATCAGAAGTGGAACTTACCATACACCATTGGAGCCATAGATGGCAAGCACATGGCCTGCAAAGCTCCAGCCAAGTCAGTGTCCAGTAATTTCAACTACAAGGGCTTCTTCAGCATCATCCTCTTCGCCATGGTCGATGCTCACTACAAGTTCATGTACATCGATGCTTCAGGCAACGGGTCAGCTTCAGATTCCCAGGGATACAACGCCAGTCACCTCAAGGATGGGCTGGAACGCAACCTCATCATGGGCTTCCCAGATGCAGATCCCCTGCCCAACGACACACAAGATGTGCCCTACTTTATTGTGGGGGATGACGCCTTCTCCCTCAGAACCTACCTCATGAAGCCCTACACCTCCAGACTCCTCACCTGTGAAGAGAGGATCTTCAACTACAGGCTGTCTAGGGCAAGGCGGGTGTTGGAGAACGCCTTTGGCATCCTGGCCAACAGGTTCCAGGTACTTCTCACAACTATGCAGCATCGCCCACAGACTGTGAGGAGGATCGTGGAAGCTTGCTGCATCCCACACAATCTCATGCGCACCCGCTACCCAGTGTTGCAGAACAGGCTTGTGGACTTCCAACAAGGCAATGGGGACATGGAGCCTGGTGAATGGAGGCAAGGGTGAAACCTAATAGATACTGTGGATGTGCAAGGCCCCAACACAGCTTCACATGAAGGGAAGAAGCAGCGCAACCTCCTGAAACACTGGTGCAACTCCCCAGCTGGAGCAGTGGAGTGGCAAGACAGGATGATAGATGGTTAATGGATGCTTCCTTCAGCCTGTCTCATCACACTGATGAGATTGGGCCATGTATGTTGAGTGGCCCTACAATGAACAGGGCATTTAATAAAGAGTTGTATTTATGTTGAAATGTGTGGATCAATGCTTAAATTATTATTGATAATAAAGGGCCATATGTGTGGCAGCTGGGAGGGTGGACCATCCAGTCCCACTATGCTTGCACAGCTTTTACCCATCCCAAAAGTATCCCTGCCCATCCCACAGCTATTACACATCCCACAGGTATCCCTGCCCATCCCACTGCTACCCTTACCCATCCCACAGCTATTACCCATCCCAAAGGTATCCCTGCCCATCCCACTGCTATCCCTACCCATCCCACAGCTATTACACATCCCAAAATTATTCCTGTCCATCCCACTGCTATCACTCATCCCACAGGTATCCCTGCCCATCCCACTACTATCTTAACCCATCCCACAAGCATACAAAGGCTTAAACCATTTCTAAAATTTTCCACCAAGACTTTATTAAATAAAATAAATGAAGCAAGTGTGTGAACCAAAGATAATCTTTATTAATAACAAGCTGTAAAGCAAAATGACCCAAGTGTACCAAGCAAAGATAAAGTCAACAGGTAGCCACTCAGTCTCTGGCACTCTTCTTGGTTACTCTGAGGTGTGCCCAGGTGCTGTGGAGGTGGCCGCTGCTGGAGTACTGGTCTGAGGCATCATTGGGGTGCCTGGCCCTGAGAGGACAACAGGGGACGGTGTGTGGAGGAAGCTCTCAGAGAGCTGGCTCAGTCCTGTGATGTTGAGAGCCCCTTCCTCCAGGACATGGGGTGTCATCACCATACCGATGACAGATGTACTGAGGCCGGGCTTGGCTGTGGGGTGGAGGAAGGAGCAGTGTAGTGGGGATGTCTGGTCTGCAGCTGAGCGAGGTGAGGCGTGGGTGGCATCTGTGGAGTGGGTGGCATCTGTGGCATGGGTGGCATCTGTGGCATGGGTGGCATCGGTGGCATGGGTGGCATCAGTGGCATCGTTGGCACCGATGGCGTTCGATGTACCTGTGCCTGGACTGGGAAGGGCTGCCTGTGCTGCTGGAGCTCCTGGTAGCCAAAGCCTTGGTAGGGGAGGGGCTGTGGAAAGCCTTGGAAGGGCAGTGACATCACCTGGGGTGGAGGAGCAGACCTGGACTGGGTGGGAGCAGGTTAAGCTGGGTCTGGAGGGTTGTGAAGAAGACCGGTGATCCTGTCCTTGATCACCTGGTACTTTGATTCGGACATGTTCATGAGGGTCTGGTTGACGTAGGTGAGGAAGGGCTTGCGGTTGGAGGATGGGACGTCGGTGTGTACCAGCTGAGAGAGGAGATCTACACTGTTTCTGATGGTGTCTCTGATCTCCAGCAGGACAGTGTCGCTCTGCCCCTCTGGTCTGCCCCTCTGGTCTGCCTCTCTGCCTGCTTTCTGTGGAGGTGGAGCTGGGGGTGGATGTGGGTTCGTCTCAGGTGGAAGTGCCCTCTCCTTGCTCCCACTGCATCAGGGGGTCCTCCATGTGCTCCGCCAGGGGTAGTGTAGCTGTTGGGGGGGGTCTCCATCGTGGGACGCTCCATGGATACCTGCCTGGACACAGGAGCTGACTCTTGGCCAGAAGAGGACTGGCTCTCTGCGGACTGCCTGAGAGAGAGAGTTGTCAGAGGGGCTGCTCCTTGGTGGCGGATCTCACCCTCCAAGAAGCTGCACTTGGCCATGACGTAGGTTTCTCGGTCCGTCAGCTTGACCGTGGCCTGGCCAGATTTCTTGAGGTGCAACTTCCCATATCAGGTGTGCATGTGCTTCCACCATGCAAGGAGCACCTCCGAAGTGTAGCCCAGGCTCTCCGCCTGCTTCCTTTTGGTGTCTCGATAGAGCCTGTGTCCCTTCCGCCAAAGATACTCGTTCTCCCTCAGCCATTCCAGCACCTCATCCTCATGTTCCTCTTCGATGGAATACTGCCTCCTCTCCTGTTCTCATTCTCACGTATGCTTCTTCCTCCCTTTGGCAGGGCCATCTGGGCCCTCATCAGAGGGGCTTCGAGGTTATAGGGGCTGCTTCTCCACACCAGCAGCAGCAGCAGCAGCAGCAGCAACAACAACAATAGCAGCAAAAGCAGGACACGCAGCACCAGCAGCACCAGCAGGACCAGGATCATTATCAGCAGAGTAAGCACCAGCAGTGCCAGCAGCACCAGCAGCACCAGGATCAGCAGCAGCAGAGTTAGCAGCAGAGTTAGCAGCAGCACCAGCAGCACCAGCAGCACCAGCAGCACCAGCAGCACCA
>BLBF01000005.1:49382878-49410961 GCA_015471245.1 Laticauda colubrina | reverse complement strand
ACCTCAAGGATGGGCTGGAACGCAACCTCATCATGGGCTTCCCAGATGCAGATCCCCTGCCCAACGACACACAAGATGTGCCCTACTTTATTGTGGGGGATGACGCCTTCTCCCTCAGAACCTACCTCATGAAGCCCTACACCTCCAGACTCCTCACCTGTGAAGAGAGGATCTTCAACTACAGGCTGTCTAGGGCAAGGCGGGTGTTGGAGAACGCCTTTGGCATCCTGGCCAACAGGTTCCAGGTACTTCTCACAACTATGCAGCATCGCCCACAGACTGTGAGGAGGATCGTGGAAGCTTGCTGCATCCCACACAATCTCATGCGCACCCGCTACCCAGTGTTGCAGAACAGGCTTGTGGACTTCCAACAAGGCAATGGGGACATGGAGCCTGGTGAATGGAGGCAAGGGTGAAACCTAATAGATACTGTGGATGTGCAAGGCCCCAACACAGCTTCACATGAAGGGAAGAAGCAGCGCAACCTCCTGAAACACTGGTGCAACTCCCCAGCTGGAGCAGTGGAGTGGCAAGACAGGATGATAGATGGTTAATGGATGCTTCCTTCAGCCTGTCTCATCACACTGATGAGATTGGGCCATGTATGTTGAGTGGCCCTACAATGAACAGGGCATTTAATAAAGAGTTGTATTTATGTTGAAATGTGTGGATCAATGCTTAAATTATTATTGATAATAAAGGGCCATATGTGTGGCAGCTGGGAGGGTGGACCATCCAGTCCCACTATGCTTGCACAGCTTTTACCCATCCCAAAAGTATCCCTGCCCATCCCACAGCTATTACACATCCCACAGGTATCCCTGCCCATCCCACTGCTACCCTTACCCATCCCACAGCTATTACCCATCCCAAAGGTATCCCTGCCCATCCCACTGCTATCCCTACCCATCCCACAGCTATTACACATCCCAAAATTATTCCTGTCCATCCCACTGCTATCACTCATCCCACAGGTATCCCTGCCCATCCCACTACTATCTTAACCCATCCCACAAGCATACAAAGGCTTAAACCATTTCTAAAATTTTCCACCAAGACTTTATTAAATAAAATAAATGAAGCAAGTGTGTGAACCAAAGATAATCTTTATTAATAACAAGCTGTAAAGCAAAATGACCCAAGTGTACCAAGCAAAGATAAAGTCAACAGGTAGCCACTCAGTCTCTGGCACTCTTCTTGGTTACTCTGAGGCGTGCCCAGGTGCTGTGGAGGTGGCCGCTGCTGGAGTACTGGTCTGAGGCATCATTGGGGTGCCTGGCCCTGAGAGGACAACAGGGGACGGTGTGTGGAGGAAGCTCTCAGAGAGCTGGCTCAGTCCTGTGATGTTGAGAGCCCCTTCCTCCAGGACATGGGGTGTCATCACCATACCGATGACAGATGTACTGAGGCCGGGCTTGGCTGTGGGGTGGAGGAAGGAGCAGTGTAGTGGGGATGTCTGGTCTGCAGCTGAGCGAGGTGAGGCATGGGTGGCATCTGTGGAGTGGGTGGCATCTGTGGCATGGGTGGCATCTGTGGCATGGGTGGCATCGGTGGCATGGGTGGCATCAGTGGCATCGTTGGCACCGATGGCGTTCGATGTACCTGTGCCTGGACTGGGAAGGGCTGCCTGTGCTGCTGGAGCTCCTGGTAGCCAAAGCCTTGGTAGGGGAGGGGCTGTGGAAAGCCTTGGAAGGGCAGTGACATCACCTGGGGTGGAGGAGCAGACCTGGACTGGGTGGGAGCAGGTTAAGCTGGGTCTGGAGGGTTGTGAAGAAGACCGGTGAACCTGTCCTTGATCACCTGGTACTTTGATTCGGACATGTTCATGAGGGTCTGGTTGACGTAGGTGAGGAAGGGCTTGCGGTTGGAGGATGGGACGTCGGTGTGTACCAGCTGAGAGAGGAGATCTACACTGTTTCTGATGGTGTCTCTGATCTCCAGCAGGACAGTGTCGCTCTGCCCCTCTGGTCTGCCCCTCTGGTCTGCCTCTCTGCCTGCTTTCTGTGGAGGTGGAGCTGGGGGTGGA
The DNA here is from genome assembly GCA_015471245.1 of Laticauda colubrina. Taxonomy (NCBI): domain Eukaryota; kingdom Metazoa; phylum Chordata; class Lepidosauria; order Squamata; family Elapidae; genus Laticauda; species Laticauda colubrina. The sequence continues at coordinate 49,408,935 of BLBF01000005.1, read as the reverse complement.
TGTGGGTTCGTCTCAGGTGGAAGTGCCCTCTCCTTGCTCCCACTGCATCAGGGGGTCCTCCATGTGCTCCGCCAGGGGTAGTGTAGCTGTTGGGGGGGGTCTCCATCGTGGGACGCTCCATGGATACCTGCCTGGACACAGGAGCTGACTCTTGGCCAGAAGAGGACTGGCTCTCTGCGGACTGCCTGAGAGAGAGAGTTGTCAGAGGGGCTGCTCCTTGGTGGCGGATCTCACCCTCCAAGAAGCTGCACTTGGCCATGACGTAGGTCTCTCGGTCCGTCAGCTTGACCGTGGCCTGGCCAGATTTCTTGAGGTGCAACTTCCCATATCAGGTGTGCATGTGCTTCCACCATGCAAGGAGCACCTCCGAAGTGTAGCCCAGGCTCTCCGTCTGCTTCCTTTTGGTGTCTCGATAGAGCCTGTGTCCCTTCCGCCAAAGATACTCGTTCTCCCTCAGCCATTCCAGCACCTCATCCTCATGTTCCTCTTCGATGGAATACTGCCTCCTCTCCTGTTCTCATTCTCACGTATGCTTCTTCCTCCCTTTGGCAGGGCCATCTGGGCCCTCATCAGAGGGGCTTCGAGGTTATAGGGGCTGCTTCTCCACACCAGCAGCAGCAGCAGCAGCAGCAGCAACAACAACAATAGCAGCAAAAGCAGGACACGCAGCACCAGCAGCACCAGCAGGACCAGGATCATTATCAGCAGAGTAAGCACCAGCAGTGCCAGCAGCACCAGCAGCACCAGGATCAGCAGCAGCAGAGTTAGCAGCAGAGTTAGCAGCAGCACCAGCAGCACCAGCAGCACCAGCAGCACCAGCAGCACCAGCAGGACCAACAGCACCAGGAGCACCAGCAGGACCAGTAGCACCAGCAGGAACAGGAGCACCAGCAGGACCAGCAGGACCAGGAGCAGTGCCAGCAGAGTAAGCCCCAGCAGAAGCCCCAGCACCAGAAGCAGCGCCAGCAGAGTAAGCCCCAGCAGAAGCCCCAGCACCAGGAGCAGCGCCAGCAGAAGCTCCAGCACCAGAAGAGTCAGCCCCAGCAGCAGAAGCCCCAGCAGAAGCAGAGTGAGGGCCAGGGGGTGGGATGGTGGCCCTGTCCCTCTTGCCAAGGCTGGCAGCAGATGCCACAGGCTTTCTCTTCTTCCCCATGGTTATTGGTTGCCTGGCTGGCTGGCTGGAGCTGTGTCTGTCAGCAGGTCTTTCCTCTGAATGGTGACCTGCTTGCGAGCTGCTTCCCTTTATATCTGTGGGGCTGACGCAATGCATCCTCCCCACATGCGCAGTGAACGCTTTACATCCGCTAGGCATCCACTAGGCGTCCACTCTGCATCCGCTAGGCATCCGCTAGGCATCCGCTTGGCATCCGCTCTGCATCCGCTATTTCTGCTGCGTGTCCGCTTCACTGTGCTCTCCCAGAAGCCCTGCGGATGTGCCATCTGCTCCCATCCGCTAGGCTTCCATGGAGCATCTGTTTTACATCCTGGCTACATCCTCCCCCTGTCCGTTCCTTTCTGTTGTTGTCCGCTCTGCTTATGCACATTCAGGGCACTTTTGAGAGCGGATAACAATGGATGGAACATTTTCTCGTCCGCTGTGTCCTTTTTACAAACGTTTTGCATCCATCGGCCAATGTGACAGGCCCTTGAGCTGTGCTCTTTGAGCAACCTGTAAACTTTCATTACTTATGTGAACCCAAGAGTGTTCTTAAAAGTTAATTCAACTCGAGAGTCCCTGAGAATATCCATTATTCATAGGCTAATATTTATTTTGATTATATTGATTTTACCTCCACTAAAAGTTAAAAGTTAAGTATTTTTATCTGCAGGCTTTAGAATATGCTGATGTATGACCCGTTCTATACCAGTTTTTATTAGACTGGGGAAAATCAATACATCCTGAGCTTAATGGTTTTAGAATGGAGCCTAAATAAGCAAATTGCTTCTTTGACTACAGTTGTAATAACACGAGAGTTTGAATTTAGATAGTTTCATTCTGCAATTTGTGATTTGATTAGTATGTTCAGAATTTTAAAAACTTGATGTTTTCAAAATATGCAGATACACCTTCCTTTTTTATATATGCTCTCATACTAGAAAGTGTTGTGATTGTCATTGATCTCAGCTTTATAGTAGAGGCCTCTAGACTGCCTCCCCTTGGGATATAGATATAGATGTTATAATCGCTGTTGATCAATAGGAGGCACGACACTAGTATGGAGTCCCAATGAGGATAAGTGCCCTCCTCCTGCTCAGTAGTTAATATAACATATTTTTAATGGGAATTTCTATCATACCAAATAACAATACAGTTACTTCTTGACTTACAACAGTTCATTTAATGACCATTCAAAGTTACAAGAACACTGAAAAAAGTAACTTCACTGTTATGAGCTTTCCAGCATCCCCATGATCATCTGATCAAAATTCAGATGCTTTGGCAACTGGTTCAAATTTATGATTGTTGCTGTGTCCCAAGATCGCATGGTAACCTTTTGTGACCTTCTGACAAGCAAAGTCAATGGGAAGCCAAGATTCACTTAACAATCAGGTTACTAGCTTATCAACGGCAGTGATTCACTTAACAACTGAGGCAAGAGAAGTCATAAAATGGGACAAAATTCACTTAACAAATGTCTCATTTGACAACAGAAATTTTGGGCTCAGTTGTGGTCATAAGTCAAGTACCTGTATATGTCACCCTTATGCAATTTAATGATCTTTAGGAAATTCTTCTATGGCTGCAAATTTTGGGACTTGTGTTTCCAACATTTCTTGAACCCCCAACTTGGGGACTGTTTATGTAATTTATGTAATCATATTGTCACTGATAGCAACCCAGAGCACTTCACAGGTTGTTCAAGTGGTTTCATTTAGTACCTTTCATTAACAGGCAGACTGGTAATAAAATATATACAGGAAAGCAAGCAAACTCAGTGAACATTGAGAACCCAATGGAAATAGAAATAAAATAACAAGTGTAAAGGAAAAGTGCACGTGCTTTATTAAAAGGCATAAGAATATAGATTAATATTGACAGAATGAAATGGAAAGTAGATATAAGATAATATGATGCAGAAGCTTCTTGGAACAGAGTGAAAAGGAATGTGTTGCAAAGCACCACTGTGCTAAAAGAAATTATGAAAAATTTGGAACAATGCTGTGGATTGAGATAAAGCATGCAAGATCATAATTGCTGCAAAAAAAGCAACAAAGAAAGTTATAGGATAATGTATATCTCCAAAAATATAATTGCAGAGGATATCATATAAAAAAGGGTGGGGGGAGACAGTTAATCTTAAAACAGTCAGAGGAATTGAAGGAAATTTTTTTAAAAATATATATTTTTTTGCAATGGTTTCTGAGCTTGGTGGTTTTCTTGCAGATGTTTCTTTACCAAACTTGGAAATATCATCAGTGCTGTTACCTAATTTGATATGAAACATTTGCAGGAAAACCACCAAGCTCAGAGAGCACCAAGAACCTCACAGTTCACTCCTGAGCTACAAAGATTCTCTGCTATTACTTTTGTAAGTGGCTAAGGACATAATAGATTAGTGATCAGAAAATAAAAGTTTCTCCGAGAAGCACAAAGCCGAAGACACAAGCCTGAAGATGATGAATAAAACTTCATCGAAATGTCGCCTAGATATTTTTATGCAGGAGAAAACCCGAATAACCAAAGATCCACGTATATGTATATATTGTGAAGTATATATATAAAGGTATGAGATGCTCCAAGCCAAGTTCTTGTGGACATTTAAATTAATTGTAGCTACCATTTCAAAATAGTCTTATAAAATTACTAGAGAATTCTTGAAATATTTTTTAAAATAAAATTCTAATGCTTCTTAGGACCTTGGAACATGCATAGAAAAGAACATTCTGATCTCTTGAAGATAAGCCTCTTTTGTAAAAAGGATCATAGAAGGTGTTACCAGCAGAGTTAATGGAATTAAAAATAAAGCAATACAATTATTTAAGATGACACTGATGCTGGAAGACATATTTTGGAAAAGAGTGATATTTCAAAAGCATACATAAAGTTAGTGCTGTAAATGTTAGTGTCTAAGAGCAATTGATGAAAAGGAAGTGATAAAATTGTGAAAATGATAAGACTGCAGCTGGTATAAGTGCAGAAATGTTTAAATATGGATTTGGTTTGCTGGAAGAATAACTGGGCAATATAAATCAGGTGTGTTTGAAGATAACATTTATGCTTGATGACTGGAAAAATACCATTATTGTTCCTTTATGGAGAAGAAAAGCCTACAAAAGTAAATGTAAAACTACAGGTTTTTTTTTAATTTAACACAATTCTGATTGAAAAGGTATGAGAGCCATCACTGAGTAAAATGAGCTTCACTTAATAGCTTCATATATTATTTAATTTACATATATCTGCCCTAATTTTTAAATGCAAGCAAGAGTTAGAAAACTGATTTAGAAGGTATTATACATGTGACTTGTGGAAGAAAACATTTAACATTTCAGTGGAAAAGTGTGTATTTCTTATCTACTTCCCTGAGAGATAATTTATGTGAAATTGCATACATAATAGAAGTGCCTCTTACAGTATCAGTTTCCTGAAGCCAGGCATATTATTGAAGGAGTTAGAAGAGTGAAAAACAGAGGCCTTGGTTCTTTTTTGTACTAACTTAAAACCCAAGGAAGAAAAAAGTACCTCTGCTCTTTCCCCCTTATTATTAAAAATAAAAAGAAAAAGCCAGGAAACTGTTCTCTGATGAAGACTCAATTGTGAATATTTATGTGTAGGGGTTACAAGAGAGTCATCAGCTACACAGTTGGTGCCTGTGCATTGTGAGACTGCTTCCTCTCCTGAAATCCCTTCCTCTCCAATAAATGAAAATTCAAACATTAATCCCCTTCTTGTTCATAATCCTAGTTCCTAGAGTGGCCATTCAAAAGGATGGGGGAATGGGAAAAAGAAAGAACAGTCATGATCACATGATTTCTCACTTAGTGACAGCTTCATTTAGCAACAGAGTTTCTGGTCTACTTAGCAACAGAGTTTCTGGTCTCAATTGTAGCTAAAAAATACTATATCAGGTTAGGAGTGAACATGTTGGCACGACCTGTTTGAAGCCAATTCTGAGACACATAATACACTGTCATCCTTGACCCTGGTTTCCCTCAACCCTTTTGGGTGTATCATAATTCATATTCTCCAACTAAACCTGTTCATAGCCAAGTGTCATCAATCACATTCTCCAATTAGAGATTTGCACGGCAGAATTTCAGTTGCTTAGTTATAATCTTTGCAAGATAATAATGGAATGCACTTTCAGTTCCAAACTGCTGCAATGCCCCCCCTCCTTCTATTTATGGCAACTCTAAAACAGGCATAGAAATATTTTATGAGTTGACAGACTACCTATATCTGGGAGTGGTACATATGAGTAAGAGATGTACCTTTTCCCTAAAATGTTGGATGGAGGTAGGTGGATGATTGTACTAATGTACTATATGTGACTTTTTATTCCTTCATCCATAATAGCAGTTTGAGGTTAACTTTTTATAAGCTTCTTATTAAAAAGTGGCAGGGTTTTTTTTAAACAAAAATACTTTAGTTCATTTGGAATTGGAGAAATAAGTTGATAAGTCTATTCAACACTGACCAAAACATGTTCTCCAAAGTTAGCATTTCTGTTCCGTTTGGATAATAAGGTACGCGAGACCGGTATTCCAACAAATAGCTCTTTATTTTAACAGTGTAGTGATTTGTAGCGGAACATTTGCCGAAGCCGTGGCAGCTCTTCTTATAGCGGCTGCTCACGGCTTGAGGCCAATGACAGCTCTTTAAGAATTCCCACCATCAAGCGAGCCAATCAAAATGGTGCTTAATTTACCAATCCGAGAGCAGCCTGTTCGGCCAATCAGTTTTAGTTATTTGGAGTCTTCTAATTTCCATACACAACACCCCTCCCCCTTTGGTTTCGTCCAATGTACGTAACGTAGTCACACAGGTAGGTGGGGTTTTTGCGGGTCCTACTTGACCTGCGCAGCTCAGTGTCAGCATGGTCTTCCATCGGTTCGGACAGGATCGCCTTTTCTCCGCGTCTTCTCCATGGTAACTCCTGGAAGGGTGAGTCAGCCTTGCCGCTCCCGCCTGGGTCTCTCAGGTTGGTTGAGGTGGCTCTGCCGCTCCCTCCTGGTTTGTCCGGGTTGGTCGAGCTGGCCTGGCTGTCTTCTTCAGAGGTTGTCTATGGGTAAGCACTCTTTTTGTTTTATCTGAGTTTCTAATTCGGGTTTGTGTTGTGTCTTTTGTCATGTTAAATTGGTGGTTCGTCTCTCCCTTGTTTATTATTTTGTGTTCCCCCCCCCCTCGGTTGTTTTTGGATTGTTTATTGGTGTTTGTGGCAGTGTGTAGTATTGCATTCCAGTGTCCTAGAGCAAAGCTGGTCGATGTGCCGCTTCCATGTTCTGCCATCGTCTAGTGCGAGTCAGTATGACCGAGGCCCTGTGATTTGAGTAACTTCAAAATCCATTATGGAAGCCATAATGGGTCCCCAGTAAGATATTTTGTGTAGACTAAGTTGCCAATATCAAAGGAGCAATATTTACTTGAGGAGTCAGGGGTTTTTTCACAGGTATAAGTGGGGTGTAGTCTATCTCGGTAGGAACGCAATTTCCTACCCATAAGGAGATCAGCTGGGCTTTTGTTAGTGGTTGTGCTAGGGGTGATATGCTGAATTGTTAACAGTTTGTTAAGTCTATCTTGGGTGTCCCCCGTGTCCAGTTTGTCTAGGGCCTCTTTAGTATAATGAACCATGCGTTCAGCTCGTCCATTCGAAGCCGGATGAGCCGGCGCTGTCAGGGCATGTCAGATGCCCTGCGCAGCCAGGTATTGCTCGAAGGCTAAAGCAGTAAACTGGGGGCCATTGACAGAGACTACTACATCTGGCAGTCCATGTGTAGCAAAAAGTCTGTTCAATTGTTTTATGACTGCTTCAGTAGTAGTGGACGCCATAAGAATAACCTCTAACCAGTTTGAATAAGCATCAACAATTATAAAATATGTGTTCCCTTTCGTTGGCCCAGCAAAGTCAATATGCAATCTCGACCATGGGTCTCTGGGAGTTTCCCATTCCAGGATTGGGAATGGGAATCCAGAGTTACCAGACGTAACTCCTGGCCAGGGCTTTCATTTTTACTATGCCCAGGTGTCCCTCATGCAACATGCACAACAACTTTTTTGGAATTACGACTCTGTCTCCCCACAGTATACAGCCCTTTTCAATGGACAGTTCAGTCTGCCGGGTGCGAAAAGGTTTAAAAATCTCACCTCTATCCTCGTCCGGCCAGCCTTAACCTACCCAATGCAGGATTCGAGCTGTCAGCGGGTCTTTCGCGGTAGCTTTAGCGACGTTTGCTGCAGTTAGTGGCAGATTCAGCCATGTCTCGATCTGAAGAGTGGAGATGGTAGGAGTTGGGTCGCCTTCCTTGTCAGGCAGCGGGGAACAGCTCAAGGCATCCGCATGGGTGATGGTCTTTCCTGGGCGATGGATGAGTGTGTAATTGTATGCAGCGAGGAATTCTGACCACCTCGTCATTCTTGGCGATAGGATGTTCAGGGTTGGTTTGTTTCCTGCCAGGATCCCTAGCAGGGGTTTGTGGTCTGTGATAATAGAAAATGTCCTACCATATAGGTATTCGTGGAATCTCTTGACGCCTGCTATGATTGCGAGGGCTTCTTGGTCAAGTTGGCTGTAGTTCCTTTCAGATTTTGACAGCGTTTTAAAATAGAAGGCAATTGGTGCTTCTCTGCCATCTGGTAGCTTGTGACTCAGTATGGCACTGGTTCCAAAAGACGATGCATCACAAGTGACCGTCAGTGGCAGGGTGTTGCTGTATTGTATTAAAACGGCATTGGATGTTAATAAGATCTTAATGTTTTGGAATGCTGCTTGTTTTCGGTGGCCCCAATCCCAGACATTTTTTAATCTAATAGTCGATGTAATGGCTCCGCTATGGTTGCTTTTTGGGGCAGGAAGACATTGTAGTAGTTAATGAGACCTAAGAACGCTTGTAAGTCTGCTGTGTTCTTAAGCCTGGGTGCGTCTTTAATTGCTTTTATTTTCATTTCAGTGGGGTGTATCCTTTGTTCATCTTTAAGATAGCCTAAGAATTTGACTTGATTGGTGGCTAATTTACATTTTTCTCTTTTGACCTTGAGCCTTGCTTCCCTGAATATTCGCAAGACTTCTCTCAGTCTATTTTCTAATTGGTGTTTATTTTTTGCTGATACTAATACATCATCAAAATAGGGAACGACTCCTTTTATTCCATTTAGAAGGCGCTCCATGAGGCTTTGGAAAACACCTGGTGCAACACTAACACCAAATTGAAGTCTGTTACATTTGAATGCCCCTCTGTGCGTGCCTATAGTCTGTGCCTCTGTGATTTCGGGGTCAACCAGCAGCTGTTGATATGCTTGCGCGAGATCAAGCTTCGTGAAAATTTTTCCTCCCCCTAATGAATGCAACAGGTGTTGAACTACCGGAATAGGGTATGCACGTTGCTGGAGTGCATGATTTAGTGTGGCCTTATAGTCACCACAGATGCGCACTGACACATCTGGTTTGACAGGAGTCACAATGGGAGCTTCCCACCTGTGGTCGATTGACTCTAACACCCCTTGTGCGATGAGTTTGTTAAGCTGCTCATCTATTTTTAGTTTTAAGACAAAGGGAAGGCGTCCTGCTTTGAGTCTGATGGGAGCTATCTTAGGGTCTAGGCTGAATGTTATTGGAGTCCCCTTTGTACTTGCCTAGGGTCCTGTTGAATACATCCTGGAACTCTTCCAGCAGGCTCTCCTCCCAATTGGTCTCAGCGACGCTGTTGATCCCAGTCACTCCGATTCCCAGGGACGTGAACCATTTGATTCCCAGCAGGCTAGGGCGATCACGGTCAACAATTGTCAGAGGAAGTACTTCAGCATGGTGTTTGAATTCTATTAGGAAATGTCCAAGACCCACTACCGGGATTCGGTTTCCCTGGTAAAGTATTAGCTTTTGCTGTTCCAGTTCTCTTTGCTTGATGTCTGGTATCAGGTTTCTGATAGTGTTCCATGATACCATTGACAAGTATGATCCAGAGTCTACTTCCATCTCACAGGGCTTTCCTTCGATTTTCACATTTATTCAGACCTTTTTTGCGTTTGTTGCCCTGGCATTTCCGATGATTATTGTTTATGTGTTTCTTCTCTGTCTTTCATTCACCAGTTTCTGTTCTCTCAGCTCCATCAGCTTCCGGCTTGTCTCTCTCTGTTTGTGGGGGTGGGGGGTTCTGCCGTTGTGTTTGCTGCCCTGGCATTTCCGATGATTATTGTTTATGTGTTTCTTCTCTGCCTTTCATTCACCGGTTTCTGTTCTCTCGGCTCCATCGGCTTCCAGCTTGTCTCTCTCTGTTTCTGGGGGGGGGGGTGTGTCCTGCTCTTTTTGTTTCAGCAGACCCTTGCAATGTGTCCCCGTTTCTCACAAAATCTGCAAATGGCATCCAGGAATCTCATTCGGAGCATGGGTGATCCCCTCTTCACCCAGCACACTGGAATTCTCGCCTCCTTCCTCTTTTTTCCTGCCATTTTCTTTCTGACTGAAGCCATGTATGTCTTCGTTGTCATCATCGGTGTCACTCGGAGAGTCGAGGTCTTCATGGTGGGCAGTCACTGTGGGCTGTTTTTGGTTTCCTTCCACCTTCTTTTCTCAGGGTTGGTTCTGTGGTTCTGGGTTTGTTGAGTTCATGTGGCGCATGGTGGCTGCGGATTTCTTGGCTGCTTCAGCGGCGGTGGCTTCTGTGATGGCCTCAGCCACTGTGATATTCGGTCTGTTTAGCAGCTTACTTTGGAGCGTAGCGTCCTTCAATCCCAGGACCACATGGTCTCTCATTGGTTCATCCATGTTCTGAAATTCGAGCCCTCCTCCTCTTAGGGCTGCTACGAAATCTCCGATGCTCTTGTCTTCTCGTTGGTCTCGCTTATAAAATTTGTGCCTTTTGATTAGATTGGAGACCACAGGCGCGTAATGGGCTCGTAGTATTCAGTTTAATTCTGGCCATGCCATCTGTTTTACGTCCCGCAGTTTGGCTAATGCCTTGGCCATTTTGAAAATGGCAGGGCCACAATGTGTGAGGAATACAGCTCTCTTCCTCTGGTCGGTTATTTCTTGGAGCTCGTTGCTTTCTAACAACATCAGAAAGTGGTCAATGTATGACTCGCAATCTTCTTCAGCTGGGTTGAATGGTGCGGGCGGTGCATTGTTACCAGCCATCTTAGTTGCTTGGTTCTGGTTGCCACATGCTTCGGTCTTGCTCTTCTAGGACGATCCCACCTTCGTCGTCAGTGTTCCGTTTGGATAATAAGGTACGCGAGACCGGTATTCCAACAAATAGCTCTTTATTTTAACAGTGTAGTGACTTGTAGTGGAACATTTGCTGAAGCTGCGGCAGCCCTTCTTATAGCGGCTGCTCGCGGCTTGCGGCCAATGACAGCTCTTTAAGAATTCCCGCTGTCAGGCGAGCCAATCAAAATGGTGCTTAATTGACCAATCAGAGAGCAGCCTGTTCGGCCAATCAGTTTTAGTTATTTGGAGTCTTCTAATTTCCATACACAACAATTTCCTCTTCATATTCAGAATTGTCATGATGCACAAAAGAACCCATTGTCTCTGCTATTGCAATCAACATTCTCTAAAAATTCCTGAGTCCACTTAATTTGAGCATGCTAAAAGCAATAACTTGGTCACATGAAAAACTGTGTTCCAATACATGAACATGATCTCCCATTAGTTTAAAAAAATACATGTATGGCTTTAAGATTTTGATTCAGTGCTGTCTTTACTTTATTTTTCTTGTAGGGAAAAATATCTGCAGGTGAAGAACATCTTTGAATGTATAAACTGATTACTGATGATTTTGTAGCACAGATGTTAAGTGTAAAAATGTTTTAACAAATTAATGCAGACACACAATTAAAATGGGAATCTTTTAAAACAGACTACTAATTAAAGCACAATGGAATTCCGAAATGGTGCTTGTTTTTTCAGCTTATTGGTTTCATGTTTACTAAAACATGCTAAATGAAAAACCCAAGAAATGCAGATATAAATAGTAACCCTCTACCCACATGCTCAAAAGCAGGCCTTCGTGCGTAGCCATAGGAAATCATAATTGAGCTCTGCTATAAATAATAACCAGAGGTCCCTAGCCATCATTTGACTGATATTTCTGAATTGAGAAGGCCTTCCCCTATCAGTAAACTGTGTTTTTTCCTTTCCTGAAACCTGTGTTCATCTTTGTACCTCCCTGGATTCATACTTCTCTCTGGAATTGGATTGTTCACTGACTATATACCACTCTCCAGCCTTGACTTTTCTTTACGTATCTTATTTTTGTTTCATGCTTCTTTAATACTGATTTCAGGGAGATTTGTAGATCTAATTCAAACACATGTCCAAAGGCATAAGAGCCAACAGTCAATACTTAAAAGTGCCATCAGAAGCACTTTCAAAACCTGAGAAAATAAAAGCAGATTTTGTTTAAGGTCTCAAAGCTGGTATCAGGCAAATTGCCAGACCTGATATTTGTTTATTTGGGTCAGGAGCTTCACAATTAAAATGAGGCACACTATGCGACATATCATTTAAAATATAAAATACAAGATTAAAATGTGTACAAGTTAAGCAGACCTTGCCAGAAACTAGCAGCATTGTGTTCTGTTGGGCTGCTGTGAGGTCCCTACGTGTGCATTCATCAGGACTGAAAAGACAGGTATACCCATATATGTCATTGTCTTACTGTTGTCTATTACAACAATGGCAGAGGTGATATTCAGCAGGTTCTGACCAGTTCTGGAGAACTGGAAGTGGAAATTTTGAGTAGTTCGGAAAACCAGCAAAATATACCACCTCTGACTACCCCCCCCCCCCATCTATTCTCTGCCATCTGATTGGCTGGGTCTTCTTTTGTTGCCCTGTACAGGGGAACGGAGCGGGAAAGCAGGTTAGTGGGGTGGGGAGGGAATGGGGATTTTGCAGTAACCTTTCCCCAGGACTGGGGAAGGAATGGAGATTTTACATTATCCTTCCCAGCCACACCCACCAAGTCATACCCACCAAGCCAAGCCACACCATGCCTACCAAGGTACGCCCACAGAACCAGTAGTAAAAAAAAGTTGAATCCCACCACTGAACAATTGCTAAAGACAGAAGCCACCAGATATCCTCATTTATCCAGAAGATCTCTGGATCTTGTAATATCTGTGTGCAATCTGTTCAACAATTCCATGCTTCCCAGCTTCCCATGTGCCAGCAGCTCCATTGATTCCATCCAATATTGGTTGCCAGCAGTGATGGGATTCAATTTTTTTTACTACCAGTTCTGTGGGCATGGCTTGGTGGGTGTGGCAGGGGAAGGATACTGTAAAATCCCCATTCCCTTCCCACCTCACTAACCTGCTTTCCAGCTCTGTTCTCCTGTACAGGGCAACAAAAGAAGACCCAGCTGATCAGCTGGAACTCGAGAGGCAGAGAATAGATGGGGGTGGGGCCAGTCAGAGGTGGTATTTGCTGCTTCTCCGAACTGTTCAAAATTTCCGCTACAGGTTCTCCAAAACTGGTCAGAACCTGCTGAATACCACCTCTGGTTGCCAGTCCTTTATGGCATTCCAAGGTGAAAAGGCCCTTTTTTGTATTGGTCACCAATACAAAACAGATGACTTAAAATACAGATGACAGATGACTTAAAATACAGAAAAGTTGATATGGAAGTAACTGTTGCCTCTGGGGTATTGCTCTTAATTGCTGGGATGCACAACATGTATGCATCAAATAACCTTAGAGGATCCTTCCAAACCATTTGTTCATTCAAACAATTTATTCCATTTATTTAGTCCATTTGTTCATTCAAACAATTTATCAGCTACCTCAGTCATACGAGCAACTCTGATTGACACGCAACATATGAAAACAATGGAAGAAATGGAAAAACTGTGATAGCCAAACAGATGAATTGGAGAAGGGAAACAGCATGAACACCCAAGAAATCAACGTGCTCCCAGACCTGCTGAAAAAGCCAGTTTTGAGGCTTTCCTAAACCACAAAAATCAAGAGTTCTGCGGGAAGGACACTATTCCACAAAGCAGGGACAGCTGCAGAAAAATACAAATTTCTGAGGTCGCCCAATAGAATATAATTTTGATATTGGGACCTTGAACATGCTCGTTATGCTGGATCAAATAGGATTTTTTGCTGAACTGCTATTTTTTAATGTAATAAATGGGCATGGGTACAAAATATATACGGATTTGTTTTTATTTAACTAGAAATTAAATGAAATCTAGGGGGAGGTATTTTTCCTGGTCCTCTTCCTGATACCAGCTCCATCCTCTTTGGGAAGCACAGTATCAAGTTCAGAATAGGGAAAAAAAGAGTGAACTCTTGTGCTTAAATGGTGATAAGTGGCCACTTCCTTCTTCATCTTTCTCTTGTTATCCTTTCTCAGTAGGATCCCTTCTTCCCCACTTCCTTTGTTTCTCTCAAACTTTTTGCTTATTGTTTGAACTGTGATTGTAGATTTCCAATTCCATCTCAAGTTGTTGTGATAAGCTTAGACATTTTTTCTCATTTGACTGCTATTCTTAGGAAACTTGAAATCTAGTTTCCAAACAAAAAATTTCCCCAAATCCCTAAATCTAAATATGAATGTAAAAAGTAACTTTAACAGAGAAAATCTTTCCATGGCTTCTATGAGAATATTATAGTTTTTACAAAATTAATAGAGAATAGCTTTTTTTTCTTTTTACAAAGATTACCTTTGAGAAAACTGAATCGACTAAGTACTCGGGCTGGGAAATTAATGTAAGATACTAAAGTACCAAAGATTAATTCAGCATTAAAAAGCAGCAATTCATCATTAAAACGGTCTAACTGTTGTTTATTTTCATCAGAATAAAATGACATTTTAAGCAAATAATTTTGCATTAGGAAATTATATAGAGGAGAATAAAATCTACATTAAAGTTGAATCAGAGAATTAACAGAGTTGTATTAAATCAGATACCTACCTTGGTCAGCAAAGATTGTCTAAATATCACAGATGTTCATACTCCTGTTTTTTAATATCTTATATTAGCAATCTAATATAAAGCAATTTAACATAATTAGCAAAAGGACAGATTTAGTAGGATTCATTGTCATATTAGAATCTGACTCTTGCTGAGCTGAAACATTTGAATTGTTGGTTCATATAACAATGTAATAGAGTTGGAAGGGACCTTATAGGTCTTCTAGTCCAACCCCCAGCTCAGGCAAGAAATCCTATACCATTTCAGACAAATGGTTGTCCAGTCTCTTCTTCAAAACCTCCAGTGAGTCAAGCAGGTCCTTGGGAGGAATGACTGCTAAGTATCTAGCGTTTCTTTTACTGTTGTTTTTAATGGTTCAGGCTGTACATACATTTTAACAGTACATACTGATCCATTTCATTTCATTTGATTGTTGCATTGTTCAGCAACTGTAACAGAGAACTGTACTGAGAAGCCTCTTAAGGCTTAGTGCACCTATTTTTAGTAAAAAGTAATTTCCAATCCCCAAAGAGCTAAAACAAAGTTATCTTGCTTTCAGAAACCACAATGTTATTGTCCTGTCCCCTGCAGCAATCGTAAGAAAAGAACTGGCCTGAGAAAATGTCAGCTGAAGAAAATTCATTTTTGTCCTGTATTCTCATTTATATAATATATAGTCTAACTGTCAACTTTCAAAACAACTCTAGCCAAAGCCATATTTTACTTTGCTTCATTTCTAAGTTGCCATGCATATGGGGGAGGAGAAGGGGGATTTGAGGAATGGAGAATGTTTACCTCTCCAGTACCAGGCATAACAGCGATAAGGCTCATGAGAACCAAGGTCAGCTCAACTGGGTCCTAGCAATGGCAGGAGGGAATGATGAGAAGCTCATTGCCCACTTGGTTGGTTAATTTAGTTTACTTTATTGCCATTGCACCTCATACAATGAAATCAAACACCATCTTCAGTGCACATCATGACCATGAAAATAAACACAATAGACATCCTTCACACTCCACACATTAATGTGTGGTTAATGTGATCTGTGATATAAGAGGTGTGTGTGGACAATATCTATTCTTTAATTGTACCAAAGTGCAGGAAATAGAGTTGATTTCACATTTGAAAGTGCCAATATGATGTTCCCAATAAAATGGACTTTTGAGAAAAAACACAGCCTCAGAGTCCTGAATTGATTGGGCCCATTACTCAGAACCATGACACTAATGTTAAGTTGTTGGACGTTTCCCTTCTAAAATTTCCTAAGTTTAAATCACTACTTTCTTTTCAGCAAAAGAACTGTAGGATGTATTAAACCAGCCTTCCCTAACCTGGCATTTTCTAGTTATGCTAGGACTACAATTCCCAGAATTTCTTCCCTACATAGCTCTTAGAGAGACTAATTATCATTCTCGGGGGAAATAATATAATTTAATATAATTATGATTTTGAGATATCATTTTCAACATGTAGATAATGAGTAAGCTATTAAATTAAAACTAATTCTTATTTTAATACCTGCTCCTTCTTCAATTTCTGAAATATGGGATAGAGCTACCAGTTAACCATTTGTTTTTGTCATTGTGATGTTTTCTGATTTACTGCCTATCAAAAGAAAGACCTGGTCTTCTTCACACAAGGCCAGCCTTGGAAGCCTGCCTGGGAGATCAGTCCTACTCCTGAATACTGTAGACAGATGAGAATTGTTGCTTTAGTGATGAGGAGAGCTAAAATACTTGGACCACATTACCATATTGGCCTCATTCGAGAATCTGACTGAGAGTCCATATAAGGTAGTGCCAGCAATACTGTTTCCACATAACTTAGAAGCACAGTTCTAAGGGAAGAAAGATTCAGAAGAATATCAAGAGCTCTTCTGCTAGACTCCACTTAAGCGAATGACAAGCTCAACTAAGGTACCTGTAGACCAAGATAGTTTGGATGATTAGCAACTTTTAGAATAATTTATTCTAGTTTAGTCTAAATCTATGAAAAGCCTGAGTAACATTTTCTACTAAAAAGTGATGTACATGAACATTAAATATTAAAAAATAAATACAGACAGGCTCAATAAAGGAACAATCAATAAAATCTGAATGAGAAGGATATAAATCAGATAAAAAGCTCCAGAGAATAAAAGGATCCCAGCGAATGTCTAGGTGTTAATAAGCATTGCAGAATGGAATGCCTTTTGTGCTTTGCATCATGCAACGTTATGTCTTAGAATTTATATAGAAAGGGAAAAAAAATCTGGGAAGTGATTTTCCAACATTTTCCAGATGAAAACAAAACAACCTCATTTTCATGCCAAAAATTGCATTTGGAGTAATTTATAAAGGAAGCTTTCTTTCTCTTGTAGAAGAGGCAATTATTCTGCAGAAGCTTCTTTGCTTCTGGCTTGTAAAATTAAAATCCTAGCCAATCAAACTTATCTCCATCAGTCATAGATTTAGAAACATGGCTCCAGTGATGTTGAACCTGATCTGGATTAGTGAGCAACTTTCCTTGGACAAGAAGGCCACAATTTATTATTGTAGCCAAGCAAAGATTTGAACATGCTGTTCCTCTTAGAGGACTTCTATTCCTATTTCTCTTGTGGAAAAGAAAGAGAAATAAATCGTATTACCAAAAATGAGTGACTTAGCTACTGAATTTTGGTGGTTGCTGTGGGTAACTGTGATATATAGACTGCCTACTCCTGATTTTCTGAAAGCTCAATCTCAGAGCTTGATTTTATCTAGAAGCTATTTTTGTCAGCTCATTGAGATTATTTTATTTTATTTTGCTCATGATGGTGAGGCAGTGCAGCTGAGAAGTTCTGAATTCTTGGAGATTGAAAAGAGAGAGGCTAGGAACATTAAATCTCATTACTGACCCCACAATGTTGCCTTTATGTAATACCCATCTATGAATGAGATATTTTTAAGTGTCATTAAACTTTATTAATCTTAAGGGTCATTAAACTTCATTGATACAAAAATGTGACCCCCTGCCTTATTCCAACACCTTCCAATTGTACCTTCATAGTATGTAAAATGTAATTATACTTTGAAACAAATTGTGACAGGTGACTCTCAAAGAATCTGAGAATCGTGGCTATGCTTCCTGCCCTCTGCTCACTAACCAACTTCCATCAAAGCCAGTCCTCTCTTAGCATTGGTTCTCTCTTTTTTTAGTTCTTTGTTTCTTGAGTTAGGGAGGACAGTGTGTTCCTCCACGTTTTACAATAACTTACCAAAAAAATTCCAAAAATGTAGAAAAGAGAAAAGCATATACCTTCATTAATTAATTTGGGGATGAAGGTGATACATTGCTGATCTACTTAACTAGATTTAAAACGTATCTTTAATTGAAGATACAGCAGTCATTTTTTTATATTGCCTACCCAAGAAAATGCTTATTTGCCCAGTTCTTGTATCTAACAGTTTTAAGCAAGTGCATTGCACATATATGCACACACACACAAACACACACACGGACACACACACGGACACATAAATTTTGTGCTTAATTGTGGTTGTAAAGCCCATGTCACACTGAACCAACGGATGCAAAGAGGATGTAAAATGGACAAAAAAGCTTGCCATCCGTTCAAAAACGCGATGTACTCAATGCCTCCGTTTTGCTTCCTCTCTATCCGTCCAGCATCCGTTTATTGATGTTTCATCCACTCAAAAAGTTTTGGGTTGCCCAAAACTTTTGCGCGGAAAATGTATCCAGTTTGTCCATTCTGCATCCGCTACGAATCCACTACGCATCCGTTACGCATCCGTTATGCATCCGCTATATCCGCTAGGCATCCGCTGCGCATCCGCGCAACTCGCATCCGCTCGGACGCAGGGAGGAAGTGGAACGGACTCGGAATGGATGCAGAACGGATGCAGAACAGATGCAGCACAGAAACAAAGCGTTTAAAATGGAAAAAACATCCGCAGAGGGGACCTATCTCGGATATTAAGGATGTCTAGAGGATGCCTAGAGGATGCCTAGAGGATGCAAAGGGACACTTATACTGCCTATAAAAAGGGGGAGCAACACATCTGGATCTCATTTTCAGAACAGCAGCCCTGCGGTGCGGACTTCTGCAGCCTTCATCTGACTCTTCCTCTTCCACAGCATCCAGTCATGTCCACCGTGGATCATAACACAGTCCTTTTGGCAGCCGCCATCCTTCTGCAACAGTGCGAAGCCATCTACAGGCTCTGTGAACTCTAGTACGGGAAGAAAAAGAGGCGACCAAGAAGCGTCTGGGTCCGAAAATGGATCGGGAGAAGAGCAGAGGATGGACTGTACAACAAGCTGATGGTGGAGCTCAGGAACGAAGACACTCGTGCATTCCAGAACTTCATGAGGATGCCTCCAGCCATGTTTGACGAAGTTGTGCAGCGGCTGACACCCAGGTTGACCAAGGCAAACACCAACTTCCGGCCCAGCCTGGAACCTGGGCTCAAGGTGGCACTCACTCTGTGCCACCTGGCCTCAGGGACCACCTACAAAAGCATGCAGTACGGCTGGAGGGTGCCACACAACACCATCAGCATTGTGGTCAGGGAAGTGGTGCAGGCCATCATCGAAGAATACAAGGAGGAGCTCCTCCAGTGCCCCTCCACTGAAGAAGGATGGAAGAAAGTTACAGAGCAGTGGTATCAGAGGTGGAACTTCCCCCACACCATTGGAGCCATTGATGGGAAGCACGTGGCCTGCAAAGCTGCAGCCAAGTTGGGGTCCACTTATTTCAACTACAAGGGCTTCTTCAGCATCGTCCTCTTCGCCATGGTCGATGCTGACTACAAGTTCATGTACATCGATGCTTCAGGCTACGGCTCATCTTCAGATTCCCAGGTATACAACGCCAGTCACCTCAAGGAGGGGCTGGAAGGCAACCTCATCGTGGGCTTCCCAGATCCAGACCCCCTGCCCAACGACACGCAAGATGTGCCCTACTTCATCATGGGGGATGACGCCTTCTCTCTCAGAACCTACCTCATGAAGCCCTACACCTCCAGACTCCTCACCCGTGAAGAGAGGATCTTCAACTACAGGCTGTCCAGGGCAAGGCGGGTGGTGGAGAACGCCTTTGGCATCCTGGCCAACAGGTTCCAGGTACTTCTCACCACCATGCAGCATCGCCCAGAGACCATGAGGAGGATCGTGGAAGCTTGCTGCATCCTGCACAATCTCATGGCACCCGCTACCCAGTCTTGCAGAACAGGCTTGTGGACCGTCAACAAGGCAATGGGGACATGGAGCCTGGGGAATGGAGGCAAGGGCGAAACCTGATCAACACTGAGGATGTGCAAGGCCCCAACAGAGCCTCATGGGAAGGGAAGAAGCAGCGCAACCTCCTGAAACACTGGTGCAACTCCCCAGCCAGAGCAGTGGAGTGGCAAGACAGGATGGTAGATGCTTAATGGATGCTTCCTTCAGCCTGTCTCATCACACTGATGAGATTGGGCCATGTATGTTGGGTGGGCCTACAATGAACAGGGCGTTTAATAAAGAGTTGTATTTGTTTTGACATGTGTGGATCAATGCTTACATTGTTATTGATAAAAAAGGGCCATAGGTGTGGCACCTGGGAGGGTGGACCATACAGTCCCACTATGCTTGCACTGGAGGCTTATCTATCCCACAGCTATTACCCATCCCAAAGGTATCCCTGCCCATCCCACTGCTATCTTAACCCATCCCACAAGCATGCAAAGGCTTAAACCATTTCTAAAAGTTTCCACCAAGACTTTATTGAAAAAAAGAAATGAAGCAAAGATGTGAATCAAAGATAAACTTTATTGAACAATAACCTGTAACAGAAAAATGACCCAAGTCAAGTGTCTAAATAAAGTCCACAGGTAGCCAGCTACCCGGTCTCTGGCACTCTTCTTGGTCACTCAGAGGTGTGCCCAGTCTCAGGGGTGAAGGGTCCAGGTGCTGTGGTGGTGGGTGGTGCTGGAGTACCTGGCCCCGAGAGGACAACAGGGGATGGTGTGTTGAGGAAGGTGTCGGACAGCTGGCTCAGCTCCGTGATGCTGAGAGGTCCTTCCTCCATGCCATGGGGTGTCAGCCCCAGTACTGATGACAGATGTACTGAGGCCGGGCTTGGCTGTGGGGTGGAGGAAGGAGCAGTGTAGTGGGGCTGTCTGCTCTGCAGCTGGGTGAGGACTGTCATGGGTGGCATCATTGGCGTGGGTGGCATCGCTGTCGTCGGTGGCATCATTGTCGTGGGTGGCATCAGTGGCATCAGTGGAACCGGTGGCAATGGTGTCGCCCAATGACTCTGTGCCTAGACTGGGAAGGGCTGCTGCCTGTGCTGCTGAACCTCCTGGTAGCCGTAGCCCTGTAGGTGAGGGCCTGTGGGAAGCCTTGGAATGGGAGGGACATCACCTTGGGTGGAGGAGCAGACCTGGACTGGGTGGGAGCAGGTTCCTCTGGGTCTGGAGAGTTGTGAAGCAGCTCGGTGATCTGGTCCTTCACCAGCTGGTACTGTGGATCCGCCATTTCCTTGAGGGTCTGGTTGACATAGGTGAGGAAGGGCTTGTGGCTGGAGGAGTCGGAGTCGGTGTTGACCAGCTGAGAGAGGAGATCTATGCTGGTGCGGATGGTGTCCCTGATCTTCAGCAGGACAGTGTGGCTCTGCCCCTCCTGCTGTCCGGCTCTCTGCCTTTCTGCGGAGGCAGAGCTGGGGGTGTGGATGCGGCTAGGACTGTGGTGGACTCGATGTCTCCTTTCTCCCACCGCACCAGGGAGTCCTCCACGCACTCCACCATGCTTACCACACCTGTCCGTGGGTTCTCCGCCGTGGCACGCTCCACAGAAACCTGCCTGGAGACAGGGACTTACTCTCGGCCAGAAGAGGACTGGCTCTCAGCAGGCTGCCGGAGAGAGAGGGTCGTGAGAGGGGCTGCTGGTGCACCTCAGTGGCAGACCTCACCCTCCAGGAAGCTGCACCTGGCCATGACGTTGGTCTCTCTGTCAGCTTAACCGTGGCCTGGCCAGATTTCTTCAGGTGCAGCTTCCCGTACCAGGTGTGCATGTGCTTCCACCAGCCGAGGAGCACCTCCGAAGTGTAACCCATACTCTCCGCCCTCTCTCTCCAAGCAGCCTGCTTCCGCTTGGTGTCCCTGTGCAGCCGGTGTTCCTTCCGCCACAGATAGTCATTCTCTCTCAGCCACTCCAGCACCTCATCCTCGTGCGCCTCCTCAATATAGTATTGCCTCCTCTCCCATTGCCGCATACACCTCTTCCTCCCTTTGGCAGGACCAGATGGGCCCTCATCAGAGGGGCTCCCAGGTAGTAGGGGCTGCTCCTCCACACCACCACCACCAGCAGCAGCACCAGCAGGATCATCATCATCATCATCATCATCCTCATCCTCACCAGCAGGATCATGATCAGCATCATCAGCAGCAGCAGCGGCAGCACCAGCAGGATCAGCAGCAGCAGGACCAGGATCAGCAGCAGTAGAGTAAGCATCAGCAGGGCCAGCAAGTCCAGGAGCACGAGCAGGACCAGGAACACGAGCAGGACGAGCAGGACGAGCAAGACCAGGAGCATGAGCAGGACAAGCAAGTCCAGGAGCACGAGCAGGACCAGGAGCAGCTTCAACAGAGTAAGCACCAGCAGAAGCACCACCGCCAGGAGCAGCTTCAGCAGAAGCCCCAGCAGAAGCAGAGTCAGGGGCAGGGGGTGGGAGGTTGGCCCTGTCCCTCTTGCCAGGGATGGTGGCAGGCTGCTGAGGCTTTCGCTTCCTCCCCATGGTTGTGGGGTTGCTGGCTGGCAGGGAGGCTGGCAGGCATGAAGGCTGACATGAAGGCTGGCAGGAAGCCAGGCACGAAGGCTGGCAGGCAGGCACCAAGGCTGGCAGGTAGGCTGGCAGGAAGCCTGGCAGGAAGCCTGGCAGGAAGCCTGGCAGGAAGGCAGGCCGGCAGGCAGGCACCAAGGCTGGCTGGAAGGCAGGCTGGCAGCAAGGCTGGCAGGCAGGCATGCAGGCAGGGCAGGCAAGGAACTCAAAGTGTCCAGCAGCAGGTCTTTCCTTGGAATGCTGGCCACGTGCGAGCTGCTTCCCTTTATATCCGGGGGGCTTACACAATGCACCCCCCCACATGTGCAATTAACGCTCGGCATCCGTTCCGCTTCCGCTGTGCATCCGTTAGGCTTTCGCTCGGCATCCGCTTCATCCGCTGTGCATCCGCTGTGCATCCGCTTCATCCTCTCGGCGTCCGCTCTGCATCCACTGTATCCGTTCCGCGTCCGCTTTGCTGAGCCCCCCCCGGAAGCCTAGCAGATGTGCCATCCACTCTCATCCGCTTTCATCCGCTGGGCTTCCGTTCTGCATCCGCTTTGCATCCGTCCTGCGTCCTCCCCGCGTCCGTGTTATCTGCTCCGGTTATGCAAATTTTTGCCCCTTTTGAGAGCGGATAACAATGGATGGAACATTTTGCTCGTCCGCTGTGTCCTTTTTGCATCCGTTGGCCAGTGTGACATGGGCTTAAGCCAAGAACTATTTGTATTTGAAAACCACTTTTGGATTTTTTTGTTTAAAAAAAAAGAATTGAAAGAAATGAAATTTTAATTTGGGTATTTGATTATTAGAACTGTTTATGTTTAAGAGATACTATGTACTATTTGTTGTTGTTGCTGTTAGTTGCAAAGTCATGTCCGACCCATCACAACCCCATGGACAATGTTCCTCCAGGCCTTCCTGTCCTCAACCATCCTCCGGAGTCCATTTAAACTCACACCAACTGTTTCAGTGACTCTATCCAGCCACCTCATTCTCTGTCGTCCTCTTCTTCTTTTTCCCTCAATCTTTCCCAGAATTAGGTTCTTCTCTGTTAATCTTAAAGTAGGAAGTTACTATATTTTATATTTGTATTTGTACTGAATAAAGTCAGGAGTTATTCTTTCCCTTATCTGTATTCTTAACTCTGCTTTTCCCCCAATTGTTTAATACTCCCCCCCCCTGTTTTCTTATTCTTTGCTGAAATTGAATAAAGTTTATATAAAAAGATGAAATCTCACGTTTCTACATGGGGATAACATATAGTAGCATGCTATCACCATGTTTTACTATGTGTCATTTTTGTTAATGATTGCTCTATTAGCATTATCTGATCATATTTAATTTTTATATTGGGTAATTATATTACAGTGGTTGTTTCACAGTAAGTAGCGATCATGAATTAAATTGCCAGGAATCTTGTCAAATTATCAGCACTTTGCCCGGGGCTTTGTCCAGACACAGGCACAATAGGAATTCTAGTAGTAGGAAGACAGAATAAGAATGGTAAAAGCTTGTTCAAATTTATTTGTGTCCCATAATAATAGTAAACAAAATCAAAGCACAGTGGTCCTATGTTTCTTTCTCACACTTGCCCTTGTTTTTCAGGACTGTGTAATCTTTGACTGTGTAATCCCTTTAATGGTTCGCCCCCTCCTTCCCTAAGGTGCTTTTTTTACTTTGCTTTAAAGGAACAAACATGCAACCATGAAACCACTTACACATTATGTTGTGGTAAAGGGATGCTCTCTCAACTATTTAGCAATAGTGAAAGGGAATGCCAACAAAGTCAGAGGAGCAAACCTCTCATCTTACTTGTAGCAAATGGCACACTCACAGTTCAGGACACCATTTGATAGTGACTCACAACAGATGCAGCAGAAACAGGATGGGATTGGTAATGGAGATAATTAGAGGTATGCCTGCAATGTTTTGTGGCAGCTCAAGGATGGGTAGAGATAGCACCTTGAATCAGTTATGAAAAAAACGCTCAGAATGAGGTTCCCAGTCTCTGTCCAGGGTACTGAAAATCTATTTCTCCTGGTAAGCATTAAAACTGCTTTTCAGTTTCTTTTTTCTCTTTTTAATTCTCTCTGCTGCCCTCAGATCACCAACTTCATTCCTTTCTTACTGTCTTGCCTGGAGAGCCCATTTCAGAAGAATCTGACAAATTTACAGCTGATTTGATTTCATTTGTCATGAATAGCTACAACTTGAAATTTAGCAAATGTGCAGCATTGATAAAGCATCATGCTAACTTTTATGCCTCTGTAGCTTTTTAGCAGGCATCTGTAAGATTGATTTTCTCAAAGACAACTCATCAGATTATTCATCAGATAATAATCTCATCAGATTATTTTATTTGTGCCATTTGAAAGTCCTGAAGGATTCCTGTCCTTCATACCTTTTAAAAAATAATAATAATAATGATCTTGAAACCATGGAATGAGTTGATGTTTGGAGAATAGACTAAATAACAGTATATTGGTTCATATTCAGGTAAAAGTGGAAGTAATTAATATATGTTGAAAAAGAATTGCAGAATAATTTAATGAATAATAACCTTTATCCTAACCTATAATGTACACTAGAGGAAAGAGGCCCTAAAGGTGGTTTTTGTTTTTGTTTTGCAGTTCCCAGAGCTGAATAATTAGTGCTGCTGATCTTAAGAGTAAGCAAGTCAAAGAGCAGCTGCACTTTTAAAGAAATGATGTGAAAGTTTTTTTAAGAGTTAGCCCCCTCCCCCAAAAGAACACTAAAAAGGGTGGGAGCGATCATAACTCTTTAGTGACATTGCCCAAACTATGGTACATACTACAAATCTTCAACTACCTCTATTTTCGAAATTGAGAATCTATTTTTGGAGTGACAGAATTGATTTCTCCCTAAATTTCCAAGTATTGAAACCATTCTTATATGGCTGTTGAACTGCTTGCTTCCCTGTGTGTATTTAGTTGAGACTTTTATTGGATTTTTTCACCTCATTCAATCATATCCAATTTTCGGCGACTGCTTGACACGTCCCTGAAGTTTTCTTGGCACAGTTTTTCAGGTGTTGATTTTCCATTGGTTTTTTCCTAGGATGGAGAGACAATGACTAAACCAATATCAGATAAGTACTCTTTGTGTCTAAGGCAGGACTAGAACTCAGTCTCCTGGTTTCTATGATACCTTAACCACTGCAGCAAATTTAGTTTTGATTTGATTTTTTACAACAGATTTTTAATTTCCCTGTGCTTGCTCTATGACTATATATTTTTGCCACCTAGAGTCACTTAGGAAAGATGGGCAGCATACAAGTTTGGTAAATAAGTATTTTAATAAACCAAACCAAACAATATCTAGTGAAATCATTAGTTTATTCAAAATGTATTTTTCCTCCAATGATAGAGAGTGAAACAGGGCTTAAAACTCTCTTCTCTAAGAGAGGGTTTAAAGAACAACAAATGTATTCAAATGATTGCATGCATAAGTAGCCATGTAGAATAATACTATCCTATGGTAGTTTTAGGGACATGATGGTTCAGTGGCTAAGGCCCGGTCCCACTGGCTGACGGATGCAAAACGTATGCATAAAGGACACAGTGGATGAGCAAAATTTCGGAGGTGGTTCCATCCATTGTCATCCACTCCCAAAAGTGGCAAAAATTTGCATAAACAGAACAGAAAAGAACGGAAAAGAATGGATGTGGGTAGTATGTAGCGGGGATGTTAAATGGATATTCATAGGAAGCCTAGCGGATAAAAGCGGATGGAAGCAGATGACACCTCCGAAGGGTTTCTGGGGGAGAATTTTGAAGTGGACACATAGCAGAAGGGGTGGATGCATCACGTACACCTAAAGGAAAGAAAGGGGATGCCGCGCAGATGTATATCGGATGCAAACTGTTCACTGCGCATCCTTTCTATTTCCATGCTACTAACACTGTGTAGACGTTCCATGTACCTTTTGTTTCCTCCCTCTTTCCATTTTCAGCTGCAGCAGAAGTGAGTTGCGAGGATGCCCAGAGGATGCCCAGAGGGTACAGTGGACATTTAATGGATGATGAACGGACATAGAATGTTTGTTGCTCGTATGTCGCGGATTTACATTGTACATGGCAGAAAGTTCATCCATTCACAAAGTTTTGTGCAGCTCAAAACTTCTTGCACGGATGAAATTACAGTGGATGGATGCTCGACGGATAGAGCATATGAAA
>BLBF01000005.1:49366306-49382868 GCA_015471245.1 Laticauda colubrina | reverse complement strand
GGATGAAATTACAGTGGATGGATGCTCGACGGATAGAGCATATGAAACACGTATGCAATGAGTACACAACGGATGCATAGCATTTTCCAATGGATGGCAAGCTTTTTTAAATGTTTTACATCCTCTTTGCATCCGTAAGTGCAGTGGGACAGGGCCTTAAGACACTGAGCTTGTTGATCAGAAAGGTTGGCAGTTCAGCAGTTCAAATCCCTAGCACCGTGTAACACAGTGAGCACCCATTAGTTATCCCAGCTTCTGCCAACCTAGCAGTTCAAAAGCATGTAAAAATACAAGTAGAAAAATAGAGACCACTTTGGTGGGAAGGTAACAGCGTTCCATGAGCCTTCAACATTTAGTCATGCCGGCTACGTCACCATGGAGACTTCTTCGGACAGTGTGGCTCTTCGGCTTTGTAATGGAGATGAGCACTGCCCCCAAGAGCCAGAAACGACTATCACGTATGTGTGAGGTGAACCTTTACCTTTATGGTAGCTTCAATTTGATACTCATACATTCTTAGGTGTATTGGAAATAGCTTTTACCTTTAGCAGCATGGTTTATGTGACAAATATTCTGGCTTGAAAATTTCACACCCATCCCCACTCCATTTCCCCCCCACACACACACGCACAAAGTAAAGCCCATGTCATACTGCACCAATGAATGCAAAGAGGATGTAAAATGGACAAAAAAGCTTGCCATCCGTTGGTTAACGTGATGTACTCACTGCCTCCATTTTGCTTCCTCTCTATCCGTCCAGCATCCATTTATTGATGTTTCATCTGCTCAGAAAGTTTTGAGCTGCACAAAACTTTTGCGTGGAAAATGTATCCAATTTGTCTGTTCTGCATCCGCTACGCATCCGCTAGGCATCCGTTCTGCATCCGTTACACATCCGCTATATCCGCTAGGCATCTGTTCCGCATCTGCGCAACTTGCATCCGCTCGGACGCAGGGAGGAAGCAGAACGGATGCAGAATGGATGCAGAACGGATGCAGAATGGATGCCAAGCGGAAACAAAGTGTTTAAAATGGAAAAAACGTCCGAAGAGGGGACCTATCTCAGATATTAGTCATGTCCACCGTGGATCGTAACACAGTCCTTTTGGCAGCCACCATCCTTCTACAACAGTGCGAAGCCATCTACTGGCTCTGTGAACTCTACTACAGGAAGAAAAAGAGGCGGTCAAGAAGCGTCTGGGTACGAAGATGGTTCACCAGAAGAGCAGAGGACGGACTGTACAACAAGCTGATGGTGGAGCTCAGGAACGAAGACACTCGGGCATTTCAGAACTTCATGAGGATGCCTCCAGCCATGTTTGACGAAGTTGTGCAGCGGCTGACACCCAGGTTGACCTAGGCAAACACCAACCTCCGGCCCAGCCTGGAATCTGGGCTCAAGGTGGCACTCACTCTGTGCCACCTGGCCTCAGGGACCACCTACAGCAGCATGCAGTACAGATGGAGGGTGCCACACAACACCATCAGCATTGTGGTCAGAGAAGTGGTGCAGGCCATCATCGAAGAATATAAGGAGGAGCTCCTCCAGTGCCCCTCCACTGAAGAAGGCTGGAAGAAAGTTACAGAGCAGTGGTATCAGAAGTGGAACTTACCACACACCATTGGAGCCATAGATGGCAAGCACATGGCCTGCTTCTGAGCTGCTTCCGTTATATCTGCGGGGCTGACGCAATGCATCCTCCCTGCATGCGCAATTAATGCTCGGTATCCGCTAGGCTTCCACTGTGCATCCGCTCTGCATCCGCTCTGCATCCGCTTTATCCTCTGTGCATCCGTTCTGCATCCGCTGTATCCGTTCCGCATCCGCTTTGCTGCGGCCCCCCGGAAGCCTAGTGGATGTGCCATCCGCTCCCATCCGCTTCCATCCGCTGGGCTTCCATTCCGCATCCGCTTTCCATCCGCCCTGCATCCTCCCCGCATCCGTGTTATCCGCTCCGGTTATGCAAATTTTTGCCCCTTCTGAGAGCGGATAACAACAGATGGAACATTTTTCTCGTCCGTTGTGTCCATTTTCCATCCGTTGGGCAGTGTGACAGGGCCTTAAAGCCCATGTCACAGTGCACCAACGGATGCAAAGAGGATGTAAAATGGAAAGCTTGCCATCCGTTGGAAAACGTGATGCATCCGTTGTGTATTCACTGCATACGTTTTTCATACTCTCTATCCATTCAGCATCTGTCTACTGTGATTTCATCCGCTCAAAAAATTTTGAGCTGCACAAAACTTTTTAAGCGGATGAAGTATCCAACACGTCCGTTCTACATCCGCTACACATACGGGGAACATCCGTTATACATCTGTTGTCATCTGGTATGCATCCACTATATCCGCTAGGCATCCGCTGTGCATCTGCGCAACTCAAATCCGCTCCCGCGAAAAACGAACACAGGGTGGAAGCGAAACGGACATGGAATGGACACACAGCATTAGTAGCACGGATGTAGCAAGGATGAAAGTGGATGCAGCTCGGATATAAAGCATTAAAACGGAAAAAATGTTCATATAGGGGATGTATCTCGGATATTTAGGATGTCTCCAGTATGCCTAGAGTATGTGGAAGGACACCTAGCGGAAAACTGATATTTCCTATAAAAAGGGGGAGGAAATCACCTGGATATCACTTTCAGTCCAGCAGCCCTGGTGTGCAGACCTCTTCAGCCTTGCTCTTGCTTTTCAACATCATCCATTGATCTCCACCATGGATCATCGCACACTCCTTTTGATAGCCGCCATCATTCAACACCAGAACCAAGCCCTCTTCAGGCTCTTTCACCTTTTCCACAGGAAGAAAAGGAGGTGGCCAAGAAGTGTCTGGGTCCAATGATGGATTGGGAGAAGAGCGGAGTTTGGACTTTATGACAAGCTGATGGTGGAGCTGAGGAACAAAGACACTTGTGCATTCCAGAACTTCATGAGGATGCCGCCAGCCATGTTTGATGAAATTGTGGAGCATCTGAGACCAAGGTTGACCAAGCAAAGCACCAACTTCCATCCCAGCCTGGACCCTGGGCTCAAGGTGGCACTGATTCTGCGCCACCTGGCCTCCAGAACCACATACAGAAACATGCAGTATGCCTGGAGGGTGCCACACAACATCATCAGCATTGTGGTCAGAGAAGTGGTGCAGGCCATCATCGAAGAATACCTGGAGGAGTTCTTCCAGTGCCCCACCACTGAAGAAGGCTGGAAGAAATTTGCAGAGCAGTGGTGTCAGAATTGGAACTTCCCCCACACCGTTGGAGCCATAGATGAGAAGCACGTGGCCTGCAAAGCTCCAGTCAAGTCAGGGTCCACTTATTTCAACTACAAGGGCTTCTTCAGTATCATCCTCTTCGCCATGGTCGATGCTGACTACAAGTTCATGTACATCGATGCTTCAGGCAACGGATCAGCTTCAGATGCCCAGGTATACAATGCCAGTGACCTCAAGGAGGGGCTGTAACGCAACCTCATCATGGGCTTCCCAGATCCAGACCCCCTACCCAACAACACACAAGATGTGCCCTACTGCATTGTGGGGGATGATGCCTTCTCCCTCAGAACCTACCTCATGAAGCTCTACACTTCCAGATACCTCACCCGTGAAGAGAGGATCTTCAGCTGCAGGCTGTCCAGGGCAAGGCGGGTGTTGGAGAACGCCTTTGGCATCCTGGCCAATAGGTTCCAGGTACTTCTCACCACCATGCAGCATCGCCCAGAGACCGTGAGGAGCATCGTGGAAGCTTGCTGCATCCTGCACAATCTCATGCACACCCGCTACCCAGTGATGTAGAACAGGCTTGTGGACTATCAGAAAGGGAATGGGGACATGGAGCCTGGTGAATGGAGGCAAGGGCGAAACCTGATAGACACTGAGGATATGCAAGGCCCCAACAGAGCTTCACGTGAAGGGAAGAAGCAGCACAACCTCCTGAAACACTGGTGCAACTCCCCAGCTGGAGCAGTGGAGTGGCAAGACAGGATGGTAGATGCTTAAGGGATGCTTCCTTGAGCCTGTCTCATCACACTGATGACATTGTGCCATGTATGTTGAGTGGCCCTACAATGAATAGGTCATTAATAAAGAGTTTTGTTTATTTTGAAATGTGTGGATCAATGCTTAAATTGTTATTGATAATAAAGGGCCATATGTGTGGCAGCTGGAAGGGTGGACCATACAGTCCCACTATGCTTGCACTGGAGGCTTATCTATCCCACAGCTATTACCCATCCCACAGCTATTACCCATCCCACAGGTATCCCTGCCCATCCCACAAGCATGCAAAGGCTTAACCATTTTCTAAAATTTCCAGCAACACTTTATTAAGTAAAAGAAATGACCCAAGTGTGTGGAGCAAAGATAACCTTTATTAATAACAGTTAAGTAAAGTGTAGGACTTTATTTAAAAAGCAAAAGGAACCAAGAAAAGTGTCCCAAGCAAAGATAAAGTCAACAGATAACAACTCAGTCTCTGGCAATGTTCTCAGTCACTCTGAGGCATGTCCATGGTCTCAGGTCTAAAGGGGACAGGGACTGTGGAGGTGGCAGTGGCTGGAGTGCTGGTCTGAGGCGCCATTGGAGTGCCTGGCCCCGAGAAGACAACAGGAGGTGGTGTGTTCAGGAAGCTCTCAGAAAGCTGGCTCAGCCCAGTGAGGTTGAGAGGCCCTTCATCCAGGACCTGGGATGTCAGTCACAGGACCGATGAAAGATGTTCTGAGGCCGGGCTTGGCTGTGGGGTGGAGGAAGGAGTGTAGTGGGGATGTCTGGTGTGCAGCTGGGCGAGGTGAGGCATCTGTGGCATGCGAGGAAACATCTGTGGTGTCAGTGGCACCTGTGGCATCGGTGGCATCAGTGGCATCGGTGGCATCAATGACATCGGTGGCATCAGTGGCACCTGTGGCATCGGTGGCATCTGTGGCATCGGTGGCATCGGTGGCACCTGTGGTGTGTGAGTAATGTGTGCCTGGACTGGGAAGGGCTACCTGTGCTGCTGGAACTCCTGGTATCCATAGCCTTGGTAGGTGAGGGGCTGTTGGAAGCCTTGGAAGGGCTGTGACATCACCTGGGGTGGAGGAGCAGACCTGGAGTGGGTGGGAGCAGGTTCAGCTGGGCCTGGAGGGTGGTGCAGCAACGCCGTGGTCCTCTCCTTCATCACCTGGTACTGGGGCTCAGGCATGTCCATGAGGGTCTGGGTTACGTAGGTGAGGAAGGGCTTGTGGTTTGAGGATGGAATCTCGAAGTGTACCAGCTGAGAGAGGAGATCTGCACTGGTCTTGATCGTGTCCCTGATCTCCAGCAGGACAGTGTGGCTCTGTCCCTCCAGTCTGCCTCTCTGCCTGCTTTCTGTGGAGGTGGAGCTGGGGGTGGGGGTGGGTTGGTCCCTGGTGGTCGCTGCTTCTTCTTGCTCCATGTGTGTGAGAGAATCCTCCACGTCCTCCGGCATAGGGTGTGCAGCTGTTGGGGGGGGTCTCTGTCACGGGGCGCTCTGTGGACACCTGCCCGGACATGGTCACTGTCTCCTGGCCAGAAGAGGACTGGCTGTCTGTGGGCTGCCTGAGATTGAGGGTAGACAGAGGGGCTGCTCCTCGGTGGCAGACCTCACCCTCCAGGAAGCTGCACTTTGCCATGATGTAGCTCTCCCGGTCGGTGAGCTTGACCGTGGCCTGGCCAGACTTCTTCAGGTGCAGCTTCCCATACCAGGTGTGCATATGCTTCCACCACCCGAGGAGGACATCAGCAGTGTAGCCCAGGCTCTGTGCCTTCTGTCTCCAAGCTGCCTGCTTTCACTTGGTGTCTCTATACAGCCTGTGGCCCTTCTTCCACATGTACTCGTTCTCCCTCAGCCACTCCAGCACTTCCTCCTCATGCTCCTCTGTGATGGAGTACTGCTTCCTCTCTCCCTTCTCCTTGCCTTGCCTCTTCCTCCCTCTGGCAGGGCCTTCAGCAGCAGGGCCTTCATCATCAGAGTTTTCAGGGCTTTGGGGCTGGTCCACCACAGCAGCAGCAGGAGAAGCAGCAGGAGAAGCAGCAGGAGCAGCAGCAGGAGCAGCAGCAGCAGCAGCAGCAGCAGCAGGAGCAGCAGAAGCAGCAGCAGCAGCAGCAGCAGCAGAAGAGTCAGCGCCAGGGGGTCGGATGGTGGATCTATCCCTCCTGCCAGGGCTGGCAGAAGATGGCACAGGCTTCCTCTTCTTCCCCATGGTCTCTGATGAAGATGTGTCTGGAAGCAGGTCTTTCCTCTGAATGCTGGCCTCGTGCAAGCTGCCTCCTTTTATATCCGTGGGGCTGACACAATGCATCCTCCTCGCATGCGCAGTTAATGCTACGCATCCACTCTGCATCTGCTCTGCATCCACTCTGCATCCGCTACGCATCCACTCTGCATTCGCTACGCATCCGCTCTGCATCCGCTTCATCCGCTACGCACCTGCTCTTTCCGCTAAGCGTCCGCTTTGCTATGCTCCCCGGAAGCCCTGCAGACGTGCCATATGCTTCCATCCGCTTTCATCTGCTAGGCTTCCGTTGAGCTTCTGTTTTACATCCGCACTATGTCCTCCCCCCGTCCGTTCTTTTCCATTCTGTTTATGCAAATTTTTGCCCCTTTTGAGAGCGGATAAGAAGGGATGGAGCCACCCCCGGATTTTTGGCCATCCGCTTTGTCCTTTTACATACGTTTTGCATCCGTCGGGCGATGTGACCTAGCCTTAAACTTGGCTAATAAAGATGAGTATCTGATAAAGAACCAGTAAGAAGAATAAGAAAGTTAGAGAAACTATTTTTATATTATAGATTTCAGGGGATATATCTGTAAGCATGTGAAATGCCCATTTTTGTTTCTTTGTATATATACAAGTATTATAATAATAAAGGCTATTGTACTGTAGGTCCCAGTGGCTTAGGTGGAAAACAGCAAATGGGGGCATCTCAACATTCCTTCCAGTTACATAAGCTTCAGTGCTCTTCCTGGTATCCAGTTGGCTCCAACTTGTTAGCTTCCTGCAAAGCCATTAAGACTTGGCCACTTCAATGAGTCTTGTAGGCTGAGGGAGGCATTTTATGAATTGTGTTTTGATAAAGGAGTGTTTTGGTGGTTCCTTTGCATGTAAGATATTTTTGACTGCACTTTTATTACATGCTTTTTTATGATGCTATGTTTTTAACCTTAAGATTTAATGTTACTCTTTGGGGGTGTCTGTCAGACATCCAATATGTTGGATATGATTGAAGTTATGCATATGTCCAGTTAAATAAACAAGTAAAAAAAACCAATACATTTCTCTGCTGTTCTGCTAGCATAGAAAGTTACAGACCAGATTAATTGGCTAAATATTGATTTTTCCTATACTTCATGGAAAAACTTGATATGAAGATTAAAATCAATATGTATGGTTGGCAGAATCTAGTTGTTCTTGCCCTTCTGTTATTATTGAGGATCCCCTACAGCTTTTTAAAATGTATTTTTCAATTAAGCCTTCACTCAATGGAACTCTTAATTTTTCACAGTCATACCTAATTTGAACTTTTCTTGGCAGCTTTATCTTTAATCAAGTATAGGATTATTAAAATGCATGTCAAGGAAAGGCCTGGTGATCATACCTCCTTGGAAACTCTTGTATTACAAGTGGCACTGTAGCTCATTTTGGGTCTGAATTGCATATTTATAGTCTGTGTAAATCTCTTTCGGTCCAATTAAGTCGGTAATTCGATATCCCCCAAAGCCTTTCCATCAGTGCTCCAAATACATTATAATCTCATGTTTCAAGTATAATGAACTCAGAATTGTATCCCTTTCCCATCCCTTGACTTTTTAAGTCCCATAAAGGGAAACATCTTATGCACAGCTTAATTCCTATTCAAGGACTCTATTAGAGTCATGGACTTTGGATTTCCAGGAAGGTTGTCACGACAGCTACCTTTTTCCCAATGAGGAAGAGCCTATCACCTAATTGATATATGCATATTAATCCTGGTTTCATCTTCAGTCCATAAGAGAGAAAACAAAAGAAGAATGTCTTTTTAGAGGATTTTTAAAATTGAGAATGTTGATAGTTCTAAATTCTATCCCATTCTAAAGAATTCAGTTGGAACCCACCTTCCTGTGATTTAAGAAAGATTGCTATTCTGTGGGATGACCAGAAACAAGTCTTGATCTTTAGTGTAACATCCCTTCAAAACCTGAAAAATATGATCTGATCATATCCTCCTCTGACATCTTTTTGTGAGACGAAATCTACCCATTTCTAGACATATCAATTTTTTTTTAATTATAAATACCCCAAATATATAATCACCCTTCTCTAAATGAAAAATAGCTATTTTGTATGGAACAGAACTGTTTTGACCATTTGGAAGTGTATTTGAAATGGTTTCATTCAAGATGTTTTAATGCTAATGTCCAGAAGCATGAATCTCTTCTCTGTCCCTATCATTTTCACTGCTATCCATATCTCTTTTAGTTTATTTATTTTTTTCTTAAAATTTGACTCCCAGAATTGGCTACAGTGGAGTCTGATCAAGGCAGAATGAAGTGGAACTATAATTTCACATTATTTGGCAAT
Organism: Laticauda colubrina; assembly: GCA_015471245.1. NCBI lineage: Eukaryota > Metazoa > Chordata > Lepidosauria > Squamata > Elapidae > Laticauda > Laticauda colubrina. The sequence goes on along the minus strand of BLBF01000005.1, from coordinate 49,374,312 downwards.
TATGCTTATGTTGCCTAAAATTGCATTGCCTTTTTTAGCAATCACATTTATATTCAATTTGTGATTAACTACAACTCCAAAACCCTTTTCTCTTATGATGTTGCTGTTATACATCCCCTATTTTGTAGGTACACACTTGATTATTTTTCCCAAGTAAATAACAGTGCATTGTTTAAATTAAGTGTAATTCTGTTATCTCATCTACCTTCAGATCTTTCAATATTTTTTCTGTATTCTAGAGAATTACCCATCCTCAAATTAGATAAGAATTCTTCATTGAATTCATCGAATTGAATTGAATCCATGTCTTTATTGAATTCATTAATCAGTATCTTGAAGAATCCATGCTCAAGACCATGCCTTATATATCGCTTGATATCTTGTTCCAAAAATGATGAGTATCCATTGATAAGAGCTATTTCAGAGTGGGGTTTTCAAGCCAATTGTAGATTCATTTAATAGACATATTCACAAGCCCCTGCTCATCCGAATTTCAGATCCATTTCGTGGAATGTTCTGGATAAATCAATATTGTGTTCTCAGAGTTTCCACAATTTTGAACAGATATTGTTTAATTAAAATAGAATTAACCTGATAAACATATTCCTGAAAATTCAGATTGATTTCCAGTTATTGCTGCATTGTTTACAAGGTGTTAACAGATTGATGGACATTTTCCTAGTAAAAGAAGGTCTGTAGTTACTAGGAAAAAGTCCATCAAAAGCTCTCTTTTCTTCTCTTTGAGGGAGGGAAAAAAAGGTTCTCAGATAAAAGTATCCTACAAGTCATTTCTGAGCTTTAGAAATCAGGAGTAGAAAAGTTATTTTAAACTTCTAGTGATGCCTTCAAGAAGCCTTGATTATCTCATAACAATTACAGCTCCGAAGTTCATCACATCAGTAGTCACACTACAAACTTATTTTTTAAATGTATGTCAATGAAATACGAACAGGAGGAAATCTTTAGTATCATAACTGTGTTTGCCATGCTGAGATCTTGACAGCAAAATCAAACTAAAATGCTCTATTTTTAATTATACACTAATCAGGAAGTGGAGACTATCAGGAGACAAAAGCGTAACATTTCTTTAGTGGCTCAGGGTCACCACTCTTCATTCTGGGGTCCAGTTGTATTTAAACAACAGAAAGAATTTGCAGCAGAAATGGCTGTAACTAATTCTGAAAGTTGTATTCTACACATTGAATAATTGCCAGGTTAGTATATTCATAACACTTTTGCTGCTCTGGTACATTAACTTAAACATTTAGCAGCATGCACATGCAACTCTATGCATATTAAAATCAGAACTAGTCAAGTTTTCAATTTCCTTTAGTTTAGACAAAGTCTAGATATGTATGACTGTCTCCCTCTGGCTGCCTTATGTGCACCTATTTAGAATACTGTCCTTTTTGGATGGGTAGGTAGGGGACAGTTGGTACATAATTTAGGATTTTAGAAGTAAAAACTTATGCAAAGCATTATGTCCCATTGGAATATTCTGAATATCATTACCACCACCCTAATCAGCATATCTTGATATCAAAATGAAAAAAAAATAATATAAAAACCTTTGTTAAAATCAAGAAATTTAAATTGTAGGTCAGATTATTAGATTTTATTCAATAACGTTCTACAATTAGGTCATCTTAAAATTAGGACGTTTTTTATTCTCCCTCATTGCATTTGTTGAAATATGCTTCACTTTGATACTGTATTCTTATTTTTTAAATTTTTGAAAGGAGTCATAAAATATTTGGATGCATTTTCTTTTTATGTTTTCATGTTTTTAACATATAAATTTTAGCATAATGTACAATGTATATAATTGGTATTATGTAGGAACATATCTTACAATATCATCATGTATATCTTATGACTGCAGTTGAAATCTTATGAGTCTATTGGGCCACTTCTCAAAATAGGAAAAAAATGGTTAAACCACCTCGAATGACAGATTAAAAAAACCACAAGTTTTTATTTTTCTTTATAAATCTTCCTTATACAAAACTTTTGAACTGGGGCAAAAGCTAGTTTAAAGTCTTGCCTTAATGTTTTCAGGGAGTTATTTTTAACATGCAGTCTGCAAATAGAATGATCCAATAGAGAAACCACAATTCACAATAGCTCTACTTGCTTGCTTGTTTGCTTTTGCTCTTGGTTTTATTGGTTTGTTGTAAATAATTCATGAATTGTTAAGTCTTTTTCTTCCCCTTCCATTCAATGTTAATTCAAGCAGTCCCTGTGGTCACAATTAATTCAATGAGTCCTCCCCACACCATCCCAGCCTATCTCATGGGATGTTTGTTTTGGAGGCAAAATAGGTAGAAGGAGCACCCTGAAAACTACTCAAGCTATGCTGAGTTCCTGGAGATAAGTGAGGCATAAAAAAAAATATCAATCAATAAATCTTGTGTTGAGGGACTAAAAGATGACTGTATGATCTTTATAGCCCCCTCTAACTCTTGGAGAAATGGAACATTACCAGGTAATTGTAATATTAACTTACTTTAGTTACAGTCAACCTCTAACATTATTATAATATAAGCCAGATTTTTGTGTGTGAAGAAAAGAGCCACCATGTTAAAGTAATAGGCAGAGCTGTTTTCTGTAAGCCTCAGAAAGTCATACCTCTGATTCCTTGAAATTTGATAGAAAAATAAGAGTTTCTGCTCTTACTGCAACCTGAAAGAAATTAGTCTCAGATGAAATCCAATAATGCTCTTTTGAATATGAACTTCAACGTTAGAACAGGTTTTACTGTTTTTCTTTTCCTTTGCATGATTGTTTTTTCTTTCTTTTCTCTCTCTCTTATTTTTTAAATTTTGTATTAGTTTGCATTAGTTTTTAGGTTTTTTTAAAAAAAAACTTTTAAAACTCTCTCTCCCCCTGCCTTTCATTCATCGCTTATCTCTCCCTCTCTTTCTCTCCCTCTCTCTCTCATCTATCTAGTCAATGATACAAGAAATCTCAAGTATAAAGTAACTCCATTTGCCTTCTAGCTTGCTTATTAGTTTACGTGCCATTAAATCAATGTCAATTTGGTAGGACATGGCCAGAGTGAGCCCAAGGGAGGGGTCAAGCACATCATCAGTTTGGAGTCTCTTCATGCCCACAAGAGATCTAAGTCCAGCCCTTCCTGAATTCCATTGGCTCTTATCTACTGCCAATTTGCCTTAACTGTTAGTAGTTCAGATTCTTGTTTAAAAGTAGCATGAAATAAACTTGTACTAATTTGAACAACAACCCTGATTCCTGATTTCTTGCACCTGACAAATTCTTAGCAATCACATAGATAGACTTTCTCCCAAATATTTAGTCCCCTGCCTTGACCTTCAGATGTTCCCATGGTACACTGAAGTCCATCCACCTTGCTAGGACTGCTGTTTTGAGCAAGCCATGTATGAGGTAGAGCAGGGGTGTCAAACTCAAGACCTGTGGGCCAGATCTGGCCTGCGGGGTGCTTAAATCTGGTCCACAGCGCCAGCCTGGAATATCAAAGGACCAACCCACAGTGGGTAAAATAGACAACGTGCACCCCCTGAGCCTCATTTTTACCCTCCATGGCCTCCTGCAGCACTTTCCCAGCTGAAACCAGGCCGAAAACTGGGCCAAACCCAGGCCAGAAATGGCTGAAAAATGCCCCCAAAATGGGCCACATGGCCTATTTCCAGCCATCTGAGTGCTGCAGGAGGCCATGGAGGGTGAAAACAAGGTGCAGGGGGCCATGTGTGGACCCCCCCTGGCCTGTTTTGCCAGCAGGGTGCTGCAGGAGGCATCCGACCTGCATCCTCCCCCCCCCCCACACTTCCCCACTGCCAGCTAACCCGAGCAGAGTGTCTTATTTTCTCCCGGCATTTGTGCCAAAGAGAAGTCGAGAGGAAAGTTGGATCTAACCTGAGTCTCCTGGGATTCTCAGGTGGGAAATAGACAAACAATTCCATCCTGGGGTCTGTCAGGGGTCCGACCACCACACAGAACAACTGATTGTGCAATTGATTTAATTCCTGGAGCAAAGTTTCCAAAACCAAGAATGTATGCCATGACTCCAAATGAGATGGAGGAAATGGGACAATATATCAATAAAAATTTGGTGCATGGATTTATTCAACTCAGGAAATCACATATAGCTGCCCCTGTTTTATTTCACGAGAAAAAAAATGGCGGATTGCGTCTTTGTGTTGATTTCTGCAGACTCAATGCTATTTGTGCAGACAATGTGTATCCCTTACCACTAATCAATGATTTGTTAGCAACGTTAGCAACTGGTAGGTATTTTACGAAATTGGACTTATGAGAAGCCTACTATCTAGTTCGAATATGAGAGGGGGATCAATGGAAAACTACTTTTAATTGCCCCCTTGGAAGTTTCCAGTTTAACATTATGCCATTTGGGTTGCAAGGGGCACCCGCTGTCTTTATGCAACTTATAAATGTATAATGTATATAATTATTACAGGAACATTTATATCGTGGCATTTTAGTATATATGGATGATATCTTGATTTATACCAAAACATTGGAGGAGTATGTGGCCTTAGTAAGAAAAGTTCTGAGAAAATTAGTGATATGTGAAATTTTCAAAGTGCAAGTTTCACTGTATGTCACTGGATTATTTGGGTACAGAATATCCAATAAAGGAATGGAAATGGATCCCAATAAAGTCAGAGCCATAATTGATTGGAAAGAACCAAAAACACAAAAGCAATTACAAAGTTTTCTAGGATTTGTGAACTTTTACTGGCAATTCATTCCCAAATTCACACAAATTGCTTTACTACTAACAGAATTGTTAACAACTAAACATCAAGTGCCAAAACCCAGACCTAGTCAACCCATTGTCTGGTCACAGGAATGTCAGCAAGCATTTGACGACTTAAAAGTCTTATTTGCTCAAAAGCCCATTTTAACACATCCTGATACAACTAAAAGTTTTGTAGTACAAGCTGATGCAAGTGATGTGGGAGCTGTATTATTACAGTATAACCTGGACAGACAATTACAGCCATGTGCATATACATCACAAAAATTTACAAGCACAGAACGAAGGTGGGCTATTTGAAAAAAGGAGGCTTTCACCGTAAAATGGGCACTTAGCATATGGAGACACCTATTAGAAGGGTTAAAAGAAAAATTTGAAGTTTGGACAGATCATAAAAATTTGCAAGCATTACAGAAACTGAGAAAATATCCCCTAAACAAGTAAGATGGGCTTTGTATTTTAAACATTTTGATTTCCAATTGTGATATGTTCCAGGAGATAAAAACTTCATGGCAGATGCACTATCTAGACTACCTCAATACAATGTATCTAGAGACGAAGTTATTCAGCCCATGATCTCTGTCGGAATGCCAATCGAACATATTCAGGTGTTGACCACAAAAGAGATAACCAAAAAGGAATTACAAGAGGCTACAAGAATGGATGTATGGATAAAAACCAATAACACTGCCTGTTTATATAAAGATGGGTTGTATTGGAAGGGGGATAAAATATACATTCCATCAAGTTATAGGAAAAAGATAGTATCCCAGTGTCATAATATAAGGCAGGCTGGACACTGGATTTTTAAAAACACTACACTTGGTATGGTGGCAGTTTTCGTGGCCACATATGAGATCATTTGTGCGACTGCGAAGCCTCGAGTCAGAAAACCTTTAGGACTATTACAAATTATATCAGATCCAAAACGACCATGGCAAGACATAGCTATGGACTTTATTGTAGAATTGCCCAGCAGTAACAGATACATAGTAATCTGGATTATCATAGACTTGTTTTCCAAACAAGCTCACTTCATACCATGTAAAGGGTTACCTTCGGCAACAAAATTAGCAAACTTATTTATAAAACATGTATATAGACTACATGGCACACCCCGGAGGATAATTTTGGATAGGGGTGTGCAATTCACAGAATGATTCTGGAGAGTGTTTGTACATCTTTTAGGATCCTCTCAAGGTCTTAGCTCTGCATACCATCCCAGCACTAATAGTGCTTCTGAAAGAGCAAATGCGATGATCGAGAGGTATTTGAGATTGTACATCTCTTATCAACAGCAAGAATGGGCTGATTTACTTCCATTTGCTGAAGTAGCATATAACAATGCTATACATGAAAGCACAGGATATAGCCTACTCCAAGTTGCAAATGGGATAGAATTTGTGGCAATCCCCAATTTACATTGTGATGATCAACAACCTATGAGTGTCCAAATGTGGTTGAAAAAAGTACAGGATAGTTGGGATAAAGTAAAAGAGACTCTCAATAAAACAGCACTGGAACACCAACAACAAGCACACAAGAAAAGAAAAGAGTATAAAACATTCCAACCTGGAGACTATGTTTACTTAGCAATTAAATATATAAAATTACACCTAAATAGTTGAAAATTAGGACCAAAATATATTGGGCCTTTCCAAATTATGAAAGTGATAAACCCAGTAACTGTAAAACTTAAACTACCACCAGGGTTACATCAAATACATCCTGTGTTTCATGCTAGTTTACTGAAGCCTGTAGGACACATAAATATACCTCAACTTGAGGAATCTGTACTAGCTAAAGATGTGACACATGCTGAAACTGACAAAATCCTAGATTCCCGGATATGTAGAAAAGTGTTACAATACTTAGTGAGATGGAAAGGGTACCCTGAAACAGAGGCAACATGGGTGAAAGTATAGATATGTGTGCAAATAGACTGATAAGGCAATTATATACCAAATATCCCGATAAACTTGGGCCACAAGTAGAGAAATAAGTAGTGATAATATGTATATTGTTTTATAGACTGGTTCCCGGTAGAGGGGGATGCATGTCACAACTACGCAACACAAGCATTTGAACTGAAGCCACAATGATCTGAAGATCCTCTTCATCGGAATAAACTCTGTGTCATTATAATATGTGCTGTATATGTAAAAGGCTGTGAGGTTAAGATATAAGCATTAACCAGGATTCATGTGATTGAGTTACGATGAGTAATCCTAAATAATAATGGTAATCATGGGTAATAAGGGCAATCAGGGGTAATAAAGAGTAATGAGGGAAAATCATTATAAATACTGAATCCCAGGAAATTTGGGTTAGATCCAACTTTATTTTATTTGCTTAGCTATTGTCTTGGACTCCTTGTGGAAGAAGAAATAAAAAATAAGCTTTTGTGTTTTCTTCCTGCATTTATGCCAAAGAGAAGTTGAGACCAGCCCTCAGAGGAGAACTACAATGTTGATCCGGCCCTTGAAGAAATCTAATTTGATTCCCTTGAGGTAGAGAAACTTTCTCTCTCTCTCTTTTTTTTATTTCATTAGAAAGAATATTGTTTTCCCTCCACTGCTAGTTGAGTTTTGCATAAACAATAGCAGCTTCAATATTTGAGAAAAAATAGTAATGGACTTCTGGGTGGAAAATGGTAGACCTGCACTATGGACTCCAGTGCATGGAGACAGTGAAGAACCAAAGATCAGCAGCTGATTGAGCTAACAGAGCATTTCTGGACAAGAAAAAAACCACTTGAGCTCCAGAAGACAGTTCCTCATAAGGAAATTTGCTTGAACCCTGCAGGAGACACAAGAAAAGAGTGCCAGAAATTGTGGAAGAAAACAACATGCTCTCAGGTTCAAGTACTTTCTAAAGCACTTTTGAATAGAGAAAATGTAAATTGTAAAGCAACCTCCAAAGTAGGAGACTGCCCAAAGCCACCCAGAGGAATGTACCATGGGAATGTTTAAAGTAAAAACTGTAAAGAAATTACAGAATTTTAAACAGAATTAAAAGCAAAAAGAATTTACAATGTGAAAGTTAAAATGAATTAAGGGAAAAAAGTTAAAATTTGGACTAGTACTTTGTTTTAAAATATTTTGAATTGATTAAACAAATAATATACACCTTACTGGGAAAGTGGATTGTTTAAGCTTGCTATGAAGGATGGTTGGCTAACTTTATTAAACAAAAAGATAAATAGAATAGAATAGAATAGAATAGAATAGAATAGAATAGAATAGAA
>BLBF01000005.1:49300435-49366296 GCA_015471245.1 Laticauda colubrina | reverse complement strand
AATAGAATAGAATAGAATAGAATAGAATAGAATAGAATAGAATAGAATTACAAGTATGTGATTGCAAAAATGTATAAACTTTTGTTGAGATTTGAAACAGAAGAGGCAAGTTAAAGATTGCATGATACAACAGACTTAAGAATCTAGGTTCAGTATACAGATGGATCAGTTGGGGAGGTTGTGGATAAAAGGATTGAATGCACATTGTATACAATTTTAAAAAAAAATAAAATAGTATAATACCACAGAAATTATCTTAGATGTATTACGGTAGTTCTTATCAAAGTTGAAAATGTAAAAAAAACTGTGAAGGGACAATTAACCTTTTTTTTTAATATATTTCTACATTTGTCTTTTATCTATGTGAAAATTCTCAATTACTGTTTAAAAAGAAAGAAAAAAGGATTAGTTGTGATGCTAAAATGGTTTCCTTAAGATTAAATGACATAACTATACCTCATTCTTGTTCTAATATTGTTCTTGATTGTCATCTCATAAATTTTACAAGAAATTATTGTACCACTTTGATCTGAAATTAAGTTGGAACTTGTGGACAGTTCTTCAAGATTAATAACTTTCTTGGAAACTCTGTGACCTGGAAGTAATGACTCAGATTTGCAGAATTACAGTTTGCTCATTACTCTGAGACACATAATGGATAAAATGATATTGAGAAAGCCCATCTTTGAGACTTTTCCTGGCTTTTCAGCTCACAGAGGAATTGAGTTTGAATTGGATTAACTTTGGCCACTGCTACACTGAAGAAATTTCTGAAGAGAAAAGTGCTAGGCATTATGGGTACAATATATCGCCAATTGCTCTAGCAACACAGGAACTCTTTCCTTAGCTTGAAAACACCGGCTGACAGATTAGTCTGGCCTTTTATTATTAGAAGCTGAGTATTTGTTCTGAAGTGATTTTCACTGGGGTTATGTAGAGCTTATATTTACTTCAAGTAACTTCAGGCATATGAAAGGAGATGTGTAAACAGATGTCATGGGCTTTGGATGAATATACATGTGGTAAAGTCCTTTTTATTTTAATTACAGCTGGGAGTACAATCTCCTACTCAGCATTAAACTGGGTCAGCAGCAGCTTGAGAATGGTTACTAATGAATTCCAATAGTACCTAGAGAAAGAAGATAAATGTGCTGCCATTACTGCCTAGGCAATGAATTTGTTGTAAGGTCCTCATCATTAGCAAAAATACTTGAGAAATTGTGTGGCTGTCAAACAATGACTACTAGTATCAAGATGTCCAGGCAATATTGGGTATGGTTGATTATTTCTTATTCCTCTGGGATGATGCCTTAGAAGCTTTACTTCACTTAAAAAAAAAAAAAAAATACAGGCTTCTTAATGTACAAAGAAACACAATTTCACAGATGAAATTGAGTTTGACTCCACTGATGTACAGTATAATATTAGAAATTGCGAGCATGTATTCTATATGTAGTATTTACTTTTCCTTGATTGAAAATTAGAAATCTACTTTTACCAAAGGTATTACATAGAAGTAACAGAAGTTGTTTTATAGTATTCTATGTGTTTTATGTAGACTAGATTTCCCCATATATAGGAAAGATTGTGACCTCCCATTTCACAATCATGTACAACCCCAGGTCTCTTGCATCTGGCCATGCCTTGGCTCTATTTTATTTTAGATCCCATGGTGCTGTGCATGTATCAGCTTTCCCGGGTTTCCACACATGTTAAAGAAGTAATTGTAGGAATTAGGTGTCTGTTCAAGTGAAGCCACATTATATTTTATAACCACATCTTTCTTTATATTTCTTGCAATCTACCCACCATTTCATACTTCACCTCCAAGTTCAATTACCAGTGAAATAGAAGCTCTGCAAAATTGCAGTGGAATTGCACAGTGATTGCTCTTTCAATGGATTTTTCAATGTTTTTTTTAATGGGATTTAAAAAACAAAGGAGAAAATTAACTCAAAATGCCTGATTTCCGATGTTAAAAAGAGATTCTGGGATTAAACGGTATATATATTTTATGCATACATCTGCATTCTGTATTCTGAGTATTCTTCATTACAGGACAGATGATTTCTGTTTTGAATAAAATGATCCATGAAGCCTGGCACTCATCTGCAATACCTAAAAAGGTACTTTAAAAGGAAGTTCCAGGAATGGCATAGAAACAAATTAGATAATAAAATAAACTGACAATAAAAAGAGGCTTGCTATTTTTACTCATATTCCAAAAACTGTGGAAAATGCAACTTTAAATGTAAGAACCTTAAAATTTCTCTGAGCTACAAAAACTATAAGGACTACATTCAGATCCACATATGATGGTTTATAAGTCAGTTTCTGTATGCCCAGATTTGCCTTGGTGTTCCCATCAGCCATCTGGTCGGTGAAGAATGCTTCCAGATTGACACTTAGCAAGGGCAGCTTTCCCCCATCAATTCATAATACTAGCCTGCATTGTGGTGAGGTATATGCTGCTTTTCCTGCTGTTCTTGTCTTGTGAAAAAACTATACTGGAGTGCTATTGCTCTAGTGATAAGAAATACCAATTTGCTCTTCGCTCTCATTATTCTTGCCCTCTCTCCACTTCTTTTCTCAGATGACTTTATTCTCCAGCAATAATTTATAAAGAAAAGGTGGTTTTAATCAAAAAATATAAACCTTGTGAGATAATAATTCTTCAATATGTTCTGTCTTCTGTTAAATTTGAACACTGATGAGGTCTGAAAATGAAAGTGGCATATGTTGACATAGCTGAAATGTAATTTTCCACCACCCTGGACTAAAATTTTCCAACCAAGTTCACACTTTATTAATTTTTAGAAGTACACTTTAGACTTCAATAAAATAAAATACTGGCATCTTGACTTGAAGCTGTAATCCAAGAAAGAAGAACAGTACATTGGGCGGAAACACTGAGTACAGATGTGACATGCAGAATTGTTAATAATGTAAGGTTATACATGGTAACTTTTTGGTTATCAAGGGACAAACACGACATTTCTACCTCTCATAATTTTATTTTTATTTATTTTTATTTTATTTGGTTTGTCAATTGCTTACAAGATAATAGATATAAGTAAAAACATAGTTATGAATACATGGATACATATAAGAAAAATAAAAGAAACAATAGGAAAGGAACGGTAGGCACGTTGGTGCACTTATGCATGCCCCTTACAGACTTCTTAGGAAAGGGGTGAGGTCAATAGTAGAAAATCTAAGGTTAAAGTTTTTGGGGTTTGGGGAAGAAACCACAGAGTCAGGTAGAGTATTCCAAACATTGACCACTCTGTTGCTGAAGTCATATTTCCTGCAATCAAGTTTGGTGCAATTAACCTTGAGTTTGTATCTATTGTTTGCTCTTGTATTGTTATGGTTGAAACTGAATTATTCATTGACAGGTAGGACATTGCAATGTATGATTTTATATGCTATACTTAGATTGGACCGAAGGCAGCGTAGTTCTAGGTTTTCTAGGTCTGGAATTTCAAGTTTGGTGGCATAAGGTATCCTGCAACGAGTAGAGGAGTGGAGAACTCTTCTTGTGAAATATTTCTGGACTTTCTCAACTGTGTTAATATCAGATAGGTGATATGGGTTCCAGACTGATGAGCTGTATTCGAGTATTGGTTTAGCAAATATTTTGTATGCTCTAGTTAGTAGTGTAATATTACCAGAGAAAAAGCTATGTAAGATTAAGTTAACAACTCTTAATGCCTTTTTGGTTATGTAGTTACAGTGGGCTCTAGCACTTAGATCATTAGAGATGAGTACTCCAAGATCCTTGACAGAGTTTGGATCATCAGCAAGGTCTTGACTATTCAGCCTGTATTTTATTTTCTGATTTTTTTTGCCAATATGTAGGACAGAGCATTTATTTGTTGAGATTTGAAGTTGCCATTTGTTTGACCATTCTGATACATAGTCAAGGTCTTTCTGAAGGGTAGCAGTATTGTCTGTGGTGTTGAATAGCTTTACATTGTCAGCCAAGAGAACATAGTTGCTCTTAATATGATCACAGAAGTCATTTATGTAGAGTATGAAGATAATTGGTCCTAGAACACTGCCTTGGGGGACACCACTGTTGACAGGTACAATTTTGACCATTTGTTGTCTGTTTGACATGAATGCTTCTATCCAGTTATGCAGATGTCCAGAGATACCATAAGATTTTAGTTTTAAGAGTAGTTTGTTATATACCACTGATTCAAAGGCTTTACAGAAGTCTATGTAGATTGCGCCTACTGCTTTGCCCTGATCGAGTTGTGTGGTCCATATGTTTTTGCAGTGTAAGAGTTGCAGATTGCAGGATATTTTTTTTTCTGAAACCAAATTGTTTATTAGAGAGTAGGTTGTTTGTCTCTAAGTGGAGGATAATGGATTGGTTAATAATTGATTCCATGACTTTACAGGGGATGCAGCATAAAGAGATTGGTCTGTAATTTTCAGCTAGGCTGGGGTCTCCCTTTTTGAAGATGGGGATGACTGTGGCTTGTGACCATAATTTTGGCAAGGAGCTGGTCCTGAAAGATTTTTCAAAGATTATGCTTAGAGGTTCTGCTATGGCAGGAGATAGCTTTTTTAAGAAGTAGGCACATATTCCGTCCGGTCGAATAGATAAAGATGGTTTTAGATTGCGCAGTGCTTTTTTGACATTGTCTACTGTAAAATATATATTTTACATATTAGATACATATATTAGATATATATTAGATCATTGTAATTGTCTGGTTCAACTAGGAAATACTGGGCATGATCCATTGCTGTTTACAAATACTGAGCCAAAGAATGCGTTAAAGAGGTTGGCTTTAATAGTGTCATCGTTGCAGTCTTTACCATTAGGTCCTTTCAGGGGTGGGATGGACTTTGCATCTTTTAGTTTGTTGTTTACAAAATTGTAGAAAGCGTGGGTGGAATTGGTGTGTGGAAGGTTTTCTTTAATTGGTCTTTAACTGGTGGCATAAATTTTTGTATCAACTTTTGAAGTTGGCAACGTGACCAGATTTGTTTTTCAGCCAAAGTGATCTCTTTTTGGATTGAAGCTTCCTTATTGTTATGGGTAATCTGTTTTTTCTGGTTTTTGGAGTTGTTATTGATACATATAGTTTGATGACTCTTTTGACTTCAAGTAAAAATATGTTGTAATGTTCTGCAACAGTATTGCATCCAATGAATAAAAATTGCCAATCAAGGGATGAGAGATCATTGTCCATAAGATCATAGTTGCCTTTTTTGAAGTTATAATTGGGGATCACATTGTTGTATTGATTTTTGTGTGGACGTATGTTGAGACAAGTCAATCATGCTGTGGTCACTTTTGGAAAAGGGTTCTTTAATTTGTATTCCATAAATTCAAACTATTGCAGAAGATGAGATCGAGGCAGTTGTTAAGTCTAGTATTGTTGGTTACTAATTGTTCCAGTCCCAGGTTTGTTAAGCATTGTAGAAGGTTGCATGTATGGATTCAGTTTAACATTCATTTAGGGTCCAGTTAATGTGAGGTGGATTGAAGTCACCAAGAAAGATAAAAGTGTGTGGACAGGATGTTGCCCATGTTAGTAGTTAATTTTGCTTGTTTACATGTTTGATGTCATAATTACGGTCTCTGTAACATAGTAAGAATCAAAATGTGATATTTAAGGACAGTTCACAGATGATGGTCTCAGGAAGAGCAAGCTCTTGGGTAATTTGGGATGTTTTTTAGATGGAAGGATAGCAACACCATCTCCTCTACAGATTTCACAATCTGATCGGTAAACATGATGGTCTCTTACTGTGGTAATGGAATCAGGGAGAGATGCATTGAGCCATGTTTCACAGACAAATATGATGCCAAATTTAGCCATATTTAGTAAGAGGAGAAATTCAGGTATTTTATTCACAAGGCTTCTTCCATTGAACAGCTTGCATTTAAGGCCAGTTGTATTTGGAATTGAGATAGTTAGGGGCATGCGTGCCTAGTTTTGAGTGATGGTGGATTGAATGAGGTCGGGTTGGATGTGGAGTTGTGGGTTGTGTGACTTACTTTTGATACAATCAGTGTGGCAGTCAATGTAGAGATCCTTCTCTCCATTGTCTAGATGTTTTTCAAGTTCCTTGCAGAGTACACAGGAGCGGATTCTTTGCAGTATGGATAAGTCTGGTCTTGAGCAAAATTTTTTGTGGTTGGGATTGGTTTTTGTAATGGCGTTTATTGCATGAATGAATATGCGTTTGCTGGACTCATTTTTGCAAACAATTCTGCAAAATCTTGGGGCCACCAAGCCGTCATTGAATTTGGACTCAGGCCCATCTCTGATAATTTCAATGATATCTTCAAGAGAGATATTTGTTGTATTTGAGTTGCTTATGATATTACGAACTTTGGTGATGTCATCTGATTCGTTGGTGTCTTCAAGACCAAATAAGATGGCATTTGGACATTTCTGATCACGTTCAATGGTGTCTCTGATGAGTAAGGTAATTATAAAAAACATGATGTTTTAAATGCCAAGGATCACACTAATTGCATTTAATTAACAGTTAAAACTAGTTCTCCACAATGAAATTAATCTGTACATTTTATTGAAATTGTAGCCATCCAATATTGCTGAGCTGCAGCTATGAACCTTAAGTTACAGCATAGATATCATGTCTTAATGGCCAACATCTTCTGAACTAACATGTTTCCAATAGTGGTGGAATTCAATATTTTTTATGACCGGTTCTGTGGGCATGTCTTGGTGAGCATGTCTTGGTGGGCGTGGCAGGGGAAGGATACTGCAGTTATTTTTACATTTTTTTATTTACTATTTATATCTCATCTTTCTGCTTAAAAAAACCTTAACTAATAAAACAAATTAACACAATATCAGTATTTCTTTCCTAAAAACAATGATTAATTTATTTGATTTATACCCCACCTTTCTTTTAGTGTACAAAAATGCTTAATGCTTAATATGAAATATGGTTGTGGGAAAAAAAAGGTGTAATTAAAGTACATTAAGCTTGGTTAATAATGCCTAAGGAGCCCAAATTCTTCTTCGAAGTGACCTATTCAGTGTACTTTCCTTGTTTTTTAATGAAGTAATTTATCCTGGAGAAAAAATATTTTTAGTTTCTATATTTAACTCTTTATATATTATATAACTAAACTATCATTACTGTGGACTGTGCAGCCATGTGGATCTGACTTTCCAGTTTCTGAATACTTGGACCATTATATCATATCAAAAAAAGTATTGTTTATCCTATTGGTTTTTCTCTCTCAATTGTTCCATTATTATCACTCACAATCGGATTTCTTTTTTCTTGGACAAAAATATCTAGGTAAATTGCCTATAATATCTATACATAATACCATACTACGCAATAATTAATAATTGTGTGTGTGTGTATGCATGTGTGTGTGTATATATATATATATATATATTGTTGAACCACGCAGAAATGTTCTTTGTCCAAAACTTTCAACTCTGATTGAAGTTGCGTTCCCTCCTGAAGAAGCAGATCCACTACTGGGATGTTGTCCTGGATTCACAACTATTGCTTAGATATGTAGGTGGCAGCCGAGGTGGTATTCAGCAGGTTTTGACCAGTTCTGGAGAACTGGTAGTGGAAATTTTGAGTAGTTTGGAGAACCAGCAAATACCACCTCTGATTGGAGATTTTATGGTATTCTTCCCCTGCCACGCCCACCAAGCCAAGCCCACAGAACCAATAGTAAATAAATGTGTATTTCATGACTGGGTAGGGGCTGTGGGAAGAGTTTGTGAAGTTTTGACTGGGGCACTGGTATTGGCCTTCCTTGGAGCAAAAGGTCTAGGCAATAATGTCTCTTGCCTTATTTGCATTTCTAGTAGTACTAAATGTGCTTTACATGGATTTGGCTTTGAAAACTTCTCAAAACTGTGATTAGGACGAACTACACAGCCTTCCAGCTGATGACTATTACAGCCATCTCAAAGAGGCAACTGGACTGTCTTGTTTTTCTTTGAAGACATTTCACTTCTCATCCCAAAAGCCTCTTTAGCTCTAACCAAATGGTGGGAAATGGAAGGATTTATATTCCTTGCCGACAGCTGGTCATTTGCATTCTTTTAGAGAGTTGTTGAGGCCACCTGGAGGTTTATCGGTGTCTTCAAGGTTACCTGAGTAATACGAATGGGTGTAGAGCTTTCCAGGGGTCGGATTCAAATTTTTTAACAATTGATTCTGTGGGCATGGCTTAGTTGGTGGGTGTGGCTTGGTAGTCATGTGACTAGATGGGTATAACCAACTCAATGTCACTCATGTCAAGGGGCACTTCTTCTTGCCTGGCCTCTCATGACAGTGGGGATGCTGCAATGGTTGTAAATGTGAAAAACGGTCATAAGTCACTTTTTTCAGTGCCATTATAACTTTGAATGGTGACTAAATGAACCGTTGTAAGTCAAATGTACAAAAATACAAAAAGCTTCTTTGCTTGCATAAAGCTGCCCTAAATACCAATCATTAGATTAAAAATATCTGCTAGTCGGAGTTACAAATCAAGCAGGGTGCCAGAGCACCTTGAGGAATTAAAATAGTTAAAATTCAATGATAACTATCAGCAGCCATCTCTTGCTCATAAAGTGAAACACTTTAGCAGAGGGGTCATTTAAGCTCTCCAGAAAGAGCACAGCTAGGAGAAGCAATCCTTAGATCCATTTGCACCACTTAAAAACACCAACTGGTCCCACTTGCCTCACAAGATATCCTAAGAAAATAATCTAGATTTAAGGAAAGATCACATGCCCCCCAGAAAGGCAGTAAAAAAAATCAGTGCCAAGCTTGCATCCTGCCTCTTGGAAGTACATCCCAAAAGAACAGTGCAAGGAACCATTAAAGCAGTGAAGGAAGACCCCCCTCCCCAGATAGAAAAAGAAACCATGAGATAGGAAAAAATTCAAACACAATACAAATAATTAAATCACAACAGTAGCTGTTGCTTGTTAAACCAATTACCGGAACAAATAGACAGAGAAGTTAGCCATATTTCTCAACCCAGTTTCTTTTCAGGAACAAAGATTAACTTTTTTCCTTCCAAACAAAGTTGAATAGGGAAAATTATCCCATCAATAAACACAGGATTAAACGTTACCAAGCACAGAATTAAAAGTAATCAAAAACCAGTTTTAGACCAAAACTCAGAAAGGATATGTAAACTTACTTTTGAATGTCAATCTTTCTAGCTAGCCAAGAAGCCTTGCTGAATGCCACTCATCTTGGTTCCTTGTCATTAAAAACTTCTTTCCAGCAGCTCTGCTTCATTGTTCAATTATTTCTTCAAAGTGCTGATCCCGGGTGGAAGAACTCCAGCAGGAGAGTATTTCCTCCCAATGTGTAAAAAGTGAAGTGTAAAAAGCTTAAAACAACCCTTCCCCTTTAAGAAAGTACCAACAAAGAAAAAAATTCTTTGTTGAGAAGAAAGAGACAGGAAGACAGGAAGAGACAGGAAGTCTAGGCGTACTCTCAAGAATATAACAAGAGTTCATGGATAGGTAGTTTCATTAAGCAGGGAAATAAAGATTATGCTAGAAACAACACCAGAATGTTTTCTTCCTGCCTTCCTAACAGGATTAAGGCCCTGTCACACAACGGACAAGCAAAATGTTCCATCCGTTGTTATCCACTCTCAAAAGGGGCAAAAATTTGCATAACTGGAGCGGATAACACGGATGCGGGGAGGACGCAGAGCGGATGGAAAGTGGATGCGGAACGGAAGCCCAGCGGATGGAAGCGGATGGGAGCGGATGGCGCAACTGCAGGGCTTCTGGGAGGCCTCAGCAAAGCGGACGCAGAACGGATACATCAGATGCACAGCGGATGAAGCGGATGCAAAGCGGAAGCCTAGCGGATGCACAGCGGAAGCCTAATGGATGCCTGGCATTAATTGCGCATGCGGGGGGGATGCATTGCATAAGCCCCCTGGATATAAAGGGAAGCAGCTCGCACGTGGCCAGCATTCGGAGGAAAGACCCTCCCAGATGCCACACCTATGGCCCTTTATTATCAATAACAATGTAATAATCATCCACACATGTCAACACAAACACAACTCTTTATTAAATGCCCTGATCATTGTAGGCCCACCCAACATACATGGCCCAATCTCATCAGTGTGATGAGACAGGCTGAAGGAAGCACCCATTAATCATCTATCCTGTCTTGCCACTCCACTGCTCCAGCTGGTGAGTTGCACCAGTGTCTCAGGAGGTTGCGCTGCTTCTTCCCTTCATGTGAGGCTCTGTTGGGGCCTTGCACATCCTCGCCCTTGCCTCCACTCCCCAGGCTCCATGGCCCCCTTGCCTTGCTGGAGGTCCACGAGCCTGTTCTGCAAGACTGGGTAGCGGGTGCGCATGAGATTGTGCAGGATGCAGCAAGCTTTCACGATCCTCCTCACAGTCTCTGGGCGATGCTGCATGGTGGTGAGAAGTACCTGGTACCTGTTGGCCAGGATGCCAAAGGCGTTCTCCACCACCCACCTTGCCCTGGACAGCCTGTAGTTGAAGATCCTCTCTTCATGGGTGAGGAGTCTGGAAGTGTAGGGCTTCATGAGGTAGGTTCTGAGGGAGAAGGCGTCATCCCCCACGATTAAGTAGGGCACATCTTGCGTGTCGTTGGGCAGGGGGTCTGGATCTGGAAAGCCCACAATGAGGTTGCCTTCCAGCCCCTTCTTGAGGTCACTGGCGTTGTATACCTGGGCATCTGAACATGAGCTGCTGCCTGAAGCATTGATGTACATGAACTTGTAGTCAGCATCTACCATGGTGAAAAGGACGATGCTGAAGAAGCCCTTGTTGTTGAAATAAGTGGACCCCGACTTGGGTGGTGCTTTGCAGGCCACGTGCTTGCCATCTATGGCTCCAACGGTGTATGGGAAGTTCCACCTCTGATACCACTGCTCTGCAATTTTCTTCCATCCTTCTTCAGTGGAGGGGCACTGGAGGAGCTCCTCCATGTATTCTTCGATGATGGCCTGCACCACTTCTCTGACCACAGTGCTGATGGTGTTGGATGGTACCCTCCAGCCGTACTGCATTCTCCTGTACGTGGTCCCTGAGGCCAGGTGGCGCAGAGTGAGTGCCACCTTGAGCCCAGGTTCCAGGCTGGGCCGGAAGTTGGTGTTTGCCTTGGTCAACCTGGGTGTCAGCCGCTGCACAACTTCGTCAAACATGGCTGGAGGCATCCTCATGAAGTTCTGGAATGCCCAACTGTCTTCGTTCCTGAGCTCCACCATCAGCTTGTTGTACAGTCCGTACTCTACTCTTCTGGCGAACCATCTTCGTACCCAGACACTTCTTGGCCGCCTCTTTTTCTTCCCGTAGTAGAGTTCACAGAGCCTGTAGATGGCTTCGCACTGTTGCAGAAGGATGGTGGCTGCCAAAAGGACTGTGTTACGATCCACGGTGGACATGACTGGATGCTATGGAAGAGCAAGAGTCAGATGAAGGCTGCAGAGGTCTGCACAGCTGGGCTGCTGGGCTGAAAGTGAGATGCAGGTGAGTTGCTCCCCCTTTTTATAGGCAGTATAGGTGTCCCTTTGCATCCTCTAGGCATCCTCTAGACATCCTTAATATCCGAGATAGGTCCCCTCTGCAAACGTTCTTTCCGTTTTAAACACTTTTTTTCCATGCTGCATCCGTTCTGCATCCGTTCTGCATCCGTTCTTCTGATGAGCTTCAGAAATCTTTTAAATGTTTATCTACTTACTGTAGGAAAAAAAAGGTCTGCTTATCTAGTGTCATCATCTTAAAACTATAAAGACAAATACAGTTATCCAAAACTGAAAATTAATTCTTTCTGAATCATTCCATATCATGTAGTCTAACTGTTAGTATTATACTGTTTCAATTGTTTAAATCAAAAACATTGGGGTTTTTGACTTCCTGTTTCAAAGGAGTCTGTTTAATATGTTTTTATGGGCATTCCACTTCAGAAGCATATGATGTAACCATTTCCAGTTTTACTGACATATAAACATTTCTAAGTATTAAAGTATGTGTTCTCATATACAAATGTGAAGTTTATTTAACATAGTTTTTGAGGCTTCTGCAATAATTTTTTCCTATGTTTCCATGAAATAAAAACATCCCATATAGTTCTCAATTTTGTTCAGTGTGCAATCCTCTATGGCTTATTTATTACTTTATCTTATATGATAAAGTAATTTGAACAGCTTACAATTAGTAACATATCTTTAAAATGGAGGGGATCAATTATGTAACCATAACAACAAAAAGGTCATAATGTGTCACCATTGGGGCAGTAAAATCTTTGAGCATACCTAAAAGCCTCTCTGAAGAGCTATGTTTTCATGACTCTTCAAAAACATAATAGGGAGAGATCTGAGAGTAAACCTTTCAGAGGCATGGGGTCATCACTGAATAAAGTTAAACATGGATCCTTTATAAAAAGTGTTGTCTCAGATGTGAGGTCCTCAACAAGGCAACTTTATTAGATCATACTGGGTGACAGATTCACTCATGTTAGAGGCATTCATTCCTTACAGTGGTGTTTAAAGTTTGTGAACACTTTTTCATGTTCAATGTTTCTGTACAAACATGTTCTAAATCTGATCTGTTCTCCATACAAGTCCTAAAAGTAGATGAAGAGAACCCAATTAAAAGTGGGTCAAAAATGTTATATTCATTCAAAAATGATCCAAAATTGCAAATCTGTGTATTAGTAGTACATATCAAGTTTGCACCCTTGTCCATTACCAACTTTTTAACAAACATAGGTGTCTTCTGTACAAATATAGCACTAGATCCATGGCTCTAGGCCACAGGTGTCAAATTTGCCACGTCACATTGCCATCACGTGACGTATTGTGATTGTTTTTTTCCTTCACGGAGCTGGAGTGGGCATGGCCTGCATGTGATGCATCCGGCCCATGGGCCACCAGTTTGACACCCGTGCTCTAGGCCAAGGATACCAACAACCCAGCTGTGGCATTAGGCTGAGGTAGCTACATTGGAACAGCAGATAAGTGCCACTTGCTCATATCTTTTTCTCTGGAAGAGTTGCATCTGTTCTTTTCACCATACGTTACATATTCTGTCATTTTTATCAATGCATTTACTTTCAGATGCTCCTTGTCCTTTCCTTGCCCTCTCTTCCAGATCAGCAACCTTTGCTTGCCACCACAGAATTTACAGTTATCTCTCCTCCTCTTTGCCATTCTCTGAAATATGGATCTGTACTCTTGCTTGAGGAGTAGGGTCTGTCTTTAATTTAAATCTCAGCTCTTTTGTTATGAGAATAGCCTGAATAAAACTTCCCAAAAAGAATATGGTGGGACAGAATTTTATTAATCTCTCAACCATCCTACTGCACAGCACATCTTGATGTTGTTGTTTTACTTGCTGCCACATAATTCTGCACAGGACCATTTCCCCTTTTTTCTCACCTTTTTCTATGGCATGCTAAATGCAGATGAGATGTCCTTCAAGAAAAATGGAAAGTGTCCTCTGCACAACATTGATTATTCAGCCTGACTTTGTATTGGCAAACAGATTGCAGTTTATTCAGTTCTTTTTACATCTGCATTTCCCAAATTTTCAGATACAATTTTGGTGCGGGGGGGAGGAGGAGGAGGAGGAAAATGGATAGCATTAAATGATGCATGAAATGACCTGTCACAGTGCATTATGTTGTATAGAAAAATATACAAAAAAAAAAATAACAGGGAGATAGACAATAACAATGCTACCCCTGCAATTCATTGGGTGAAAATATATTCATACAATACGGCTTTATACAAATTTATCAAAAGCAATATGAGAGGAAAGAATGGTGCCTCTCCCATTTTCTCAGTTTTTCCTTATAATATTGCTAGCTAATGTGCTATCTTCAAAGGATCATTTATTTCAGACACTGTTCTGCCATACTTACGCTTTATGCTGGGGAAGTGGTGTGAATTAGTGCAATAAGTTTAATTTGAGTTTTCTCACAATGAAAGTAACTTAGTGACTTATTAGATTTTGGAACTGCACTTATCCAAAGGTTTGGAATGAATAACATCTCAAAACTAAAACCCTTACATTACAGAACCACAATAATAGCTTGGCAGGTGGGACTGAAAGAATCAAAATCAGATTCAAAGAATCTGAAATCAGACAGATCCATTAATATTAACAATGCACAGAAGTCAACTACCCCTCCCAGAAGGTCATGCCTAGCTCTTAGTCCATTCAAACTGCACAGATGGATAAGGGGTATCAGATCTGAATCTGAGAACGGATGAATGCAGAGGCAGAGATGCTATGCTTGAAGCAGATAATTGGCACTTGCTGGATTTGGCTCTAATTACAGTTTCCCCCTATTATCTGTGAAAAAACTATCTTAGCAAAGAGCTGTGTCCTTGAATCTCTGTCTTTAAAGTCATGTGCAGCCTGACATGGACATTTTGCCCATGAAGACATAGATCCTATGTGACACTAGTGATAACAGAAAAGAAACACTGAACTGATCCAGGTTTACAAAAGTGAAATAATGTAAAAATTCAATACAGTTAAAATTTAAATAAATGTTTCATAATCTATTATTTTAGCGTAAGTCAAAGTAAAGGACAGAAACATGGTACTGAAAATTGTGGCTGGTCTCCCTCATCGTGTGGTTTCTTTGTCTCAGAGTGTTATGCGAACTGAGCCAATGCGGCTTACAGGTCTTGGTTTATAACTTAGCATGTTATGTGAACCCAGTTCATTGTAGCTTGTGATTATACAGAGGTTTGACTAATGTGCAAATTAGAACCTTGTGTGATTGGACAACCAAAAACATAGTTTACATATGCAATTAAGAAGATGAAATTGTGGGCTAAAAGGGAAATGCCATTGCAGAATTTCATGGCAGACCTCAGCATTAGGTGCAAAACATTCACTATTTCAGTTTTGTGTATCTTACCTTTCTTACAGATATCATTTTTGGTTCAGATAATTTCTCCTCTCCTTTCCATGTTCTTGGATCTTTTCTTTCAAGGACCATCCTTTGGTCATTTCTTCTTGCACATACTCTTTGGCCCACATTTCATCCAGTACCTCTGCTTACTTTCAGATGCCCTTGCTTCTTCCATCCTTGGTTCCATATACCTTCAGCCTGACTGGATCACAAAAGCTCAATCTAGGGCTAGCATTATCTTCCCTATGCTTTAATTTTCCTATGAAATAATGGCAACCCAGATGCTCAGTGCTGGAGACTTGTTCATTACTACCATCCTTCTATCTTTTGGTATATGAAATAAATAGATGAAAAAAATGGATCCCAACAGTTAATTACTTACCCTCCTTTTTCTTGAGGCAAAGCTAGTAGAATCAGACATTCTTGAACAGAGAATTTGAATCCTGCACAGTGGAAATCTTTCTAGGATGCTATATGGCTCTTTGATGCCTTGTCTGCTTCATTTAAAACTGAAATCTGTGAAGGCAGAACTAAGTATAATAGCAATCACTCAGCAACTTGACAGTTAAACAATAAGTGGATTCTACTCTCTGTCATGGTTCCAATGCAGAGTGAAAGAAAGCTAGAGGGAAGCTTTGTTGTGAGGTAGTATTAGATAGTTATGTCCATTTTTAATGCATTTCTTGTTAAGTCTGGAAGACTGAGTAGACAGACACTTCATGAGCTTCATAACAACTCTGGGCATCTCATTTTTATACTGTCACTGCCTGCATATGTATGTGCACACAAACATGCACATACACTTCAAGCACAATATGCATGCACGCTTTCCTGCATACAAAACAATTATTCTCTACAACCATGGTTCCTGTTATAAAACAGGAGTGAATTTCTCTTCATCCCTTTCTTCTCCTGTCTCTACATATCTCATTCACAATTTTACAGGTATATTTTTAGCATTTCCTTTTGGGTGTTTATCTCTGTAATAGTTTATTGATTGCCTTTATCACTGTTTATCTGTATTTCAGTGAGAAAATGTTTTTATGAATTTGTTGAATATGAATTAATAGAACTATTGATCAAAAAGATGACAACTGGTCCAGTTGTGATTGTGTGTGCATTTATTTACAAAGTCTACATTACTATTACTATTAATCTTCTCATCCTTATCACCCATCTCCTCCCATTTGTAACTGTATGAATGTAACTTTGTCACTTGTATCTTTATGATTTATATTGATTGTTTCCTGGTATGATTTGATTGCTTATTGTACCCTATGACTATTATTAAGTGTTGTACCTTATGATTATTGACCCTTGATGAATGTACCTTTTCTTTTTTGTACACTGAGAGTATATGCACCAAGACAAATTCCTTGTGTGTCTAATCACATTTGGCCAATAAGGAGTTCTGTTCTGTTCTGTTCTGTTCTGTTCTGTTCTGTTCCGTTCCGTTCCGTTCCACTCCACTCCACTCTACTCAACTCCATTCCATTCTATTATTTATAGGTGCCCTTAAGTTTATCCCTATACTCCTCCATTATATGAGCTGCACTGTATCCTTGGTTTTTTCTTATTGCAATTTCAAAGTGCTGGTTATTACCATTTAAAACCATATATAGCACAGGGTCAGGTTATCTGACAGACTGCCTCTCTCTAAGGACATCTTATCTATCCATCTTACCAATCAGATAGGGTGGAGGTGCCCCTAGTCTCTTCCCTTAAACATTGCCATCTGGTGAGAGTTAGAGAGTGTGCCTCTTCTGTGACAGCCCCTGCTCTGCGGAAGACCCTTCTGTTTGAAGGCCAGCAGGTCTCTACCCACCCAGCCTTCCAGAAACCACTTAAGATCTGATTTCCCCCACCCTATACCCTGGGATACACTGAGATGGATAAGAGGATTTAACAAGAGTTATTGGAAGCTTAGCTTTGGTGCCAGCCTTTTAAGGTTTATGGTTTTAATAGATATTATGCTATTTTTAATTGATGTAATTTTAATTGTTTAAAATTGGGAATCATCCAGAGTTTGGTATAAGATGGGTGGCTATATAGTGTTTTAATTAAATCAATGAATAAAATTACTAAAGGGAATGGCCAATGTGGTGCAGTTGTGGTATTCTACCGGTTCTGCCCGGTTCTGCCAAGCTGGTAACGGTAATGAGCAGTGGAGGCTGGACCAGTTCTCTCTGCCACTCTGTTGTTGGGCCCACCCACCCACTTGGGCTCCCATACTCACCTTTATCCTCTGAATTTGAAGCACAGCTGATTTGCATGACACAGCAATTGCCTCGTGGCAGCTGCTGAAGCAACAAGGAGAGTGCAGGATTGTAGGAGGTGAGTTCGAATGCCTCTGTGCATGTGCAAATACCTCTGTGCCTGTGCAAAGTGCACATTTGCTTTGCGCGCAAAGCACACCCACCAAGCCACGCCCACCAAACAGGTGGTAAAAATATTTGAATTCTTCCAGTGATGTGGTGCCCATCAGATTTCCTTTCACACTTGATTTTATATGTTAGCAAAGCAGCATTTGCCTCTAGCAATATTTTAATTTTCAAGAATGCCTCCGGTTCCCATATAGACCTAGAGGCATTCTGAGAAAATTGAATGGGATGAATATCGGTACTTCATTATTTGCTTGAAAAAGTGTCACTGGGATCCTGATAAATGGATATTTTGTAACTGGGCATACTCACTAATGCACGCATTGAGGGCAGGCTAGAATTTCTGATGCCTGTCAAATTGTGACAGCATCCACAACACACAGTTAAAATTCCAAATATTCCCTATGGTTCAACACTTTTCTTATGAATTATCGAGACAGCATGCTAGCCAGAATAATCTGTAGTATCATAAAAACTATCAAATTTGGCATACAGTTCTGGGAACTAGAATATACTTTGAAAGAAAATTTAAAATATTATCCTCCATTGACAGGTAGCAAACATACTGCCTGATAGTGCAATTACTGCTTAAACTTAAACAAAATAAAAACAGTGACCAACATACCGGTAACTGTTAATAATTTTAGTAAGCAAATTAACACCTTTAACAGAACAGGTGGCCTTTTCTCTTTTCCAAACAAACAGAATGAAACTTATTACTTTTTATTCCTTTATTTTAAATTGTGAAAGTGACATTCCTATGTTGAAGAGGAGTAGAGGAGTAAATAAATGTAAAAGGATTTCTTTCACTGGCTCGGTTCTTTTTCACTTTGGTTGAGATGTTCCTGCCAAATAAGATTCATCTACTTATATTATGCGCTCTAAATCTCTAGCAACTCTTCAGGAATACATCAATCTGCAACAAGTTGAGCTGTCAGTTTATCCTTGAAGTTCTGTTGACTGCTTCCGGGCCAAGGATTGTTGAGCAATCAGGAATGGCCCCTCCCAAGTTGCTGTTGTTGGTCCTCAGGCTCAGCTTTTTTGGTTTGGTTTGCATATACATATGAGTTCAGCATCAAAATTTAATCTTGTTAGTTGCATAAGAGAAATGCAAATGCTCTTGAAAAAGAAACTCTATTTCTTTGAACTTGAGCTCAGTTTCTTTTTTCACTAAAAGTTATGCTTAATTGAAGATGAAACATACATCCCTGTCTTCTTTAGATTAGGTGTTAGAAACTCAAGGTTGTTTACCAGCAGTGGGATCCTACCTGTTCCACTACTGGTTTGGTGATTGCACACACACCTAATTTACATGTGCAGCTTTCCACACATCAGCTGAGATCTGCAGCACCAATCAGCTGAGAGGATAAAGAAGAGAATAGCGCAGGAGCGGGTAGGAGTGCCGATTTTGCGCTTTTTTCTTCTTTCTTCTCTCAGCTGAGGCTTTTTTCCTCCTCTCAGCTGAACATTGGAGTGTCAGGGCTCCAACAAATCAACCCTAATTCAAATCAAAAGTCTCTAGCTACATCTCAGAAAAAGTAAATTGGTTTATTAGAAATTGCCAAGTTGGCGCGTGGCTGGGTGCAGCCGATACTAAATCACATCATACATTTCCCTCTTGAACCTGGTCTTTCCCCCATCCCCTGCATGTGACTTCTCCAATGGGACACATCCATCTACAAGAATCATTCATCATGCTCTCCAATAACCTTCTTGTGCTCTGACAACTTTGGGCTGTGGTTATCTAGGCATTTCAAGAATGCCTTGGTTTCCCCCACTCCCTTTTTCTGGCAACTAAAAAAGACCAAAGGAGTATCATGGAGGCTTTTTTTTAAACTACTGGTTTGGTCGAACCAGTCCTAACTGGTAGCATACCACCATTGTTGTGTATAAGAAGTCATGAGATTAGGAGTATGGGGCTTCTTTTATGAGG
The DNA here is from genome assembly GCA_015471245.1 of Laticauda colubrina. NCBI lineage: Eukaryota > Metazoa > Chordata > Lepidosauria > Squamata > Elapidae > Laticauda > Laticauda colubrina. The sequence continues at coordinate 49,347,084 of BLBF01000005.1, read as the reverse complement.
TCTATAGTAATCAAGAAGGAGCAGATGGCAAAAGCCTTTTATAGTTCTCTACCTGAAAGCATTTTTATTTCATAATGGCAAATAGTAGAATTTCCAAATCCACATTTGCTTGTTCCTCTGGTTTCCTTCCTTCAGAACTTACACAGACAAACAGACAGACAGAACCAACTTGGGTAGCATTAGCCATCTTCAATCTGAACATTCAGCTTTTCCATTGATCCAATCATCGCTATCAGGGATCAAATGATGTGTAAGTATGTGTGTGAGATAGATGAAAATACTTCATCTGAGGAGAGGTAAAGTGTTAGGCATAAGAAGTTTGCTTGTTATAAGAGATTAGTGGGACTGTCTGAAGTAGGGGTGTCAAACTCAATTTCATTGAGGGATGCAACAGGGTTATATTTGATGTCGGGGGAGGGCAGGATGAACATGGCCAATGTGGGTGTGGCCAACTCAAGATCACCTGTGTCGGGGACACCTGTAATGGCCCGAGTGCTCTGTCAGCAAAAATGATGGCCTCCTGCAACCCTCTGCCAGCAAAAATGGAGCTCAGGAAGCCCTTGTGAGCTTTGTTTTTGGCAGTGACCCAACCAACAGCCCCTAAAGCCCATGTCACACTGCCCAATGGATGCAAAAAGGACACAGCGGACGAGCAAAATGTTCCATCCGTTGTTATCTGCTCTCAAAGGGGCAAAAATGTGCATAACCAGAGCGGATAACACGGACACGGGGAGGACGCAGGGCGGATGCACAGCGGATGCGGAACAGAAGCCTAGCGGATGGAAGCGGATGGGAGCGGATGGCACATCCGCAGGGCTTCTGGGGGGGCCTCAGCAAAGCGGACGCGGAATGGATACAGTGGATGCAGAGTGGATGCACAACAGATGAAGCGGATGCACAGCGGATGCACAGCGGATGCACAGCGGAAGCCTAGCATTAATTGCGCATGCGGGGAAGATGCATTGTGTCAGCCCCGTGGATATAACGGAAGCAGCTCGGAAGCAGGTCGCCATTCAGAGGAAAGACCTGCTGCCGGATGGATTGGCTGCCTTGCCTGCCCTGCCTGCATGTCTGCCTTTCAGCCTTGCTGCCAGCCTTGCTACTAGCCTTGCTGCCAGACTTGCTGCCAGCCTCCCTGCCAGCCTTGCTGCCAGCCTGCCTGCAAGCCTTGCTGCCTGCCTTCCTGCCAGCCTTGGTTCATGTCTGCCTGCCAGCCTTGGTGCCTGCCTGCCTGCCAGCCTTTCTGCCAGCCTTGGTGCCTGCCTCCCTGCCAGCCTTGATGCCTGCCTCCCTGCCAGCCTTGGTGCCTGCCTCCCTGCCAGCCTTGATGCCTGCCTCCCTGCCAGCCTTGGTGCCTGCCTGCCTGCCAGCCTGCCTGCCAGCCTTGATGCCTGCCTGCCTGCCAGCCTTGGTGCCTGCCCTTCTGCCAGCCTTCCTGCCAGCCTTGGTTCCTGCCAGCCTCCCTGCCAGCCAGCAACCCCACAACCATGCGGAAGCATAGCAAGCCTCAGCCATCTGCTGCCAGCCCTGGCAAGAGGGACAGGGCTACCATCCCGCCCCCTGGCCCTCACTCTGGTTCTGCTGGGCCTTTTGCAGCATGGGCTCGCTCTTCTGGGGCTGGGGCTTCTGCTGCTTCTGCTTCTGGAGGAGCTGATGACAAGCACTCCAGCACCAGCCACCTCCACAGCACCTGCACCCTTCACCCCTGAGACTGAGTGACCAAGAGGAGTTCCAGAGACTCTTTTTTGTTTTATAGCTTGTTGTTAATAAAGTCTATTTATGATTCACACACTTGCTTCTTTTTTTTTTTTCAATAAAGTCTTGGTGGAAACTTTTAGAAATGGTTTAAGCCTTTGCATGCTTGTGGGATGGGTAAGGATAGCTTTGGGATGGGTAATAGCTTTGGGATGGGTTAGGATAGCAGTGGGATAGATAAACCTCCAGTGCAAGCATAGTGGGACTGTATGGTCCACCCTCCCAGGTGCCACACCTACGGCCCTTTATTATCAATAATAATATAATAATTATCCACACATGTCAACATAAATACAACTCTTTATTAAACGCCCTGTTCATTGTAGGCCAACCAAATATACATGGCCCAATCTCATCCGTGTGATTAAGGAAGCATCCATTAAGCATCTACCATCCTGTCTTGCCACTCCACTGCTCCAGCTGGGGAGTTGCACCATTGTCTCAGGAGGTTGCGTTGCTTCTTCGCTTCATGTGAGGCTCTGTTGGGACCTTGCACATCCTCAGTGTCGATCAGGTTTCGCCCTTGCCTCCATTCACCAGGCTCCATGTCCCCATTGCCTTGCTGGAGGTTCATGAGCCTGTTCTGCAAGGCTGGGTAGCGGGTGCGCATGAGATTATGCAGGATGCAGCAAGCTTCCACGATCCTCCTCACGGTCTCTGGGCAATGCTGCATGGTGGTGAGGATGGCCAAAGATGTTGGCCAGGATGCCAAAGGCGTTCTCCACAACCCGCCTTGCCCTGGACAACCTGTAGCTGAAGATCCTCTCTTCACAGGTGAGGAGTCTGGAAGTGTAGGGCTTCATGAGGTAGGTTGTGAGGGAGAAGGCATCATCCCCCACGATGAAGTAGGGCACATCTTGCGTGTCGTTGGGCAGGGGGTCTGGATCTGGGAAGCCCATGATGAGGTTGCGTTCCAGCCTACCCTTGAGGTCACTTGTGTTGTATACCTGGGCATCTGAAGATGAGCCGTTGCCTGAAGCATCGATGTACATGAACTTGTAGTCAGCATCGACCATGGCAAAGAGGATGATGCTGGAGAAACCCTTGGAGTTGAAATAAGTGGACCCCGACTTGGCTGGAGCTTTACAGGCCACGTGCTTGCCATCTATGGCTCCAACGGTGTGTGGTAAGTTCCACTTCTGATTTCACTGCTCTGCAACTTTCTTCCATCCTTCTTCAGTGGAGGGGTAATGGAGGAGCTCCTCCATGTATTCTTCGATGATGGCTTGCACCACTTCTCTGACCACAATGCTGATGGTGTTTTGTGGCACCCTCCAGCTGTACTGCATGCTCTTGTAGGAGGTCCCTGAGGCCAGGTGGCGCAGAGTGAGTGCCACCTTGAGCCCAGGTTCCAGGATGGGCCGGAAGCTGGTGTTTGCCTTGGTCAACCTGGGTGTCAGCCACTGCACAACTTCGTCAAACATGGCTGGAGGCATCCTCATGAAGTTCTGGAACGCCCGAGTGTCTTCGTTCCTGAGCTCCACCATCAGCTTGTTGTACAGTCCGTCTTCTGCTCTTCTGGCGAACCATCTTCGGATCCAGACTCTTTTTGGGTGGCTCCTTTTCTTCTCGCAGTAGAGTTCACAGAGCCTGTAGATGGCTTTGCACTGTTGCAGAATGATGGTGGCTGCCGAAAGGACTTTGTTACAATCCACGGTGGACATGACTGGATGCTGTGGAAGAGCAAGAGTCAGATGAAGGCTGCAGAGGTCTGCACCACCGGGCTGCTATTCTGAAAGTGAGATCCAGGTGTGTTGCTCCCCCTTTTTATAGGCAGTATAGGTTTTCCGCTAGGCCTCCTCTAGGCCTCCTCTAGGCATCCTCTAGACATCCTTAATATCCGAGATAGGTCCCCTCTGCGAACCTTTTTTTCCATTTTAAACACTTTGTTTCCATGCTGCATCCGTTCTGCATCCGTTCTGCATCCGTTCTGCATCCATTCCGCGTCCGTTCTGCTTCCTCCCCGCGTCCGAGCGGATGCAAGTTGCGCAGATGCGCAGCGGATGCCTAGCAGATATAGCGGATGCGTAACGGATGCGTAACGGATGTGTAACGGATGCGTAGCGGATGAAGAACAGACAAACTGGATACATTTTCTGCACAAAAGTTTTGGGCAGCCCAAAACTTTTGGAGCGGATGAAACATCCATAAACGGATGCTGGACGGACAGAGAGGAAGCCAAACGGAGGCAGTGAGTACATCGCGTTTTCGAACAGATGGCAAGGTTTTTTGTCCATTTTACATCCTCTTTGCATCCGTTGGTTCAGTGTGACATGGGCTTAAGCGGCTGTGTTTCCTGATTCTAAGAAATAAATTTGTGAAAATAGAAAACCCATTGGTCACTATCTAGTAGCTAAAGGAAGTTTCTGTATTTTATTCCAATATTTCCCTCTTCCTCCCCATTCCTTCATACTGGGTTTATTGGTTGTGAGATTGGAAGTAGATTTTCTCTCCTGCTGATAATAATAATATCCAATAATTATGTTCTACGTGATTATGTGTTATCATATATATTTACCATATGATTATCTGTAAAAAGACATAATCATGGTTATGCCACAATTGCTGAAAGTAATAAGGCTTGCACATGCTGTACTGTGGAGCTATGAAATGATGAGTCATCATCTCCCACATATCTCAAGAGAAAACATTTGGAGTAGAGCAATGACTGTTTCAGTTATATGCTTACTAGAAGGCAGTGGTAAAATGTGATTACTGTGATCTGAAATCATTACATAGAGACTGAGAACTAATTGTGGAAACTCCCAGCAAAGTGCCAAATTAGGTTTTGTATATAAAATATTTAGTGCTTGAGTGTCTTTGAGTATTCTGTATTCCATTTTTCTTGCTTTGTGACTATATTGAATTTCTATACCTACAACTATTTTTCTCTAGATAACTTTCATCTCCCAACTGAAGCAGATGAAACAGTTCAAACCAATCAGAATGACTAAATGATTTTAAAATAATTAATAGGACCAACTATCTCTAATCGTTTCTGCCCAACCTATCTGATCTAGCAGGAAGGGAATGCTCTGAGTTATGTTTATGGTTTTATGTTTTCTGATTTACTAATCTAGTATCTCTGTCAAAGGAGATTATGTGCTGTAGTTAGTTGAACCATAGTCACCACTCATCAGGCCTATTGTAACATGCTATGTGTAGATCTGCCCTTAGATACTGAGAAGCTACCATTTTCACAAAGCACAGTGGTTAAAATATTGGTAGGTCAATCTCACCAACACAGAATAACATCTAACAATAATAGGATGCAGTGGTAGCTTGGTACTCAACTGCTTTGAAACTCATCAAATTGATATTCAGTGCATTTTGACATAAAAAATTGTCCCAGTATGCATCGATTGATATTCAATGCACAAGCCAGAACTTGTTGGTATTAGAGCCTTGTGATTCACTATATTATTCTTTATGGGGAAAATGTATTTGGTACTCATTGTTTTTAGTACTCACAATGCCCCCTGGAGCCAATTAACAATGAGTACCAATGTACCACTGTAGTTCTAGACCTGAATCAAACTGCTGTTTATTACCTATAAAAACCTATACAGCATAACATGGTTTAATCAAGACATATCAGAATAGAGTTTGTCCATTTGTGTTGGTCCTTGTGAGAAGGCCATTTAAGGCACATGGGATGTAGACATGGTGAGTAGCTGTTTCCCTTTTATGGAGATCAAAACAATTTCATTCTCTCATGCCCTTGGCTCAAAATAATTATGGTTTAATAAAAACGTGTTGTATTATTTGGGAAATTGCTTTATTTGGATTTTTTAAATAATTTTTTGCCTTCGTTTTGCTATCCTTCAAAATTAAGGCAAGCTAGACATTCTATAAGAAGGTAAATAAGTAAGATAAGATGGTGAACACAGAGATAGACTGATAACAAATAAAACCAAGTGAATTTAATGTTATTTCAACTTTTAAATATATGACAACTAAGATTTTTCCTTAGTAAAAGTCAGCCCCTTGATTTGCAAGACTAACATACTATTTGTGTTTTATTTGCTAGATAGAAGATATCATTACAAGAATGCAAGATGACAAAACCGGTGGAGTGCCCATTCGTACCGTCAAGAGCTTTCTGTCAAAAATCCCTAGCGTTGTCACAGGTATGAACATAATCAAAAGGTAACATGTTGTTTATCTGCATCCCTTATTAACATTTCAGCATGTGCTCACATTGTGATGGAAATTCAAAACTTTCATCAATGGTTCTCCCCAACATGGGCCTTAGCTTTAATGCTTGTGTCTCACAGCCAGCAGTAAATGGTTCTACTCATCAGAATGAGCAGGAGGATTAAGAAACACAGGAGCCCAGTTTCATTCATTTTAAAACGAGTATTTTATGCATCACTATCTAAAAAACTGTGACCCTATAGAAAGGTCAGTGAATATGACTAAAATACCCAACTTCTCTAATAAGCACATATGCTTTCAATTGCTTAGCTCTGAGCAAATCCTCAAGGAAACTGGCACAGGTAATTTCAGAGGTAGAAAACAGCTTCCAGGTAACTTTGAAGTAATGGACAAAATGTTTTAAGTCAAAAAATATTTTCAGCATAAAACAGCTTTTTCCTACCTTCCCAGAAGTGTTAGAATGCTGTTCCAAAAAGATGATGTTTTGATCTCAGAAAGCTTCTGAAATAGTTAGAACAGCATTGAAGTGCTTCTAGTGAAGTCAAGGCAGCTATTTCCTACTCAAAATAGTATGTTTCAAAGCCAAAACCTTCCCATTGACAAGGAGGGTTGGGAACCAGGGAGGCTGAGGCAATTTGCAAGGAGAATAGTTTTTGCTTCAGCATTTGTGGGTCTCCTGGCTGCTCCTTTGGATTTGATTTTGAACAGCAGAATGCCATGTACATCAATCTCCTACATGTATGACCATGGCACAGTTTCCTCCCTCCCATCCCCCAGCAGTGCAGATTTGAGTTAATTATGTTGTTAACATAACTTTAGAAATGAAATGGAGAAAAAAAAATGTTGAAGGTAGTGTGGGGAAATGGTGAGGAAAGGGTTAAGAATTTTTTCCCAATGGCTTGCCTTCCCATTTCAATTTTGCAAAGTAAAATCAGTGAAAGATTGGAAGGCATGAAGTGGAAGTGGAAACTGTAGCTTTGTCTCAAATAGCTAAGAATGGCTACCACATTTCAGAGAGTCAAAGACCTGCCCACCCTATCCTGTGCTCTGTTTGAGCACCTATCTTGGAAGTTGTTTTCTCTGATTTCATTGGATGGCTTACAGACACATCCTTTCCATTAGGTAAGAGCTGATGAGAGAATGAAAAATCTCCAGGAGTTGCCAAAATTGCAGAACCATGTTGCTGTAGATAGATAGAGGGTGATCTCCATCAGATCCATGTCATGGAAAGAGTGAGCTCAGGGCAAGAAAAACAGGTTCCAGTATGGAAAGGAAAGGAAGGCAAAAAGCAGCCACCCATGAATCAAGGCAGAGTACAGACAGTAGGAGAAGTTTTTGTCTTTTACAAAAATTCATATTCCATGCAGCCTTTTATCTACAGATACAGAAAAAGGGTATCCAGTCTAAAAGCTAGGAAAAGATCAAACTAATTGAGCCTGAACTCAGTTGGGTGCCTAGTTATATCTTTGTTGACAGCAATTTTGTGTGGAGGAATAGACTGTAATGGCTTTCAGAGGGTAGGAATGGATAAGAACAAACCAGTTGGCATTTGTATAAGAGTTCTGTTTATTGCTATACAAGCTTAGTACAAAGTATATTTAGAACAGTTTTAGTGAATATGTGTGTATGCATGTGAATGTATGTATATACTGTGTGCATGTGTGTAAATAAAAATTTCCTTCTCATCCTTATGGGCGGTATTCATCCTCCTCACTCTTTGGGAGCTTAAAGGCCCTGTCACACTGCCCAACGGATGCAAAATGTTTGCAAAAAAGACACAGCGGATGAGAAAAATGTTCCATCCGTTGTTATCCGCTCTTAAAAGGGGCAAAAATTTGCATAACCAGAGCGGATAACACGGAAAGGAACAGAAGGGGGGAGGACGCGGAGCGGATGGAAAGCGGATGCGGAATGGAAGCCCAGCGGATGGAAGCAGATGAGAGCAGATGGCACATCCGCAAGACTTCCGGGGGACCTCAGCAAAGCGGACGCGGAATGGATGAAGCGGATGCACAGTGGATGCACAGCGGATGCACAGCGGAAGCCTAACAGATGCCTAGCGTTAATTGCGCATGCGGGGAGGATGCATTGCGTAAGCCCCACGGATATAAGGGAAGCAACTCGGAGCAGGTCACCATTCAGAGGAAAGACCTGCTGCCAGATGGATTGACAGCCTTGCCTGCCCTGCCTGCATGCCTGCCTGCAAGCCTTGCTGCAAGCCTTGCTGCCGGCCTCCCTGCTAGCCTTGCTGTCTGCCTGCCTGCCAGCCTTGCTGCCAGCCAGTCTGCCTGCCAGCCTTGGTGCCTGCCTTCCTGCCAGCCTTGGTTCCTGCCTTCCTGCCAGCCTTGGTTCATGCCTGCCTGCCAGCCTTGGTGCCTGCCTGCCTGCCTGCCAGCCTTCATGCCAGCCTTGGTGCCAGCCTGCCTGCCAGCCTTGGTGCCAGCCTGCCTTGCCAGCCTTGGTGCCTGCCAGCCTTCCTGCCAGCCAGCAACCCCACAACCATGCGGAAGAACAGAAAGCCTCAACCATCTGCTGCCAGCCCTGGCAAGAGGGACAGGGCCACCATCCCACTCCCTAGCCCTCACTCTGGTTCTGCTGGGGCTTCTGTAGCACGGGCTCGCTCTTCTGGGGCTGGAGCTTCTTCTGCTTATGCTTCTGGAGGAGCTGATGATGTGGGGGATCAGACAAGCACTCCAGCACCAGCCACCTCCACAGCACCTGCACCCTTCACCCCTGAGACTGAACGACCAAGAGGAGTGCCAGAGACTCATTTTTGTTTTATAGCTTCTTGTTCATAAAGTCTATCTTTGATTCACACACTTGCTTCATTTCTTTTTTTTAATAAAGTCTTGGTGGAAACTTTTAGAAATGGTTTAAGCCTTTGCAGGCTTGAGGGATGGGTTAAGATAGCAGTGGGATGGGCAGGGATACCTGTGGGATGGGTAATAGCTGTGGGATGGGTAGGTGTTCTGTATGCAAATTGGGTTACTCCAAAACATGCAAATCTGATTGGTCAACTAAAGTAAGCATCGGATTGGTTCACTAAGAACCAATCTGAATAAAGTAAAAGAGGCGGCAAATTCGATCAGCTGCCATTGGTTACAAGCCGGCAGGCTAGCCTGTATAAAAGGCTGCCGCTAAGTCGGCCAACCGTTCCGTTTCACTGACTCCTGTAAATAAAGACTTTTCGTTGTTGGAACCCATTGTTGTACCTCGTGTTTTTCCGAACAAAACAGTAAGCATAGCAGTGGGATGGGCAGGGATACCTGTGGGATGGGCAGGGATACCTGTGGGATGGGTAATAGCTGTGGGATAGATAAACCTCCAGTGCAAGCATAGTGGGACTGGATGGTCCACCCTCCCAGGTGCCACACCTATGGCCCTTTATTATCAATAATAATGTAATAAATCATCCACACATGTCAACATAAACACAACTCTTTATTAATGCCCTCTTCATTGAAGGGCCACTCAATATACATGGCACAATCTCATCAGTGTTATGCCACAGGCTCAAGGAAGCATCCATTAACCATCTATCATCCTGTCTTGCCACTCCACTGCTCCAGCTGGGGAGTTGCACCAGTGTCTCAGGAGGTTGCGTTGCTTCTTCGCTTCATGTGAGGCTCTGTTGGGGCCTTGCACATCCTCAGTGTCTATCAGGTTTCGCCCTTGCCTCCATTCCCCAGGCTCCATGTCCCCATTGCCTTATTGGAGGTCCATGAGCCTGTTCTGCAACACTCAGTAGCGGGTGCGCATGAGATTGTGCAGGATGCAGCAAGCTTCCATGATCCTCCTCACGGTCTCTGGGCGATGCTGCATGGTGGTGAGAAGTATCTGGAACCTGTTGGCCAGGATGCCAAAGGCGTTCTTCACCACCCGCCTTGCCCTGGACAGCCTGTAGTTGAAGATCCTCTCTTCATGGTTGAGGCATTTGGAGGTGTAGGGCTTCATGAGGTAGGTTGTGAGGGAGAAGGCGTCATCCCCCACGATGAAGTAGGGCACATCTTGCGTGTCGTTGGGCAGGGGTTCTGGATCTGGGAAGCCCACGATGAGGTTGCCTTCCAGCCCCTCCTTGAGGTGACTGGCATTGTATACCTGGGCATCTGAAGATGAGCTGTTGCCTGAAGCATCAATGTACATGAACTTGTAGTCAGCATCGACCATGGCGAAGAGGATGATGCTGAAGAAGCCCTTGTAGTTGAAATAAGTGGACCCTGACTTGGCTGGCGCTTTTCAGGCCACGTGCTTGCCACCTATGGCTCCAACGGTGTGTGGGAAGTTCCACCTCTGATACCACTGCTCTGTAACTTTCTTCCATCCTTCTTCAGTGGAGGGGCACTGGAGGAGCTCCTCCATGTATTCTTCGATGAGGGCTTGCACCACTTCTCTGACCACAATGCTGATGGTGTTGTGTGGCACCCTCCAGCCGTACTGCATGCTCCTGTACGTGGTCCCTGAGGCCAGGTGGTGCAGAGTGAGTGCCACCTTGAGCCCAGGTTCCAGGCTGGGCCGGAAGTTGTTTGCCTTGGTCAACCTGGGTGTCAGCCGCTGCACAACTTCGTCAAACATGGCTGGAGGCATCCTCATGAAGTTCTGGAATGCCCAACTGTCTTCGTTCCTGAGCTCCACCATCAGCTTGTTGTACAGTCTGTCCTCTGCTCTTCTGGTGAACCATCTTCGTACCCAGACGCTTCTTGGCCGCCTCTTTTTCTTCCCGTAGTAGAGTTCACAGAGCCTGTAGATGGCTTCGCACTGTTGCAGAAGGATGGTGGCTGCCAAAAGGACTTTGTTACGATCCACGGTGGACATGACTGGATGCTGTGGAAGAGCAAGAGTCAGATGAAGGCTGCAGAGGTCTGCACCGCAGGGCTGCTGGTCTGAAAGTGAGATCCAGGCGAGTTGCTCCCCCTTTTTATAGGCAGTATAGGTTTTCCCTTAGGTGTCCCTTTGCATCCTCTAGGCATCCTCTGGACATCCTTAATATCTGAGATAGGTCCCCTCTGCAAATGTTTTTTCCATTTTAAATGCTTTGTTTCCATTCTGCATCCGCTAGGCATCTGTTCTGCATCCATTCTGCCTCTGTTCCGCTTCCTCCCTGCGTCCGTTTACCGCTGGAGCGGATGGAGTTGCGCGGATGCACAGCGGATGCCTAGCAGATATAGCGGATGCGTAACGGATGCAGATCGGATGCCTAGCGGATGCCTAGCGGATGCAGAACGGATGCATTGGATACATTTTCCGCTCAAAAGTTTTGACCAGTTCAAAACTTTTTGAGCGGATGAAATGTCAATAAACGGATGCTGGATGGATAGAGAGGATGAAAAATGGAGGCAGTGAGTACAGAATGGATGCATCGCATTAATCAATGGATGACAAGTGTTTTTCTCCATTTTACATCCTCTTTCCATCCGTTGGTGCAATGTGACAGGGGCTTTAGGTTCCACAGGGGTGGTTTGGACCGGTTCTATAGAACCAGTTGTAATATTCTGCACAATTCGGAGAACTGACAAATCATGCCACTGCCTGGCCCCACCTCTCTCCACCCGCCCCTCCCCTCCCCACCCAGTCAATCCTTATCACGCATGTGCAACATTGGCGCATTCCCTACATCGCCGACTGCATTCTTCCTCGCTCAGTCACTTCTTAAGATATTTCTGGTTTCCCTCTCCCAACAATTCCAACATAGGAACCCCTGTTCCTATGATCAGCTATGCTGGGATCCCCCTCACTGTCTTGCTGCTTCACCCAAGAGGCTTTCCTGAGACCCAGGAGACCCCAAAATGGAGTGCAGGGGGTTGTTGCATGCCCCACCTTGCTCAGGTTTGTTTTCTTCCTGAGTCCCAGGGAAGCTTCCTGGGAGCAAAAAGCCCCCCAGAGGCTTCCCTGAGGCCCAGAAGGCCCAAAAATGAGGGGCTGAAAAAAAAAACCCATACCCACCTAGTCATGTGGCTACACCCACCTAACCACGCCCACCTAGCCACGCCCAGAGAACCAGTTGTGACAAAATTTGAATCCCAGCCCTGGTTCTGCGTTGTAGTTGTTCCTACTACTGCACTCTCCTTGACAGAGAACTTTGATGTGGTCCTGGGATCAGCTGGAACCATTTTCCCTGCTTAAGAGTCACAAATGCTCCAATCACCACTGAAACTATTTCCCCCCCTACACACATCTTATTTAGTTCCTTCTTCAGACTCCTTTTCCTGATGTTGCTGTCACTTGACACCTCTACATCAATCATCAACATTGTCTTCTACTACCACAATGTCTGGCTGATTGGCCAATACTTGCCTGCCTAGCTCATGTGCAGATATACACAATGCCAGCAATGTAATTGTGCCACTCAGTGTTTACTGTTTGTCTCTATCTTGCACCCTACCACTATATGTTGGGCTGTCTCTAAGGCCCCTCTGTACAATCTGCACCTCTGATCCTGTTTCATGTGGTAGATCCTTGCTCCTATGGATCTGGTGTTAATGCCTGTTCTTGTGCTGTTATGATCCTCAGTGCTATCTTTTAGTCCAGCCCTTTACAGCTATTGACAGGATTATGTAATGTCAGCTACCTCATAGGATCCATACAGGATCTTGTCTCACAATGGCACTTAGTCTGCTTGAGCTTCCTTCTATGTCTGCTGCTGCCTGAGGTATTCCTTCAGTAGCTCATCTTTGGGTGCCATCTTACTGAGGTAGTCCTAGGTGCTCTGCCTTTCATACAGGCAGTGGTTTTAACACTCACCAGACTGCACCCACCTTCTTTCTTGCAAGTGTATAATTTCTGGATTTTGAACTTGGGGCAGAAACCTGCGTACAGCGTGAGGAACATCCAAGTCACATCAGCAGCTCTTGTGTCCTCTTTTGGACAGTTCACTATAATGGCTAGGTGTACATGTTTATTTTTATACAAGCTTACTACAAAGTCTATGTTGAAGATCTTTACTGAATTATTTGTGATTTGTGTGCGTGTATACATATTTATATGTGGGTACACAAGCACAAGTCAAATGTAAATGCATACAGTAAGAAATCTAATTGTGACATAAATTTCTACTACTTTCCTACTTTCCTCTGTTTAGCTGCTAATTTCTGCCTCCTCCCAATACTCTTAAGCACAGATTTTTGGATGCTAGCAGCATTTCTCCTTAACAAACACCTGCCCAGTGATCCAATCCCTGAATACTTGGCATCCCCTCTCCACTATTTACAGTCCAGAGCTGTGTTTTCCATTTTGCTGGCTGTTTTGCAAATTCCTTCCTTGGCTTCAGCTGCCACAGGCTCCCAGTTCTTGTCTCTGGCTATAGATTCTCTGGTTTCTGGCTATCTCAGCCCTCACCTCCACTGTTCCACATTTCTTCTAACTGCCTCTCATTCCAGCAGCAGCTCCTGGCAAACATAGGAGAAAATCCCTCTCTTTTTAATAAAATTTCATGCCAGTTTTCAAACAATTCTAAAGAGCATAAACTACCCCCCCCTTTTTTTTCTCTGCTACTGCCTACATGGTCAACCTATACCTTTGACAAATTACTATAGAAGAAAAAAAATCAGTCTTGGTAATTGCACGCCACAGTAATTTAGGGCAGTTCATCCCCTCCTCAGGGGCAAGAAGGGGCCATGCTGTACTGAGGCTTCTAGGTGTAAATGGACTATCTCAGGGGATGTTGCTGCCACTTGTTCAGATTGGAAAGTTGGTGAGATGAGCTGCCTTCAAACTGAATTCCTAGCAAAGCAGAAATACAGTTTACACCGAGGACAATTACCTGTTCCACTCTGCAGTAGGAGGAATTGATTCTGAGTTGTGCCATTTATTTTTTGAGGATTCTAAAACCCATAGATATTGTCAACAGAAGAAATGCTGCAGTTAGTTGAACTACCTGTTTTAATTTGTGGAGCATATTTAATAAAATCAGAAATGGCCCAAGGAGCTTTTAAATTTGCAAATGTAACCTGTACATTCTGTACATCTGTACATTCAAGCATCCAAAATTCTGGGACAAGCAGGAAATGCCTATATGAAGATAACCTATGCACAGCTTCGTCATAATATCTGAGATCTGTTCTTAGATGAGGGAATAGAAGGGGAACTTACCAAATTTGCAGATGATACTAAGCTAGCAGGAATAGCTATCACCCAAGAAGATGGGTGTTAGAACACTGGGCCATATCGAACAAACTAGAACACTGGCCCATATCTAACAAAATGAAATTCAATGTAGAGAAAAGTAAAGTCCTACACTTAGGCAAGAAAAACCAAAAGTACACATATGGATTGGGTGAAACCAGGCTCAATAGCAATAACTGTGAGAGGGATCTTGGAGTCTTAGTGGACAACCTGATAAATATGAGCCAGCAGTGTGCAGTAGCAGCCAAAAAACCTAATGCAATCCTAAGTTGTATTTACAGAAGGATACAATCAAGCTCAAGGGAGGTACTAATACCACTCTATAAAGCCTTAGTAAGACCACACCTAGAGTATTGCATCCAGTTTTGGTCACATCATAAAAAAAGATGTTGAGACTCTAGAAAAAGTACTGAGAAGAGCAACCAGGATGATTAGGGGACTGGAGCCTAAAACATACAATGAATGGTTGCAGGAACTGGGCTTGGCTAGTCTAGTAAAGAGAAGGACCAGGAGAGACATGATAGCGGTCTTCCAATATTTGAGGGGCTGCCACAGGGAGGAAGGGGTCAAGCTATTTTCTAAGGCACCTGTAGGCCAGATAAGGAATAATGGATGGAAATTGAACAAGGAGAGATTTAACCTGGAAATAAGGAGAAACTTTCTGACAGTAAGAGCAATCAACCAATGGAACAATTTGCCCTCGGAAGTTGTGGGAGCACCATCATTTGAGACTTTCAAGAAGAGATTGGACTGCCATTTGTCAGAAATGGTGTAGGGTCTCCTGCTTGGGCAGGGGGTTGGACTAGATGACCTACAAGGTCCTTTTCAACTCTGATTATCTGTTATCTGATATTTTACACAATATGATTTATCAAAGCAAAATAGCACACAGAATTATTACTTATTAAAGTTGACAATGTACATAACTAGAATGAATTATGCAGATTATATATATTTGCTTAAATATGGCACATAGTGGTATGTTTATTTGTGGACCTCACTTATTCCCTTTGTGTTGTCAAATTAGGCTGTGCAGACAAATGTTTAAAGGACTCATTAAGTGCTTCCCAAAAGCTTAAAAATAACAGCAATACAATCTATTTTTGCATTAAGTGAAGCTGCAGAACTCATAACCTTGGTTGTTTTGTGACCCAGCCATTCATGCAAACACTTTAAGAAAAGCATGGAAGCTTAGCTTTTGTACTTATCAGTATCACTGTAACAATAAAGATTCCTAATTCTGTTATAACTATAGTCCTTAAAAGGGAACAAAAATGTTGGTTGGCTTGGCCTGTTCTAGTTTAGTGTTCTTCAGATATGATACTAACATCACTCCTTGCTGTGTTACCTAACTTGGAATGTTTTATGCTGGTGGTTGGGAATGATTGGAATTGTAGTCCAACTCCTTTGAAGGTCAGCTTGTTTGAAAAGGAACAATGAGCACAATGAAATAATTTCAGGGTTCTCAAGAAAGAATATCTGAAAATGTGCAGGTTACTATGAAGCATTCTTCATTCTGCAAAGGGCATCTCAAGGTGACTGTGTACATTTAGCCACCCCCCACCCCCCAAAAGGGAGTGGGCTGATATTCTTTCTTAACAGCTATCATTACAGTTTCTTAGGAGAAAATAAGAAAGACAATAAGGTGATGATATGTCCTGAGCTGATTCTCTTGTCTTTATCTAGTCCAGGGGTCTTCAAACTTGACAGCTTGAAGTCTTTAAGTCTCAACTCCCAGAATTCCTCCTCCAGTCATGTTAGCTCAGGAATTCCGGGAGTTGAAGTCCACAAGTCTTAAACTTGCAAAGTTTGAAGACCCTTGCTCTAGTCTTTATAGAGAATGTAGTTGTCTGAAAACTGAGCTGTTGCAATCATCAAAATAGTAGTTGGAAAAGGACTTTTTTCTAGGCAACAATTATGCCATCTGAATACTCTACAATGTAGATTGCTCCCCTGTTTATAAGAAGAGTTTACAAATTATTGAATTAATCAGTGCTGGCAGCCAACTCAACAAAATTTGGTTAGTAACACATATTCAAGGAGTAGCTATGTGCTGCAAATGCCCTACTTTTGGATTTATTGCATTGAGCTTAAATAACCTCTGCTTCTTTCAGCTATATATAATTTTCTAATCATCCCTTGGATGGTCACCTGTAGGGAAGAATTTTGAATAGACCTGTTGATACAGCAAAACATTTCACTCATACAAATGTCCCATTGAGTTCAAAGAGCTCCTTCTATTGGATTCCTGCCTTGGTACAGACTGTGTCTCCTTGAGATAACATGAGTGCAAAGAAAGTGTTGTGCCTCTGTGTCTAAACTTATCAGTGAATAGCTATATATAGCAACAGAAAGGAAATGAGAAAGCAGGCAGCAATATCTCATTCAAGATTAGATCAGCTGCAATAGTGAAGGAATTTCATGAAACCCTTGATGTAATAGAAGTTGTATTCTTTATGAAAAGGTCATAACCTGTGTATGTGCACACATACAGTATTTGTGTGACTATATGTTTATGTGTTCATATAGATTGTATTTATGTTTGTATGTATGAAAATGAGTGTATGAATAAATACAAACAGTTTTGCATATCCTGGCTCATTGTCCCTACAAGGAGCCACAACTTGTTTGTTGTTAATTTGTTTGTGGATAACAAATCGTTGCTATCCTAGCTTATGAAGCCAGAAACTTATAAACCATGGGTTGTTACTTTAGGATCAGTCCAGGGGTGGAATTCTACCAGTTTGGACCGGTTCTATAGAACTGGTTGTTATGATTCTGTGCAGTTCAGGGTGTTAGGCATCCAGAAATTATCCATGGTAATCAGTCACTCCGAGATAATATTATCTCCAACTGATTTATTAGGAACAGCTCTGGTATTTCTATGTCAATTTCCAAAAGTGAAAGTCATTTTTGCAAGTTACACAAAATCCACCTTCTCTCCTCCCACTTTGGCACTTCATTAATCACTAAAACCCATTAACTTCAGCTGGAATTTCTTAATGCAACTTACAGAATAACCTTGAACTTTCCAACTCCTCCACCCCCCTTTTCATTTTTGGCAGCTGAATCTCAGAGCTGACACAGAGAACCAGCAAATCGTGCCCCTGGCTGGCCCCACCCCTCTCCGCCTGCCCCTCCCCTCCCTACCCAGTCAGTCCTTATTATGCACGCGTGACATCATGCGCATGCCTGACATCGCTGACTGCATTCTTCACTGCCCAGTCACTCCTTAAGGTATTTCTTTTTTTCTGCTCCTGATGATCAGCTGTTCTGATGATCAGCTGTGCTGGGATCCCTCTTACTGCTTCACCCAGGAGGCTTCCCTGAGACCCAGGGGGCAAAAAGGGGCACCTTTATAAACACTTCCCTAAACAATAGCCTCACTTCCCTAAACTATTTCAGAAATAATTATTTTACAACTTAAGAGAGATCTTCTGATCATCAGAAAAGAATAGAGACATTCAATGAGTCATCTTTTTGGAATTAAAAAGAAGGAAAAATATGCTATTTTAAAAGTTTTTGTAATGGCATGGGTGGGGGTATGAGGGGAAGAGATGCTACCTACAAAATGACCAGAAAAATGAGAAGAGAGCCCCCAGTGGATTAATGCTTGGAGGAATTAAACTTTGTAAGGACCCACCCTAATAGATGAAACAGTTAAAAGTAGTAGTGGGAAAATTGTACTTTTAGACTTGCAAAATGCATGTCAGCCCTTATAGGTAAATCAGACATGAAACACGATTAGATGGACTAATTCCACTTGATTGTAAGGCCACATTGACAAAATCTAGCAAGTTTGAAAGTACAGTCTTCCCGCTACTGCTATTAAGTGCTTCTTCATCTGTTAGGGCATTCTGGATTATTTTCTCTGACCACTAAGACACTGTAGCAGAGGTGGTATTCAGCAGGTTCTGACCAATTCTGGAGAACTGGTAAGGGAACCGGCAAATACCACCTCTGACTGAAGATTTTACAGTATCAGTTGAAGTCCACAAGTCTTGAAGTTGCCAAGTTTGAGGACCCCTGCATTAGAACAATGTACAGAAAAGAGCCTCAGGTCAGATTTACTGCAGAAAATGTTTAAGGAATTTGGCAAGAAGATGACTGAAATAATTGCCAAATGTTAGGGTGATTTTTAAAAAGGAAATGGAGGAAGGATAAAAAGAGTTATGAAAGATATATTGAGAATCTGTGGAATCATTGGCTATATATGTAAAACAAATTAGTGACCAAAGTGACTTTTTGGAAAGTCAGAAGTTATAAACAGAGAGATGAAGAAGAAAATAGATAACATAGCATTACTGGAATTGAGAGAAAAAGAATTTTGTTTAAGAGTAAAAACAATTACAGAAGACCACGGGGAACTTTAAAAAAGGAAAGATTGTGTTAAGTCCCCATATAACTTTTTGGATTAGAGTGAAGATGACATAAAGGCAGAGATTGATAAAGTTACAGGATTAATACATGATTTGCAAACTAAGAAATGTTCTAAAGGATTTACTTGTGCACATTGTAGGAAGAATACTAGAAATTTAAGTTCTGCAGCAGCATTTTAATACAAAATTGAGGATTGATAGTACAGATGTAATTACACTTAAGGAATTTCCAATTACAGGTAGTTCTTGACTTATGACCGTTCATTCAATGACTGTTTGAAATTATGACTGAATGGCCAAAGTTACAGCTGTTGTAGACCCCCTGCAGTCACATGATGAAAATCTGGGTGCTTGGCAGTCTGCCCACACCTACAACCACAGAGGGAGTTGCAAATCCCCACCCTCCCCCATCTCTCTTTGCCAAATATTCCTTTTTGGATCCCATCACCTACCTTGCTGGGCAGAGCACACAAACCCAAGCTTTAGTCACATGTTATAAACAGTGGCAGGAGAAGCTGGGTCATAAAAGGAGCCAGATAAGCAGCAAAGGAACAAGAGGGAGAAGCTGGCTTATTGGAACAGGGGAACAGACTTACTTTTCAACTCCTTGCAACCAGAACTGGGAGAGAGACACCAGTGCTGATGGAAAGCAAACAAAGTGAAATGAAGCCAGCAAGGGGAAAAACAACAACAGCGCAGCAGCAGGGGAAGAGCCCAGCTAGATTAGGAGCCAGTGCAATGTTCCAATGCTCAAGAGGCTTCCAAATAAGACTACGTGCTTAGAGGTGAGAAGCCCTGATGCTTTGAAACACCAGAGAGGAAGCTTAGTGATCCATCCATGGGTGGCGTTTTGCAAAAGAATGAAACCACGCCTGAGGGCTAGGCCTCTGCCCCAATTACTGGCAGTAGCTGGCAGTTGGGAGATTGCAGGCCTCTCTGAGGTCTTGCAAGACCCCTGCATGCAAAGGATGAGGTTTCTCAAAAAAATATTTTGCTTAGCTCCCTCCCCTTCCCACAAACCCATCTTTTTAAATAAAGGAAACAGAAAAAAAGTTGGGGAGCACAGACTTGCTGATCTTTCTCTCCCCGTATATTGGGTGTTGAAGCTAATCTCTCCATCTTTGCCCTTCAATCTTAATCTCCTTTAACAATTTAATTTGCTAAATTTACTGCACCATATAAATGACAAAATCTGTACATTACTTACCTTGATGAGTGACTGGCAGGCTGAAGAGTAGAGGAAAAGGGGTTTAATTTAAAAGAAGGAGGAGGGTGAAGGAAATAAGAAAATCCATCTTTAGGGATTATTTGTGTGGATAGCTGAAGGAAATCTTTGCGAAGGCAGTTAAGTACATGCAGAAAATTGAGAATGTGAAATAGATATAAGCCCAAGCTGTGCCTGCGAACACCTCTACAGCTCTCAGCCCAAAAAATGCTTTTACGGAAGAGAAACAACAGGCAAAGACAAATGGTTAGCAGGAATTATTAAAGCATCAAGGGTGTGATGGCCTAGAGCAGTGTGTTGGCCTAGAGGTGGAGCTCTCATCTCACAATCAGGAGGCTATGAGTTCAATCCTAGGTAGATGCAGATATTTCTCTCTCTGGGCACACTGAGAATGTATCTGCTGGAAAAAAAACCTCCACGTTGGTGACATGAAGGGCATCGTCTAGTAAACACTCAGTTCCATTCAGTTGCCCAGACTTCACCCCACAAGAGATTATGGGGTTGTTAAAAGAAGATGATGTTGATCAATGGGGAACATAAAGTGAAATCAAGAGAACAAATAATGGCAGAAGGACATAGTTGTCAATGGTTTTTCCATTTACAATTACCAGCAAAAGAATTTAAAATGGAAAAAAAAAGGACTTAAACTATGGAGCATAATAAAACAAAATTTGAAGTGCAATTGTGAAGCGATCCCATTGTAATTGCTAAAATGTATAAAAACTTGGTTGAAATTTGAAATGGGAGGTAAAAGAATGCATTATAAAGTGGGCTAAGCATTTTGGTCATAATAAACAGATGGATTAATGGGAAAATAGGCAGTCAAGGGTTGAATTTTACATTATGTTATGATCCTAAAGAGAATGTTTATAAAATTATATATTGTTGGTATATGATACAGATAAATTATCTTGAATGTATATTGGCATTCCTAATGTATTTTGGAAATCAACATGAAGAGATATACTACCATTGTAGTGTGTGTGTGTGTGTAATGGATTCAAATATGAGCATTGAAGACAGAAGATTTTCAAGATTAATATTCAGAACTTTTCCTTTCAGGACTGATGGATACACAGTTAGAAACCCCCCCCCCCCCCCGTGTTGTCATGGAAGATGATTTCAATAGATGATTATTTTAGCAAGATATGCAAAGATGGAAAGATTCAGCATTATCTACCATGAAATTGACAGAACTAGCTGAGATGGCCAAACAGATGTTTTTAATTAGAGAAAGGTTGTTATTGGCATTCATCACTGACTAGAAGCCTCTTATGGATTTTTTTGCAAAAAAGGGGGGAAAAGGAGGAAAAAAAGAAAATGATTTTGTGACATAGTTTTGATGATTAGAAAGAGTAGCTTATAAAAAGAAGAGAATTATGATGTAATCTTAAATAGAGAGGTTTCATTAGGATTGTGTGTGTGTATGAGCTGAAAGGAAGATCAGAAGCCATTTTTATTTATTCATGTCTTTATTCTTTTTCTTTTTCTACTATACCTCCTTTTTTGTTTCTTTTTTCCTTTATTTTTTCCTGTTTCACATTTACTATATCTTTTTTCTTTGAATGTATTTCTTATTATGCAACTAAAATCTTTTAATCATCTTTTTTATTTAATAGAAATGAATTGGTGGGTTCATGGCCTGAAATTTGAGTTAGGACTTCTTGCTTGGCACTCTTTACTAAAGTACTTGATCTGAAGTAAAAGCAAGCTTCAATTTTTAGCTTCCTGCCATAGCTTATTAAATTTATGGAGTAAGTTCTTTAGGCAGGAAGTTTCTATCAGTGAATTAAATTGGTTTTTAATTAAAAGCATTTTCATTCCCTTTTCTCATTCTTAATTGAGTAATTCTGGTGGTTTTTGCAATATTCATTGATATTGGTCCCTAACATTTACCCAGTGAATGACTGTCCATTTGTTGCCCTTTCTTTTTACCTTGTTTATATGATTTTCTTTGTGAAAAACTTAATGTGACACCTAGAGGAGATCTACAGTTGAGTGTTGCATAATAAATGTTATATACTGTATTTTTACAGTTCTTAAATAGTGATGGGTTTACAGAATGTACATATTTATTCAGATAAATAGCAGGCAGATGCATTAGAAATAGCTGTATAATCTAATAACAAAACACAGAGCTTGCAAAGTAGTTGACAATCCTGTGAAGAGTTCACTTCCCCCTGACATGAATTACAATTTGCACAATGTTTCACTCACATTATTTTGGATGACTTTTTTTCATTACCAGTAATTGCTGTGGATCAGATACACCATGATCACATCAAACAATTGGGTCAATTTTGCAATGTTTTTTGCTTTGCTAGGAAGTCAAATTCAATAAGAACTGCCATTTTCAAGGGCAACTTTTTGTGTTTATTTTTTAATACATAGCAAGTATTTCCAAATTTCTTTTTCTAAAACATATATCAGTTTTCAGTTCTTACTGGGATCAGAGTTGCTTTTTTCCCCCTGTACAGTAACTGACATATTTGGGAATATTCACTGATTCCTGAATTATGAATAGCCTAGCATACTGAGTTTGACAGATTATTTTACTTGAAATAGATAAATATGATTTCCCTGTAAGAAATTATCAAGTATAATGAGTTTATTCCTATTTAGAATTCTACCTGAAAACAGATTGTAGCTAAGACAAATAAAATGCTTTTGTTACCCTTGAAGCAAATTATTTTCATATTTCTGAAAATATGAAAGTTTATGAAATATGTGTTGGGATCATGCAGTCACAGCACCTATCAAAAAACTGAATAAGGTCAGATTTGGTTAGTCTTTCCCTTTTCCTATGGTCATGCAAATATCTGTTGTGAGGAGATGTGTATCTTTCATAATATATGTATTTAATAGCCATATATGTCAGTGGTGAGCTCTTCCAGTCCCAACTATGTATCCAGTAAGTGTTTATTCAAGCACAAGAGTATGTAGCAGCAGAAGCAATTGAATGGATCTAATACTGGTTATTAAAATAATAGTCCTTTAACCTGGATCAGACATAAAATAGGCCAAAGAGGCAAAAATGTCTGAAACGAATGTGTCTGCATAAGAAAAAATATTTTAAAATCTCTGAAAAAATATTCTAGCATGAATTTTTCTTTATTTCAAAACAACTTCTAAAATGTTGGCATCTTAGCTGAAAGGAAGCTCTGAATTTTTTGGCAGCTTTGCCACCATTTCACTGATATGGAGCATCTAGAAGACAGGATTTGGGATTAGGTTCTTTAGTTCAGTCTATGCACGCGAAGTGATCTTCTTATATAATATGAAGCAATACCTGGATCAGTGAAGTTAAATTATAACTCCAACCCACAATCTTTGAGAATTTTGGAGAGTTTGAAAATAAATAATTGAAATATTGTATCCTATTTGAAGAGCAACATGGTGGCCTAGTTGTGAAGAACTCGCCTCTCACTCAGAAGGCTGAGAGTTCAATCCTAGGTAGTGGCAAATGTTTCTCTCGTAGGGTGCAAGGAAAACTTATCTGCTGTAAACTCTGAGTAGATGTCAGAAAGGGCATCCAACTAGTAAATACTCAGCTTCATCCAGTCATCCTGACTCCCTGAATAGGGATTACAGAGACATAAAAAGGGAGCTTAACCTTCCTATTTCAAGGACATCAACATGCTTTATAACTTGTGTCCTTGTGGACAGCAGCCAATGTCAATTCTTTCTTCAGAAGTCTCACCTTCAGAAGTGGATGGTAACCAATCTCAATACAGTCTTATTTTCAGCTCCATCTATCCCAGTTCAAACTACAGTATAGTAAAGAGAAGATATAAAGCAGAAGCATGCAATCTGTGGGACTCCAGATGTTTCTTTTCATTGTCCATGATACTGATAACATTCTATTTATATCTCATCTTTTTCTCAAATTCCCATGGAATCTTAAATTATTTTTGTAATATATACATATATTCAGCAGAGTGAAGATTAATATACAACTGCTAAATCTACAATATAATAAACCAGAAAACCAGAAATGTGTTAAGTAAACACATTTTTAAACAGAAGACAAGTTAATACAGAGAGAGTTTTCATTTTGTAAGAGAAGTTGGCTAGCTGGGAGCTTAACAAAATTAATTTCTTTTCCTATTTTGCAATAAATTTATTCAATTTTTAAACAAGATAAGATCAAATTGATTAGACACTAATATTTAAGGTAAAGAAGAGAAGGAAAGAACAAAGTGAAAAGTGCAGAAGAAAGAAGAAGAAGGGAGGGAGGGAGGGAGAGAGGGAGAGGAGGGAATGATTTCCAATTTTCTTTTGCAATAGTTACAGGTATTAATTTAAATTAAGCTCTTATTCTAGCTTTCTATTGCCTTACAGACCTGCAAATGTCACAAACACAAGGATTAGTTGTAAAATTATTTTTTCATCACTGTCACAACTTCAAACCATTGTTAAACAAAGCAGTTACTAAATGAAGATTGCTTGTGCTTGAGAGGAAGTTGCAGTGAGAGGTATGTTAACAGAAGAATATTTGGAATTTGGGGATCTTTAGAAAAAAGTATAAAATAAAAGTTTTTGCCTATAGAAATGCACCTATTCACCCGCTGAGAAGTACTACTTTTTAAGAGGGATGAATAGATATGTGAGGGAAGGGTGGAATTTGAAAGGGATAAGTTAAACAACATCCAAATATATCCTTTCATAATGTACTTCATTTGGCCAGGATACCTAGGGTTTATTTGCAACAAAACATTATCAAAAATATGCTACTCTGCTCACTAGCCCACCTTGAAAATGCTGGAAAAGAAACAAAGTTTCATGTCTAACCTATGCTTTTTATATTTATTTGGATAAAAGCTGCATTTCTTTAGTCTTTATGTATCTGCTTGACTAGCATCAAGTTAAGCTCATGGAGGCAAGTGCATCCAGAATGCAAGCAATAGCTTTAAGTGTCTGCTTAAGTACCAGAGCATTTAAAATGCACTCATCTTACAGATAAAGTCTAGCACTGAAAGATTACCCTTGGAAATAACAAGACATTTTTGTTATTGTTGTGTTGTTGTTGTTGTTGTTGTTGTTAGGTGGAATGGGGAAACAAAGTTCTTGACAGCTACAGAAACAACATGACATCTCCTTTGTGCCCTAGCTGTACTAATAATTGATGTTCATCGGGGATCTAATATATCACTGTAAGAAGGTTAAGTCCATAAATAAACTATAGAGGGAGAAAAAAAAAAACAAAGCACACTTTGATTAAGAATCTCCAGTGTGTGATATGGTGAAGGGAGACCGTCTTTTGAGTTTTATCAGACATCTGAGTGAAATCCTTTTAAAAAAACAAAGGAAGGAGGAAGAGATTTTTTGTTCTTTGATCTTCCTCCAATTGTGAAGCTTTATGGTTATTTTTTCTCAAGTAGGATAAAAAAGAAACAGGTCACTTCACCTCTTGTCCAGAAATGCATGGAAGAAAATATGATTACTTAATGATATCCCCAGGGAATCTCAAGACATTTTGTGTAGTTGTCAAAGAAGGATGTATCTCACATTTCCCCTTCCAGGACATTTTCCAAATACTTATATGAAGCATATTCTGTGGCTCTGAGGAGCTTAAAGGAGGGCTTTTCACAAATGTTTGGTAAATAGAAGAAATCTTTCAAATTAGTTGAGTGCTTTGGTATATATATTACAAAAACAGAGACAGAATACTCAGGCTTATATTAATGTAATTGTAAAAGGTTTTGTCAGCACAGTTTGATGCATTGATTGATGTGTTGCTAAACTGTCAGATTTGTGTATCAACACAAGGGCATGTTGCCAAAAATCTTCTTACTGTGATATCGTGTCTTCCCATAACATACATGGAGAGCATAAATCAGCAGAGTGTTTTGCGAATTTGTGGTAAAACAGGCCTGTATTCCAAGGAAAAAGATTCAAGCACTTGATCTATAGCTGCTCAACATAAACATGGATCTTATTCCCATTAATCCAAGATGTGTAGAACTCAAGTTGGATCCTATCAGAAAAAAAGAAATGCTTTTTTGCAAGTGGTTTGACAAAATGAGTGCATATCACAGACTGAAACGAATTAAAATGAAGGCTGATTTTGGTTCTGTCTCGAGCATTCCAATACCAGATTATTTTTCCTAGATACCTTATGGCTTAAAGTTTAGACAGTATTTATAAATGAGGAAAATGGGAATGAATACATCAATATGTAAAACAATGGGTGCATAGGCAAATAATAGGTAGGTATTTAGGTGATCACCTATCAACATTTCTTAATGCCATCTCTTTATTAATAATAAATGCTGCATTTTTTCTGCAGAGAGATGCATCTAAGCCATTTCCCTGGCTTTCTACAAGTGACAGCAAAACAATTTCTATCTAGACCTGGTTTTAGTATCCTTATGGCTTAGTAGTAATCAATCATCTATGATACATTTTCTAAATTCCATGAATAAGTGTGTCAAGTTATTTAGTAAAATAATACACAATTAGTTAGTTCTTATCATTTCAGAATAGCTGTTCTTATGCACTGGATCCAAAATCTTCTGTTTCATTTACTTGTCAAATAAAACTAATGGAAAAAATGTTATTTAAGGACTATTGCTTTGAAAAGCATTGCACAAATGTTAATTACATTTATTATTTAATTTAATATTGGGATGCAGGAAAGAAAAGAGAAAAAATATGTTAATTACATTTATTATTTAAAATATTGGGAAACAGGAAAGAAAAGAGAAAAAATATGGAGTGATCCATTTGCCCCATATTTATTATTGTATTGCATGTCATTCATTGTACTTATGCATTAATTTATTTATTCACTAGATAAACATAATTAGTTAATCAACTGTGAAGAAATATAAAAAAAACAGACATAAAAATATTTAAAATATTAGATTCAACTTGCCACATGTTTTTTACATTCTCCTCCTTTGAAACATATTATGTTTAATTATGTATATTATATTACCAGGCTATGAATTATAATAATCAGAACATTTGGTTACTGCCACAAATACCCACTTGATCTTGCCCATTGCAGACAGACTTGTCCTAGCAGACTTCTGGGAATAAACATCATATCAATTTCAGATCAACTATTTTCAGTCTAAAAGGTTAAGCAGCATTCTCAAGTGTTTAATGACTGTTAATCAACAAATCAATGTACCCATGGAAGCTGGTAGCCTGCCTTGCCAAAATATAATATACTTTGAAAAATGTTATAACTACAGCTTTAAGAAAAAATAGCTATTTGGTTTTGGGATTTCTGTACAAGAGTACCATCTGCTGGACAAGATCCTGGATGTTCAGAAAACACAATTTTTTCCCCAACACATAACATACTAACTTTGCATAATAATAATTTGTAGCTGAAGCCCATTAGAATGGATTATATCAACATGCTGGTCCATAAACAATTGTACACAAACCTCGCTGGTGGTATTTACATATTTGTCCAAATTTCAAGAGGCAACTGGACTTTCTGGTTTTTCTTTGAAGACATTTTGCTTCTCATCCAAGAGCTGGAGAAGCTTCCTGGATGAGAAGCAAAACATCTTCAAAGAAAAAACAGAAAGTCCAGTTGCCTCTTCAAAAGGCACCTTGGGACAACCATGACCTGGATAAGTGAAAATCTCTATAGGTATTTGTCCAAATTGGTTTAAAGTATTGTGAACTCACTCGGTGGATATGTAACCCCAGTTTTCTCCCCAAATCTTCCCTGGACCCTAACCACCTTTTCATGTACCTCCTAACTAGCCACCACTTTCTTTTCAATATTATGAGAAAACTGGTTCTCCCCCTCCCCAATCTGAAGAAGTTCAGAGATTCTTGTGCATAATCAACATCCGAATGTAGACAAGTGATAGTGAACATTGGAGATATAAAAATACATGAAATCTGTCTCATGAGAAACCCACTTTTTCTCAAAGTGGAAACAAACTTCTTGTCTGGGTCTCAGATGGTCCCAAAGCCTAACGTAATCCAAAGCATGAACTTTGGCAAAATAAATAAATAATAAGTTACTAATACATGGTAAATTATATTTCACTCACATTTAACTGAATTTGATTAATTAAACTGAATTTAATCACATTCAATTAGATTTTCCCTTTCATTTCAACCAAGCCTTTCCTGTGGCCCCAAGTGCTCTTTGTGCAGTGATCCTGACATACCACTCTCAGGCCAAACAGAGCCTCTGGCTAGAAAAGAACTTCACACTTCAGAGTTTAAAAGAAGATTGCTGCTACAGGAATTCATTGTCAATCAGAGACAGGCAGCAAGAAAAATATTCTTGTAAATTAAAATCCCCCAAAGCACAAGATATCTTTTTTTCCCCCTTTTTTTCTTCTTCAATAGTTGATTGCTTCCACCAGAATCCTCTATCTATACAGCAGGTGTGCAACATAATAAGGACTCCTAGCTAACATCAAAAGTGTCTCAGCAGAGAGGAAACAAAGCAGGGAGCAAGAGTGTAAGAGAAAAACAAGGGAAAGGAAGTTCATGGGGTGGGCAGAAAAGGCTGGATGAAAAAAAACAAAGGGCAGTGGAGCTTATGTTTTGTGCTCTGTAAGTGTGGTTTCCTAAAGCCCCTGTCACACTGAACCAACGGATGAAAAGAGGATGTAAAACGTTAAAAAAAGCTTGCCATCCGTTGGAAAACGCAATGCATTCGTTGTGTACTCACTGCATATGTTTCTCATACTCTCTATCCGTCCAGCATCTGTCTACTGAGATTTCATCCGCTCAAAAAGTTTTGAGCTGCACAAAACTTTTTGAGCAGATGAAGTATCCAACGCGTCTGTTCTACATCTGCTACGCAAACGGGGAACATCCGTTATACGTCCGTCGTCATCCATTACGCGTCCGCTATATCCGCTAGGCATCCGCTGCGCATCCACGCAACTCGCATCCACTCCAGCGGAAAACAGACACAGGGAGGAAGCGAAACGGACACACAGCGTGAGGAGCACGGACATAGAAAGGATGAAAGCGGATGCACCTCGGATATAAAGCATTAAAACGGAAAAAACATTCATATAGGGGATGTATCTCAGATATTTAGGATGTCTGGAGGATGCCTGGAGAATGCGGAAGGACACCTCCCAGAAAACCTATATTTCCTATAAAAAGGGGGAGGAAATCACCTGGATCTCACTTTCAGTCCAGCAGCCCTGGTGTGCAGATCTCTTCAGCCTTGCTCTTGCTCTTCCACAGCATCCATTCTTCTCCACCATGGATCATCACACACTCCTTTTGGTAGCCGCCATCATTCAACACCAGAACCAAGCCCTCTTCAGACTGTTTCACCTTTTCTACAGGAAGAAAAGGAGGTGGCCAAGAAGTGTCTGGGTCCAGCGATGGATCGGGAGAAGAGTGGAGTTTGGACTCTATGACAAGCTGATGGTGGAGCTGAGGAACGAAGACACTCATTCATTCCAGAACTTCATGAAGATGCCGCCAGCCATGTTTGACGAAATTGTGGAGCATCTGAGACCCAGGTTGACCAAGCAGAGCACCAACTTCCATCCCAGCCTGGACCCTGGGCTGAAGGTGGCACTGACTCCTGGCCTCTGGGAGCATGCAGTATGGTTGGAGGGTGCCACACAACACCATCAGCATTGTGGTCAGAGAAGTAGTGCAGGCCATCACCGAAGAATACAAGGAGGAGCTCCTCCAGTGCCCCTCCACTGAAGAAGGATGGAGGAAACTTGCAGAACAGTGGTATCAGAGGTGGAACTTCCCTCATACCGTTGGAGCCATAGATGGGAAGCACATGGCCTGCAAAGCTCCAGTCAAGTCAGGGTCCACTTATTTCAACTACAAGGGCTTCTTCAGCATCATCCTCTTCACCATGGTCGATGCTGACTACAAGTTCATGTACATCGATGCTTCAGGCAATGGGTCAGCTTCAGATAGCCAGGTATACAATGCCAGTGACCTCAAGGAGGGGCTGGAACGCAACCTCATCATGGGTTTCCCAGATCCAGACCCCCTGCCCAACAACACGCAAAATGTGCCCTACTTCATTGTGGGGGATGACGCCTCCTCCCTCAGAACCTACCTCATGAAGCCCTATACTTCCAGATGCCTCACTCATGAAGAGAGGATCTTCAACTACAGGCTGTCCAGGGCAAGACGGGGCAAGAACGCCTTTGGCATTCTGGCCAACAGGTTCCAGGTACTTCTCACCACCATGCAGCATCATCCACGGACTGTGAGGAGCATCATGGAAGCTTGCTGCATCCTGCACAATCTCATGCGCACCCGCTACCCAGTGTTGCAGAACAGGTTTGTGGACCACCAACAAGGCAATGGGGACATGGAGCCTGGTGAATGGAGGCAAGGGCGAAACCTGATAGACACTGTGGATGTACCAGGCCCCAACAGAGCTTCACGTGAAGGGAAGAAGCAGCACAACCTCCTGAAACACTGGTGCAACTCCCCAGCTGGAGCAGTGGAGTGGCAAGACAGGATGGTAGATGCTTAATGGATGCTTCCTTGAGACTGTCTCATCACACTGATGAGATTGTGCCATGTATGTTGAGTGGCATTACAATGAATAGGGCATTAATAAAGAGTTGTGTTAATGTTGAAATGTGTGGATCAATGAATAAATTTTTATTGATAATAAAGGGCCATATGTGTGGCAGCTGGGAGGGTGGACCATACAGTCCCACTATGCTTGCACTGGAGGTTTATCTATCGCACAGCTATTACCCATCCCACAGCTATTACCCATCCCACAGGTATCCCTGCCCATCCCATAAGCATGCAAAGGCTTAACCATTTTCTAAAAGTTTCATCCAAGACTTTATTTAGTAAAATAAATGAAGCAAGTGTGTAAAGCAAAGAAAACCTTTATTAATAACAGTAAAGTGTAGGACTTTATTTAAAAAGCAAAAGGAACCAAGAAAAGTGTCCCAAGCAATGATAAAATCAACCGGTAACAACTCAGTCTCTGGCAATGTTCACAGTCACTCAGAGGCATGTCCATGGTCTCAGGTCTAAAGGGGACAGGGACTGTGGAGGTGGCAGTGGCTGGAGTGCTGGTCTGAGGCGCCATTGGGGTGCCTGGCCCCGAGAGGACAAAAGGAGGTGGTGTGTTCATGAAGCTCTCAGAAAGCTGGCTCAGTCCAGTGAGGTTGAGAGGCCCTTCATGCAGGACCTGGGATGTCAGGCACAGGACCGATGAAAGATGTTCTGAGGCCGGGCTTGGCTGTGGGGTGGAGGAAGGAGTGTAGTGGGGATGTCTGGTGTGTAGCTGGGCAAGGTGAGATGTCTGTGGCATGTGAGGAAACATCTGTGGCGTCAGTGGCATCGGTGGCATCAGTGGCATCGGTGGCATCGGTGGCATCGGTGGCGTCTGTGGCATCGGTGGTATCGGTGGCGTCGGTGGCACCTGTGGCGTGCGAGGAATCTGTGCCTGGACTGGGAAGGGCTGCCTGTGCTGCTGGAACTCCTGGTAGCCGTAGCCTTGGTAGAAGAGGGGCTGTTGAAAGCCTTGGAAGGGCTGTGACATTGGCTGGGGTGGAGGAGCAGACCTGGACTGAGTGGTAGCAAGTTCAGCTGGGCCTGGAGGATGGTGCAGCAATGCCGTGATCTGCTCCTTCATCACCTGGTACTGGGGCTCGGGCATGTCCATGAGGGTCTGGGTCACGTAGGTGAGGAAGGGCTTGTGGTTTGAGGATGGAATTTCGAAGTGTACCAGCTGAGAGAGGAGATCTGTGCTGGTCTTGATCATGTCCCTGATTTCCAGCAGGACAGTGTGGCTCTGTCTCTCCGGTCTGCCTCTCTGCCTGCTTTCTGTGGAGGTGGAGCTGAGGGTGGGTGTGGGTTGGTCCCTGGTGGTCGCTGCTGCTTCTTGCTCCATGTGTGTGAGAGAATCCTCCACGTCCTCTGGCACAGGGTGTGCAGCTGTCGGGGGGGGTCTCTGTCGCGGGGCGCTCTGTGGACACCTGTCCGGAGACAGTCGCTGTCTCCTGGCCAGAAGAGGACTGGCTGTCTATGGGCTGCCTGAGAGTGAGGGTAGACAGAGGGATTGCTCCTCGGTGGCGGACCTCACCCTCCAGGAAGCTGCACTTTGCCATGACATAGGTCTCCCGGTCGGTGAGCTTGACCGCGGCCTGGCCAGACTTCTTCAGGTGCAGCTTCCCGTACCAGGTGTGCATATGCTTCCACCACCCGAGGAGGACATCTGAAGTGTAGCCCAGGCTCTCCGCCTTCTGTCTCCAAGCCACCTGCTTTCGCTTGGTGTCTCGATAGAGCCTGTGGCCCTTCCTCCTCATATACTCGTTCTCCCTCAGCCACTCCATGCTCCTCTGTAATGGAGTACTGCTTCCTCTCTCCCTTCTCCTCCTTGCTTTGCCTGTTCCTCCCTCTGGCAGGGCCTTCAGCATCAGGGCTTTCAGGGCTTTGGGGCTGGTCTACCACAGCAGCAGCAGGAGAAGCAGCAGGAGAAGCAGCACCAGCAGAGTCAGCACCAGCAGAAGCACTAGCAGAGTCAGCACCAGCAGAAGCACCAGCACCAGGAGCAGCACCAGCAGAAGCACCACCAGCAGCAGAGTCAGCACCAGCAGCAGAAGAAGCAGCAGCAGCACCAGCAGCAGAAGAAGAAGCACCAGCATCAGCAGAGTCAGCGCCAGGGGATGGGATGGTGGATCTATCCTTCTTGCCAGGGCTGGCAGAAGATGCCCAGGCTTCCTCTTCTTCCCCATGATGAAGATGTCTGTGATGAAGATGTGTCTGGCAGCAGGTCTTTCCTCTGAATGCTGGTCTCGTGCGAGCTGCCTCCTTTTATATCCGTGGGGCTGACACAATGCATCCTCCCCGCATGCGCAGTGATCCGCTAGGCATCCGCTCTGCATCCGCTTCATCTGCTCTGCATCTGCTCTTTCCGTTACGCGTCCGCTTTGCTCTGCTCCCCCGGAACCCCTGCGGACGTGCCATCCGCTTCCATCTGCTTTCTTCCGCTAGGCTTCCGTTGAGCATCCATTTTACATCCGCAATACGTCCTCCCCCCGTCCGTTCTTTTCTGTGTCTCTTTATGCAAATTTGGGGCACTTTTGAGATTGGATAACAACGGATGGAAAATTTGCTCGTCCGCTGTGTCCTTTTTACATACATTTTGCATCCATCGGGCGATGTGACCTGGCCTTAAGGTTCATATTTCTGCCAGAGCAACTATGGAACAGCAGTGTGTTAGATTTTGAGCAAGATGCATATAGAATGCACGGATATGCACAATACAGAAATAAGAATTTCTGAACATTTACACCTGTCCATCAATGTACATGGTGAGATGCACAGATTGTTGGCTAGTTCAGTACAACACATATCTTTAACTGAGATTAATACACAGTGTGTTTGTACTTGATAGTCCATGTTCACACCCCATTTGATGAAAACAATTTAAGGATGACAGAGTGGTGGCAGGATAGCATTCAATTCATATTTGGACCAAGGTATTTTTTTTAATTCAAATGTAATATTACACATTTTTTTAAATTCGCAAGATATGCAGTTTTTGCTTATGCCTTTTGACTGACATCAGAGCTTCCTCCAAGCTTTCACACATATTTCCATTGTAGGACAGGATACAAAGAGAGTCTGATATAATTGATGGCCATTAATTATTGATCCAGGATTGCAACCACAATATTTGTGCATAGAGATGCTTGAGTGGGAAAATCATCCAGCCAATGCACATGCCTCTGTTCAAAGACAGAGTTGGCAGACTGGAAAAATGAAGTCATCCTTCCTGAAGGTATTGTTGCAGCACTACAGTGATCAAACATCAAATAAGCAAATGGCAAGTGAAAAGTTTATGACTTTTATGAGGAA
Organism: Laticauda colubrina; assembly: GCA_015471245.1. Classification (NCBI taxonomy): domain Eukaryota; kingdom Metazoa; phylum Chordata; class Lepidosauria; order Squamata; family Elapidae; genus Laticauda; species Laticauda colubrina. The sequence continues at coordinate 49,313,637 of BLBF01000005.1, read as the reverse complement.
AATGAGGCAACACACTCTTCCACTTGATCTCGCCGAGAAGCCAGGTTCAAACTAAGCAGCTCAAGGAATGGTGAAAAAGCAGTCAGCCAACAAAAATATGAAAAAGCAGCAACTTTTTTATTTTATGAGCCCTTTGGATGGCTTCTTAACATCAGTATTCTCATTACAAAAGCCTGAAGTCCGAGCCAGGCAGATGCAATGGGAGTTGGGCAGCATTCAGGTTTGACAGAAATAAATACAGGTGGCCCTTGGGTTATGATTGCTTCTTGAGCAACTGTTCAAAGTTATGATGGTGTAGAACAAGGGGGACTTAAAATGAAAGTTCCACCCATTGCAGCATCCCCAGTCACATGATTGGTATTTAGCTCCCAATTAAGATGTCACAGTGAGCTCTGGTCATGTGATCATGATTTCTCGCATTCTCCGCTCCTGTTCCACAAGCAAAATCAATGGGGAAGCCAGAAGCCAGGGCCCACTCCTGCTGCTTTTTCATCCAGCTGCATTCCATTGCACTGCCAATGGCACCTGTACACCTACCCTTGCTCCATCGAGCCACCTACAGTATGAATACCTGTTCATACCCCAGAGAACCTGTGCACCCACCCATGCTCCAGAGTATCTGTTCACAGCACCTTCCCATCCATACTTCAGCTCTTTTAATCTGACAGCCTACTTGCCTGGGACTTTCTCTTCCTCCTACTTTACAGCCCACATAGTCCTGGGGTAACAGCCACAACTAGGACTGTGGAATTGCCATTGCTAAGCTATGCAGAAAGCTGACATTGCACTTTATATAGCATTATTTAGCAAAAGAAATTCTTGCCATTGTAACTTAAGAACTATCTGTAGTATTTCTACAAATGAAAACCATTCCTAAAATTATTTTTTTAAACATTTGCAGTGTTCCTGACATGCATTAAAAAAAAAACCTTCTGAAAACCACCAGAGAATTTGTATATATATGTGAATGTGTATGGGAATGTGTATATATAATGGCTTTAAAAGGCTACCAACCAACTGAAACTTAGGATGATGCTGTGAGTGGACATATCTTGGCATACGTGTATAGTTTTATACTTAAATAATCCGGTCCCAAGTTGTTGATGATTTTGATTTGTTTAGTAACAAGAATCTGTCATTCAATATAGTATCATATCACTAGAATTAGCTGTCTCTGCTAAATTTAATGGTGTTATTGGCATTTTGAGCTTGACGGAAGAGGCATTTCTACCAATCAAATAAAAGACACTGGAGTGGGAGCAGGTTTTTCTGCCACATGCAATTTTTAAAAACCAACTCCAATGAGATTGCATGAATCACAACATATCAATCAACACTACTAGATCATAAGCATGATTAATATGTCAATAATAAAAATAACCAAGTGTACTACAAAGCATAATGACCTAACTGAAAAAAAAACGTCCAATGCAAATTTAAAAAGAGCTATCCTTATTTTGAATCTTGCCCATCTGTTGGTTTATTTTTTAAATTGGCTGATCTGATTCATTCTGCCGGGGAACTGACTTACTGGTCTCTTTGTTCCTTCTCCTATAAGAAGTGTTAAGAAACAAAGGCTCAAGGTGAGTAGGTTTGCATTTTGCTGTTTTTTGGGGCTACTTTGCAGATTAATAATCAGCCCATAATGCCTTCACTACAGTATGTAGCTAAAATGCTTCCACTAACATATAACGTTCTGTATAGCTTGAGACCCAAATCTTTGATGGATCTCCTCATCTCTTATGTATCTGTCTAACAATTATGACAGAAGTGAGATGCCCATCTGAAACCGCTACATTGCCAAAAATTTGCTGTGTACAGCCGAAGAGAGAGAGCATTTTCAATACAGGGCTTTGGCTATAAAATCCTCTCTTTCTCAGGGATGGAGCTTTGTTTGCCCAATGTTTTGTCTGAATTATTTTGCTCAGTGTATATAGCTGCAGCTGCTATTACGTTCTGTTGAAAAGATTTACCTATTCTTATTTTGCATGCTTTCCTTTGTTAGCTTTCCCAATATTGGGAAATATCTTAATATGGGGTTAGTATAACCCAGTATCAGTTTTCTTCCGTGAAAAAAATGGAGTGAGGTTTTTTTTGTTCTTTCTAATATATAAACAGGGTACATAACAATTGATGGTGCATTTACTCATTTTGTTCATCTGAAAATTGGTACCCTTTTGATATTTATATCCCCAGAGTCTGGGAAATACGGGAGAAGCAAATAGATGGATTTTGTGTGAAAGAGAATAGAGGCAATAGACATAATTGTAACAAGAACAGCTACTTTTTATCTGCATTATCATCTGTATAAAATAATTAGTGAATTATTTTTGTGGCAGAAACATGTATTTGTCCACAATCCTGGTTTGCCAAAAAGATTTCTGTTGTTTCTGTAATAGATATTATTTTACTCATGGTTGAAGATGTGTCACACAATGAATGGCAACAGGAAAGGGATTCAGGTTTAATGCTTAGCCATTCATATTTTGACAAGAATTGCCAACAGTGAAGTTTCACAAGTATAGGAGATTTCCAGTTGCCCGAGGATTGAATCCCATAGCAATCTTGTCTTCAGCATCCAGATTCACGGATGCAGGGGAATTTTTAAAAACTGCACAGTAGAGCTGGTTTAGTATCATACAATACAAATGAAAGACTTGTAATTCCAGCCCAGGCATTTGATTGCATCATGAGTATTTAGATTACCAAAATAAAATACAGATAGCCCTTGTTTGATTGATCACTCATTCAAGAACTGTTTTTGAGTTATGGTGGCCCTGAACAAGGGGGACTTATAACAAGTCCTCATAGTTGTAGCCATTGCAGTCTTTTCATGGTCACACGATGGCAATTCAAGGGATTGAAAATCAGTTCACAATTTTGGCATTGCAGCATCCTGTGATCATGTGATTGCCATTTGTGACTTTCATTGCCAACTTCCAACAAGCAAAGTTAAAGGGGAAGTTGGCAGGAGGCTGCAAATGACACTCACAGACTGCAGGATGCCACAACTCTCTGGGATTCACCTAACAACCGGGACTGCCACAACTGCTCTATTAAGTAGATGTGGGTAGGTGTCACACTTCACAATCTCATCACTTGGTGATGAAGCTGCCAATCCCAATTACCATTGTTAAGCAGGGACTACCTATAATGAAATCCATTTACATAACAAATCAAAGGAAGGGGTCATTCAGATTCCCAGAGGTAGTAGTAGGAGCTGCTGGCTGCTTGTGAAGGAAGCAGAGGGCGAGTAGAAAAGAGAGAGGCAGTTTGAATTACTTCCACTGCATTTCAAATTTCCAGAGGTTGTGTATAAAGGTTGTGAAAATTAGATAAATGCAAAAAAACATGCAAGTTAATAAATCTATAGCCAATACAAAACATTTTTAACTAACAATTTAAATACTCATTAGGGATAGTTTGAGACACTGCACAGACTTTAAGCACTGCTGTGTAGAATCTGGCAACATTATATGTTGTGGCAGGATTGGTGTCTGCAAATAGCAGAGAAATATAAAATTGTCCTGTGCACCCTGTTTCTACAACAATGGTGAAACAAGACTGGTGCCAATGTAACATAGATGCTGGGAGATCACATGTTCTGTTGTGTTTATGTGTCCAGTCATGGAGATTGTGTTTCTGGGTAGTTGTTTTTTTTTCTCCTAGAAATGACACTTCAGAGTTAGAAAACTGAGATTGTAATATCAGACATATGACTTGTAAGTCGATGCCTAAGATTCATCCCTAGAACATGAGAAGATTTCTTGGTATTTCATCCTCAAATGTCCATTTTAATGTTTGGCTACATACAGCAGTTCAAGATTTTCAAGACTGATGTTAACAAATATTCTATAAAAGCAACAGATCAAACAAGAATCCTCTATTCTTGGGTGGATGTGCTACAATTACATTTAACTGCAGAAGAAACAGTACAGCTACTACTAATAAATAGATTGATGCTTGTGTTCAATCTGAAAAGTCATTTTGTTAAAAGGAGATAAATTAGGAATGGGTTTTTAATCTTACACTGTGATTTAAATCATAGAAGCATGTTGCTTACTTTTTCTGTTGATAAATACTGGAAAGCACCTCTTCAGAACTGCATCTCCTCTTGCTGTATCTAAAAGGAAAATACATTGTATGTACGCATGTATGAATCTGATTTGACACTCTCATTTTATGGTATGAATTAATAATTTTCTCCTAATATCTCTGCTTTAATGCATATATTGTTGCTGTTGTATTTATGAAGGGAAAGAAGAAGGGGATATCATGAATCATAAAGGAGTCTCAGAAATGTGACATCAGCAGCCAAACAAACAAAAAGTACAAATAATCATGATACAAAATATGGTTCATGGCATAAGTATCTGATAAACCTATTTGGAGGCAGGTCCTATTGTGCTAGGTGGGCTTACTCAAAGATTAGTGGGTTCTTTTCACAAGAGAAGGAAAACCATGTTAGTTGTAGGTATATTGTGTTGATTTGTTAGATGCTGACAATTTCCAGATAGATTTAGAAAAGAAATTTAAAAATTTCAGAGGAGTTAATAATTCATACATATATACAACTTTTACAGTATCAAAAAACAAACCGGTTCTCCAGATTAGCAACATACCCATCTCCATTGAATGTGTTTATTTAGTTTATTGACTCATAGTTAATCTCACAAAAATATTAAAAATGGAAGCTAAAACCCAAAATATAGATAAAATTAAAAGAATAAAAGACAGCAAGAATGGCAAAAAAAACCAGATGGGAAGGAGAAGAACCAAAGCTGCAGAGTCCACAAAAGGGGGTTTCGCCCTCCCTTGTCAAAAGCCTGGGCAAAGAGCCAGGTGCTCAAGCCCTTCAGAATACCACCAGCATGGGGTCTATTCAGACCTTGGGTGGGTTATGGTGACCCCATTCCAGAGGGCATACTAATGGTAGCATTAGAAAGGCACAATGCCTCCTTTGTTGGGGTTTCCATTTTATCTTCATGTGTCTGTTGAACTGCAGGCATGAATGGCAGTTGCAAGTGTTCTCTTTTCCAGTTCCTTCCTTAACAAGCTTTCTTTGTGGGTCTCTCTGAAATAGGCTCTTAAGGGTTTTACATTTTAATCAGTCATATAAAATGCATTCTGGCATTATCAAGCTGGCTTTCCTTGTGCTGTGAATTTGGACTCTTGGGTATAAAGGAAGCCTTTGCTGGACTTAGGAAAATTGTCCATCTACTGGATGGGAAGAATTAAGATTTTTGCCCAGTTTTTCATACTGCATTTTAATAAGACTTTCCCACTGGATACAGGTACTTTTCGAGGATATGGCAACAAGGCCATATTTAAACAAAGGGATAAGGTCCTTTTGGTCATTTTTAAAAATTCAGATTATTTAAAAATTCTTGGATAAAATAGATCCTAGATGACTTCTGGAAAGACAAGTCCAAGAGAACTAATTCCCCAGTCCCAATTTTTGCAGCCACCAAACTAATTCTAGCAATCAGTAACGTTGCTAGGAAATTCAGCTCCTCAACAATCTATTTTTTAAAAGATTGATATCTATAGGAGGAAGGAGCATTAAATATGTTTGCTTTCTTTTTTTTTTTTTTTTGAAAATTTTTAATTGATTTTCAATAAGCAAACATACACAAACAAAACACAAAACATAAGAACATAAAAACATAAAAACATAAAACTTCTTTTTGGAAAGCAACTTCCCGGGTAACATCTTTTTATACAGACATACATTTGAATTCATGCTCACTTTTTATCCCATTTCATATCTTATTTACCATTCAACATTTTCTACATACTTCTCTTCTCTTTTCACTCTCTTAATTCTATTTTATTTATTTCATCTCAATTTAAATCATTATGCGTATATCTTTTGTCTGTTCTATTTCAATTTTCTATTATCTTTTCTCATGAACACAAAATTTCTCCTGTAATCACTGATTGAAGTATGACACCTTTAAATCTTTCCCCTAAATTTAACACTAAAAATATTATATACTTTTCTGATTCTGCTTAGTACGTTCTAAAGCTATATACTATATTATAAAATAAAAAAGTAATAAGTTTATAATATAATTAAAACAATAATCCATAGCAAATTAAACTCTATTATTAAATCCAGTTTTCTAACATTATTTCAAATATAAATACAACAATACAATTTTATGTACTTTTGCAGTCTCTTTTTTAATCATACTTTTACTCACTATCTGAATAAATCTTGTTTCTTTACATCTTGTTTTAAACCTTTGTAACTTCTCTTCCCTTTTTCCTTTCCTTTCTTCTCCAATCCTGCCTTTTTATCCCCTTGTCTCTTAATCTCCACCTTCTTCTGTATTCCTCTTTTTTGTTGCTTTCTGATATTGTATTGATTTGTCACCTTATTTTTCCCTTTTTTGGTTGTTTTTTTAAATCTTAAATTCTCCATTCTCTTTCCCCTCTTTCCCTTTTCTTCTCCAGCTAAAGTTGTTTGTTCATTAAAGATGGTTTCTTCTTCATCCCAGTCTTCTTGTTCTTGTAGTTTCTGGTAGATAGAAAACGCCATTTCTAAAAAATGGAAAAGAGATCCAGAAGACCCCTTCCCTTCTTGTTCCTCTTCTTTTAGCTTTTTAAGTTCAATTTTCAGTTCATCAAGAAGTAGTGCCATTGTAAAAAAAAAAAATGTTTATACAACCCAAATGTTTTTAGTCTTTCAAATAATGATTTCCAAAAGTCCCAAAGTCACCAAGCAATCCAAATATACACAGACTGTTTCATTTAGCACTTTCTTCTTTTTATACTTTCTCTTCCTGGAGTTATAGTTCAGTTACAAAGCTCCAATTAAAATATATCTTTTAGAAGTCTTGTTACAGTTAAGCTCTGTTCTTATAAATTCCAAGCAGCCTCCTCCAACAAAATCTTAATATTTATTCTTTTCCTCTCCCTTCCCACTTATAGCAAAAAAGAGTTCTCTTCCCCTCCCCCTCCCCAATGCTCAGAAATCTTTATTGTCCCCTTGGCGTTAGTTTTCAAGATTACCTGCTGATGCTAAAATGGGTTTTTCTGATTTCTCCATTCATTTGCTATCACCGTAAGGAAGGAAAGTGAGAAAAAACAAACTTTCCCTTTTAACTTTCATTCGCCGCATTTTCTGTCTTCGTCGGGAACGATGTATCTTTAATGAAGCTTAAATTCCAGGGTATTTAAATGTTACTTATTATCCCGGTTAGCCAAAAACTTTCACTTTCTCAGCTTCCTCCTGCACATCCTCCTTTCATTATCCGGATGAAAGCATCTTTGTGGCAGCCATTACTGATCGCCGCTTCACCGCTTTCGGAAAAGGGAGTTAAGTCAGCTGAGGAGGAGGGTTGCGATTACCCCGGAACCCTGCTGGATCTCCCCGATCTTCAGTTACCTCTACGGGGTAACTATAGCCCCCAAATTCAGCTGGATCTAGGACACTCCAGCGGCAAGCACAACAGAAACCGTGCACAATCACAGATTCCTGCCACCGCCGAAGCCTTGCAAACCGGAAGTCTCCTGCTTTCTTTAGTTATGGAATGCAGGTAGGATTAAAAATATAATAAAACTATTAAGAATTATAATTACAATAAAACTAATACAAACTGAAAAAAAAACTAAAACCATAAAAAGAGAGGATGCAGAAATAGAAAAAAATATAATAAATAGAAAGAAAAATATATAAAAATGACAGTGCACTCTCATCACAAGTATTATTATTATAAGTATTAATTATCCCTTCCAATAATGTAGAATTTGATATCTTTTTATTTTTTCTTTATCCCTTCTCACAAAATTCTTCAAAACTTTAACAAGCCTCTTTTGTAAAACCAATATTGGAAAATTATTCACATCATTTTCTTTGTTTATTTTTTTGTATATCCTTCTTTATTTATTATAATATTAGCCAGTTTCTTTTGTGTGTCCAGTGTCCATCTTTTTCCTTGTCAGCCTGTCATTTTTAAATTTAGTTTAAATTCAGTCTCAATCTTGTCAGGCAAAAGTTTTAAAAAATTATTTTATTTATATGCACAACTTAAGGTGCCAAACACAACTTAAGGTATTAAACATACCAATACTTTCTCCCATTTCTGTACTGCAACCATGTGAGGTGAGTTGGGCTGAAAGAGGGTGACTGGCCTAGTCAGCTTTCATGTCTACAGTGGAACTAGAACTCATAGCCTTCTAGTTTCTAGCCCAACACCTTCATCACTACACCAAACTTGTTCCTCTTATTTATTTTATTATTTATTTATTTAAAATATTTATATAGCTGCTCATCTTATAAGAGTGCTTAAACAGCTCCCAATAATCTCTTTTAGGTACAGTGTATCTATAGATGCAGACATTTTTAAAATTAATTTCTGGGTCTATTGTTAAAAATATTCTTTAGTATGTCTGATATTTAAATATTTTGCTTCATTCTCCAATTGGAAATTAAGTTTGAGCGGGGATGGTTCTCCTTTAATTGTAAACTTTGATATAAGCACCTCTAGTGTCCAATTTTTAAAGTCTTGTCTTCATTTTTTCTTTTTAATTCCAAACAAACATTTTTCCACAGGAAAGATTCTTTACAATTCCAAAATCTTATTTCAAACCCATCATCCAATTGTAACTTTCTAAAATCAAAGTTTTAATCACCCTTTTGCCATTTATTTTCACTCAAAAAAACTTTTTAAAAAGTTCTTAAGTGAGTAGTTAAAACTTATTTTTCTAACAGTTGAAGAAAACTTATCTAGTATGACATTCCAAAGTTTCCCAATAGTTTAAAAACAGTTAACAAGAATTTCCAAAAGTAGTCAGAAAAGAATATATAAGCTCAGTATTCTTTCAAAGCTACTGGCCACAGTTTAAGCAGGATGACTATTTCCTTGTCTCCCACAGCTCTAAACTAATCAGAGACCATTGTTTCATGGATTCTCCACAAAGAGCAACTGTTAGGAGCACTTGTGGGCAATCTCAAGTCCGATCTTTGTCTGAAGAAGAATTATAAAGCATTGGTGTGTTTTCCAGCTCTTCACAGAGATGTTTTCAACCTAGCATTTCTTCCCTAGAAATCAGAATCTGTGACTAAAATATGAGATCTTGGATTTTGGTAATATCTTTTTAGCTGGTGCTCCCTTTGTCTTGTTATAATGTTATTTTTGGAGATTGAAGAATGAGTAATAACTAGCAAGAAGGACCTATGACACCATAATATGCAGGAATGATCTGAGTTCAAAATGCAGTTTTCGGCATTGTTTCAAGTTGTACACCATACAGAAGAGTGGTGGCAAACTAGTTAAAATGCAGTATTGCAGGCTAACTCTGCCAAATGCCAGCAGTTTGATCCTGACCAGCTTAAGTTTAACTCAGCCTTCCAGCCTTCCGAGGTCAGTAAAATGAGGACCCAGGTTATTAGGGAAAATATGCTGACTCTGTAAATCATTTAGAGAGGGTTGTAAAGCACTGTGAAGCAGTATATAAGTCTAAATGCTATTCCTATTGATATGTTATCTGTTGAATTCTTTATAGAAGTTACAGTACCTTACAAATTCCAAATGCTGATGCTATGACAACTAAAAATGTACCAATTTCCTGTTGGTATTATACAGACAGAGCTGGTACTATCTGCCCAAGAGGCATCTATATAACATAAAAATAGTACTCTCGTTGCTCACAAGCAATATTTATGCCTTGATGCATCTTGTTGGCAACAAATGGAGCAATTACCACATGATGGTAACAAGAGCAAAGCATTTACTTTCAAGTGGAGGAGTTAGAATTTTTGATGTTGACATGAAAAAGTTATTTACATATGAATTGTAGGGAAAGTATGTAAAATTGATTTCAGGTGTTGTGGCTCAACATGATGCCACATGAAATTTCCTTCCTGCTGGAACTCTTAAAAAATCGTTAGCTGGGTCCTTTACCTTTTGACATGCTATTGCATATTAGATGTGGATTTTATATTTTGCTTCTATGTTTTCTATGATGTTTTATATTGCTTGAGAATAGGGATGTTGAATTTTGATTCTACCACATTTATAACAGTGGCACTGTGACCCAGGGTTCCAAGCCTATTGAGAGAGATGAAAGAAGAGATCAGGACCGATTTTGCTTTGAGGTCAGAAAAAGGGGAACCTAGTTTGGGTAAGATAGGATAGATTCTTATCCCTTTCTTATCCCTAAAGTTTGTCCGTCTGATTGTCTGTCAAATTCAGAGGTGGTATTCAGCAGGTATTCAGAGGTGGAGAACCAGTAGTGGAAATTTTGAGTAGTTTGGAGAACTAGTAAATACCACCTCTGACTGGCTCTGCCCCCATCTATTCTCTGCCTCTGGAGTCCCAGCTGATCAGCTGGGTCTTCTTTTGTTGCCCTGCACAGAAGAACGGAGCTGGAAAGCAAGTTAGTGGGTGGGGAGGGAATGGGGATTTTGCAGTAACCTTCCTCTGCCATGCTACCAAGCCACGCCCCATAGAATCAGTAGTAAAAAAAATTGAATCCCACCACTGTCTCTCCATCTCATAAAAGGTGACTCTGGACAGCATACCGTAAAAGGTATTATTAAAACCTACCAAAAGAAATCAGAATATTACTGATGTGGGGATGATTCATTTAATCTAAGTTTTAAAGACAACTTGCAAGCTGCAGCTGCAGAAATCTAGCTTGTTATAGGAACAGAATCCATGCAACACTGACTTTGGAGAAATATCAATGATTCCCAGGGTAGGTTTAATGTATTGATGATGAACTTGAGACCTTGATATTTGAGGCAGTTCTTCTCCAATTATACATTTCTCCAGATGACAATTGTCTGTTATATAAGACAGAACCTTCTTAATTATGGCATCTCAGCATGAAATACCTCTACAAGAAGGCTGGCCCAGTTCTGTTGATGTTTTTAAAGGCAACATATATTGACATATTTACTCAAATTTGCAGTTTATTGATTGTGGTTTGTTTCTTCATTTATGGTATTTCCATATTTGATAATGTTTACAGTTGAATTGTCATAAGATATATGGCTTCATATTTAATTTGTTTGAGTTAATTGTATTCTACCTGAAATTTCTTGGCATCAGACAAGGTAGTTATATTTAAATAAGAAAATTAATAATTGGCAAATAAATGGTAGTCAGCCAGTTTCAGGGAGAGACAAACAATGACAATTTGTTTGCTCTCCCAACATTTTTTTTAATTCAGGGAAGAGTATGTTTTCAAATGAATCATGAACTGTTCATTTAAGCAAAACACTCTACATTTTAAAACAGTGGGAGTTAATGATGTCCTAGAAAAGACACAACTCATCTTTTACCAATACTTCTTCTGTGCATTTCTAATCTGCTCTGATATATAATACTCATATCTTTAAAAAAAGAGACAGACATCACAATCTCCGGAACTAAAACTATATTGTCCACTTAGCTTTGTTAGCCTCTGCTAATATTGTCAGAATGTACACATATCTTTATGTATATCTACCGTACATCCATATGCTTCTGACTTGGTGCTGACTCCTGGTGCTACTCTGGCTAGTTCTCTTACATATGTAAGCATAAATACCACTGCTTATATTCTGAATGAAAGAATGGGTTGCATGGATGGAGTGCCATCTAATGGTCGGTTGCTGATGATTGCATAAATGAAAAAAGGATTTTTGTGAGGAACTAGATGAGAGGCACATTACTTTCTTCGCATGTCTTAGATACTTTCTTGCCACGAGCATTTTAAAATAAAATTTGAGGTTTTCAGAATTCTTATCTATTTTTACATGACAACTGTTTAACCATCTGGACAAACAGTACCTTGAATAATGTAGTATTATTTTGTTGGGCATTTGTTATTTTAAAACAATTTGTTTCATTAGATTTCCTCAAATAATAAAACAGTTGAAACGTAAGTTAAACATCTACGCTAAATGCCACAGAATTTTGAAAGCTTCATTAAAATTGCTTTTGCATAGACTGAGTTTTATTTGGCTGCTGCAATGGAATTCTCCAGACAAAAGTGTTTATAACTGTGGTTCTTTTGCCACTATAATTTATCTAAAATTAATCAGCATTGGGGTCTTACATTACTTTCTTTAATGACAACATCTTTGTCACCTTTTTCAGCACAAAAAAGTGACTTATGACTGTTTTCACACTTGCAACCATTGTAGCATCCCTCTAGTCATGTGATCAAAATTCAGCCGCTTGGCAACTGGCTCATATTTATGATGGTTGCAGTCCCAGGATCATGTGATCAGCTTTTGTGACCTTCTGACAAGCAATATCACTGGGGATTCACTTACTAATTTAACAACTGCAGCGATTCACAACTGTGGCAAGAAAGGTCATAAAATGGGGCAAAATACACTTGACTGTCTCACTTAGGAGCAGAAATTTTGGGCTCAATTGTGGTCATATGTCCATGATTACCTGTATGCAATCTTTTATATAAGCCAGTGCTAATAGCACTTCGCAATACACTTATATACTGCTGCACAGTGCTTTACATCCCTCTCTAAACTGTTTACAGAGTCAGACTATTGTCCCCAACAATCTGGGTCCTCATTTTACCAACCTCGGAAGGAGGGAAGGTTGAGTCAACCTTGAGCCTGGTGAGATTCGAACTGCCAAATTGCAGGCAGCTGGCAGGCAGCAGAAGTAGCCTACAGTACTGCATTCTAACCACTGTGCCAGTGCAGCTCTTAGCAAGAAAGGGCACTCAAAATCAATACTTATATTTTGAATCAGACCCAGAATGACTATTTGGCACAGCAGAGATGTACCACTCTTATGTCGAATAGCAATATCGGTTTATATAGTTGAAATAGTGTTGACAAAAAAGAGCCTCTCTCTATATATATTACTGCTTTCATCATTTAAATAAAATGATCAAATGTCTTGTGGGAAACCCTAATTCTTGCAAAATCTGTTACATTTTTTTTACAAACTCACCTAGAAGCAACAGCCTTCATATCACTCCACTGAAAGCATGGGAGAAAAAAAGCTTAGATATTAATTGCTTTCAAACACACACACACACACACACACACACACACATCACATGTCAAAGAACGTATATGTATTTGTCAACCCACTCTGAACCAGTGTGATGGGTTGTGGTCCATTATTTTCAATGAGGAGGTCTTCATCCTGCAGTGGATTGACAGATATATAACACACTGAGACACACACACACACACACACACACACACACACACACACACACACACA
>BLBF01000005.1:49276975-49300425 GCA_015471245.1 Laticauda colubrina | reverse complement strand
ACACACACACACACACACACACACACACACACACACACACACACACACACAAAGACACAGGCCACTGATTCTTCTCTTTGAAAATGGTATTACTGCTGTTTTCAATACTTTGGAAAGGTATTACTGCTGTTTCCTCAGTGTTTCCTAAATAAATTTAATCCATTAAAGCTCAGAAAGCTTATTGTCTTGAATTTTCATTTCTGCTTTTGGTTTGTTGTAACAAAGATAAAGAAGGAAATGGGAAACAGAAAGAAAGGAGCAGAAAGGTGGGGAAAAGATAGGCGCTGAAACTCAAAGCTCTCCAATCCTGGAAAATTTCATAAAGGCAAGATGGCAACTAATTGTGCAAAAATGGAAGCTGCGTAGGATGCAACAATTATTTTGATTTTTTTTTAAAAAGTTTTTATTAATTTTCCACAAACAGACAAACATACAAAACATTAAAAACATCTACTCTCATATATACTTCCGGTGTATCGGTTGGTTCATCAGTTTTGTGCATTCATTTTATAGTGTCAATTACAATTATATTGCATAACCACTCATATTGTCAATCCATATTCTAATATTACTAAAAAAAAATAAAAATAAAAAAATCTTTTTCTGACTATACCTTTAATCATTCATGCTTTGCGAGATAACAATACTTCAAACAGTTTATTCTATAATTTATCATATAATCATAACAAATCAATCCTAAAAACTCTTCATATATATAATATTAATGCTCTATTATTGTATTTTATCATCTAACCATTGATAAAAAAAACCCCAAATTGCATAAAATTGTTTATCTTCTTGTTCTCTAATTTCAAATGTCAATCTACTCATCTCAGCACATTCCAATATTTTCTCAATAATTTCTTCCTGCAATGGCATTTTCTCATTCTTCCAGTTTTTAGCAAATACAATCCTAGCCGCTGTTAATACATTTACAATCAAATATTTCAAGTCTTTATTATATATATCAGGTAAAATTCCCAATAAAAAGATCTCTGGCTTCAAGTCTATGTGTTTCTTTGTCATTTTTTCCAACCACATGTGAATTTTAGTCCAATATTTTCTAGCATTCTCACAAGTCCACCACATATGATAGTATGAGCCAGGTATCTGATGACATTTCCAACATTTTTCAGATTTATTCTTGAACATTCTTGCTATTCTTGTCGGGGGAAGGTGCCACCTGTAAAACATCTTATACAAGTTTTCTTTATATGCTATTGACATTGTCATTTTATAATTTTGAGACCACAATTTTTGCCATTGCTCTAAATCAATTCCATATCCAAAATTCTTCCCCCATGCAATCATAGTTTCTTTAACTTGTTCTTCCTCTAGCTTAATTCCCAATAAATAACCATATAACTTTTTAATCACTTTCTCATCAGTACCCATCAATATCTTATCTAAATCAGTCTGTTTATCATAGAATCCTTCCGTTTTAAAATCTTCAAGATATCTTGAGTGTATTTGCGCATATGAAAACCAATTCATCCTTATACCTTGTTCCTCTAAATTTTGGATCGTTTTAAGTCCACCCTTTTCATCCAACAGTTCCCCATATCTAACTGTTTGTTCCTTTTTATAGATCATAGGATAGGAAAATGCTTCAATAGTCGATAACCAAATTGGAATTTTCAAATAACATTGTTTTTTTATCTTCTCCCAATTTAACCACAAAGACTCCCGTATATAATGTCTTCTGAAATACCCCTGTGTTTTAGTTCCCTTGTACCATAAAAAAGCATGCCAGCCCAACAGTAAATCATGTCCTTCTAATGTCAACAATCTATGTTTTCTTAATGTTATCCATTCTTTGATAAAGAAAGATAAAGAAGGAAATGGGAAACAGAAAGAAAGGAGCAGAAAGGTGGGGAAAAGATAGGCGCTGAAACTCAAAGCTCTCCAATCCTGGAAAATTTCATAAAGGCAAGATGGCAACTAATTGTGCTAAAATGGAAGCTGCGTAGGATGCAACAATTATTTTGATTTTTTTAAAACCTTCTCTGTAGACATCTCAGGCTTTTCACATTACATTTGTTGCAAGTTCCATTTGAACAAGCCTAGTTATTAATTAAAAACTCTATTCTATAGCAGCTACAGTTTTCAAAACTTCAAACTTCTAGTTACTATAGCACATTCCTAAAATCTACCAATGTATAGCTAAATGAAGGTAACAGGGCCCAGGTGACTAATAAAAGACACTTGGACTGATTGGCTTTGAACCCTATGAATCAACTTTATTCTAAAGTATGCCTCAATCTTTGGGAACATCACGGAAGAAACTGCTGAGTTCTTCAGAGCAAGTCAGAGAAAATTCTCCCTGTTTCTAACATGTTCATCTCTACTACCAGCAGGTTTCAATCTATAATTCATTCAGTTTCTCAGATTTGAACACAAAATTTTATTGCCTGTTTCCTTGACTGCCTTGCTATTTGTCACTGTGACAGCTGCTCAACTTCTGAAAATGCTTGGTATCATTCACATAGGCTTGTGATCCAATATATAAGAGGAAATAGTTGGAAATAAAGAGCAATTGTCCTGTCTCTACAGTATTTTGCTGGATAAATGGGCAGCTATACCATTTATGATCAGATTCATAGTTTTGTCAATGATGTATAACAGTGTAACTTCGCTTTCTGGTACTAGAATGAACAGATAATTGACAAATGGATTCAATGAAAAGAGGAAAAATGACCTTTACAGCCTGTTTCCTTATGTAGTAACCCATAGAAATTGATTCATACAATAACTAAGAAATGCTTATATCAATTTATATAGAGTGGCATACAAACAATATAGGAATTGTGTACGTAAAGCATTCTACTTTGATGGAATAGTTTTCAAAATAAAATGAAGTCTTACATTTGTGTCTGTGTTATAGTGAAAATGCACACTACTTCCCTTTCTTTTCTTCCCTTGAATACTACTATTATTGAAAAGAAAGCACATGTCTTTAATCAGATTATATGTAAAACAAAGACCTTTGTATACAAGATCATTTGGAATCCACTTACCAGTTTATTGCAATATTGTTCCTCCTGATAGAATATTCTGCATTATTCCATTCACTTTCCTAACTGGTGTTCTGTTTTCACCCTCCATTGTTTAATCACACAGCACCCTCATTCAGCTGTTCAGTACACAGGGACTTTGAACATTATTCATTTACTGACTGTTCAAAATTACAAGGCACTGTAAAAAGTGACTTATGACCTTTTTCCTCATTTACGACCATTGCAGAATGCCCACGGTCATGTGATCAAAAATTGGCACTTGGCAACTGGCATGTATTTATCACAGTTGCGTTGTCCCAGGGTCATGTGATCATCATTTGTAACCTTTGCTTCCAACAAGCAAAGTCAATAGGGGAAGCCAGGTCTGCATGATTTACTTAACAGGTGCAATGATCCACTTAACAACTTTGGCAAAAATGGAGCGAAAGTCACTTAACAACTGGCATCAACATAAATTTTGGGTTCAGTTGTGGGCGCAAGTTGAGCAGTAAAGTACAGCAAAGGCTGAGAAAACTCCTTAGTTCTATAGATGCGGTATGGGGAGCGGGGTATCATAACTTCTAAGCCACTAGATACCTCTTTCTTATGTACAGATAGTCTAATTTGAACTATAGCTGATATTCTGTAGTTTACAGCATACATTATTCATCTTTTCTAGTTTATCAGCAAATCCTTTTAGAAAGCAATGAGAAGAAGGCATCTACTATGGTTCAATATTTGAAATCATTGGATGATTCTACTTAAGGCAATAAGACTAATCAATTAAAATATAATCTCCCTGTGCATCAGATCTCTGATTCTTCCAAAAGATGAAAAATAAGAGAGAGAGGAAAGAGACAGTAATTCGATGCAAAACATTGAAAGAAAAAAATCCAAGATGAGTGGCCAATAAACATGGGAACAAAATGTTATAAAGGCTCTATTTTGAAACCAGATGATTACTTATTTCCGCTGTGTTTATCCCTTATTTATTTCTCTATGTCTTATCTCGTTATTCCTGAAGTATAATGTAATTTTATAGTTCATTCCCCTGACCTTTATTGGGAAACGTGTAAAATAAAATCTACTGCATTGTGGTCTCATATTTTCCTGCTTAGTAAAGAGCAACATATAAATTAATATATTGAAGATCATGTTTAGGAGAAAAGTGTAAACATTGATTCTGAGCTGTGATAGTGCAGTAATTAGAATTCAGTATTGCAAGCTAATTCTGCCAACAGCCAGTAGTTCAATCCTGACAGGGTCAAATTTGACTCAGATTTCCATCCTTCTGAGGTTGGTAAAATGAGAACCCAGATTATTGGGGTCAATAAAT
Source organism: Laticauda colubrina (assembly GCA_015471245.1). Classification (NCBI taxonomy): domain Eukaryota; kingdom Metazoa; phylum Chordata; class Lepidosauria; order Squamata; family Elapidae; genus Laticauda; species Laticauda colubrina. The sequence goes on along the minus strand of BLBF01000005.1, from coordinate 49,296,093 downwards.
CACATATAGAAGACTCTAAAGTGCTATGAAGCTGTATCTACTTCTATTGCTATTGCTGGAAGGGATAATTATGAACAGATACGTGTGTGTGTGTGTGTGTGTGTGTGTGTGTGTCTGTGTGTGTGTCTGTGTGTGTATCTTATTTCTCTTGATAAAATAGTTTGAAGCGGATTCTCTGAAGGATTTTCTTTTAAAAAAAACATTTAAAGTCTTTTTCATTGTAAAATTCCTGGTTGAATTACTGATTGAGGTAAGAAAGACAAGCAGGGAATGAGGGGATAAATCTGCCTGTCATCTTGATGAATGCTGATCAGACTGTTAGCAAGGACAGTAATTAACAGAGGAAGAAAAACTTGTCATTATCCTAAGGTTGAGTAATTATTTTTGACAGGTGATAATTAATGGTCTGGCAAAGTCAGCAAAAAATAATCCTTCAGTCTTGAGAAAAGTGGGATACTACTGGAAACATTTTCCATGTTTTTTTAAAACATCCTTCAGGCTTTTAAAGTGCATGAAGAAATGATATTTATCCAAGCAATCATAGTTTCTTTAACTTGTTCTTCTTCTGGTTTAATTTCTAATAAATATCCATACATATGGGATTGGATATGGGATTGATCTAGAGAAATGGCAAAAACTGTGATCTCAAAATTATAAAATTATAAAAGGAAATTATAAAATGACAATGTCAACAGCATATAAAGAAAATTTGTATAAGATGTTTTACAGGTGGCATTTTCCCCTGACAAGAATAGCAAGAATGTTCAAGAATAAATCTGAAAAATGTTGGAAATGTCATCAGACACCTGGCTCATATTACCATATGTGGTGGACATGTGCGGATGCTAAAAAATATTGGACTAAAATCCACACATGGTTGAAAAAAATGACAAAAAAGCATATAGATTTGAAACCAGAGATATTTTTATTGGGAATTTTACCTGAAATATATAGTAAAGACTTGAAATACCTGATTGTAAATGCATCAACAGTGGCTAGGATTGTATTTGCTAAAAATTGGAAAAATGAGAAAACACCATCACAGGAGGAAATCATTAAGAAAATATTGGAATGTGCTGAAATAAGTAGATTGACATTTGAAATTAGAGAACAAGATGATAAACAATTTTATAAAATTTAGGATCTATTCTATCAATGGTTAGACAATAAAATATAGTAATGAAATATGTAAATTCTTAGAAAATAAATATATCAAGATGTATTCTTTTCTTATTATATCTATAAAATGATTTTAGGATAGATTTGGGATGATAATATAAACTGTTATAAAACAAATTAAGTAAAATATGATTATTTCATAAAACATGAATGAATAAAAGTATAGTCAAATGATTGATTAATAATGATATTAATGTATTTAATATTTGATTGAAAGTACGAAAGTATATACAATGTAATTGTAATTGAAGGCTACAAAATGGAAGCACAAAACAATTTGTAAACCAACCGGCACACTGTATGTATATATATATGGAAGATGGCTTGATGTTTTTATGTTTTGTTTGTTCATGTTTATTTTAATAACCAATAAAAAATTTTAAAAAAGAAAGAAATGATATTTGTGTATGTGTATATTTTGGAGGTTATTTCTATCAAAACTTTGTACATCTTTAATTTGTCAACTTCTTTAGGAAAAGACAGAAGGCTCTTCTTTTTCATGCTTAACAATCTCTATCGCTTGGTTGCTGCCAGTGATAGATGGGGAAAAAATTGTAAAATATGTTTCTTTCACGTTACTCAGAAAACTCTTGACTCGTAAGAAATAATATGGAAAAACAGAACTGATGGGATGAGTTCACATCTATAAAATGGGTAGCTTGAGGTTTAATAAATAAGTAAAATAAGAAACACAAAGATATCTCCATGGAAAGAGAGATATCTTTGGAGCAGGGAACCAAGTCACCACTTAGCATAATGAATGGAAGGGCCCACTGACTGCAACTGAGGCAGAGGGCAAATAGAAGTTTCTCCAAATTTGGAAAAGAGAAGATCACAAAAACAGCCTTGTTGAATTTGACTGGCCTCATCCACCATTATGGCTGTGGAGGTTCACTGGTATGGCATGTATATGGCAGCTATTTTCCTATTGTCTCCAGGCACTCTTGTACTCAATAGGATGTTGCCTGGTGACCATGAATTTTCCCTTTTGCAAACTCTCAATAAATAATTCTTGATATATTTTATTTAATGTTTTTTTTTAAACTCTTGCTGTGAACTGTTGGCAAATCTTGCATCAGGGCATTATCATTCTGTAAACTAGTGCGGGAGTTTCATTGTTGGAATGAAACATTGTTGGAATAATGTTAAGTTTTGTTTTTGTCTTCCCTAAGCAATGGTATATGGGTTTTGCATTCAAAGATCAGATTCCATCTGGGTTCCTATAACATGCTAAGCAGAAAAAACAACTGCTATATTCATTCATTCATTCATTCATCACATTCACCCATCTCACCTAAACAACTCTTTTCACAGAACATGTGGAGATATATCATTAATATTACAAGCATGTGGAGATATATGACTGAAATATAATTGCATGTGTGTGTATGACTGAGACCCAATTTGGTGTAGAGATTAAGGTGCTAGATTATAAACTGACTAGAGACTATTGAGTTCTAGCCCTTTATGCATGAATGTTGGACAGTTCCGTCACTCAGCCCAATTCACCTCACAGGGAAAACAGAAAGTAGAAAGCAAGATACATTTCCCTTCAAGTTTTACTAAATAAAAGATGGGATCGAACAACCATTATCAATAAAACAATGATCATGCTCAGCCCAAATAAATTCAGTGGCAAAAATTCAGTCACAAAATAAGTTAAAACAAGCTCCACAAATCAAGTAGTATAATCATTCTACTGAGTTGTGTGAACCCTGCCTCTGAGTCAAATGGCTTGGAGGAGTCCCTTGTTAGACGTGGCTACATATATTCACTTGAATTGAAACAAGGATATTATTTAAAAATCATTTAATTCCAATGATAAAACTGAGATGGAGTCTGCAGAATTATGCATTTTATGGATATTGACTACAGAAGATATGACAGCAGCAGCTCAGCTAGAAGAATGAGCTTTCTCCTGAAAATTATTTATCAGTTACGTTTATGTTATGCTTTTTAACTCTCTCTCTCATTCACTCTCTGTCTGTCTGTCTGTCTTTCTCTTCAGGAGCTGACATAGTACAGTGGCTTATGAAGAATCTCAGTATTGAAGATCTAGGTAATACATTCACTGAATTCTCAGGAAGCATTATCTTGAGGCTTGTCATTATAAAATGTGATGGTAAATGTGATCTAAAGCTGAAAAATCATTTTTTTATTTAGAAGTTTTGATTGGAAAGTGATTCCAAGACGAAACTGATCTTGAAATGCTAAGTTAGATCCCAGAATACACTCTTCTGGAATGTTCTTCTTTATCTAGACAGGAAAGCTAAGTGAAAACAGAAAATACCAATCACATGCAGTACATTCTTAATAACTTTGGAACATTATTACTTCAAAATATGAACTTACTTTTAAAGATTGAGGGCAGAAGTTTCATTATTTTCCAAGGTGCTATTTATTTTTCTTTTTACTTTATTCCTCTTTTGAAAAAGAAATAGAAACTTTATGGGGGGAAGACTGGAGCTTTTAAACTCATTCTATATAGCTGCACTTTAATAAAGCATAGAGACTGTATTTGCAAATGCAATAAAACAGGAAATAGACTACATATAAAATATATAGATTTTTTTTTCTCAATATTGACAAAAATTCAATTTTTGGAATCCTATAACAACAAAAAATTAAAACTATTCTTAAAAAGCAGAAATTACTGGTGATAATGTCTCAGGTTCAGAAAACGATAGTGTATAGGCAACATGGCAAAACATGTTGACCCTTGGTGTTTCCTAATTTTTCCCAACTTTTTTTCTCTCCTGAAAGGTATGGCTTTCTTGATATATTGATATATTTCTTGATATATATATGTTCAATATATTGTATATTGAAGTATTGCAGGTCCACTTGGAAAAAGAAAGCTCAAGACCATATTGGTTGGAAACATGCAGAGGAGGCCTTCATCCTGCAGTGGGTAGACAATGGCTAGAAGGATTGTGCTATGTCTTCTGATCTAGGCTTCCCCAACAGCATGAACCTGAGACCTCATCCCGATAAATCCCTTTTATTTAATTTACAGTGAATTCCTCTCCAGTAAGTCCTGGCCAAAGTCTTTCAAGATAGTTCACAATTGCAGACCTTTATCAGGCTTGGAGAATAACCAGGCTGATATCTTTCAGATGCCATAATACTTGGCAAGAATGCAGGAATGAACTAACTGTCTCCTGCAAAACCCCACTCCCCTTTCGCTCCTCTTTTATTCCCTATGTGAGGGGCCATTCACCGTCCACCTGTAGCTTTACTCCCAAGTTGACCCTTGTTCCTTAACTGTTCCCTTCATCTGGCAACTCTGTGCATGTGCACACTGGGAACAGACTCCAGCTTCTGCCTCACTGATGTCCGACTCCGAAGGCAGCTGATAGCTGTCACATGGCCCTGGACTCTGGCTCTGATGCAGAGCACTTGTCAGAACCTTCCTCAGACTCCGGGACTAGCCCATGTTCCTCCCCAACTTCCTCACTGTCTGAATCTGCTGCCGGCTCTGCTGGCCACTGATGGGCCACAACAATATATTTGATATAGCAGAGGCCAAAATTCAGACGACATCACAATCATTGTTCTATTGTGGTGTCTTTTGGTGTCTTTTGCTTTGAACAGATAATTATGGTACCCTATTCCATTTCTAGTCAGGTAGGGAAGGTATGTTGTGGACCTGTCAGTTAACACTATCAGTTAAAGAATTCTGATTGGTGGACTTAGAGGAGGAGGAGACCTTTCTCCCCCCCCATGGAATTCCTCCCCCCTCCAAAGTGAAGCAGCCCCACATCGTCCTGGCCTTCCATAAAGAAATGAAAACATGACTCTGCAGACTTGCATAGGGAGCCCATAAGGAGCATGCAGCCATGGGCCTGGTTAGCACCCCGAAAGTCCTCTCTTTGCCTTACTTAATATTTATTAAAATTATGAAAATATTAATATTTATTCATTCATTCAACTTACATGTTGCCCATCTCACCTGAAGGAAATTCTAATAGTGTTTTAATCATCCTTGTATCTTTAAAAACAGTTATCATTTATATACTGTTTTTATATTTCAATATATTTTATTGCATACCCCCATACATTATGAATATATGCATTTATACCACTGCCACGAGAAGAGAAGTCTCTCACCTTGTACTCCAGAATGATAAAAATGCAGGTGAGATCTCAGTTGGATTGCAGAATTAAGGGCCTGAGTGCCTGGACTCTATTAGGTTTCCAGATGGGCCAGATTTTGCTCTATCTCATTCACCTGCAACAAATGGTGTCACTTGGCCTCCTAAGTAGCCTCTTGTGCATCCAGCCGTGTGAACATTATAGCATCCATTCAATAGAAATTGTTATTTGCCTTTGCAAGGATAGCCAAACGTGCTCTTTTTTAACTGCATCATTGCTTCACTTTTTTATTTCTGGTATAAAGGTCTTTTTATTAGAAATGTATCATCCAGGTTCCTTTTTTTGTTTGACAGCCTGTTAAGGGTGGCCCGTATGTTATTTAAGTAAGTGAATAATTAATATCTCGTACTTGTGATGATTAACTCTTAATCCACCCCCAACACTGGGCTCAAAGCTGAATAAAGTGATTGCGCTTCCATTTTTTTGAGCTTACCACAGATATCATATCTGGTCAGAAAATTCCTGCCATCCAAATTTTGCAAGTTGACTCCTGAAAAGCATAATTGTCTGACAGAGCTTGTGTGTGTTTGTTTTACAGCTGAATCAATACATCTGGGGAGTCTCATTGCAGCACAAGGATATATTTTTCCAATCTCCGATCACGTACTGACTTTAAAGGATGATGGGACTTTTTATCGGTTTCAGGTAAGAAATCTGTTTTCTCCACTTGGATTACAGACTAGAGAGGTATTTCTTTCCTTGCTAAAATTCTCCCATTTCCCTTTTTTATGATGGAACAAATCTAGAATAAAGTACCCTATTGTATACCTACCTTCTCCTGACTGAATTCTTCCATGTGTTCAACATCACCATAGAACTGTTTGCCTTTTAATGTAACTGATTTACCTTGCTCTAGATAGTATGAACTTTGTATATGTTGTTAACCTTTGCGATATTATCATGATAGTCCTGTTAATGTATCTTTTTAACCTAATATATATTTTTTTAAAGTAGAGATACTGAGAATTGAACCTCAGACTTTCTGAAAGACAAACATATGTTTTATTTATTTATTAACAAATTTTTATTTCACTTATTCACTGATAATATCAATTAATTAATTAATTAAATATATTTATATTTAGGAACAGAAGGTAACCATCCATTTTTCTTGGGATGTCCACCACTAGATAACAGCAAGATACAGAATATATTCCCAAATTTTTGGCTGCCATCTAATATTCATTGAAATTTTTGGTTGTCTAGTTCTCTTCTTAACCTAGATAATGTCATTTTTCAGAACAACTATGGCAGCTATTTTAAAAAAAATACTATAACATGGAAAGCAACATCATGGTCTTACATACATTTTCTCTAGATCAGATTTTCACATAGCAAGTACAATGGAAGAAAAGGTCATGTTTATGATTATTAAATGATTATTTTCTTCAATACTTCTCTTTGTTACTATAAAGGAAGGAAAAGACTGGTAAATGCAATTCTAGGATCGTTTACAGAAGAAATCATGGTGATTTGGTTTATTTCATTTCATTTCATTATTTTAGTTATTTTTATTTTATTAGATTTATGTGCTGTCCACCTCATCCAGAGTTGAAACTGGATAGCTTTCAAACATTAAAACTGGTAGACTTTAAAATGATTAAACAATAAATAACAACTATAAAATAAGTACAGTTAAAAGATGGGGAGGAGGGGAGCTCAAAGTGAGGTGGAAGCTTTTCTTAATCCAATAAACCACCTTCAGAATGGTACACCCCAACTGGCAGAGCCAGGTATTGAGGCCCTTATGGAAGGTGAGTAAGGTGGGTACGCATATCCCTTTAGGGGGTGCAGTGTTCCAAAGCGGAGGAGCTATGGCAAAGAAGGCTCTTTTCCTGGACTTCAGCAGCCAAAATTCCTTGAGTGAAAGGGTCTGAAGAATGTCTTTTCTGCTAGCATAGGTGGGGCAGGTCAATCCCATTGGGGTGAGACAGCTCTTCAGATGATCTGAACTCTAACTATGAAGGTGATAACCAACACGTTGAATTGCACCTGGAAGCAAATCAGCAACCAATGCAGTTCATGGAACAGTGGTGTAACATGGGCCACCAATAAGGGCCCCAAGAACTGAATTTATTTGCCCTTCTTGCTCTAGAAAATGAATGAAGTAATAAACCTTTTTAAAGTGTTGTTACTTGTGAAAACACTATCACATAGGAAATCAGGAGATATGAAACATAGCTGTTCTGTGATCATAGGCTTCTTAATTCATCATAGAAGCTCAAATGGTAGCACTTCTTTTCAAAATTGCCTTTTTCAAATTTGCGTTTCAGCTGGTGAAAATCTGTTAAAATGTGTTGTGATTTGTGAATTGGAATTATATGCAAAGGGCTGCAATCATACTGACCCTAATAAATAGGATGTTTTGGATGTGTATGGGCAGTCACACCTATACAAAACTATTTTGAGTTTTTCTATTTCAAAACATATGCATTAAAATAATTAAGAAGAGTTTTTTTATTTCCTTGAAACATAAGCTGCCTTAATATCTGAAGGCGAATAGACACTTGAATCTTTATGAAAAAAGTTTTGTTTTCTGTTTTTCAGGCTCCATACTTCTGGCCTTCCAACTGTTGGGAACCAGAAAACACGGACTATGGTGAGGTTCTTTAGTGCATCTTTTGAAATGCCACTCGTATAAACCCCTTGTCTCTAATAATCATTTTCCTCCAAAAGAAATTATAGAATAATTGTAGAATATTATGCTGACTGATGAACGGGAAGGCCTGTGGGAACGTTATCCATGGGGTCATGATGGGTCAGACACGACTTCGTGACTAACAACAACAAAATACTGACTGATAATCTAAGGAGTTGTAATGCCAACTACGTACTAGAGAATGCTACCATATTTAGTTTCATGATATAAAAGTCAATAGTTGCTAGCATTTGTGCACAGATGATGAGCAGGAATAATGCAAGCAGAATACCCTAGCAAAACATATAAAATGATTTTCTTTGAATCTTCAATCCACTCCCTGTCCCTCCATTTTTAAACAACAGCCTGCTTGACTTGAAGAAGAGAAGGCCTTGTTATAGGCTGGACTTGAGCTGTCTGATAGCTGTGTCCTGGGAGTATTAGCCACCCATCTACTGGCTAATGGCTGAGAGGGCTGCACTTAATGGATTTTTGCTCCTTTGGGGAATTGTAAAGACCAGGGATTTGGCTTCTTAGAAGAATGGGTACAGACTGGGAATCATGATGTGTGACCATGAACTTAAGTTACCCTTGACTGGTGAGAGCTGAATTAAAGAACAGTGGCCTAAGGTATGAGATGGTAAGGTAAAGGTAAAGGTTCCCCTCTCAATATGTGCTAGTCATTTCCAGCTCTAGGGGGCGGTGCTCATCTCCATTACAAAGCCAAAGAGCCATCGCTGTCCAAAGACATCTCCGTGGTCATGTGGCCCTCATGACTAAATGCCTATGGTGCACGGAATGCTGTTCCCTTCCCACCAAAGTGGTCCCTATTTTTCTACTTGCATTTTTACATGCTTTCGAACTGCTAGATTGGTGGAAGCTAGGACAAGTAACAGGAGCTCACTCCGTTAAGTGACACTAGGGATTTGAACTGCCAAACTGCCGACCTTTCCGATCGACAAGCTCAGCATCTTAGCCACTCAGCCACCATGTCCCTGTGTGAGATGGATTTCTGTCTTTAAACATTGAAATATTTTCCATCATTTTGGTGTATGGGCTGGATTAGTGATTTTCACAACTCCCCGTGGAATTTTAGTTATATTCCACTGCTCCTTGCAGTTTTAAAATATCTGTAGAAAGTGAGGGATATCCATAAATTGGAGGTGCAGAGGAGACAGAGAGAAGATATTGGGGATAAAATCTAGATGGCTGCAAGTAATCACCCTCTCTGTCTTTATTTCCCCATTTCAAATGCCTGGTTTCCATGAGGCAAGCATCCTATCTGTGGATCTTAATGCAAATACTAGCTCAGTTCACCCTAAGACTTCATGGGTGGAAAACTAACCTGCAGATTTACAAAGTCCTTCAAGGAAAAAAAATGACAACTTGATGTTGATATGAATGATGTTTTTGATAAAATATTTATCAATCAAATTCATATAACCATGCATCTCACTGAAGGTGACTCTGGGCAGTAAATGGGAATCAATACATAAAAACAAAAATATGTACAATATAAAAGCTTTATTAATAAGTGAGAATACAGTCCACAGGAGGGGGTGGATAAAAATGGCCACCTCAACAATGGAGCCATCTTGAGAGCTATATCAAGACTTGAAGGCTGATACACACTGCACCACAATCTAATAGTATAAGGAGATTTTCAATTTTTGAGACCTAAGAAAAAGGACAAGACATTTATGGCTGTTTAGTCTATCATATGCTCTCTGGACTTCTATCCCCTTGGCTTACTCAAGCAAGAAAAGCAGAAATGGTTTGGAGATTTCCAAAGACCAGTAAACATACAGTATTTTTTCCTTGAGGGAGTAGTATCTTTGGGTTTTAAGGAAGTGGTCTGTCCATCTCTGAAATCCTCCCTACATTCAGATATTTTCTTTACTACTATCCTGTCCAAAGCACCTCTTTTGCAGCCAAGGTGCATATTATGTTATTGTGGAAACAACAATATTGATTGCCAATTAACTACTGAACCTGTTCATTTGACTCTTGATATAATGCCCTAAACCAATGGAGTCCAGAATACCTGACAGATGCTCATTAGCTAAACCAGGCTAATTATTGCCTCAAGATGTTTAGTTTTATAAATTGCATTCTGGGGTCAGGGTAGGGTTAAACTCTCTGTGTACTACCTAGAGTCATGTTGGTAAAATTGCCTGAGGAATTTCATCTATGTGCAACTTTAAAAAAAAAAAACCGAGAATACCATTTTCTCAATATTTGCTAAGAGGCCTTCTCGATGGTGGCACCTCCATTCTGAAAATCATGAACACCTTTCAAAATAGCTCATATGGAAGACTGACCATTTAACCCAGGCCTTCATAAATATATTAAATAAGATTTGATATCATACCTTATATTTTTAGCTAGTAGTGTATTATTCCATTTAAAGTATCTGAATTGCATTGTCTTTTTATACAATGTTTCTGCTTAGAATGATAGTATGGACAGTTTGGAGAAAACTATCATAAGTATAGTCCCTTATTTGTCCCTTATATTGTCCCTTATTTCTCTCTCCATGCATTCATCAGAGCTCTGGACAGCACCTTATAAGCATAACACACACACACACACACACACACACACACACACACACACACACACATACTGCTGTTGTGAAACTGGCAGTATCTTTATCCACATAGATCACATTATGGATAATTCTTGTTTAGTCTGTCTTGTTTAGTGACTTGTTTGCAGTTGCAGTGGTGATGAAATGTAACTTTGTGATCAGTCCTCACAGCTGCCACCTTCGCAGGTTCATAAAGCAGAGGAAAACAGAAGATCCTAAGATCACAGACTCAGTTTTGCTTAGTGACCTCTTCACTTAACAACTTAGTTGCTGATCCCAAATGTGGTTGCTAAACAAGGGCTACCTATGTAGAGAAGCATGCTGAGCATTTCAGTTGCAGCGGGCATATGAAACAGAGTGAGTAGAGACAACCTTAGGCTGTAGGATTGCATGAGGTCATTCAATTAATTCATTTATGTTCTTTGGGGTCCTTTTTCTATCCTCATCATTTTATTGGGGTGCATATCTCCTAAAAAAAAAACAAAAAAAAAACCTTACATGCCACTCTTGGCCAACAACAGCTTCCCATACCTGGTCTAAGGGACAGATTTTCCACCCCTGATTTTATTCTTTTCTGAATTTCATGGAAAGAACTTAAGTAAAGAGCTGTGATTGCTGTCACAAAACAATGCAGTTATTTGACATTTCGCTTTACAGTCACATGATTTTGATAATTGGAACTAGAATTTCCATTCCTTAGTTAACTGCAGGTTTCAAATTGACTGAAACCTAAAATAGCCTTTTCAATTAGAGAAATATGCAGTTTTCTCAGTGTTGTATCTATATGTATGAGAATGCCAATTGTTTCTTAGTAGAAACAATTCTTTCAGAAGGAGTTGTTTGATTCCCTCTCTCTTTTCCCCTTTCCCTTCCTCTCCCTCCTCTCCTTCTCTTCCTTCTTCACTTACCTTTAATGGTGTATATTGCTGTTGTTTATTTCTGTCTATAGCCATCTATCTTTGCAAGAGGACCATGCAGAACAAAGCTAGACTGGAACTGGCAGATTATGAAGCAGTGGGTATATTGATTTTAATATCTTCAAAACCAAATGTCTTCTGATGTCATATGGGCAGCATCATTATCTAAAATTATATTTATCCAGAAATTATACAGATGTTGGGGTGATATCAGAAAGAAATATGTTTTCCTTTTGACTTAGATTCGAATGGGGCAGGCATATGTTTTATTTATATTATGCCAGGGAGTTTAAGGTGGTTTACATGGAAGTTTACCCCTAATTTTATTCCTGCACAACAACCCCTTATGGAAAATGGAGAGAGGAGTGAGAAGAGTACAAAAACAGTCAATTCTGTGACGGAATGTGGACTTGAACTTGGATACTTTGCTGTAAACAAGTGCTGTGACTTTTTACAACCCCAAATAACATTTTAAGAATAAGATTATCGTGGAATTAGACCCTCCTTAATTTCTGCTAATTCTGCTTGATTCCCCTTTACAAATGGGGCCATTCAAGGAAAAAAATCATTCTTATTTACCTATAAATTAGGTTTAATGAACCATTTTTAAAAAGATACTCAGGATGTTTCCACATAGATAATTCCAGTTCTTTCACTGTTTTCTACAAGATCTGGGGAAAATAATGTGCATTAAATAATTTTAAATTTTCTTTATTGGAGTGACTAATTCTGTATACTGCTTCAAAAGACTAAAGCACTATCAGAGTATTATGCTATATTTTTCATGGCTACTTAAAATAAAAAATAAAAAATAAAACTATTCAGTTGTTTCTTGCTAAAATGCTAGGAACTCTTAAGAGTCCATTCTGCCCATTTCTCATTCTTTGACAATGTATATATATGATGTAATATAGGGGTATCAAACTCAAGGCCTGGGGCCCAATCCAGCCCGGGTGTGTGTGCTTATAAATCTGGCCCATGGTACTCCCCTGGAAACAGCAAAGGACCAGCCCACAATGTCTCTGCCAGCAAAAATGGAGCTCAGGAGTGCTGCATGTGGCCCTCCTGAGCTCCATTTTTGCTTGGCATAGCACTCGGGCCACCACATGAATGATGTTGAGCTGGCCACGCCCACCCTGGCCACTCCCACTGGCCCCCCTCCCAAGGTCAAACACAACCCTGAAGCAGCCCTCAATAGCAACCAGGATGATTAGGGGACTGGAGACTAAGGCATATGAAGAACAGTTGCTGGAACTGGGTTTGGCTAGTCTGGTGAAGAGAATGACCAGGGGAGACATGATAGTGGTCTTCCAATATTTGAGGGGCTGCCACAGGGAGGAAGGGGTCAAGCTATTTTCTAAAGCACCTGTAGGCCAGACAAGGAATAATGGGTGGAAATTAAACAAGGAGAGATTTAACCTGGAAATAAGGAGAAACTTTCTGATAGTGAGAACAATCAGCCAATGGAACAGCTTGCCCTCAGAAGTTTTGGGAGCATCATCACTTGAGACTTTCAAGAAGAGATTGGACTGCCATTTGTCAGAAATGGTGTAGGGTCTCCTGCTTGGGTGGGAGGTTGGACCAGATGACCTATAAAGTCTCTTCTAACTCTGATTATCTATTATCTGAAATCAAGTTTGATGTCCCTGATGTAATATAATTTTCATGGAGAGTAATTATGCTATTCAACATTGATTCAAGTGTGACTGTAGACCACATTGACTGATGGCATCACCTACCAATGCAAACATTTGGAAATATTGGGAAAGAGGAGAAGCGTTAATAGCCCCTATGTTTTGGTGCACTAGTCCTGTGCCTACTTGGCCTTAGCCAAAGCCAGTTATGATTTATTAATTATATAAAATATAAATCTATATACCATTGTAATGTATAAACCTACTCAGCACCTAAAGATTATTAGGTGGACTCAAAATATGTTATTGATTGCACTGATACCTCTCTTAATGTAGTCACTCATTTTTCAAACCATTTCTATATAAATGCAGCATCTTCTACAGTGCATTGACTGTAAAAGTTGGAGACAGCACCATTCTTGGTGACTGTAACTAACATGTGGCTTGTCATGGCAAAAGATTATGGTCCAATTTGGTGCTTTCCAGATGAGTCAAGCACAAATCTTTCTAGATGAGAAGGATGGGTTTGTAGAACACCAGTTTGGGGAAGGCTCAGATAGTCTTGCTCTATTTCCAAATAGTGACTCCTGGATCAGATTCAGTGTCCCTAAGCTGAGAGTGATGTTAGGAGCTCTCTTTTGAGTCAATACCAGCATCCCTGACCTCAATACTTGTTTGATTCCAAGTAATCTGTACTTAAACCAGATCTGAACATCCTTTTAAATGTAAAAATATTAAAATGGAGAGCAACCACAGATGGAAATATCCATTAATCCTCACCCTACAGAAAAGCTCTGTTTTAACTAATTTCCAGAAGACTGTCTCAAAGGGAACTAATCTAGGTTCTAAAGGGAGCTTTTTCCAAAGTACAAAAGTCATCATCAAGAAATGCTGCTGGCTGAACTCCATCTATTCCAGAAAATCAACCACCCCTCACAGTTTCTCCAGGGATAATCTTTATGGATAAGTTTGCTGTACTCTGGTTGGTGAAAGCAGTCCTGCATCTACCTCTGTTTGCTAGCAATAAGCTTTATAGGTTGAAACCTGCACTTCAAATTGCACTCAAAAACCTACAAGTAGTCAAACCTTCTAAAAATGCTTATGCTGATGTTCACCAACCAGTAAGTGGTCCCAGGACTCACAGCCATTCCAGAAGAATACTGTGGTTGAAGGTATGACAGCCAGGCAAAAGGATCAAAACTGGTATCCTATGCCATCCATGTTCTAACAAAAGTAATCAACCAGTACTACGTACCTTAGATCCCATGGCTAGCTCAAAACCTTGGCTCAAAGAGACATAGCAATCGATGGAGCTAAATCCCTACCAAACTTGAAAACTTTCAGTTGACTTTAAAAAAAGTGGGAGGTTAGAGTTAATTGTTGTCAAAAACAATTACATCTATGGACAGACTTTTAAGGAGGGGCTATATTACAGCTCCTTCAAGACTGCAGATAACAACTTTTTCTGAAGCAAGGCATTGTCAGCTTCATAAATTCAGCCTGACATGCACCCTCCAGTCCCAATCAGAAGAGGTGTGGATCTGGCAGGGGTCATGCCAGAGAGTGCTCTATCCATTTCATCAGGATCAATCAGGGCTGGGATACAACAGGGTTAACTACCGGTTTGGGATTTACAACCTTCCCTGCATGCTGTGAGCCATGCGCCTGTAAATCGTCATCAGCACGATTTGAAGAATCTTGAAGCAGCCTTTGAACGAGAAGGCTCGAGAAGCAGCCTTTGAAACAGTCCTCTTTTCCTGCTTTTTTAACTGCAGCTGTGCCTCATTCAGCAGCTGAAGTTGAAAAATCAGGAAATAAAAATCAGGTAAGAGCCCAAATGGGCACGTGGGCAAAAACATCAGCAAACATAGAACCGGTTCTATATCTGCTGTTCTTCAAAGCTTCCAGTTCTACAGAGGTGGACAAAATTGGTAGAAACCCACCCCTGGAATCAATGGACCAAACGGAGCCCTAGATAACATGGCCAGACATTGGAATCACTACATCAGACATCAATGTGGAATTTTCAAGTGAATCTGAGCAATTATAACAAAATGATTATAGTGGCCAGGCAGTCCTCATGCTCTGTGCATTAATCATAGGCTTTCCAACGACTGGCCGAATAATCTCAGTGCAATCTCCCATCATCATTTCCTAATAATCTGAGGCCTTCTAAACAGTATTTCAACCTTTAGAATCAAAATTATCAAGATTATTTTGTTTTCCTGTGCCTACAATTCAAGAGCCTTAATATTCTTCACCTATTTTCTCTTCTTGGGGTTGTGACAACATATCTTCATCTAAATATTGGAAATTAATAAAAACAGAAAATAACTCATCGAATGCTGAAAAATCTGTAGCTTTTTAATCCACCTAGTGCCTGTTAAATGCAGTGGTGACTGATGCTTGAACAGGTTGAAATGCATAGATGTTTAAATTTACAGTCCTTCCCACAACCTGGGCAAAATTGCCAGTTGTTTTGAAATCAGCCAACCATTGCACAAGGACAGTTTTGCACATCACATTGTAATTTTCTGAGTGTTTTTATTCTTGCACCTGTATACTGTCATTATTTCCACACCATCAGCTGGTGAATTATGCAACTATAATAAAGAATGTTCTCAACAAATCAACAAAAGCCTTATTCAGCATCCACAGTCAAATCATGGTATATACATAAAGGAGGCATAGCACTAAATTCAGTTCTCTTGCAAATATTAAGAGTCAGACTCATTAATTAAAACTAGCTAATAAGATCTTTTCTTCACCTCCACCCCAAACTGATTGCTCACATAATCAAGAATCATATCCGTACTGGTCTGTGTAAGTTCAGAGAAGAATGCCGTATCCGTTTCATCATGGTTTATTTTCAGAACACAAAATGCCACTTTTAAAAACATCCATTCTTATGTCTGGAATGGAACTGGTTTTGCTTCTTTCTGTGCCACACTCTTCCTCTCTTTAACTTTTACTTAACTCTTATGTAAATTCATCACATCTCTGTGTGAGTCATTTCAAAAGTGTTATGCAGTAGACTCTGGATTTCACATTTTAACACTTAAGGTCTCGCTTCAGGTTGCTGAGCATCTGGATTCTTGTGGGAAATTGTACTAACCTAAAATCTTCCTGCCAATAATTCAAAGCATTCAGTTTACACACTTGGCATATAATGGATTTGTATCTTGAAAGGTAAATTCAATATTTCGCTATCCCACTGTGATGCCTGAATCAATTTTTTTTACTCACCCCAGTCAACATGTCATGTTAGATAAGAGGCTTCTGTTAAATGATGGTAATTCATCCATATTGCCATGGCTTAGAATTAGATCATTGCAGCAACAGAGGGCGGCCATCTTCCCCAACCTGGGGCTCTCCAAATGTTTTCCGACTACAGTTTACAGAATTCACCATATTTCTGTAAGGCATCAAGTATGAGAATGCTAATGGTTAGGAAAACAACAAGCATTACAGAAAAGTGTGTACACATAATGATTATACAACATTGTTACAAACAAAAGCTTAACACTTTTCAGATGGGGGCAAATCCGTTGAAAATTATGTACATTTAAAAGCCCGCTGAAGTTAGCAAGGAGTTACTGGAATTTTTTCCATGGAATCAATGAAACAATAGAGGTACGAAATGCCGTTTTCATTTTATATAATAATGCATAACGATCACCATAAGGATCATAGAAGTTATCAATGTGCAGGCAGAAACCACCCTAAAAGAATAAAACCAATTCAAGGTTCAAAAAAATCAAGAAATGTTTGAACACAAGGTATACATATCCCATAAATTCATTCTCTTTTATTCAGTGCAAATTCTATTCTTGGCATTTTCAGATTAATATGTTCTAGATACTATACTTTAATTTTTACATTAATATGATCTAGATACTATGAACTAACCAGATTTCCTAATGGCGACTCTTTTGATTGTTAGCTCTCCTTACTCTTGTGTTGTTGTCCTTGTTTTGTTGTTGTTGATGTTATTTTCCTGTCCATTTAGGAGAATTTAGCAAGACTTCAGAGAGCTTTTGCCAGAAAGTGGGAATTCATCTTTATGCAAGCTGAAGCACAAGTCAAGTAGGTATTTGCAGTAAAACAATTTCAAATGATTGAAAATTGTGGTGATACTGAATACAAGGTACTCATAAAATATACTATTTCAAGCTTATACTTTAAGGTTAAATTGTCCTCCCAACAACTGAACACATTTCTATATTTTACACTCCACTTGGTATTAGAAAAGTTTTAATCTCTTTGCCACCCGGGTATCCTCATTCATCACCCCCACTTCCTCCAATCCCTTAAGGTGAGAAATCATTGAGAAGACAAAGCCCCACCTTGTCTGGCATATCAGAGAGGAAAGAAATCTGAACTCAAGACCTGAGAAAGGCAAGCTGAACACAGCATGGCTTCATGATGCTAATGGCTACGCAATAGAATACATTAAATTTTACTTGGCACTGTTCGAAATATGTTAGCGTGGAACAAGCAAGGGATTCAGGTAGCCCTTGGCTTATGACCATAATTGGAAATGAAAAAATTGTCATTAAGTGGTGTCATCCTTAAGAGAAGCATCATATGACTAGCTGATTTTACAATCTTTTCCACGGTTATTAAGCAAGACATCATATGTCCTGCTGGCTTCCCCACTGACTTTGCTTGTTCAAAACCAGCTGGGAAGGTTGCAAAGGCCAATATGATGACTCTGGGATGCTGCAACTATCATAAATACCTACCAATTGCCAAGCACCCAAATTGCAGTCAGGTAACCATAGCAATGCTACAATGGTCATAAGTGCATGGACTACAAACTATTACCCATGTTTAAAAAAAGGGAAATTCTGTTGAAATCCTGAAAGACATGTGGAACATTATATTAGGCCCATTCTCTGAACCCAAAAATATGTATTTGAGCTTTGAATATCATTTTTGCAATGAAAACCAGAATCTTTTCTCTACTTTACCAAATCTTTAGTGGCTTAATCCACTGATTTAGCCATGCAGGACACTACGGTAATCACAAGTAAGTGATGTTGCTACTGATTATTTTATTAACATAAAAATTAAACAAGAATTAAACTTAATTTGAGTCTTGCTATCTTCAATACAGTTTAGTTTTAGAAATAAATATATATATATGTATGTGTATATATATATAATAAAGCAATGACATGGGAACACTGCATGTCTATGTGCGCGCACACGTGGCATTTTTCCTCTGTTCGTAATTCATTCTGTAGCCTTTTTGCTCTGACAGGTTTTCCCACTACTATCCGCTGGGCATCCCTAAAGCCTCAGGCAACATTAAATGAGCTGTATTAATCAATGTCAACCACACAGATAAGAGTAGGTGCTGATTGTTAAACTGCTAAAGCTGTTGCTGCTAAAGCTATTCGATTTATGGGCCTAATTTTAAGTTGGTTTAACTGTTGTGGCTATCACATAATCTGTAATTCCTTTCTAGGTGTTGTCAACATTTTGGGGGGAATGTTGACAAAAATCCTTAGTTCATATCCACCTTTGATTGCTATAAAAGGTATAATATAGATCCAGTAAAACTATATGGTCATTTGATTGAATATGAGGGGCCATGAAATTAATAAATAAAATAAATAAAGTTTAGCCCTAGTTTAATTGCCATGCTTCCCCGTGTTACTCCAAACAGAGGCTGAATTTGGTCTGGGTGTATTTTTATTTACATTGAAACTAATTTCAGACTCTTAGGTGTATATGCAGATAATTGACTCTTGGATGTCTTTGGATGGATGGGTGGTAGATGGTTATACAGTAGGAGCACTATATTTTTGGTATAAAATTTTAGACAGATGTTTTCTGCAATACTTTAAATAGCTCGTTGGTTGTACATGTAGTTCTCTTTTATGTATACTGAGAGCATTTGCACCAAAACAAATTCCTCGTGTGTCCAATCACACTTGGCCAATAAAGAATTCAATTCAATTCAATTCAATTCAATTCAATTCAATTCAATTCAATTC
>BLBF01000005.1:49226762-49268695 GCA_015471245.1 Laticauda colubrina | reverse complement strand
ATTCATTCATTCATTCATTCATTCATTCATTCATTCATTCATTCATTCCCTATAATCTTCACAGATGATGGTGCCTTCACTCCTTTTTCTTTCCCATTTTCCCTCATTGCTTCATTTGCTACATGCTGTATATCCCAAAGGGAAAGCTTTTCCCTCTTCTGACACCTAATCTGTAGTGGTCATGAAATGCAGTTAATGAAATGAGAACAATAACTGCCAAAAAACCCTGAGGCTGAATTGCTAGAACTTCTGTTAGTTATGAAACATTGTGATTCTGATGCTTGGAGATATAACATCATCCTTTCCATGACAGATTCAAGAGAAAACAACTTCTCACTAGCAGACATGTTTTTATTATTATATTCAAATGTATAGTGAATTTAAATGTATATAATTTAAAGCATTTCAAAACTTTCCCAGTATGCTTATTTTTCTTTTTACATTACAGTTTAATTGCTTATTCAGAGCAGTACACGGATTATGATCCCTTTATAACAGCTGCGGAACCCTCCAATCCCTGGATAAATGATGACACTGTCTTTTGGGACTTAGAAACAAGGTAAAAAAAAATCCCTTCCATTTTTAAAAGGGTACTTCATTCTTTTCTGTATTAAGAAGCAAAGACTTCCAGATTTGTGCATGTGACAAAAACTCAGATGTGTACTAGACAGCTTCAAGAAGTTGAAATGTTCTATAGGACTTTATTGCTTCCAGCAAACAATATCTGGTAAACCTACACCAGATCTCTTATGACTTAGCAATGGCAAGTTACATTAGAAGAGTTGGCATGACTAAACCAAATGCCATGTGGCCCCACCCTTACCAGAGCTCTATCTATGACCATTTCATTATGCTCATCTAATATTTGCTGTCATTTTATTCCGAACTTTTCAAAGAATGGTAAGGCATGACAATATTCATTTGCACAAATATACTTTTTTTTGCAGAAAATAAGCCCCATGATATTCATGGCTTGTCATGTCTTGTGACAAGACATCTGTGATATTAAAGAAGTACTTTAAAAACAGACTGTAACTTTGGTTTATCATACATTAGCTAATTTAGGTATCTTAAGGCCCTGTCACACTGCCCAACAGATGCAAAACGGACACAACGGACGAGCAAAATGTTCCATCCGTTGTTATCCGCTCTCAAAAGGGGCAAAAATTTGCATAACTGGACCGGATAACACGGACGCGGGGAGGATGCAGGGCGGATGGAAAGCGGATGCAGAACGGAAGCCTAGCGGATGGAAGCAGATGGGAGTGGATGGCACATCCGCAGGGCTTCCGGGGGGCCTCAGCAAAGCGGACGCGGAACAGATGAAACGGATGCAGAACGGATGCACAGAGGATGAAGCAGATGCAGAGCGGAAGCCTAGCGGATGCACAGCGGAAGCCTAGCGGATGCCTGGCGTTAATTGTGGATGCGGGGGGGATGCATTGCGCAAGCCCCCCGGATATAAAGGGAAGCAGCTCGCACGTGGCCAGCATTCGGAGGAAAGACCTGCTGCAGGATACATCGAGTCCTTGCTTGCCCTGCCTGCCTGCAAGCCTTGCTGCCAGCCTTCCTGCCAGCCTGCCTCCAAGCCTCCTGGCCAGCCTCCCTTCCAGCCTTGCTGTCTGCCTGCCTGCCAGCCTTGCTGCCAGCCTGCCTTCCAGCCTCCCTGCCAGCCAGTCTGCCTGCCAGCCTTGGTGCCTGCCTGCTTGCCAGCCTTGGTGCCTGCTTGCCTGCCTGCCTTCCTGCCAGCCTTCCTGCCAGCCTTCCTGCCAGGCTTCGTGCCAGCCTTGGTGCCAGGCTTCCTGCCAGCCTTGGTGCCAGGCTTCCTGCCAGCCTCCCTGCCAGCCAGCAACCCCACAACCATGGGGAAGAAGTGAAAGTCTCAGCAACCTGCCGCCATCCCTGGCAAGAGGGACAGGGCCACCCTCCCGCCCCCTGTCCCTGACTCTGCTTCTGCTGGGGCTTCTGCTGCTCGGGCTCGCTCTTCTGGTGCTGGAGCTTCTGCTGAAGCTGCTCCTGGCAGTGGTGCTTCTGCTGCGTACTCTGCTGAAGCTGCTGCTGGTCCTGCTCATCCTGCTCGTGCTCCTGGACTTGCTCGTCCTGTTCGTCCTGCTCGTGCTCCTGGTCCTGCTCGTGCTCCTGGTGCTGCTGGTGCTGCTGGTGCTTCTGGTGCTGCTGGTGCTGGTGCTGCTGGGGCTCCTGGTGATTACTCTGCTGCTGCTGATCCTGGTCCTGCTGATCCTGCTGCTGCTGCTGCTGCTGATGATGATGATGATGATGATGATTATGATCCTGCTGGTGATGATGATGATGATGTTGATGATGATGATCCTGCTGCTGCTGCTGCTGGTGTGGAGGAGCAGCCCCTACCACCTGGGAGCCCCTCTGATGAGGGCCCATCTGGTCCTGGCAAAGGGAGGAAGAGGCGTATGCAGGGATGGGAGAGGAGTCATTACTCCATTGAGGAGAAACACGAGGATGAGGTGCTGGAGTGGCTGAGAGAGAATCACTATCTGTGGTGGAAGGGACACCGGCTGTACAGGGACACCAAGCAGAAGCAGGCTGCTTGGAGAGAGAGGGCAGAGAGTATGGGTTACACTTCGGAGGTGCTCCTCGGCTGGTGAAAACATATGCACACCTGGTACGGGAAGCTGCACCTGAAGAAATCTGGCCAGGCCACAGTAAAGCTGACGGACAGAGAGACCTACGTCATGGCCAGGTGCAGCTTCCTGGAGGGTGAGATCCACCAACGAGGAGCACCAGGAGCCCCTCTGTCTACCCTCTCTCTCCGGCGGCCTGCTGAGACCCAGTCCTCTTCCGGCCGAGAGTCAGTCCCTGTCTCCAGGCAGGTTTCTGTGGAGCGTGCCATGGTGGAGAACCCGCGGACAGCTGTTGTCACCATGGTGGAGCGCGTGGAGGACTCCCTGGTGCGGTAGAAGAGAGGAGACATCGAGTCCACCACAGTCATAGCCGCATCCACACACACCCCAGCTCCGCCTCCACAGAAAGGCAGAGAGCCAGACAGCAGGAGGGGCAGAGCCACACTGTCTTGCTGGAGATCAGGGATACCATCTGCACCAGTATAGATCTCCTCTCTCAGCTGGTCAGCACTGACTCCTCATCCTCTAACCGCAAGCCCTTTCTCACCTATGTCAACCAGACCCTGAAGAACATGGAGGAACCCCAGTACCAGGTAGTGAAGGACCGGGTCACGGAGCTGCTTCACAACCCTCCAGACCCAGAGGAACCTCCTCCCACCCAGTCCAGGTCTGCTCCTCCACCCCAGGTGATGTCCCTCCCATACCAAGGCTTCCCACAGGCCCTCACCTACCAGGGCTACGGCTACCAGGAGGTCCAGCAGCACAGGCAGCAGCCCTTCCCAGCCCAGGCACAGAGTCATCGGACGACACCGTTGCCACCGGTTCAACCGATGCCACCCATGCCACCCATGACAATGATGCCACCGACCACACCGATGCCACCCATGCCACAGATGCCACCCACTCCAGTCCTCACCCAGCTGCACACCAGACAGCCCCACTACACTACTCCTTCCTCCACCCCACAGCCAAGCCCGGCCTCAGTACATCTGTCATCAGTACTGGGGCTGACACCCCATGGCATGGAGGAAAGACCTCTCAGCATCGCGGGTCTGAGCCAGCTGTCTGAGAGCTTCCTCAACACACCGTCCCCTGTTGTCCTCTCGGGGCCAGGCACCCCAATGATGATACAGACCAGCACTCCAGCACCACCCACCTCCACAGCACCTGGACTCTTCACCCCTGAGACTGGGCACACCTCCGAGTGACCAATAAGAGTGCCAGAGACTGGGTAGCTGGCTACCTGTAGAGTTTATTTGGACACTTGACTTGGGTCATTTTTGTTTTACAGCTTGTTGTTCAATAAAGTTTATCTTTGATTCACATACTTGCTTCATTTCTTTTTTTTAATAAATTCTTGGTGGAAACTTTTAGAAATGGTTTAAGCCTTTGCATGCTTGTGGGATGGGTTAAGATAGCAGTGGGATAGGTTGAGATAGCAGTGGGATGGGCAGGGATAACTTTGGAATGGGTAATAGCTATGGGATAGATAAACCTCCAGTGCAAGCATAGTGGGACTGGATGGTCCACCTTCCCAGGTGCAACATCTATGGCCCTTTATTATCAATAATAATGTAATAATCATCCACACATGTCAACACAAACACAACTCTTTATTAAACGCCCTGTTCATTGTAGGCCCACCCAACAGACATGGCCCAATCTCATCAGTGTGATGAGACAGGCTGAAGGAAGCACTCATTAATCATCTATCATCCTGTCTTGCCACTCCACTGCTCCAGCTGGGGAGTTGCACCAGTGTCTCAGGAGGTTGCGCTGCTTCTTCCCTTCACGTGAGGCTCTGTTGGGGCCTTGCACATCCTGAGCATCTATCAGGTTTCACCCTTGCCTCCATTCCCCAGGCTCCATGTCGCCATGGCCTTGTTGGAGGTCCACGAGCCTGTTCTGCAAGACCGGGTAACGGGTGCACATGAGATTGTGCAGGATGCAGCAAGGTTCCACGATCCTCCTCACGGTCTCTGGGCGATGCTGCATGGTGGTGAGAAGTACCTGGAACCTATTGGCCAGGATGCCAAAGGTGTTCTCCAACACCCGCCTTGCCCTGGACAGTCTGTAGTTGAAGATCCTCTCTTCACGGGTGAGGTGTCTTGAAGTGTAGGGCTTCATGAGGTCGGTTCTGAGGGAGAAGGCGTCATCCCCCACGATGAAGTAGGGCACATCTTGCATGTCATTGGGCAGGGGGGCTGGATCTGGAAAGCCCAGGATGAGGTTGCGTTCCAGCCCCTCCTTGAGGTCACTGGCGTTGTATACCTGGGGATCTGAACATGAGCCGTTGCCTGAAGCATCGATGTACATGAACTTGTAGTCAACCATGGCGAAGAACTTGCATCAACCATGGCGAAGAGGACGATGCTGAAGAAGCCCTTATAGTTGAAATAAGTGGACCCTGACTTGGCTGGAGCTTTGCAGGCCATGTGCTTGTCATCTATGGCTCCAATGGTGTGGGGGAAGTTCCACTTCTGATACCACTGCTCTGCAACTTTCTTCCATCCTTCTTCAGTGGTGGGGCACTGGAGGAGCTCCTCCAGGTATTCTTCGATGATGGCCTGCACCACTTCTCTGACCACAAAGCTGATTGTGTTGTGTGGCACCCTCCAGCCGTACTGCATGCTCCTGTAGGTGGTCCCTGAGGCCAGGTGGCGCAGAGTGAGTGCCACCTTGAGCCCAGGTTCCAGGCTGGGCCGGAAGTTGGTGTTTGCCTTGGTCAACCTGGGTGTTAGGCACTGCACAACTTCATCAAACATGGCTGGAGGCATCCTCATGAAGTTCTGGAATGCCCGAGTGTCTTCGTTCCTGAGCTCCACCATCAGCTTGTTGTACAGTCCGTCCTCTGCTCTTCTGGCGAACCATCTTCGTACCCAGACGCTTCTTGGCCGCCTCTTTTTCTTCCCGTAGTAGAGTTCACAGAGCCTGTAGATGGCTTCGCACTGTTTCAGTAGGATGGTGGCTGCCAAAAGAACTGTGTTACGATCCACGGTGGACATGACTGGATGCTGTGGAAGAGGAAGTGTCAGATGAAGGCTGCAGAGGTCTGCATAGCTGGGCTGCTGGTCTGAAAGTGAGATGCAGGTGAGTTGCTCCCCCTTTTTATAGGCAGTATAGGTGTCCCTTTGCATCCTCTAGGCATCCTCTAGGCATCCTCTAGGCATCCTCTAGACATCCTTAATATCCGAGATAGGTCCCCTCTGCAAACGTTTTTTCCGTTTTAAATGCTTTGTTTCCGCTTGGCATCCGTTCTGCATCCATTCTGCATCCATTCTGCGTCCGTTCCGCTTCCTTCCTGCGTCCGAGCGGATGCGAGTTGCACGGATGTGGAACGGATGCCTAGCGGATATAGCGGATGCATAACAGATGCATAACGGATGCCTAGCAGATGCGTAGCGGATGCATAATGGACGAATTGGATACATTTTCCATGTAAAAGTTTTGGGCAGCTCAGAACTTTCTGAGCGGATGAAACATCAATAGACGGATGCTGGACGGATAGAGAGGAAGCAAAACGGAGGCAGTGAGTACATCGCGTTAACCAACGGATGGCAAGCTTTTTTGTCTGTTTTACATCCTCTTTGCATCCATTGGTGCAGTGTGACAGTGGCTTTATGAATTAATGGCTAGTTTGTGCTTAAACAACTATTAGTCCTCCAGGTAAACAGTGCAGAGAAGAAAAGTATCTGCTATTGCTCCTATAGTGGATATGGATGCTTTTGTTCTGAAAACAAAGGTGACAGAAAATAAATCTGTTGGAATGCCAACCAAAATTATAAATAAAAGCTCTAACTGGCTGTGCTCCGTCATCTGTGAAACTTTGATGGGTGAATACTTTGACCATGGTTAACATTAAGTCATGTTTAGCTCGTTGTTTGAGGGTGATTTATATAAGATTGAATCTAGAGACCACGAGGACATGTTCGAGGCACAGAATGCTCCCACTGCAAGAAATTTTAAAGTGGTCCCGCACCCCCAGATGCTCAGGAATCAGTAAAAGTTATTTCTCCACTTCCATGAGGAAGAACTACCATGGATCAAAGACTTTGCAATCCATGGAACAGCAATTCAATATCCATGTAATATTGCATACTATACAGGTAGTTCTTGATATACAACAGTTCATTTAGTGACTGTTCAGAGTTACAATGGCACTGAAAAAAATGACATGACCATTTTTCACATTTATGAGCTTTTTAGCATCCCACCTGATCAAAATTCAGGTGCTAGGCAACCGATTCATATTTATGATGGTTGCTTTGTCCCAGGCTCATGCAACCATCTTTTGCCACCTTCTGACAAACAAAGTCAATGGGGAAGCTGGATTCACTTAACAGCCGGGTTACTAACTTAACCACTGCAATAATTCACTTAACAACTGTGGCAAAGAAAGTTGTAAAGTGGGGCAAAACTCACTTAAAAAACTCATGTCTCACATAGCAACATAAATTTTAGGCTCAGTTGCAATTGTAAATCCAGGACTATCTGTATTTATGACAGTTAATATCCACCTTTTATTCATAAGTACTACCAAGTCAATGTGTGTCTTTTTTCAGGTGTTATAAAAGGGAAACATATCATCAGTTTTCATACACACAGATTCCTTTCTTCTCATAAATCAAGCAGGAATTTGCAAGCATTTTCTCCAGTTTCATTAATTTATTGCTGCAAGCAGTTTTCAGTTGAGCCACTCCAAATGAAAATTTGAGGATTTGACAAGGAAAAATATGCTGATGGCTGCAATGGTTTCCTCTCTGTCCTTTTACTTAGCAAAGAGCCTTCCCAACATCGGGTCAAGAGATGGGGCTTCTCAATCGATGAGGTGTTGAAAGATCCTGTGGGGCGCGACCAGTTTCTTCGATTTTTGGAATCAGAATTCAGTTCTGAAAACCTCAGGTAAGAAGCTGGAGATATCGCACTCTAGTGGTTGGGGGGTTGTTTCACACCAGGGAAATACCAGGAAAGACTGAAGGGAAGAACACCAGAGGCCTCCCAAGGAAGAAATTCCACCATGGTCTATAGATTATTTAATTAACTTAATTTATACCCCACTTTTATATCCAGCTTTAGATCAGTTGGATGAGTGTCATCAAATCAGACTTGACTTCAGATAACCCCATGGCCAATTGCTTCCCATTTTGGTGTCCCTCCAGTAACATCCTACAGCACTTCCAAGGGCAGTTTGGAGATTCACAGAATCCAAAATGGTATTTGCAGCCATCCTTATTCAAGGCTATTTTGGTGGGATTTGGATAGACAGCAAGAAAGCTTCCCAACCATGAAGAGATTCCTAACAATTTTAAGACGGCTAATAGGCACTTTCTGAAAATGATGAGAAAGTGGGCTTTGTGAACTTGGTGGCGTTTAAAAGGGTTCACCATGGTGGTGAACAAGGTGGCTTAATACCTTGTCTCCTAGCTTTCAGACTCACAGAAAAGTGCAATCCTGCTGTCTCTTCATGAACAGCAGCTGTCCAGAGCATGTGGTCAATCTCCTGTCCTCTCCTCATCTGGAAAGGTTCTATTCACCAGTTTCTTGGTCTTTGCCATGGTCTGTTTTTTCAGAAGTATCTTCAGTTTGCCATATCTCCTCCAGAAGTCTCCAGCCACTAAAAGATTTCTGTAGATATTCACAAGATGCAGTGTTCCCTGTAAAAACCTGATTTTTCAGTCTCAAATCATTTCTCCATTATGTGTTAGCTTTCAATGGTAAAAAGTACTTTCTCCTGATCAGCTGGGTACCACATTAAATCATTTGAATCCTCTCTGTGATGGCCATTGCCAGCGAAAGAGTTGGATAGTGCCAACATCTTCCAGGAAATATGATCAAAAGAATTTAGAAGGCTAACACCTGACAGTATCTTTTCAAGCAAAATGAATAATTGAATGAATGAATATTCTGCAAATTGCAGAATAATAGATAACAGATAATCAGAGTCATAGGTCATCTCGACCAACCCCCCACCCAAGCGGGAAACCCTACACCATTTCTGACAAGTGGCAGTCCAATCTCTTCTTTGAAGGTCTCAACTGATGGTGCTCCCACAACTTCCGAGGGCAAGCTGTTCCATTGGTTGATTGTTCTCACTGTCAGAAAGTTTCTCCTTGTTTCCAGGTTGAATCTCTCCTTGTTCAGTTTCCATTCATTATTCCTTGTCTGGCCTTTGGGTGCTTTAGAAAATAGCTTGACCCCTTCCTCCCTGTGGTAGCCCCTCAAATATTGGAAAACTGCTATCATGTCTCTCCTAGTCCTTCTCTTCACTGGACTAGCCATGCCCAGTTTCTTTAACCACTCTTCATATGATGGAAGGAATGTTGATTCTTTGCCCTCGAAGAGAAAGCACATTAGATATTTTAGAATTTTATGAAGCCCACCCTGAGAAACAGATTGCACTTATGTTTTTAGACACTGAAAAGGCCTTTGATAATTTAAATTGGCAATTATTAATACAAAAAAAAAAAGAGAGAAAGCACAATTGACATCTGTAACAGACATCTTAAAATAGGAATCCCATCTGAGGTTTTCTTTAAGCCTCATTGAAATGCATGCAGCTTGTGCATGTAGATCTAATCTGTGTTGTGACCAAAGGAAGAAGCAGTGGAATTTTGTATCCAAGTAGTCCTCAACTTTCAACCACAATTGAGCCCAAAATATATATTGTTCAGTGAAAAATTTGTTAAGTTGTTGAGTTTTTCCCCATTTTACAAATTCACAGCAGAAGTTAAATTAATAACATGGTTGTTAAGTGAATCCGGCTTCCCATTGGCTTTGCTTATTAGAAGGTCACAAAAGGGGATTACATGACTCCTGGACACTGCAACTGTCATAAATGTGAGTCAGTTGTTAAGCATTCAAATGTAAATCACCATGGGGATGCTACAATAGTTGTAAGTGTGAAAAATGTTCATAAGTCACTTTTTTCAGTAATGTTGTGACTTAAAATGAACTATTTTAAGTAAAGGACTACCTGTATTCACTAGGCGTATGTACACAGCGCGTTAACCAAGTCAGTTACAAACCCAGTGGCTACATTTATACAACATGCTAAGCTTGCTTAACTTTAGCATTCATTAGATCTTTGATAGCTTGGTGTGCAATCTGAACAGAGCATATTCAATGAGTTTATAGTTTGAGGTGTAAACCAGAAAATGGGACATTTCAGTAACCATGTTAATTTGTGCAAACACAGACTTTGAATCAAATTCTAATTCACAACTCCACACAGGCCACAAGGATCAAGGCCCTTTCCTCCCCCGTAGACCATGCCATTCACATCTCTCCCTTATCCTCTCCTCTCTGTGTGCCCTAGGATGGAGAGGGGATGGGCCTGGGTCTTCCTCTGACTGCCCAGCCAGCCTCTGACCTTCCCCAGCCTCCTCCACAACCTCTGGAGCCACACTTCCACTCCTGTCGGCTGTTTTCCTCTCCCTTGGAGTCAGTCTCCAACAGGGGCATGACATCATGTGATCATGGGGATGGTCCAACAGTCGTAAGTGTGAAAAATGGTCGTAAGCCACTTTTTTCAGTGCCATTGTAACTTTGAATGGTCACGAAACAAACTGTTCCAAGTCAAGGACTACATGTCACTGGGACAGCATATGCGTCATGCCCTTAAGTTCTTTCTATAGCTCTCCCCTCATCTTGCTATCTTATTTACCCCCTTAGTTTAATTTTGGCTTTAGCAACAGTGATAAGAGGAGTGCTTTTTAAATGCCTCTTATCTATGCAGTGACAGTGTGGATACAATTTTCTAAATAAAGAAACTGAGGACTGAGGTAAAATTAGTTTCCCCCCCGTCAGTGCAGAGAGGACCCAATGTATACCACCAACTTCTGTATCCAATGTGCATCCACTAGAGTAGTCTTTCTCAAAATATATTACAAGGACACTTGGGTATCTCCCAAGACCTGCTCCCCACTGGTCTGCAAAATCAAAATCTTTACTAGCTTTTGTTGAAAACTAATACAGTATTCAATCCCATCAAACACTCATGAGAAGTGATAGTGACAGTGAATGTGCCAATTTTAACTTTCAATGTATTAACCTAAGGGATGCCTTGCCTTCAGACGTTGTGGGTGCTCCATCACTGGAGGCTTTTAAGAAGAAACTGTACAACCACTTGTCTGGAATGATATAGGGCAGGGGTCTTCAAACTTGGGAGCTTTAAGACTTGTGGACTTCAACTCCCAGAATTCCTCCTCTAGT
Source organism: Laticauda colubrina (assembly GCA_015471245.1). NCBI lineage: Eukaryota > Metazoa > Chordata > Lepidosauria > Squamata > Elapidae > Laticauda > Laticauda colubrina. The sequence goes on along the minus strand of BLBF01000005.1, from coordinate 49,257,884 downwards.
CATGTTAGCTCAGGAATTCTGGGAGTTGAAGTCCACAAGTCATAAACTTGCCAAGTTTGAAAACCTTGGTATAGGGCCATGAGAACGAACCAATGGCACGTGCACCACAGGTGGCATGCGGAGCCATTTATGCTGGCACATGAGCCGCAGGCCAACATACCTCACTGCACATGCGCACACCTCACAGCTAATTTTCAGCCTGTTTCAGGCCTTTTTCGGCCTCCCAGAGACTTGAGGAAGGCCTCTGCAGGCTTTGCAGGCCAAAAAATAGGCCTGTCTTGTCACTTCCTATATTTCTGGAAATTCCGGAAGTGATGAAATGGGCCCATTTTTCAGCCTGCAAAGTCTGCAGAGGCCTTCCTCAAGCCTCTGGGAGGCTGAAAAAGGCTCAAATGGGCTGAAAATCAGCTGTGAGGTGCAGTGCGGGTAAGGGGGCAGGGGGATTGCATGTGCGTGCTCAGGGGGCCCAGGGCGTGTATTCCCTTCTGGATGCTGGCATGTGAGCCCGTGTGAACAAGCGCGCACACAATTTTTAGCACAGGAGCCCAAAAAAGTTAGCCACCCCTGGTATAGGGTCTCCTGCTTGAGCAGGGGGTTGAACTAAAAGACCTCCAAGATCCCTTCTGTCAGGCGGAGCTCTATTCAAAATCCAGGAAAAGATATCTTTTACTGAAAGTGAAGTGGTAGCAACCAAAGGATTCTGAATCTGAGAAATTTGGCGCGCAATTCACATACACAAAGTGATGGAAGTTTTCCCACCGCCAATAGTTCAGATGAAACTTCCAATTCGAAGTTGTGAATATGATCATGTGGGCATCTTCAAGTGATGATGAGGCCTCTGTCCGTTGACCTTGGCATACTTTGATAACGGGTTACAATTGCGCAGAGAAAAGAAAGCTAAGCAAGAAATAGAAACCTAACTCTATTGTATGCTCCCCCCCCCTTCATTTACACAACAGAAGAATGTAACACCTCCAGCTCACTTCCCAGACTTATCCCTACCTCCCCTCCCCCCCCCCATTTCTTATGACAGCCGAAAGATGCAAAGCGATAGTAGAAGATCTTGAAGGCTGACACCTTCCAACTCTGTTATTCTGTTACCTCCGGTTAAATATGGATAAATATAATCCCATACAAACAAAAGCTTTTTTTTTATGTCCTTCAAAAAATTTAAAAGTTGCAACAGATCTTAAAAGAGAAAAATTTATATTTTATGTACAGTTTAGCGTCGAGGTTAAAGTGTTTTAACTATGAGTCCTGCCTTAGGATTGAGTGATTTTAGGCCAATCCTCTCAGACTGTAGGAAAAAGATACAAACACCCTGGTCCCACTTCAAACTGTAGATCACATGATGACCAGCTGTAAACTGAGGGCATATACCAGTCCAGTGTCTGGGTTTTTTTAAATATAAACAATGTTGCATTTCAATAGTTAGTTGGCCTAGACCCATGATGGCAAACCTATTGTACACATGCCACAGGTGGAACACAGAGCCATTTGTGCCGGCACACGAGCTGCAGGTAAACTTACCTCACTGTGCATGCACATGCCTCACAGCTGATTTTTGGTTGGTTTGAGGTCTTTTTCGGCATCCCAAAGGCTTGAGGAAGGCTTCTTGCAGGCTTTGTAGGCCGAAAACTAGCTCCATTTTGTCACTTCCTGTTTTTCTGAAAATACAGGAAATGACAAAACGGGGTTAATTTTCAGCCTGCAAAGCTTGCAGAAGCCTTTCTCAAGCTTCTGGGAGGCCGGAAAAAGCCTCAAACCAGCCATAAATCAGCTGTGAGGCACAGTGCAGGTAAGGGAAGGTTGTGGTGGGTGGGTGGGGATTGCACATGCATGCATAGGGGGTGTGGGGAGTGCGCATTGCCTTCTGGGTGCTGCCACACAAGCGCAAGCGTGCAAGCACGCACACAATTTTTGGCACAGAAGCCCAAAAAGGTTAGCTACCACTGGCCTAGACATTGAATATAAATTGTTTTAACATTTATGTTTTACTATGTTTTATTAATATACATGAAATGTTACTACATATTGCTAGTTTATATATGATATGACATACGCTAAATAAATTAATATCAGTTCAAGTGTCACTCTTTCTCAGCTGGACTGATTCCATCCATCCAATTTGGTAAATTTCAACTATCATGATCACAGGTAATTCTCCAAAAAATACCTTTCTTCTTGTGACCTTTCTTCTGAGTTATTACTATTTCTTGAATTTGCTCAGACTAAGAGAAAATTTAGAGAACAGCTCCTGCAAATTATCTCAATCAAAGAAGTCTTCCAAAATCTATCTCAGCATAGTTTAATCACCCCCAGGTGAAAGCATACTAATTATAACAATTCATTAATCTCTCTGTCACAAAGTTCTTTTTTTAGGTATAGCGTCAGCAAGCCTTCTTTCAGCATTTTAATAGAACGTAGAATAACAGAGTTGGAAAAAAGTTGGAGATCTAGCCCAATTTCCCACTTGAGCAGGAAACCCTATGCCAGCTCAGATAAATGATTGTCCAGTCTCTTTTTGAAAACTTCCAGTGATGGAGCACCCACATCTGAAGGCAGCTGTTCCATTTGTTGATGGCTCTCATTGTTAGCAAATTTCTCCTTAGTTCTCTAGGTTGCTTCTCTCCTTGGTTAGTTTGTATCCTTTGTTCCTTGGCTTGCCTTTTGGTGCTTTGGAAAATAGTTTGACCCCCTCATCTTTGTAGGAGCCCCTCCATATCATCTCTCCCCTCGTCCTTCTTTTCATTAAACTAGACATAGCCAATTCCTTCGTATGTTTTAGCCTCTGGTGCCATAATCATTTTTGTTGCTCTTCTCTGCATTCTTTGCTATGGGAAATCTTGGAGAGAAAAGGCATTAGAGATAGAAGGGAAGGGAGACAGGTTGGCTATGAAGATTCAGCTTTCCCGTGAGACAGATTACCAGTACCTTATTAATTGACAATTCCAACGTGTTAGAAAAATAATTATGTTTTCTGAGACTTTGTAAGATGGCCTGCAATCTTTTGGTGTGAGTCCAGCAATGGTACTGTTATAATTCAGTTTTCCAGAAGAGTCTTTTTGAGGTCTGTTATATAGTGTCCTGGGAGACTGTACTACTCTGATACAATTTTGACCTTGTTTTGAGTCAAAATGGTGTCCTTTAATTTTTGTACAATGTTTGTCCTATTTGTCCTACATAGAATATATAAAGACTTGAGGGGTCCTTGGTGCTCTCTGAGTTTGGTTGGTTTCTTGCAGATGTTTCATTACCCAAAATAGGTAACATCATCAGTGCTAGTGCTAGAGAATGCTAAACAGACTTTGCTGACAGATAATGCTATGTATCAGTGTAGAGAAATATCACCTCTAATCTTGTGCGTGAACTTGTTGGGGGCCTTTGATAGTGCTGTGGGTGAGAATGAGGAAAATATCTGGGTTTGTTACAGGGACAAGTTCCCATAGTTCTGTTTTGTGTTTTTTGTCTTTTATTTTGCGAGTGAGAATTTTCTTTAATTTGGGTGGTTGTCTAAGCTGTAGGTGACCACCAGTGTAGTTCTGCTTTTTTTTTTTTTTTTTTCATTTCTCTAGTGTGCTTTTTAATAGGTCTTTCTTGGGAATTGGCTTGGCTCTATTGATTTATCTATTGATCTTGTTAGGTGAGTACGTTTCTCTCCTGAATAGCTGGTTAAATTGAGCATCTTTATCAGGTGGGTAAGAATAAATGTGGTTGTGGTGTTGAGCCTGGATATAAATGGTAGATTTCATAGTTTGTTCTGGGTGAAGCTGGAGGGAAAAGATATGCAGTGATTTGTAGGTTTCCACATAATATGATATTTATGTAACCATTGCATAATTTTATGGTAGCATCAAAGAAATGGACTTATTCTGTAGATAGGCTAAGATTAATGCTGGGTTGGATGTTGTTCATGTCATGATCAAGTTTTATGAAAGTCATTTCCATGGGTCTAGATCAGGGCTGTCAAACTCATGGCCCACATGCCAGATGCATCACATGCTGGCCACGACCACGCCTGGTTTAATGAAGGGGTGGAGCCTTGATATGTCACGTGACGCTGCCATGACGGCCACGCCTGGTTTAATGAAGGGGGGGGAGTCTTGATATGTCACGTGATACTGCCCTGACGAGGAGAGTTTGACACCCTTGGTCTAGATGAGTTTTTAAAATGTCATCAATGAATATTAAGTTCAAGAAGCTTCAGGTTAAGTATTGGTTTAAGTCAGTCATTAAGTTATTGGTGTATGAGACATTTAATGAAATATTGTCCTCAAAACAAGTTTAAATTAATTATTTAACTCCTCCCCACTCTTAAGGGGGAGTCAACACCAATTGCAACTTTCCCTTACCTTTTCCCAAAATGGAAGTTGTAAAAGAGCTGGAGAATTTTCAAGGAGCTCTTTAATTTTAGTCTTTAAACCTTTCTCTCTGCTCCTTTTCATAAAGGACAAATTGGGCCTCCCAGTCCAGGAATGCTCTGGAGAAATCAAAGCATAGTTGCCGCCATAAACAATGCAGAATTTGCTCTCCCTGCACTGGTAAATCAAAGAGTCATGGCATCAGACGGTATACCTCAGCAACATTTGGAGAATTAAAAGATATACTTTCCTGAGTTAAAGGCAGATGGGTGAACAGCAGCAGCGTTAATGAACAAAGTCCAAAGCTTACTGAGATAATAAAACAGTAAGCGCAAGAGGGGAGCAATTATGCTAGCACAGTTTCAGGGCCTAAAGATGCCCTCATCAAAATTCTGCAGCCAGGAGGACCAAGTAAGCAGTCGGCTGCGGGTTTTTGAACTTTCAGAATCCTGTGGGAAAGATAAGCTATTTCAGTATTTTGCCTATAGCAACAAAATGCCCAAGGTCAATCTTGAGGGGAACCTTCACCATCTGTCTTTGGACTTCTATCCTCTTTTGTATATCACATAAATCTATAGGATGCCGCAATGATTGGAGTTCCCTTTCTCTTTTCTTAATCTAGGAAGGAGCAATAATGTGACAACCTTGAAGCTAAGCAGAGGGACATTTGGGAATTTAAAAAAGGGAAAACTTTAAGGCCTAGCAATGAGAAAAGAGGTTCATTTAAATGGAAGACTGGAAGGGGAGTTTTATTTCTTCAGGCAATTTTCCTTGATTTAAAACAGATTGTTGTTTGTATCATTCTTTATTCTAACTGCTAACTATATTCTGAAAACATTATGAAGTTGTAAACATAAATGTGAAGCCACAGATATGCACAGATAATATAGATTTTCACTACCATTAAATTATTTTTGCTCACTCAGTGTTATTTAAATCCTATCTATTTAAATCCTTTACTTATGTATTCCCAGCCTTTTCTTTCTCTTCTTGTCCCATAATTTCAGTTCTGAAATGTGCCATTCCACAGTTATTTTATCACACCCTGGTCCAAAATATTTGGTGTAGACCTAACCAATATTCCATCTTTCTCAACAGTAGCTATTACAAAAAAAAGGGGGAGGCTATTTTGTGGGTGGCTTAGAGGAGACAGTAGACCAAGCAAATTACCTCTTTTTTGGAACTTCATAATATCCCTCTAAATTGTACTGTTAAAAGAGGAGATAAATGGAGGCATGGACCTATGGCCATGTATTCTTCAAGTTTATTCTTTCTCCAAAGAAATGTGTGGTTGTTTTGTCTTCTCAATTTCTAGATTGAGGCTGAAGTAGATGCAAGAAGTTTCAGAAATGATTAATTTGTTGGAAGTGTAGAAGGATGGAAAGGACATTTATGCATAAGATATGCATTACTGTATCAATTACAATCCATAAGCTTGCTAATATGGCTTGGGGGAAAGTAATTCAGTTTGAGAATATGAATGGGATTTTGAATTAAACTCCAGATTTTGGAAATTAACACCATATGAGGAATTATGGGTTTATCCAGCAAATATATCAACAAGTTTATTTCATTTATTTACATTAGAAAGATAATGGTACTCTAAGTTTTACAATCTTTAGTTAATGATAGATGCTCATTCTCTCCTTATGAACACTTACTGTAATAGAAAGACTAGTAAATATTATTCCATGTTCTCAAAGCTTAATACTATGTTTGAAAACTGAGTGAATTTTTTATCTTTCATAATATGTTCTTATTTTTTTATGTTTTTGTTTGCTTCGGGAGGGTTGCTGTTTTACTGTAAATTCTGGCAATAACAATACTTTCAAAAAGGAAGTTATTAATAGTGATACAGGTTATGGGTTGCAGGTAAAACAAATCCATCATAGAGAACTCTGCATAAAACAGCCATTTTGTTTAAAACAAAGGTTTACCACAAAACCACTAAGAAAATATTCAGAAAATAATATGGAATATTCAAATATGTACTTTCCTAAAAAATTATCTCTGTCCATGACTAAAATTTTAAGCAAACGGCATAACCAGATATTATGCACATTGGCTTCTCTCAATAAATTGTCCTCCAGATGTGATGGAATACAGTCCTTATCACCCACAGTCATTGGTGATGGGTATTGTGTTCCAAATGAAGACACAGAAGAAAGATTTATCCAAGAATAAATAAATCAGACAAATGGTGTTATCAAGTTCCTTCAGTCTGAAATCTTACATAATACACAGTGTGGAACATACATTTTTCTCTGTGTTTGATAATCTTCAAGTTATAAATTCATTGGTGGGCAGGTGGAAGGATAAAAGTTAGGAAAACATTCCAAAGTCTTTGGGTTCTTTACCACTAGAGGGTACACATGCTCTATAGGAACTTATGTCTGCCAAATAGCAGTGAACAGTTGCATGATATTGAATAAGCAACATGATATCCCAAAGACTTGATGCCGAACAAAAGCCATCCTTATTGCAGAATTACCTGCAAGCATTCACAAATGGGATGATAAAATGTTGCTTTTAAAATTCCTAACAAAAAACATCCTGAGGCCTTAAGAATCCCTTGGCATTTGAATACTGAGCATGACTGGCCTTAAGGCTATTCTACAGCTCCAGACCAGACTGTGCCCTTTAGGTTGGTTAAGGATTATACGATGGAAGCCTACCTAGGAGGGCACCTAGTTAGAGACAAACTCAAATAGGATAAAATAATTGACTTTGCACATTGAGCTAAGCTTTATTGCTGAGTTTTATATTGTTTTGGCTTTGCACAATATGCAAAGTCAGCCAACTCTAGCTTGGTTGACACATTATCATTAAAAAAAAACAAAACCAAGGCTTACTGCAACATGAAGTCTTCCCTTATGTTTAGCAGCTTTAAAGATGCACAGCCAGGAGCTTAGAATCCTAATATCTTCTGTACATAATTTTCCCTTCTCAGTGATAACTAGATCATGCTCCAAATGACACCTTCGTTTCTTTGCAATTTTTTTTTGCAAACTAAAAGGATTTTTTTTTTGCCATTTAATAAAGCATTAAAAAAGATTACTTTTCTGCTTCCTGTGTTAATAGTATTCACAACTTAAATATTCCAAGAAGTACAATATTTCATTTTTGACATCAGAAAATGCATATGCAGAAGTGGTCTGTTCCCACTGAATTGTAAGAAGGCCTATTTTGGCTCCAAAGGTCATCTGGGAGCCATATGTCAACTGTTCAGAGCTTCACCAATCAAGTGTAATAAATAAATACATTTCACTGGAATTTTATGATATATCGCTCAGCTAGGTCAGAGAGAGTGCAGTTTGTTAGGTTGCCCATTATTTGCAAAGACAGCATTGTTGGTAAAATAGTTTATGTTGCTCAATATAGTGTGTGTGTGTGTGTGTGTGTGTGTGTGTGTGAGAGAGAGAGAGAGAGAGAGAGAGAGATTCAGTATATGTATATCCATACATATATGTACACACATATGTACACAAAACATAAGGAATAAGTACTGCTTGGTAGTCAGTGAAGTCAAAATGGCTAATAAGCATTTCTGTGTTCCAGAAAATACAACCGTAATTCACCCATGGAAAACAATGGAACTTTCAAACAAGCTTACTTTGGCCTGAGGCCAGCCTGCTCTGTGAAGGTCGAAGGCATGGGATTTGATCCTTGATGAACTTGTTCTCTCAGAAAGGCAGAAATGGAAACAAGTTCTATGTTCTAAATATTTACATATTCCTTTGAAAAGGGTAGAAAATCATTCAAGGGAGTGATCAGCAGAGCAGAAAATGCAGTTCCTTCTGTTCATTGGAATAGGACTTCACAAACGCTTTGTTCTTTTTCTTCCCGTTCTTTGGTACCTCTTGTCCCAAACAAGTACTAAAATGAGGCCACTTCTAGGTGTACAAAGTTCCTTAATACTCTTGTCAAGGTGCTAGTCAGGGATTATTTCAGAGTTTAAAAAAAGCATTTTTCACACTTCCAGACCTGTGGAGGAGTGTGCTCAGAAAGCAGTGCTTTTCTCAGCCACTCTGTTTGGGTGCTGCATAGGAAGGAAATGCGCCACAGAAGCCAATCAGTGGCTTCATATAGATTAAAACAGATGCCAGACATGTGCTAGGTAACTCATATCTCCTATTGTGAAAATCATGGTCAGGGACAGGCTGTATGTACAATCAGAGGTGGTATTTAGCCAGTTCTAACAAGTTCTGGAGAACTGGTAGCAGAGATTTTGAGTAGTTCGGAGAATCGGCAGATACCACCTCTGACTGGCCCCGCCCCCATCTATTCTCTGCCTCCTGAGTCCCAGCTGATTGGCTGGGTCTTCTTTTGTTGCCTTGCACAAGAGAACGGAGCTGGAAAGCAGGTCAGCGGTGTGGGGAGGGAATGGGGATTTTACCGTATCCTATCCCTGCCACACCCACCAAACCATGCCCACAGAACCAGTAGTAAACATTTTTAAATACCACCACTGATGACTATCAACCACAAACAGCGAGTAAACTAGTGAGGCAATGGTGGCTCACCTGGTAAGACACTGGGCCTGCACACCGCTGAGGACATTGGCTCAATTCCCATAAGCGAATAAACCACGTAGGGACAAGAAAGGAGCCTCCCCCGATTGCTGGCATTCAGGCATTTCACAGGTAAAGGTTACAGTGCCCAAAGAAATTCCTTTCACAAAGGCAGCCAGCCACCTTGGTGATCCCTGGCTAACACATGCCATACACTAAAAAAAAAATTAAAAAGTGAATAAACTAATAATAAATGCTAGAGACATTGTCATTTAACACTCATATTTTATCCCCAGAACAATTGAAATAGCATTTATATTCTCCTTATTAGGTTTTGAAGCAGAACTGGATCCACTTTGTTTCGGTTCCTTCCTTTGATCCTCCAAGGACAGCAGACATTGTTGTCTCTGGTTTATGTTATATCACATATGTCCCTGAGATGGCTTCGTGTATCACTGTTTTTTTCCTGGCTTCTTCAGGCTGATATATCAGCCACTGTAATAACAGCACAGCTTTGTTTTGGGTACTAAGGCCCCTTTCCTCAACCTGGTGCCCTCAGTTGTATTTACAATTCCCAAAATTCCTACTCAGAATGGCTGCCTGGGAGGGGAAAAACACCCCCAGTTAGGGCAGGTTATCTCTGTTCTCTGCAAAGAAAAGCTCTATAGTTTTTTCCAGAACCTTCCTGCTTTTTGCAAATGTTTGCCAATCACATTCCTATGTTGCAGTCTATGGAGGGATTCCTGCAACAGTGTATTAAAACTGGTTAGGGGATGGGTTGTCCACTGGTTTCAAGTTTTTGTAAATAGAGAATATAAAATATCTGGATCTCTAAAGTGAGATGCATCATCACTGACCATCACCATTGACCTCTATACTGTTTCTTGAGTTGCTTTCTGGCTGCCATGGCCATGAATGAGGAGGAGAACTGGACAGTTAAACTATGGGCTGTTTTTAAAAGGCTGTGATAGCAGCCTCACCTGAACCTTTCAAACAATAGTTTTAATGCTGGTTTGAGAGATTGTGAAGAACAAGAAGTGGTAGCATATAAATACTTTTCATGTTTTTCGGAGTGAAAAAGCTCAGATTAAGCTATATCACTGGCTGACTGGGAAAAAAATTTTCTCACTGTTAACAACAGTGAATGAGGTCCATACTTAAATGGGGGATTTAATGTTTTACAGGAGGATAAAGAAAGGATCACTTGATGAAATGAAGTAACAAGACTTGGATAAATATTGCCCCTGAGATGCATACAAAATAAAAATCTCCCAAGATTTTCCAGGTCCAATTGCTGGTTTAACATACATGGATAGTCACCTAAGGGTTGTTATGTGCGAATGATTAATCTCAGATATGATACCATATTCTTACCATATTCTTGTAATGCTTCTGACTGGATTTGTATGACACACAATGTGGTGATTGAATGAACTTAACTTTTACTTTTATACAAACCAAACCAAATGGGCTGTCTTCACAAAATGCTGAGCTCTCCCACCCTTTCTGCCCCCCCCAAAAAACTAATCAAACTTTAAACTGACCAAGCTTTCCATTGCAACAAATGCATCAGCTGACTGTTTGACTGACTTGCTGTGTGAATACATCCACAATTTTATCATAGAGCACGTTTGTATCGAGTTGCCAAGAAAGGCGTAACAAGAATTCATAAATAACTAGACAGATCCATGAAGCAAGATAGAGGAAAGAGACAAAAGCTTCGGCGGATACACTCATGCTTGGCATGCCAAGGATGTTGGGCCCAACTCCTACTCATCCAAGTAGATAATGCCAGTTCAGAAGGAGGAAGTGTCAGTTATCATGAATGGGGCAAAAGAACCAGTTGCTGTGAACATCCACTAGGTGTCAATATAGCTTTGTGCATGCTCCCATTAAAAAAAACAATTCCAGGGAACCAAAAAAAAGACATTATATCTAATGTAAAACTTTTGTGAGTAGTGCATTCAACAAAGAGCGAAAAACACCAATTATGTAAGATAGTTTTCTGCAAAAATCAACTTCTAGCAGACTGGCCTCACATACCTTCAATATCAGTTTAGAGACAGATCATCAGGGCAAAAATCTCTATGGTCACTGAGAGTTGACAACTTGATGGCAGATAATCAATCAGTCAGAGTCCCCTGGCTATGATATTGCTCTAGTGATGAAGAGTTTTCCTTTCAAACTTCCTTTGCTTAAGCCCATGTCACATTGCACCAACGGATGCAAAGAGGATGTAAAACGGACAAAAAAGCTTGCCATCCGTTGGTTAACGCGATGTATCCGTTCTGTACTCACTGCCTCCGTTTTGCTTCCTCTCTATCCGTCCATCATCCATTTATGGACGTTTCATCCACTCAGAAAGTTTTGAGCTGCTCAAAACTTTTGCGCAGAAAATGTATCCAATTCATCCATTCTGTATCCGCAAGGCATCCGCTAGGCATCGTTCTGCATCCGTTACGCATCCACTATATCCGCTAGGCATCCGTTCCACATCCGCACAACTCGCATCCGTGGAACGGATGCAGAATGGATGCCTAGCGGATGCAGCACAGAAATAAAGCATTTAAAACAGAAAAAAACTTCGCAGAGGGGACCTATCTCGGATATTAAGGATGTCGAGAGGATGCCTAGAGGATGCCTAGAGGATGCAAAGGGACACCTATACTGCCTATAAAAAGGGGGAGCAACTCATCTGGATCTCACTTTCAGAACAGCAGCCCTGTGGTGCAGACCTCTGCAGCCTTCATCTGACTCTTCCTCTTCCACAGCATCCAGTCATGTCCACCATGGATCATAACAAAGTCCTTTTGGCAGCCACCATCCTTCTGCAACAGTGCGAAGCCATCTATAGGCTCTGTGAACTCTACTACGGGAAGAAAAAGAGGCGGCCAAGAAGCGTCTGGGTATGAAGATAGTTCGCCAGAAGAGCAGAGGACAGACTGTACAACAAGCTGATGGTGGAGCTCAGGAACGAAGACACTCGGGCATTCCAGAACTTCATGAGGATGCCTCCAGCCATGTTTGATGAAGTTGTGCAGCAGCTGACACCCAGGTTGACCAAGGCAAACACCAACTTCCGGCCCAGCCTGGAACCTGGGCTCAAGGTGGCACTCAATCTGCGCCACCTGGCCTCAGGGACCACCTACAGGAGCATGCAGTACGGCTGGAGGGTGCCACACAACACCATCAGCATTGTGGTCAGAGAAGTGGTGCAGGCCATCATCGAAGAATACATGGAGGAGCTCCTCCAGTGCCCCTCCACTGAAGAAGGATGGAAGAAAGTTGCAGAGCAGTGGTATCATAGGTGGAACTTCCCCCACACCATTGGAGCCATCGATGGCAAGCATGTGGCCTGCAAAGCGCCAGCCAAGTCAGGGTCCTCTTATCACAACTGCAAGGGCTTCATCAGCATCATCCTCTTCGCCATGGTCGATGCTGACTACAAGTTCATGTACATCGATGCTTCAGGCAACGGCTCATCTTCAGATGCCCAGGTATACAACGCAAGTGACCTCAAGGGTGGGCTGGAACGCAACCTCATCGTGGGCTTCCCAGATCCAGAACCCCTGCCCAACGACGTGCAAGATGTGCCCTACTTCATCATGGGGGATGACGCCTTCTCCCTCACAACCTACCTCATGAAGCCCTACACCTCCAAATGCCTCACCCGTGAAGAGAGGATCTTCAACTACAGGCTGTCCAGGGCAAGGCGGGTGGTGGAGAACGCCTTTGGCATCCTGGCCAACAGGTCCCAGGTACTTCTCACCACCATGCAGCATCGCCCAGAGACCGTGAGGAGGATCATGGAAGCTTGCTGCATCCTGCACAATCTCATGTGCACCCGCTACCCAGTCTTGCAGAACAGGCTCGTGGACTTCCAACAAGGCAATGGGGACATGAAGCCTGGGGAATGGAGGCAAGAGCGAAACCTGATAGACAATGAGGATGTGCAAGGCCCCAACAGAGCTTCATGTGAAGGGTAGAAGCAGCGCAACCTCCTGAGACAATGGTGCAACTCCCCAGCTGGAGCAGTGGAATGGCAAGACAGGATGATAGATGCTTAATGGATGCTTCCTTCAGCCTGTCTCATCACACGGATGAGATTGGGCCATGTATGTTGTGTGGCCCTACAATGAACAGGGCATTTAATAAAGAGTTGTGTTTATGTTGACATGTGTGGATGATTGATTACATTCTTATTGATAATAAAGGGCCATATGTGTGGCAGCTGGGAGGGTGGACCATCCAGTCCCACTATGCTTGCACTGGAGGTTTATCTATCCCATAGCTATTACCCATTCCAAAGTTATCCCTGCCCATCCCACTGCTATCTCAACCTATCCCACTGCTATCTTAACCCATCCCACAAGCATGAAAAGGCTTAAACCATTTCTAAAAGTTTTCACCAAGACTTTATTAAAAAAAAGAAATGAAGCAAGTGTGTGAATCAAAAATAGACTTTATTAACAACAAGCTATAAAACAAAAATGAGTCTCTGGCACTCCTCTTGGTCGCTCAGTCTCAGGGGTAGGGTCCAGGTGCTGTGGAGGTGGCTGGTGCTGGAGTGCTTGTCATCAGCTCCTCCAGAAGCAGAAGCAGCAGAAGTCCCAGCCCCAAAAGAGCGAGCCCGTGCTGCAGAAGCCCCAGCAGAACCAGAGTGAGGGCCAGGGGGCGGGATGGTAGCCCTGTCCCTCTTGCAAGGGCTGGCAGCAGATGGCTGAGGCTTGCTGTGCTTCCGCATGGTTGTGAGGTTGCTGGCTGGCAGGGAGGCTGGCAGGAACCAAGGCTGGCAGGAAGGCTGGCAGAAATGCAGGCACCAAGGCTGGCAGGAAGGCTGGCACCAAGGCTGACAGGTAGACATGAACCAAGGCTGGCAGGAAGGCAGGAAGCAAGGCTGGCAGGCAGACTGGCTGGCAGCAAGGCAGGCAGGCAGCAAGGCTGGCAGGGAGGCTGGCAGCAAGGCTGGCAGGCAGGCAGAGAGCAAGGCTGGCAGGGAGGCTGGCAGCAAGGCTTGCAGCAAGGCTTGCAGGCAGGCATGGGGGCAGGGCAGGCAAGGCTGTCAATCCATCCGGCAGCAGGTCTTTCCTCTGAAAGGTGACCTGCTTCCGAGCTGCTTCCCTTAAGCCCATGTCACACTGGCCAACGGATGCAAAACGGACACAACGGACGAGAAAAATGTTCCATCCGTTGTTATCTGCTCTCAAAAGGGGCAAAAATTTGCATAACCAGAGCGGACAACAGGGATGCAGGGAGGACGCAGGACGGACGCAAAGCGGATGTGGAACGGAAGCCCAGTGGATGGAAGCGGATGGGAGTGGGTGGCATATCCGCAGGGCTTCCGGGGGGCCTCAGCAAAGCGGACGCAGAACGGAAAGAGCGGATGCAGAGCGGACGCCGAACGGATAAAGCAGATGCACAGCGGATGCACAGCGGATGCAGAGCGGAAGCCTAACGGATGCCTGGCGTTCACTGCGCATGCGGGGAGGATGCAATGCGTCAGCCCCGCGGATATAACGGAAGCAGCTCGGAAGCAGGTCGCCATTCAGAGGAAAGACCTGCTGCCGGACACATCGGCTGCCGTGCCTGCCCTGCCTGCCCTGCCTGCATGTCTGCCTGCCAGCCTTGCTACCAGGCTTGCTGCCAGCCTCCCTGCCAGCCTTGCTGCCTGCCAGCCTTGCTGCCTGCCAGCCTTGCTGCCTGTCTTCCTGCCAGCCTTGGTTCATGTCTGCCTGCCAGCCTTCCTGCCAGCCTTCCTGCCAGCCTTGGTTCATGTCTGCCTGCCAGCCTTGGTGCCTGCCTGCCTGCAAGCCTGCATGCCAGCCTCCCTGCCAGCCTTTCTGCCAGCCTTGGTTCCTGCCAGCCTCCCTGCCAGCCAGCAAGCCCACAACCATGCGGAAGCACAGCAAGCCTCAGCCATCTGCTGCCAGACCTGGCAAGAGGGACAGGGCTATCATCCCGCCCCCTGGCCCTCACTCTGGTTCTGCTGGGGCTTCTGCAGCCCAGCCTCGCTCTTCTGGGGCTGGCGCTTCTGCTGCTTCTGCTTCTGGAGGAGGAGCTGATGACAAGCACTCCAGCACCAGCCACCGCCACAGCACCTGGACCCTTCACCCTGAGACTGAGCGACCAAGAGGAGTGCCAGAGACTCTTTTTTGTCTTATACCTTGTTGTTAGTAAAGTCTATTTTTGATTCACACACTTGCTTCATTTCTTTTTTTGTATAAAGTCTTGCTGGAAACTTTTAGAAATGGTTTAAGCCTTTGCATGCTTGTGGGAAGGGTTAAGATAGCTGTGGGATGGGCAGGGATACCTTTGGTATGGGTAATAGCTGTGGGATAGATAAACCTCCAGTGCAAGCATAGTGGGACTGTATGGTCCCTCCTCCCAGGTGCCACACCTACGGCCCTTTATTATCAATAATAATGTAATAATTATCCACACATGTCAACATAAACACAACTCTTTATTAAACGCCCTGTTCATTGTAAGCCAACCAAACATACATGGCCCAATCTCATCTGTGTGATGAGACAGGCTGAAGGAAGCATCCATTAAGCATCTACCATCCTGTCTTGCCACTCCACTGCTCCAGCTGGGGAGTTGCACCATTGTCTCAGGAGGTTGCGCTGCTTCTTCGCTTCATTTGAGGCTCTGTTGGGGCCTAGCACATCCTCAGTGTCAATCAGGTTTCACCCTTGCCTCCATTCCCCAGGCTCCATGACCCCATTGGCTTGTTGGAGGTCCACGAGCCTGTTCTGCAAGACTAGGTAGCGGGTGCACATGAGATTGTGCAGGATGCAGCAAGCTTCCATGATCCTTCTCATGGTCTTTGGGCAATGCTGTATGGTGGTGAGAAGTACCTGGAACCTGTTGGCCAGGATGCCAAAGGCGTTCTCTACCACCCGCCTTGCCCTGGACAGCCTGTAGTTGAAGATCCTCTCTTCACGGGTGACGAGTCTGGAGGTGTAGGGCTTCATGAGGTAGGTTGTGAGGGAGAAGTCGTCATCCCCCACGATGAAGTAGGGCACATCTTGTGTGTCGTTGGGCAGGGGTTCTGGATCTGGGAAGCCCACGATGAGGTTGCGTTCCAGCCCCTCCTTGAGGTCACTGGCGTTGTATACCTGGGCATCCGAAGATGAGCTGTTGCCTGAAGCATCAATGTACATGAACTTGTAGTCAGCATTGACCATGGTGAAGAGGATGATGCTGAAGAAGCCCTTGGAGTTGAAGTAAGTGGACCCCGACTTGGCTGGAGATTTGCAGGCCACGTGCTTGCCATCTATGGCTCCAACAGTGTGTGGGAAGTTCCACTTCTGATACCACTGCTCTGCAACTTTCTTCCATCCTTCTTCAGTGGAGGGGTACTGGAGGAGCTCCTCCTTGTATTCTTTGATGATGGCCTGCACCACTTCTCTGACCACAATGCTGATGGTGTTGGATGGCACCCTCCATCCATGCAGCCCTTCTGCATGCTCTTTTAGGAGGTCCCTGAGGCCAGGTGGCGCAGAGTGAGTGCCACCTTGAGCCCAGGTTCCAGGCTTGGCCGGAAGCTGGTGTTTGCCTTGGACAACCTGGATGTCAGGCGCTGCACAACTTTGTCAAACATGGCTGGCGGCATCCTCATGAAGTTCTGGAATGCCCGAGTGTCTTCGTTCCTGAGCTCCACCATCAGCTTGTTGTACAGTCCATCCTCCGCTCTACTGGCGAACCATCTTCGGACCCAGATTCTTTTGGGGTGGCTCCTTTTCTTCTCGCAGTAGTGTTCACAGAGCCTGCAGATGGCTTCGCACTGTTGCAGAACGCTGGTGGCTGCCGAAAGGACTTTGTTACAATCCACGGTGGACATGACTGGATGCTGTGGAAGAGGAAGAGGCAGATGAAGGCTGCAGAGGTCTGCACCACTGGGCTGCTGTTCTGAAAGTGCGATGCAGGCGAGTTGCTCCCCCTTTTTATAGGCAGTATAGGTTTTCCGCTAGGCATCCTCTAGGCATCCTCTAGGCATCCTCTAGACATCCTTAATATCCGAGATAGGTCCCCTCTGCGAATGTTTTTTCCGCTTTAAACGCTTTGTTTCCATGCTGCATCCGTTCTGCATCCATTCTGCATCCGTTCCACGTCCGTTCCGCTTCCTCCCTGCGCCCGGGCGGATGCGTGTTGCGTGGATGCGTCGTAGACGCCAAGCGGATATAGCGGATGGGTTACGGATGCAGAACGGATGCGTAGCGGATACGTAGCGGATTGAGAACGGACGAACTGGATACATTTTCCATGCAAAAGTTTTAGGCAGCCCAAAACTTTTGGAGCGGATGAAACATCCATAAATGGATGCTGGATGGATAGAGAGGAAGCCAGTCGGAGGCAGTGAGTACAGAATGGATACATCACGTTAACCAACGGATGGCAAGGTTTTTTGTCCGTTTTACATCCTCTTTGCATCCGTTGGTTCAGTGTGACATGGGCTTTATATCTGCGGGGCTTACACAATGCATCCTCCCTGCATGTGCAATTAACGCTCGGCATCGGTTAGGCTTCCGCTGTGCATCCGCTATGCTTCCGCTCTGCATCCGCTTCATCCATTCGGCGTCCGCTTTGCATCCGCTGTATCCGTTCCGCGTCCGCTTTGCTGAGGTCCCCCGGAAGCCTAGCGGATGTGCCATCTGCTCCCATCCGCTCCCATCCGCTTCCATCCGCTGGGCTTCCGTTCCGCATCCACTTTCCATCCGCCCTGCGTCCTCCCCGCGTCCATTCCTTTCCATGTTATCTGCTCCAGTTATGCAAATTTTTGCCCCTTCTGAGAGCGGATAACAACGGATGGAACATTTTTCTCGTCCGTTGTGTCCTTTTTACTCACATTTTGCATCCGTTGGGCAGTGTGACAGGGCCTTTAAGTAGAACAATATAGGATTAAACTCAAGTGATCTTAAACATAAGCAATGTTAAAAATATTAAACGGAGTTTGAGCCAGACCGACTAATTTATGCTTGAAAGAATTCCTTCTCTTCATTGATTACTCTGGGATTTGACACAAGATACTTGCTAGAAGGAGGAAATTGGGGAGGCTATATTTCAGCTTGTTCTTAGTAAGCACATCAAAAGTATATTGTCTGGAAAATAGCTCGATTTCCTGGTTCTATGGTTTCTGTACATGATTCTAAAAGCGATGGAGAGGCTGAAATGTATTACAAATGCATGGAGAGACTTCTAAAGTATGTTTTTTTTAATTTCAGAATCACCCAGAAATTACAATATGCTAATGGGTCTAGCAATAATTTGGATGTCACTTGTCCCAAAGGTGCTTTTTCACGAGTCAATTGGACTTTCAGGTTTTTCTTTGAAGACATTTTGGCTTCTTATCCAAGAAATGTCTTCTGCTCCGACTGGATGGTGGGGGAATGGAAGGATTTATACTCCTTGTAGAAAGTCCAGTTGACTCATGAAAAAACACCTTTGGGACAGCTATGACCTGGATGATTGAGAATCTCCATAGACATTTGCATATCAGTTGAATGTTGGCTATAAAAAAATGGGTTAAAATTAACCTGAATCCTGGTGGTGGTGCAGCTGACTTACTTTTCTGGGGTACATTTTCTTTCTTTGTGCCTCAATACAGGTTTTGGTTGGCTGTCCAAGATCTTAAAAAACAACCACTGCAAGATGTAGTGACCAGAGTAGAAGAGATCTGGCAAGAGTTCCTCGCTCCCGGGGCACAGAGTGCCATCAACCTGGACTCTCACAGCTATGAAATAACAAGCCAAAACGTCAAAGACCCAGGGAGGTACACATATGAAGATGCACAGGTTCGGACTTGGATGTCATTTCTAATAGTGCACAAGAACAAAAGAGGGAAATGCAGCTTTTACTTATTAATATGTAAACTGGGAGATGCTTCAGTTTCAATCAGGAGCAGAAGCAGGAATTGAATAAGGAAATTTATAAATTGATATTTTTTTTTAAAAAAAGATAACGTTTGCTACTATTACTTGTTCCTTAGAACAGCATTCCCCAATCTTTCTGGGTTGGCAGCCCAGTGGGACTGGGAGAAGAAGAGGGGATCATTTTGTGTGAAGGGCATGCATGCACACAACTTCGTGGGGCTTTGAGTGCTCATCACTCATAAAAATGGTCTGCATGTGCTGACCCACCACACACATGGCCTGGTTGCGAATAGGCCATGGACTGGTAGTGGGCTGCAGTCCACAGGTTGGGCTTCCCTGCCTTAGAGAATCTATAAGGCTATTATGAACATAAAAGGCTTTTATTGGCTTGCACCAGTGGCAGGATTCAAAAATTTTTCCTACCGGTTCTGTGGATGTGGCTTGGTAAGGATGGTATGGCTTGGTTGGTGTGGCTTGGTGTATGTGGCAGGGGAAGGATACTGTAAACCTCCATTCCCTCCCCACTTCTGGGGGAAGGTTACTGCAAAATCCCATTGCCTCCCCACACCACTAGCCTGCTTTCCAGCTCTGTTCTCCTGTGCAGGGCAACAAAAGAAGACCCAGCCGATCAGCTGGGACTTGGGAGGCAGAGAATAGATGGGGACAGAGCCAGTCAGAGGTGGGATTTCCTGGTTCTCTGAACTACTCAAAATTTCCACTACCGGTTCTCCAGAACTGGTCAGAACCAGCTGAATACCACCTCTGGCTTGCACCCCACTGATAGCCTTCTCTACACCTTATATGTGTGTGTGAGAGAGAAAGTCTTTTGCAAAGTCTTAGAAGGCCATCAAGTCCAACCACCAGTTAAGTACAGGAGCCCAAATTAAAATCTTTGACATGCTTTTTTTTTTTTTTTTTTAGCAATCATTGGTTCCTTTGATGTATTGATTGTAGCATTAGGAAGTTTTTCACACTTTCAGGTAGACGCCCCCTTTCTGGAACTTAAACAGATTATTCTGTGTCCTATACTTCAAAACAGCAGAGAATAATGTGGAGCTTAGCTGAAACTACCAAATGTTGTATTTCCTGAATTTGAACATTTACAATGAGAACAGATATTATGGGTAAAACCTAGAACCTCCTGACTCAAATTGTGGTCTGAGTTTACATGTGCGGGCCTGTACACATACAGGCTGACATCCCTGTGGTATAAAACAGGCAACATTACTAAAAGAAAGTATAGATATGCTAAGGAAGATAAGATTATCCAAGACTCTAAAGAGAGTAAGCCAACATTTTCCAGCTAGATACATTGAAAAAAAGTTTCACTAGTGGATGATTTTTTCAAGATGGGCCTTTACTTAAGCCACCAGTTCCTTTGGGTCTCCCTCTTTTTCCTGCTGGATGCCCTTGCTAAATCCATCAATCTTTCCTGTTGCATTGGTCAAAATGAGGAAATCAGAGATTGAAGCAAGCAGGTAGCAATTGGAGTAGGCAGGTGAGTAATTACAGAGACTCTTTGCAATCACTTGCTCAGTTTTGGCTTCCAGGAGAAGAGAAAGGCTGAGTAATCATGAAAATGTGGTGGAGCAATTGCTGCCTCTCTTACTTACCCCCCCCCCCTTTTTTTTTTCTGGATGGCATGGTGGAGGCTATTAGATTAATTAGATAGAATCACCATCACTATGGTACCTGGAGGGAAATATCAAATGGATGAGTGGGAAGATGAAAGGGTTACATCATCCAGTTCAACAGAACAAATGAGAGGACACAGTTGCTCGCACACTCTCTTGGCAACATCTGCGGTCAGATTCACTGCAGTGCCCAAGAGAGAATGGACTTGAGGAGAAATATTTGCAACTGCTACCATTGTATTCTTTCCTGGTCCTCTTCCAGAATTAGCAATAGAACTTAGCCTTATATACTGGTTCATAGTGCTTTACAGCCCTCTTTAAGCAGTTTGCAGCCAGTCAGGATCAAACTGCTGGTAGTGGGCAGAGTTATCCTACAAAACTGCATTCCGACCATTGTGCCACCACAGCTCTGAAATTTTGGAGAAAGCAGGATAGGCAGTGATTGAGAAGGTTCTAGGTGGTATCTTTCCTGCTATCTTTGAGTTTTGCTGCAGGGAACTGTTTCATCCTGCAGTTTCCTTCAAATGGGTTAGTATTATAAATGTTGGTACGTATTTAGTATCATATGAGGTTAGGGCCACCGTTACTGGAACTATCCTATATTTTTCAGAAACTGAATCAGGGAATTGATTTCTCAGGTACATACATAGATGTGATGCAGAGCCACAATTTCTGCTGTATGGGTGCCAAAGATGCATGAAGGAGCAAGCCTAGGATAGGTAACCTGATATCTGATAAATTCTGAAGAGTTCTTCTGACCCATTGGTAGGTATAAAGCCCATGTCACACTGCCCAACGGATGCAAAAAGGACACAGCGGACGAGAAAAATGTTCAATCCGTTGTTATCCGCTCTCAAAAGGGGCAAAAATTTGCATAACCGGAGCGGATAACACGGATGGGGGGAGGACGCAGGGCGGATGGAAAGCAGATGCGGAACAGAAGCCCAGCGGATGGAAGCGGATGGGAGCGGATGGCACATCTGCAAGGCTTCCGGGGGGCCACAGCAAAGCAGACGCGGAACAGATACAGCGGATGCAGAATGGAAGCCTAGCGGATGAAGCGGATGCACAGCAGATGCACAGCGGATGCACAGCAGATGCACAGTGGAAGCCTAATGGATGCCTGGCGTTAATTGCGCATGCAGGGGGGTGCATTGCGTCAGCCCCGCGGATATAACGGAAGCAGCTCGGAAGCAGGTCGCCATTCAGAGGAAAGACCTGCTGCCGGACAGTTTGGCTGCCTTGCCTGCCCTGCCTGCATGTCTGTCTGCAAGCCTTGCTGCCAGCCTTGCTGCCAGCCTCCCTGCCAGCCTTGCTGCCAGACTCCCTGCCAGCCTTGGTGCCAGCCTTGCTGCCAGACTCCCTGCCAACCTTGGTGCCAGCCTTGGTGCCAGCCTCCCTGCCAGCCTTCCTGCCAGCCAGCAACCCCACAACCATGCGGAAGCACAGCAAGCCTCAGCCATCTGCTGCCAGCCCTGGCAAGAGGGACAGGGCTACCATCCCACCCCCTGGCCCTCACTCTGGTTCTCCTGGGGCTTCTGCAGCATGGGCTCACTCTTCTGGGGCTGGCGCTTCTTCTGCTTTTGCTTCTGGAGGAGCTGATGACAAGCACTCCAGCACAGGCCACCTCCACAGCACCTGGACCCTTCACCCCTGAGACTGAGCAACCAAGAGGAGTGCCAGAGACTCATTTTTGTTTTATAGCTTGTTGTTAATAAAGTCTATTTATGATTCACACATTTGCTTCATTTCTTTTTTTTAATAAAGTCTTGGTGGAAACTTTTAGAAATGGTTTAAGCCTTTGCATGCTTGTGGGATGGGTTAAGATAGCAGTGGGGTGGGCAGGGATACCTGAGGAATGAGCAGGGATACCTTTGGGATGGGTAATAGCTGTGGGATAGATAAACCTCCAGCGCAAGCATAGTGGGACTGTATGGTCCACCCTCCCAGGTGCAACATCTATGGCCCTTTATTATCAATAATAATGTAATAATCATCCACACATGTCAACATAAACACAACTCTTTTTTAAACGCCCTGTTCATTGTAGGTCCACCCAACATACATGGCCCAATCTCATCCGTGTGATGACACAGGCTGAAGGAAGCATCCATTAAGCATCTACCATCCTGTCTTGCCACTCCACTGCTCCAGCTGGGGAGTTGCACCAGCGTTTCAGGAGGTTGCGCTGCTTCTTCCCTTCACGTGAGGCTCTGTTGGGGCCTTGCACATCCTGAGTGTCTATCAGGTTCCGCCCTTGCCTCCATTCCCCAGGCTCCATGTCCCCATTGCCTTGCTGGAGGTCCACAAGCCTGTCCTGCAAGACTAGGTAGCGGGTGCCCATGAGATTGTGCAGGATGCAGCAAGCTTCCATGATCCTCCTCACGGTCTCTGGGCTATGCTGCATGGTGGTGAGAAGTACCTGGAACCTGTTGGCCAGGATGCCAAAGGCATTGTCCACCACCCGCCTTGCCCTGGACAGCCTGTAGTTGAAGATCCTCTCTTTACGGGTGAGGCGTCTGGAGGTGTAGGGCTTCATGAAGTAGGTTGTGAGGGAGAAGGCGTCATCCCCCACAATGAAGTAGGGCACATCTTGTGTGTCGTTGGGCAGCGGGTCTGGATCTGGGAAGCCCACGATGAGGTTGCATTCCAACCCCTTCTTGAGGACCCTGGCATTGTATACCTGGGCATCTGAAGATGAGCCGTTGCCTGAAGCATCGATGTACATGAACTTGTAGTCAGCATTGACCATGGTGAAGAGGATGATGCTGAAGAAGCCCTTGGAGTAGAAATAAGTGGACCCTGAGTTGGGTGGAGATTTGCAGGCCACGTGCTTGCCATCTATGGCTCCAACGGTGTGTGGGAAGTTTCACTTCTGATACCACTGCTCTGCAACTTTCTTCCATCCTTCTTCAGTGGAGGGGTACTGGAGGAGCTCCTCCTTGTATTCTTCGGTGATGGCCTGCACCACTTCTCTGACCACAATGCTGATGGTGTTGGATGGCACCCTCCAGCACTTCTGCATGCTCCTGTAGGTGGTCCCAGAGGCCAGGTGGCGCAGAGTGAGTGCCACCTTGAGCCCAGGTTCCAGGCTGGGGCGGAAGCTGGTGCTCTGTTTGGTCAACCTGGGTGTCAGGCGCTATACAACTTCGTCAAACATGGCTGAAGGCATCCTCATGAAGTTCTGGAATGCACAAGTGTCTTCGTTCCTGAACTCCACCATCAGCTTGCTGTACAGTCCGTCCTCTGCTCTTCTGGCAAACCATCTTCGGACCCAGACTCTTTTTGGCTGCCTCTTTTTCTTCTCGCAGTAGAGTTCATAGAGCCTGCAGATGGCTTCACACTGTTGCAGAACGCTGGTGGCTGCCGAAAGGACTTTTTTGCAGTCCACGGTGGACATGACTGGATGCTGTGGAAGAGGAAGAGTCAGATGAAGGCTGCAGAGGTCTGCACCGCTGGGCTGCTGTTCTGAAAGTGAGATGCAGATGAGTTGCTTCCCCTTTTTATAGGAAATATAGGTTTTCCGCTAGGCATCCTCTAGGCATCCTCTAGGCATCCTCTAGGCATCCTTAATATCTGAGATATCTGCGAACGTTTTTTCCGTTTTAAACACTTTGTTTCCATGCTGCATCCGTTCTGCATCCGTTCTGCATCCGTTCTGCATCCATTCCGCTTCCTCCCTGTGTCCGAGCGGATGCAAGTTGCGCGGATGCGCAGCGGATGCCTAGCGGATATGGCGGATGCGTAACGGATGCAGAACGGATGCGTAGCGGATGCGTAGCGGATGCAGAATGGACGAACTGGATACATTTTCCACGCAAAAGTTTTGGGGAGCCCAAAACTTTCTGAGCGGATGAAACGTCAATAGATGGATGCTAGACGGATAGAGAGGAAGCAAAATGGAGGCAGTGAGTACATCGCATTTTCCAATGGATGGCAAGCTTTTTTGTCCGTTTTACATCCTCTTTGCATCCGTTGGTTCAGTGTGACAGGGGCTTAAGTATCAACAAAGTCTGCTTATTGCCCAGCTACTACAATAGGTGGCTCTCCAACAGTGCCAGTAAAATTTCACCTCAATGTTCCCCCAAGGCAACCATCTACAGTCAATGCAACCCAATCCCACAAATCAGAGCCAGTCCATAAAATGAGGAGAAAGTCCATAAAGCCAAAACACGGTCAAAAGTCTATGAGTGCCGAGGAAGTGTGCACCGAAGCAAACTGTTTTTCCCTGAAATTCATCTTCCCCCAGCATAAATCATCCCAAGCCAGATGTTCCTTGTAAGGAGGGCTGGCCTGGGACAGCTTTCTCACAAGCAGCCTCACCGACCTCTTGTATCCTTTCTTCTGCTCCACTCTCCTTATCTTTGGATCAGGTAGGAGAGGCAGCTGTTCCTCTTCAGAGGGGATCTGTTGCCTTTGATCCCTGTTAATGGTTGGTAACTGATCCACCTCTGCTTTCATTAGGGCAAGCGTCTCCCCATCTGGTTGACTACTGCTCCCAATGCCTTAGCCCCTGGGTTTCAGCTTCTTCTCCTCCTCCTCCTCCTCCCCTCCTCCTCCTCCTCCTCCCCTCCTCCTCCTCCTCCTCCAAACAGGCTTCTGATGGGGACCCTCACAAGGACAGTCCCTGTGAATCCTACCATCATAACAAGTGACAAGGTTGTTGGAAGGTGTTCTGCTTCTAAAACCTTAATGGGGACACCAAGTTGTCTAACCCTGCAAGAAATCTACAACTTGAGGTAGTAGAAGGACCTGCTATATGCCTGTTCCCACTTGCTAGTAATACAGTCATTCAGTCTCTAGCGTGTCAATTTCCTGGTCACACTATCAAATTGAGTGAGAGGAAGTTACCAATGCCAGCAAGAGTCACAATGAAGAATCCTATGCCCTCAGTACCACACAGCAGCAGCTCTGGGCAGTGGAGCAAAAGGATTGCCCCCTGTCCTTTCTTTTTCTCTCGATCCTAAACTTCTGTTCAAAGTTGCTGTTTCATTCATGTAATAGTAGATCCCATGTTTCCCCATTGGCTAATAGGAACTTATTAAGATTTGAGCAATATAACTGGGTCAGGACAAAGTAAGGAGGCATAAGGGAAGGTGAGTTTTGATTAAAAAAAAAATCAAGAGCAGTGTAATGTCTCTGCTAAGAAGAAAAACTGGTAATAGAGTGGCTAAAGGTCTCAGTGTAAGAATAGCTACAGCACAGCATGTTTTTTCAATCTTGACAACTTTTAAGATGTCTGGACTTCAACTCCCAGAATTCCCAGCCAGGATTGAGTTTCAGCATTTCAGATGCAGACTGTTAACCAGCTTGCCAGCAGTCACTCCTTTTTAGGGGCTTCTGGAAGTCTGGATTCTTGGCAACAGATATTAAATAGCTTCTTCCCCTCTGCTTACAATTCAGGTTTGAGAGTTGAGGAGTGCTTGCTGACAACTAGTTCTGATGAAGTCTTAATGGCAAATGATAACCAATACTGAGTGTGTTACAACAAAAATCGCTGCTGAAAGAGCAAATCAGGGTTTTCTTTCAGAATAGGTTGCCAAAAGCCCAGGTGACTTTTTTATATATAGGCCATAAAACAAGAATGCTCCAAAATGCAGAAATGCACCATCCATCACATTGATTTGCGCAGTCACTCCAAGATAGCTGCAGTGACTTTATGGCATACAATCTCTCGACTTCACATCTTAAAGTAGTAGACACAAATCTTTGCAAGTCGTTTCCCCCTCTCCCCTCCCCCCCACACATACCCCTGATAAGCACATGTAGGCTCAGGCTCAGATGCAGGCTTGTTCTGAAAATAACTCTGCAATCAAACCCACAGTTTGGGCTGGCCCTGGGTTTCAAGGCATACAAAACCACATCTACAGTATTTTACTTCACATCTGTTCTTTTTACTTAAAACTTCTGAAAGATGTGACCAAATCCATACCACCGGGCTGACAGTTTCTGGAAGGAACTGACAAGTTATTGCTGTAGTGTAGAATGCTTGCAATTGTGAACAGCTTGAATGAAGCCACATCCGGTCCTTCTACCTCCTCTCTTGAATGCCAGGAAAAAAAGAACAAGAGCTGCAAAAAAAGTTGCCGTATTTCCACTGCACTTAACTTTGCAATGAAGTATACTTTTTTTTTTTGCATAGGGATATCTTGGCAGAATAAGAGTCTTGGCTAGTGATAACGTTAAAATGAGGATTCAGTACAAATGGAAGTACTGTATGAAATAGTTGGGAGGCCTTTTATGAACTGTATAAATTATTTCTCAGTCTTGCTATATTTACTCAAGCTAGGCCCTCTGTTTCCTGCATCTTTTTCTTTCTCACCATCCCAATTTTGGTGATCTCTCTCTCTCTCTCTCTTTCTCTCTCTCTCTCTCCATCTGTAAATGGCCCCTGTCAAAGAGCCATATGTAATGTTGAAGTATTTCTTCTCATAATGAGTTTTGGCTTTTGTTTTATTTCTTACATCATTGACTCTATCTATGTCTCTGTGTGCATATTTTGATGAGCATCTAAGCTCTATAATGAGACTAAGGCTAATTATAAAATAGCCAATTTAATAAATAACCTTACTTCTTGTGACAGTTTAAAATTAGTTGCTCATTCTTTCTGTCTTGCCAGAAGTTTCAGGTTCTTGTTTGGAACCACAAAAAAATAACAAAAAGAAAAAAGAAAGGAAGAAAGGAAAAGTAGAAATTGTCCTGGGAGCAGTTAGACTAGTGCCTTCCTATCCATCATCTAAGGTTGAATGAGAATTCGCCTATCTATTATCTAAGGGGGGAAAGGAGGAGGAAAGCCCATTCTTGCACACAAAAGAAAAATGAAGAATGCTTTTGTTGTTGCTTTGCTAGGCTCCATTGACTACTCAATACAGCAAGCAGAGATAATGTTGTCTTATTTTAAAAGATCCAACTGTTTCCAGAATCCTTGTCTAGAATTTCCAAGATGCTGGACTGTTGGCTCAGTGCCTTTCTGTAACCTAGCCAGGGTCATCATTGTAGCTTGCTGTAGGAGAGAGAAATTGGACCTTTTCTTACACTGACATAGATGTAAAGTAGTTACCTTATTATTATAGGTTCAAATTTTTATTATCTCCCCTATTCCTATTTAGGTCTTAGTGAAATTGATAGTGCAAACTTATGTATTCCTTTTGTTCCAAGAATTTTGCTGAGTGTGTTTCTTGTATTTTTTTCTAAAGATGTGGCTTGTACTGTATGCAGAAGATGTTATATCTTAAGCAAGCTTGAACATACCACTTCTATGGTCATGATTTCCTTTCAGACTTTTCTTATTGTAGCATTATCACCTTCCTTATGCTCCCCAACAGTACTGCCTGCAAATGAAGTCATTTTGTGATGCTACCCATACAGTCTGAAAAAAAAAAAAAACAGCATAGATTCTACAACGTATGAAACATTATTGTGCAAGGAGGTGAACATAGAAAGCTAGTGAGCACAATCATCTGGCTGACTAGGAATAGCATTTTTTCTAGCCTCCTGAATGATCAAGTTCAGAAGTGGTATTCAGCTGGTTCTGCCCAGTTCTGGAGAACCAGTTGTGGAAATTTTGAGCAGTTTGGAGAACCGGCAGATACCACCTCTGACTGGCCCTGCCCCCATCTATTCACTGCCTCCTGAGTCCCAGCTGATTGTCTGGATCTTCTTTTGTTGCCCTGCACAGGAGAACAGAGCTGGAAAGCAGATTAATGGGATGGGGAGGGAATGGGATTTTGCAGTATCCTTCCCCTGCCACGCCCACCAAGCCACCCCCACCAAGCCAAGCCCACAGAACTGGTAGTAAAAATTTTTGAATCCCACCACTGGATCAAGTTCACTAGCCTTTTAAGACTAGGAAGCATGAAAACTTAGGAGTGTAGTTGTTTGGAAATTAGGGCGCAGTTTGGAAAAGCACAAGCCTGCAGAATGGTGCAAGATATGACATCCACTCTGTTTAGAAAGCCATGCTGTGCATTGGTTGGGCATGACTGTCAGCAGCTATAAAAAATGTGAGGGTAAGTGGAGCAATTTATGCTCACTGTTGGGCCCTGTAATCAATGGAGGCCTCCTCAAGAATGGTGGGATGGAGAGATGCCCAGATCTATTGCTGGTGGCAATTTCCATGCACCAGGTTAGCCCTGCAGCCCTACAAATTCTCCCGACCCATGGCAGATTTCTACATGCTAGTAAGGCCCTGTTGTCTGTACCTGATCTCCCCCACTCTCAGTGCCCTCCACTTTACTTAATGATCCACATACATACTTCACAATGGTAGCCAGATAAGCTGGAAGTGATCACATGACATCTCACTCAATTCCGCACCCCCTTATGGTGCTAAGTTGAGAACTATCAGATCATATTTTTTTAACTATTGTGTAACAAACATAAGCCATTTTTATGCAAAACTGTGTTGCCCTCATTTCTTTTCAAAAATATACTTATTGAATTTTTTTTCATATAATAATATAATAACAAACCAAAAAAGAAAAGAGTGGTGGGGGGGGGGAATTGAAAAGTGCAAGAGAAGAAAAATAAACCAAAGTTAAGAAATATAGATTACCTACGACCTTTTTTTAAACAGATAATTGTGTTGTTATTGTCCTTCCTTCCTCTTAAAAGTTTGAAAAGTCCTTTTAGCCCTTCATTTAGTTCTCCTCTTTCTTAGTCTTCAAATCCTTCTTTCAGCAAAAGTCTATATAAGGCTTCAAATTGGTGTTTTTTTAAATTTTTGTTTCTTTTGTGACCAGATCAGTTTTATCATTTCTACTAATTTGGACATTTTTGTAAACCATTCTTCTACTATGGGAATGTCATTATTCTTCCATTGTTGTGCATATAATAATATTTCTACAGTCACAATTTAGAGTGTCACTTTACCATGAGTTCCAATAAAAAGTTCTGATTTCTTAGCAATATTCATCCTTAGAGTCCTTTTCATCATTATATGAATTTGAATTGAAATTTTTTTAGCTTTCTCACTGGTTCAGCATGCCTGAAAAAAATATCCCCTCATGCTTTTCACATTTCATGCCTGGTTTGAAATACTTTTATACTTTTTTTTAATAATGTCCCTGATGTCACATACCAATGATATATCATTCTATATAAAATTTACTCTTAAATGACATAAAATGAATTTAATACAAATTACCCATAGCCTCTCCAAATGTTCCTCTTCATGTGTTATCCAAAATTAGCACCTCATTTTGTCTTACTGTCTTTAACCTCTTCTTCTGTTTTAAACCTTACATTTATATATTTTTTGCTATTACATGCTCAACATTTGTACATAATTCCATTTCAAACTGTATATTGTATTTTTTTTCAATTCCATCTGTCCTTTTATCCGTATTGAACCTTTCTTTCTTTTAACTGTGCATATGAAAACCATTGAAAACTATGTTCTTCTCCAATTGTTCTTTTGACCTCATCTTAATTTCTGATTCATGCTGCATTTATAAAACTTCATAGAGTTTCTCTGCTGTCTCTCTTCTATAAAAAGCTTCCCTGTGCTGAGGTCAATAAAAGTATCTTTGGGCATAGCCTCAAATTGTACTTATTTCATATTCTCAATATGGCACTCCTTCACATAGTGATTTTTAAAATCACATAACTTTAACTTTGTCATCCCATAAAAACCCATGCCCTTCTTTCTGATGTTGCCTTCCCTGGGTTTGTGACCTTCTACATAGGACCTTCTGTCCACAAAGGAAACCCAACCATTTTCTTTTCATCCCATAAGCTTCAGTTTAGGGGGGAAAAAAGATGCAGGAGAGGCTACAATTTTCATTGGAAAAAGATATAACTTGGTAGTGCCTGATTTACTGAAAGGCTTGGATAGATCAGGCACTTCCAATGCTTTGGGAGTTGTCTTTATTGTTCTGAACCAGCCTTCGCAAGCAATGAGAAACCACTTATTCATGAGTAAAACAACCCCCTTTATTAAAAATAGGCAGGAACAGTCTTTACTCACATGAGAACTTAAGATAAAAAGTCCTTCAATGATTGGCTGAACATAGCAAGAATTGCACCTGGGTGACAATTTTGAGATATAGAAATATCTCAGAATGACAGACAGATTGATATAGGTCTCCAGATATAGACAATCTTTGTAATTTGTGGGTTCTATATTTGCAAATTTGCCTAGATGCTAAAATTTATTTGTAACTCAAAAATCAATATTTATAATGCCTTTATAATTTATAATTCATGGTCATGCCTGTCTTCTTAGTGATTTTGCTGGTTAAAATGGCCATCAAAAGTGAGGTCTTTTTAAGGATTTTTTTATTTGTAAAAAAAATGTATACATTAAAAGATATGTCATTAAACAGAAACACATATTTTAAAAAGGTTATGTATTAAATAGTTGACAAAAATATTGTGACTAGAGCCGTGGTGGTACAGTGGTTAAGAGTGCAATACTGCAGGCTACTTCTGCTGATTGCCAACTGTCTGCAATTTGGCACTTCAAATCTCACCAGGCTCAAGGTCGACTCAGCCTTCCATCCTTCTGAAGTCAGTAAAATGGGGATCCAGATTGTTGGGGGCAATAGGCTGACTCTGTAAACCTCTTAGAGAGGGCTGTAAAGCACTGTGAAGTATTATATAAGTCTAAGTGCTATTGCTTTAAAAATCTAACCCTGAATTTGGCTCAGTACTACTGTAGTTATAGTTTGATAGATGATAGATAGATGATAGATAGATAGATAGATAGATAGATAGATAGATAGATAGATAGATAGATAGA
>BLBF01000005.1:49204176-49226752 GCA_015471245.1 Laticauda colubrina | reverse complement strand
AGATAGATAGATAGATAGATAGATAGATAGATAGATAGATAGATAGACAGACAGACAGATAGACACATATAGATCAAACTATAACTATAGCTATAGCTATAATTCTCTGTGTGTGTGTGTGTGTGTGTGTGTGTCACTATCACTCTGAATGATAAAATAATAGCTTTTGTGACTGTGTTAGAATTATTCTCATGAATTGTTGAAGCAGAATCGTTAAATTGATGTTTACCTGTTTCACTGGGAATCCTTTTCCAAAGTACTTGGAAAACAGATGTCTCCTCATCTGTTTTTCCCTCTGTTTTCAAACACTAATTGCTTCTTCTTCATGTGGGCTGCAAATTCCACATATCTTATCATATCAGCTACCAGCAGATACAACCAGCTCTATAGGCTAATATAGTGAATTATCACAAGATAACATATTTCTAGCTACAGCCTGATCAGGTGCTTAGTATATGGAACACTAAGCTATTACTGAAGGCATCATTCAAATTGGAGCCATTGGAGACAGCAGATCCATCAAGTCCAAGAAAAGGAGCAATGCTGAGTCAGGGACAGTTGGATGTCCTTCTCAGTGGGTTGCAAAGAAAATTGCAGCCATCCCTTCTAAAATTGTATTCATGCAAAAACCATTACTGCCATACTTGTGTCAACATTTTGTTTAAAAAAGTGTCCCTGAAATTTTGCACTCTGAAACTTTCTCTAAGTCATTTGTTGATTTCCTTCTGGGCCTTTTCTTCATTAACATGCCAAACTTAATAAAGTGGTAAGCAATTTAGAATAAATCAATTTTAAAATCTATTTAAGAGAGTTGCTGTTTAACAGTTCCCAGATGTTCAGCTAATTAATGTATAGGTCTGTGCATGTAGCTATTCATCATATGGATCTACATGCATGAGCACACTAATGAACAAGGAGAGACATGTCAGACAACTTGTCGAAACAACAAAACTGGGGCCAGATTGGAACACTGATTAAAGTCTTTGACTGGAATTAGGAAGACCATGATTAAAAAGAGCTTCAGCCTTAGCTATATAAAACTTCCATGGCAACTGACTCTTAGGCCAACCTACTTATCAGGTTATTTAAAGATTACTCCATATATTGCTCTTAAGGCAGAAGGCTGGTTATAAAATCAATAAATCTGGTATGGCTGGTATGACTACAGCATCTTGTAAAGGTCCATATTTGATTCTTGTCCTGGCTCTTCTTGAACAAATGCATTTAACCATCCTTTCAATTTCTCTTAACATTCATGTCAAATTATAGCAGTAGGAAAAATAAAAAGGTTGGGAAAGATCCAGCATGGTTAGATTGGTGGTATCACATCAAAGTAAATCTAGCAGAGTCTGTTTTCAGACCAAAAAATGCCATCCAAGCCCATTCAAAGCTAGAATGAGATTCAACATAATAATGCGCATAGAGCAATTTTTCAGCTCTAACATGATCACAACCTTCTCATCATGTTAGATGGAACTCATATAAATTGTAATCTATAAATCTAGATTAAAGTACAGATGGCCTGTCCTTGCGATAGGAAGGAAATTGGTCAAACGGTTGTGCTAATTTTATTAAGGATATTATTATGCCTATATTATGAGTATTGGTCTAGGACTATGAATAGTAGCATGGTAGACCAATGCTAATTTAATCTTGAATGCTACATGGCTTATAATGATATCTCTTCAGCTCCATCCAACCATGACTTATTCAGTCTTCTCTTTCCTCTCAACCCATTTACTTTTCATTCAAATGGCTTTGCAATTCAGTTCTCATTAATTCTGTCTATATAACCAAACCACTTCAACATATTTCTTTTATACTGGACCCAAACTTTTGCATTCAGACCATAATCATCCAGTATCCATTTTAGCTTCAGTCTTTGTAAATGCTCCAGTCCAATTCATTCAATCTCATTTCCAGATAACAAAAATGGGCAAACCCTCTTTCTTATAGACAGGAATTTTAACTTCTTTCAACAAATTCACTGTAATACAATACTATACTGAACCACATACTCCGCTCTATTTTTCTATCAGCATTTGCATGCCTTAACATTTCTTGCTCCATTTCGCCTGCTTTAGTAAACATAGTACACAGATCCACCTATTTGCTTCAGTTTTTTTTTTTTTTTGACATTTAGTTATAACTTGCAAAAATTATTTCATTTTCCTTGTCAAAACCAATTCCCTATTTCTTGTATGCCTTAACTAAGCTCCATATGGTTTTGTGAAGATCTCAGTATGCACATGTGTCACCTCCACATGTGTGCACCTATTTTTTTTTTATCACCAACTCCTCAAATGATCTAATTTGGGAACCAGGACATGTTTCTTATATAAATACAATCTGTGGGGAGCAAGAGGTTAGACTCCTACTATCTCACCTAAGATGATTCTAATCTGCATTAGAGATTCTGAATACTAAAAATGAACATCTGAAAGGCAATATTGTGCAAAAAAAAAAAAAAACTTTTATTTAGCCCTTTGGATTGAAAGATGGCAGAAACCTTCAATTACCTAAATAATTATTCTTTCCATCCTGAAACAAAGCCAGGCCAAGGTTTCTTTCCATCTGGCTGATAGTCCATTGTGGAACATCTATCGCCATGTTTTAGAAATTTTGGGGGAACTGTTCAATTGTGCTTTGATATTTCACTTCTTTTTCCTCGTAGGTGCCTGGAGATTATTGAACAGTGTCCAATAGCAAATTTCACTCTGTCATTTCTTCTCTTCCCACAGGAACATATTTACAAGCTGATGAAGAGTGACAGCTATGCACGTTTCCTCCGTTCCAATGCTTACCAGGACTTGTTGCTGGCAAAGAAGAAGGTATCTATCGGGAAGGACATGCTTGCTTCTTCAAGTCCTTCTTGACTCCTGCCTGCTGCTGTTTGCTGCTGTATGGACATGAATGTTCTGTTCTTTGTTATGGACCAAGGCTTGTTCCCTTTCCTTCTTCTGAGGACTGAGAAAGCGTTTTTCTCTCTTCTTAAAGCTCCATGTTTGGCATCCGAATAAACCACCTCAGTGTTCAGTGGAACCGGACATCCTCTGATAGGGAGATGAAACTGAAGCAGCTCTAAGCTGGGTGACATGATTTGTCATGAAGCCTTGTGAAAGTCTGCTCATCTTAGCAGATGTCCATAGATTTTCCCAACCTTGCTGTCCAACATCTTCTAACTTAAGGTGTCTGGGATTAACATGACTACCCTCTATCAATGAACTATGGCTCTTCCACCATCTTTTAACATTAAGTTGCAAAATGCCACTCTAGGTATTTGCAGGGCACAAATGCCATCCAGTTTAATAACATATAATCTTGTCATACAGCGTAGCAACCGTTGGGAAGCAGGGCAGCATCCCCTTCTGTTTAATCTCATGGTTGTTCTTGTGGATGCCTTACGTGAAGCCTTCCTCTTGATTTTCTATCAGCTTTTGATTTTCTGTGAATGCCATTCCCTTCCACCAGCACTCAGTGTATATAGATTTTTGTTATTATTTTTTATTTTAAACAAATACTAAACGCTACTCTGACTATTCCTCTATCCAGCCACATCTTATTATTTTCTTTTCATGTCAGCATGCTGTGCTGTGCTCATTATTGTTTTCTGTCCTTACTATATAAAACAACAAAGGGCTTCTTGTATGGATTCAAATCCTAAATCAGGCATTTAGGAATAAATGGGGGAGAGACCTGAAAGTATTTTAATTTTCATCTGTGACTAGGTTTAAATAATATATAGCCATCTGAAATAATGTCCCACTTCCCATATTCAATTTTGTGTGTGTGTGTGTGTGTGTGTGTGTGTGTGTGTGTGTATGCTTTTGTACAGAGATTTAGAGATTGTGTCCTCCGCTTTTTCCATTTGGCTCTCTGCTTTCCTCTTCTAGTTGCTGCTTTCCCATGATCCCATAATTCAATCAGCCTAATCAAATCTCTGTTGCAATTCCAATAGGATCAGAATTCTTAGAACCTATTTCTGACAAGCTACAGGTTCCCTGTATGCACAGGAACTCTGAAGCACAGTTGGTGATCATGAGCAAAGCTTTGATGCTGACTGGATAGGGTCACTCTCTCCTGAGCAGTGGAGATCTTTTTTGGCAGTGGAATAGAGATGTACGCATGAGGCTATTTTTGGTACAGGTTTTTGCAGGAAGTTTACCATCTGCATATTTCTATGGTTTCATAAATAGAGAACAGCTAGGTTGGATAGAATGTGTAGAATACTTCAGTGACACTCACTGAACCCTTCAGCACTTCTTTTGCACCAAGAGTTTGCAAGCATTTCTCAGAGTTATATTTTACATGCTGATTGCTCTTGTAGGAGCCATATAGAGGCTCTGAAGCTGAAGAGACATTCTCACACCCAAGAAATGGAAATCAGGGGGCTTTCAACAGCAGATGTGTTATTAAGTCTGGATGGAATGGGGAAACAGAAGCCAAAGGTCCTTAGACCATTTTTACTGAATCTAGTTTGGTGGTTCCTCTCTATACTGATGTTAAGCTCTTGTATAGGCCTGCATAGCTGGTGGTCAGTACTCAGTGTTGTGGCTGTAGTTGAGATAGGATTGCTTCAGTGGGTGTCTTCAGTGCTTTGGTGATTGGTCTGTTGACTTTCTCTGTAATGGTCCCATGACAAAGAAATATCAAATTTCATTCAGTGAATTTAACATAGTACTTGGGTTGGATATTAAAGAGTAGCCCAAAATCCTGACTCTACACCAGAGGTGGTATTCAGGTTCTGACCAATTCTGGAGAACCAGTAGCGGAAATTTTGAGTAGTTCAAAGAACCGGCAAATACCAGCTCTGACTGGAGATGACTGAAGCCACACCCACAGAACCGGTAGTAAGAAAAATTGAATCCCACTGCTCTACACAGTAAATATTTATAGATAAGCATCTTTAACACTGTTGTCTTATGGTGGTTATGAGTAGATTGGATTCACTAGCTACTGTCTTTTTCAAAGATAGGATGATACACATCCCTTTTTATAGAGCAGCATAGTCTGAATATTGAAAAAAACCTTTGTGATAAGAGCAATTTAGCAGTGGATCTCTTCTCCAGAGGAGACATGGCTCTCCCCTAGTGCAGATGTTCAGACTAAGGTTGAAGGGCCATCTGTTAAGATGCCTTAACCTCCTTCATGGAGGGGATTAGACTTTAGATGATCTAAATGGACTCTTTCAACACTACTATTTTATGACTCTAAAAAAGAAGTAGGAAGAGGGATTGGGGAATGCTGCATTGCATGGATTTAGCTTTCCAGATGGTGTCTTTTCCCAAATGGAGAAGGATGTATGTGAGTATTACTGCAGCAAAAGAAGATGTATTTAGTCTCTTAAAAATGTAGAAGAAAAAGAAACCAGTTCAGAAGATGTTTTAAGTTTGGGTCAGGAACCCAACCACTGAATCCTGACTGGCAGGAAAAATGTTGAGTTAGTTAAAATGGTTGCCTCCCTATTGTTCTGAAATGGTGATATTTATCTTTCTTGACATAAGAGTCAAAAAAGAAAGAAAGGCCTCATCCAAGTCTGTCTCATCTATCAGCATGTGCAATTGAAGAATCTAGCAGTGATGAGACTTCACATGTAACGCAGGCCTGTTGATGGGATGCAACTCAAGATTTTGCATCATATATAAGATAACATCATTTCACAAATAATGTAATGATGGCAGTGACATACTTGTATAGATGGGCAATGAACATTTATGAATAATAGTCAACTTCCACTGTATTTCAGACCATGTATCCTTTTTTCCTATAAGTGTAGCATTCACTCATCGTGACCCCTTTTTTCCCTATCTATACATGGTTTGTGATAGTTATTCCTTAGATTAGTTCCAATTAATTGCATGGCTTGGGTTTTTTTCATAGTAAAGTTTTATTGCTACTGCAAGCTCAATTTTAGCCCTAGGTAGTTTTAAATCCATGTATCTATTTTCCTTGCAAGAATATTCATTTGTGAGGTAATGACTCTTTGACAATAGATGCTTTAAAGGACTCAGTGCTGGAAGATTGGAGCAAGAAGGAACAGAGAACAGAGAAAAAAAAGGAAGAATAAAAAGCTAAAAAAGTAAACATATGGATCCACATATTCTCATCTAGTTTCCCGCAGCTAACTAGAATGAAGGATTTCCTAATTATTTTAACTCTATGTAACCATGCCCAACATGCCCTTCCCTTACATTTTAAGGAGAAAGGTATGTTTGAAAACTACATGAGCCTTGTCTATTTATGTACCTGGATTCTATATTTACAGTAATTAAATATATTCATCCAGGCTTCAATGGATAGAATTGTTCTGTTTGTAAACTTAAGGATCTATAGTCTTTAGGATTAGTACAGTGTTTAGGGCTGTAAACTCAATACGACTGTTGCAGATTTGGAATCCTATTCCCCACTCTCCTTTCTACTTAAATGCTTTGTAAGAAATGTTAGGAAAGGGAATATGAGCACACTGGCTTCTGGAAACAGAACTTCAGAAATGTTAATGCAGGTTTGGCCCCAGCAACTAACTATCTTATACATAAAATTATATAATGACGATATGAGACAATATGAGAGAAAAAATAAAAAATTCAATGATTTCACATTCCTCATAATATCATATTTGAAAGTCCATAACTACTGCTTTGCAGACCTCTTTTCTAGTTATGTCTATGCCAGACTGGTTCCATCAGTTTCATTCTAGGAATCAGAAAAAAATTCATAGACATTTAGAGATTTGATAAAGGTGTCCTAGAATTATTTCCCTAAAAGCAGCTGTGATGAAGCATTTATGTTTCTTCCATCTCATCTTCCTCAAACAATGTCAGACTACAATTCCCACATTTCCCAGCCACCATGATAACTAACCATGCTAACAAGAAATACAGAAAATTTTAATAGGTTACATCCAAGGCCAGGACAAAATATTCATTTAAGGCAGATCAGAGAATCAATCTTCCATCTCCCTTTTCCACTCTTTTTTTTTAAAGTTTTATTTGGGTTTTCACACACACACAAAAAACATAATACAAGTAAAACATCTTTTTTGAAAATAGCATGGTCCCGGGTTACACTTCTTTATACAGACACAAACTCAATTTCATGCTCATTTTAGTGTTCTATTCCATATCTTATTACTATTTTGCATTTTCTATGTAGTTTTTCCCCTCTTTTAATTTTCTCAACTTTATTTTGATTGTCTCCTCTCAATTCAAATCATTATATTTATACTTTTGTCTGTCCTGTTTCAATTTCATATTATCTTTTCTCATTAAACAAATTTTCTCCTGTAGTTACTAATTGGAGTATGACACCTTTATATCTTTTAATTTTATCCATTCAACTCTTATTTAAACTTCAGTGTATACCTTAAGGTTATAACATTCAATATAATGCATAATACATAACTTCCAATCGAATTCTGCTTGGTACATTCTTAAAATACAAACTATATTCTTTAAAAAAAGGATTACAAATATATGTAATTAAAACCCTCATTCCAGTCCAATTCAGTTCTATCATTAATATTCATTAAAGTCTTAACATCTTTAACATTTCTTTTCAATTAAATATCATACTTTCTTGGGGACATGTATAATCTTTCCATAATTAATTTTTCCCTTATTTCTCTTCACTTATGTTTTATAAATCATTAAATATTCATTTTATTACATTTATTTATTAACAAACATTCCATTAAATTATGATAACTATTCTATCCATCATTTTAATCATACATTTTCATATTTTCTGAAATTATTTCTATTTCTAATATAACAATACTATCTTATATACCTTTGCAGAATCCCTTTTTCAATTAGATTTTCACCCATTATCTCTAAATAGGCCCTGTTTCTCTATATCTTGTTTCTGTCCTTTATAACTTCTTTTCCTTTCTTTCTTTTCCTTTCTTTTCCTCTCTTCTTCTCCCTCCCCTTTTTATCCCCTTGTCTGTCTACTTCTAATTCTCTCTTCTGCATTTCCCTCTTCTGTTGCTTTCTAATTTTATACTTATTTTTCAAACTATTCTTTTTTTGGGTTGTTTTTCCAAATCTTAAACTTTTCATTCTCTTTTCCCCCTCTTTCCTTTTTTCCCCCCACATAAAATTACTTGTTCATTAAAGATGGCTTCTTCTTTGTCCCAATCTTCTTGTTCTGCAGGCGTTTCTTGTTGTTTCTCATAATTCCAAATCTCTATTTCTAAGAATTGAAATACGAAGCCAAAAAAACTTCTCCCTTCTTGCGCATCTTCTTTGTACTTTTTAAATTCCATTTCCAGTTCTTCTAAAAGTGGTGCCATTTTAAACACTTTTAAACAACCACCCAATTGATTTTAGTCATTCAAATGCAGTAACCAAAAATCCAGAAGTCACCAAGTAATCAAATTACTCCCAAGCTGTTTCTTCTTACTTCTTTTTTCACTTTCTCTTCCTGGGGTTTTACTATTTTGTTGCCATGTTTCAGTTAAAATGTATCTTTTAGAAGTCTTGTTGAGATTTTACTGTAAATTCTTTTTAATTCCAGGCACTCTCCTCCCTTCCAGATCCTGCCCTTTTATTCTTTTTCTCTCCTTTCCTGCTTTCAAAAGCTTTTAAGTATCCAGAAATCTTTATTATCCCTTTGACATTTTATTTTCAGCTTAAATGCCTATTGATGTCAAAGTGGATTTTTTTTCCAATTTCTTGCTTAAGTCTCTTAGCTGTCAGTATAGTGAAAGAAAGAGGAGAAAAAAAAACCCAAATCCTTTCCCTTTTCTTTCTCCTTCACTGCTTGAAAATCTTCTTTGGGAACAGTGTTTTTTTTAATATAGTTTAAATTCCAGGGTACCTTATTTGTTGCTTTTGCTGTTTGACCCGGTCAACCAATACTTTCTCTTCATTTCTTCCTCTTGCACATTCTTCTCTGGTCAAGTTCTTCTTTGGGATGGCCATTTCTGACCATTACTACAACCGCCTTTGGGAAAGGGAGTAATGGCCAGCTGAGGAGGAGAGATGCGGCTCTTCTCAACCCTGCAGGCAGTCTCCCCCCTCTTCACACACACACCTTCAATCTGGATGAGTGTAATAGTAGCCCTGAAAAGCAAGAAAAACAATTTTCCGAAACACTTAGCTTGTACAGATACTCCTTGGTTAATTATAGCAATTAGGAGCAGAATTTTCATCATTAAGTGACATGATCATAAAACACAATGTTACATGACCATTTAGTGACAGAAATTATGGCATTTCTGGTTGCCACCATTAAATGAATCATCACAGGTTGTTAAGCAAGCATATCACATTGATGCCATTTGTGATCTCCTGCCAGTTTCCTTATTGACTTTGCTTATAGGAAGCCAACAAATAAGTCTTCCTCAAATAAATATCCACAAATGGTCATCATATGACCACAGGGACACTGTGATGGAGGAAAAACGATGAGGATCAGTTGTAAGTACCACTTGTTCAACACTATTGTCAGTTTAAACAGCTATACAAGTAGTCTCTAAATGAAGACCATCTTTTATACTCCGTATATTTTATAAACCCATTTATTTCCAAAGAAAAATGTTTTCTTTTACTTTTTTTTAATTAGCACACAAAGAGAAGCTTTGCAGTTTGAGCCACTATGTTTTTACCTGGTTTTATATACCATTGCTTTTTTTTTTCTTCCCCTGAGAAGGTAGGAAAAAGACAGTTGGTATTTTAAAGTCCTGGGAATTCAGCTTCAGTTGCATTCCCAACCATGAAAGCTGAGTATGAGTTTAAACCACTAACTTTCTCCAAATTTAATATAATATGTTTTGAGTTGGGGAAAATTGGAGGAACTAGCAGTGAAAATGAGATATAAATTTGAATAATAAGTAGTAAATGAACAGAAATTGTGAACTAAAATTGAGTGCTTGTTTTTCTGTTCATTAAAAAAAGTCTGTGCTGATTTAGTAATCATGCCAAATCCATTTGTATGTACAAATCCATCTCTCAACCCCTGAAACTTGTGAATTGACTTAGGTCATATCTTGATGGGTTTGCCCCTGAACATTACAATTCCTTTCTTCAACTAAATGGCCTGTTTTCTGGGAAATTACCCTTTCATTCATATTTAATAAGATTTGTTTTATGCCAGATGAGTTGAATCATGTTTCTCTGGAGGACAGTAATACAGCTCTCGTGTTGGTGAATTTCTTATTATAGTAAAATTCCTGTGTTTTATAGTTACAGCTTCCAAATAACAAAAATGACAAATAACAAATAGTAATTTGATTGTTTTGTATGCAGCCTTACAGCCTTGCAGTTTTGTTGGCAAAACCTTCATGCCAACAGCAGCCTTATGCATAATTGCTTGGGAGTAAGTGTAAGGGGATGACAGAGAATGAGATGAAGCAGTTGGTGGGAGCTTAAAAGGATCCCAGGGGGATGGTAGAGGACAGGAAGGCCTGGAGGAACATTGTCCATGGGGTTGTGACGGGTTGGACATGACTTTGCGACTAACAACAACAAAGTCTAACTGAGCAATACAATGGGATTCACTTTGAATAGAACACCATAGCAAAGCAGAAAGCAGATAGCCCGATCAATTTTCATATAACATACAGCACATTAGAAGGAATATCATTTAATTTGTAAGCCTCCTGGATTTGATTTTGTCATTGAAAGGTAGAATAGAAAAGTCCACATAGATAAATTTGGAAAGGTGGAATAGGACAAAGCTCATCATATCCTTTCTTATTCTGTTCTGTTCTACCTCGGGCTATTCTTGCATACATGACAGAGACAGAGAGAATGGATGATTCATTCCCTCGTAAATCCAGACCACTATCTTCTGACTGAAAAATGTTGATTTTTAGTTCCTGAAGACTTACAGACACGTGACAGCTGCAGAATGCATCATTATATCAAATTTTCTTGATATATGTAACTTTGGCTACATGTCCATAGCTATATGTTTAAAAAGAAGAACCACATTTCCCCAAAGAAAAGCAGCTACTGAA
Organism: Laticauda colubrina; assembly: GCA_015471245.1. Classification (NCBI taxonomy): domain Eukaryota; kingdom Metazoa; phylum Chordata; class Lepidosauria; order Squamata; family Elapidae; genus Laticauda; species Laticauda colubrina. The sequence continues at coordinate 49,215,789 of BLBF01000005.1, read as the reverse complement.
TGATTGCACCAATCTTGCTTTGCTCTTGCAAACAGCACTTGCCCTATGTTTGAGATGTTTAATATTTTTTTCTTTTGCTAACACTTCTAAAGCCGAAGTAAGCTGAAGGGTTTTTTTGTTTGTTTGTTTGTTTGTTTGATTTCTTTTTGGTTTTGGCATTTTTCCCCCCTTCTTAACTTTGTTTTCCCCTTCTAAAGCCCGAGAATGAGCAAGGTCGTAGAACTTCCCTAGAAAAATTCACTCGCAGTATGGTAAGTTCATTTGTTTTGGTTATGTTCGTTTTTCTTCCCTCTTCTGTTTAACATTTACTTTTATTTTGGAAACTTTTATTTTTTTAGCTCCTCTGTTGTATCCTTTGGTCATGGTAAGGTGATAAAAAGAGAGAATTTCAAGATCCACATTTAAATTAAACAGCCAGCTCTCTGATCTGCAACAGAAAGCTCCTCACAAAACAGGATAGAATCTGGTTTTCTCTCTCCTTCCCTTGCTCAGAGAGTCCCATTCTCTGATATTTCTCCCCCTTTTCAAGTTATCATTGATGACAATAGAGAAGAAGCACACATAACTTCTATTCTCTGTAATATCACATACAATGTTAGTATCATGCGCAATGCTCCACAGACACTGTCTTATTTAGAATAGAATAGAAAAAAAAATAGAAAAAAAGGGTGGAATAGTTTGGTTGAAAAGAAGGAGTAGTCCTGCAAAGGATCAGATTTCTGTTTATTTCCATAGCATTGATGCACGATCTGTTGTGGATTCTTCTACATATCAAGTAAGTATGTTCTGGATGTTAGTTTACACAGAACAATGACTTTAATGCATGGATTAGGATATAGTTATTTCTTGGTGTCTCATTTTCATGATGTTTTACCAGTGGTTAATGAATTATTTCCAACCAGTCCCCTAATAATGGCCAACTAAATGTTTTTATTTGTTTTTGCTCAGAGTACAATTGTGTTGTTAAAAATCTATTACAGTTCTGTGGACCATCAAATATTTTCACAGAAGGGAATCCAAAGGACTAAAGCATGAATACTATGACCTATTGTGGGCAAAGAAAAAAATGAGCTTCCACACATTTAATTAAAAATACTCTTTTCTGCTACAGTCGCTTCTATTTGGCAAATTGTTTTAGAAAATGACGTGAAATTCTACGAAAACAGGAAATATGAGAAGCATATACTGAATTTCACTTATGCATTATTTGTTTATCCAATTTCTATAGCCACCTATCTTAATTCAGTTGATTCTGGGAGACAAACAATACCCCAACAATTAACCATAAAAACAGAAAAAGATATAAATAATTATATCCAGGCAAATGAGAATTATAATAATTTCATAAAAATTAAGAGTGCAAGGAGGTTATGGATTCCCTAATGGTTTCAAGTCCCGAGACTAACTAGGTCTTTAGAATCTTATGAAAGACTGGGTCAGGCCCATCCTGAAGGAAGAATATTCCACAAGGCAGGGGCTTCTGCTAAGAAAGCAGAAGTTTTGGTTTCCATCAGCCAACATTCCTTGGCTGATGGGGCTCCTAACATCCCCATCTGCTAGACCAAATTGGACAGGTAAAAATTATTGAGAAGAAATGGTCCCTTCGATAATCTGATCCTTAGCTATGTTACTTTTTTATTCAATTTCTGTTGGATGGATGGGAGAGAGGGGCTAAAAATTTTCCTGTATTGGAGTAGTTAAATTACTGTATGGATTTAGACAGCCCTAAGGATTGGGGGAAACTATTTATTTATCAAGCACACAAGAAATTTACTGCACCAGCCAAGTCAGAAATATATGCCTCTGATTTTAGAGATAGTATATGGATCAGATTTTATTAGCTTTGGGATCTTGAAATATGTCAGACTTCAGTTCCCATCATTCCCCACAATTCTGAGGTGCTCTAAGGTAAATAGACATAATAGAGATTTATAATCCTGCTCCCCTTTTAAAGAGGAAGCCATCACTGGCCTGTTGACAGTAAATATCATGACAATGTAATATATTCATTTTACCAACCCTGACTCTCCCTACATCTCACAGAAACAGGGATGAGAGAACTGTCTCTCCATGGGACTGTGTTTCAGTTTCCAACATTTCTCATCGTTAACAATGTGTCCAGGTTTTGCTGGAGTGCCATTACGTTTTCCACTTATAGCTTGACAAAGTGATGTCTTTGTGTCTCCCACCACAACACTATATATTTATCTTCATTCTTTCAGTTCTTATAATTCATTTTCATTGGTCTGGATTACCAGTAAGGAAGCTTTAAAATGCATCTGCCCTATAGTATATAGTTAGGAATGCTGGAGTGAGGATTGCACTCAGAGAAGGTCAATAAATGGCTTAGGGCCAGTTTTATGTCTTAGCCCAACTTATCCCATAGGATATTGTTGTGGGTTTAAAAAAAAACCTGGAAAATGAAGTGCTTGTGGCAATTCACTACAGGTGAATTGACTTGACTTACCACTATTTCTGATGCTAAACAAAACATTTAAGTGACTTTTGCCCCATTTTATGACTTCTCTTGCCATAGTCCCTTAAGTGAATCAATGCAGTTGTTAAATTAGTAGCATGGTTATTAAGTGAATCTGGTTTCCCCATTGACAGAAGATTGCAAAAGGTGACCAACGATCTTGGGATTCTACAGCGGTCATAAATATGAGTCCGTTGTCAAGTATCTGAATGTTGATCACATGACCATGGGGATGTTGCAATGGTTGTAAGTCTGAAAATAGTCCTAAATCACTTTTTTCAGTGTCACTGTAACTTTGAACAGTCACTTAATGAATTGTTGTCAGTTGAGGACTACCTGTATCTTGTTTTAAAGTGTACCTACAAAGCACTAACTCAGAATGAAATTATGCCTCTGATGCTGAAGTTGTGGTTGTTTAGAGGCCTTTTAAGATCCATGATACAGGAGCAGGGTAGTGTAATTTTTTCCAAATATATCCATAGGTATTCTGTGCATTGCAAATAACACACACGCATACACAACATTTGCGAACAACAATACCTCCCAAGGAGCACATAAACAGATGAGGTTTTTTTTTTATAATTATGCGGACATGTTTACATGTTTTACCACAGAAGCTGCTGATTGACTAAAATAACCCCTATGATTCACATAAAATAAATTACAGTTTTTGAAGTGGGCGACAACTCTGTATACACAGTGGAGACTGTGTGGAGACAGAATTGGATTCTGTCACAGACATTATACATGGTCATACTTTAGAAACACCAAACCTAACTGCCAGAGCCTTTAAGTAGCATTTCAAATGAAAGGTACCTTCTTCTGAAATGACTTAACAAATACCTGTATGGCTTTTGAAATGAGCTGATAATTGGACTATTGCAGTTAGAGAAATAGACATATTTTCTTTTAAAGTAATGTTCAGTGAACAAGCTTTCAGTGTTTGCTTTGCTTTTGTTTTATATATATATATAATTTTGTCTGTCTTCTGTTGTCTTTATTTCTTATTCTGTTTATATTAATTTAACACCTTTCATCTTTTTTATGTAAATGCATCTGTGTGGATTTTTTGTTCTTTTGCCGTTATTGTTGTTGCTGTTGCTGTTATTTTGGTTTCTGCTTTAAAATCTTCTGTTTGGCATTAAATCTCTTTCTCAGTTTATATTGCTCTTTATGTGTCTTCAACATGCATCTTTTCTTTCTTTTCTTTCTAAATCTAATAAAATACTGTTTTAAAAGTATATGGCCCTTAGTTTTGCATCAAAATCATATGTTAAAAACAAATGGGAAATGTGGTCTGTTTCGTTTCTATAGCATGTGTGTCATACCACATTTAGGTTTTGTGTTAGTAAAGTTTCTAAGCCCAGTGCAGTATCTGCCTGAATTAAGGAATATAAATATAATCCATAGGTTTCAACCCCAAGAAATATAATCTCTTCATATTCTTAAAATATCCTATTTTATCTTGATGATCTCCAGAGTGGAAACATGTCTCTGGGAGCTCATCCTCAAAAGAATAAACTTTACAAATAAGATTGGATAGAGGCATACCTTTTATTTTTTTATTTTTATTTTTTTGCATTGGATGTAGAATGGCAGTCATTGCAGAGTATGAATTTCAGGAATGTCTCACCTGAAGAGATATTAAATAAACTCTCAAATCTGATTTGAGAGAATACTTCAGAGAGAGAGTATACAGCTGTATCGGTATCTCTTTGGGCCATATGCACTGCAAGATTTGAAGTTGCACTTTCAGAAGATTCAAAATTTCTGGACTCCATTAGTAACAGCTGCTTCCAAGAAAACTTTAAAATGAAGGCTTTTCCTTTTCTTTCATCAGACTATCATAGATTCACAGAGATTTTTAAGGAGTTCAAAGTTGGCTATAAATGAATCAAAACTAACAAGACCATTTGGAAAGCTTCCATATTTGAGCCTGTGATCACTTGGAGTGCCAATCATACAGTACACTGTCTAGTCATGCAACTGCAAGTAGTCCTTGACTTACAACCATTCATTTAGTTCAGGGCTGTCAAACTCATGGCCCACAGGACAGATGTGTCACATGTTGGCCATGCCCATCCGGTTTAGTGAAGGGGGAAAGTCACGATACATCATGTGATGAGGCCATGATTTGACACCCCTGATTTAATTCAAGGATACAACAGCCTGTATAGTAAGACTTTACAGTACCACAAGAAATGTTTTTTAAAAGCTACTGCAACCTAGCTATATGTTGGTCTTCTGAATCTGCTCTTCAAGACACAAAGAAAAGATAAATTAATTGCTTATTTTGTTCTTTCTCCTGTTTTCTAAAATGCTGCCGAATCTATTCTGTTGGACAGTCAACAGATTTCTGGATCCAATGAATTAAAAAATAATAGCAGAAGGCATCAGGAATACTGTCTCACACACAACCCCCATTCTTTTTTCCAAGAAGTTTAAAGAAACAAAGGCCAACCTGAATCTCAAATACTTGACTGAGTCTATTTGTAAGATGTAAGAAATTCAGAATGAGAGAATTTCTTTCTCCCTTTCATGCATTCACAAAGTGCCATATCTGGCATGTACATCTATTCTCTGGCTGGCTAGCAGATCTTTAACATTCAATTGGCAAGCTGAGCTAATGATTGGGATCCAATTAAGAAAAGAAGGATGTACACTGATTTGGAGGAATGAAAGCATTATTAAGGATATATAATGTGACTTTCAGGTCTGTCTGAAGATAAGGTAATAAATTCTTGTGTGCTGTGTTATTTTGTGAGCAGCACTAGTTGCATAAACTAAAATAGAAATGTTGAAGGTGGAAAGAAATAGCCTTTATAGGCATTGTGACCTCAGAACAATCATTGGGGGCAGAATGCCTTGAAATGTTCTGCTTGAGTTTTCTCAAATTGAATTGGAGAGAGGCTGATCTCCTAGTCCAGGTAGGAACCGTGGTAATTCTTGAAAGCAGAAGAATGAAGAAGAAGTGTCAAGGAATGCAGACCTTGCTTCTCTAAAGCCTGGATGCTTTTGAAAGTAGGGCTATCTTATACCTGGCTGATCTTATCCCTTTCTGTAATGCCTGAACAAAGCTTCTTATCCCCATTTCATCCAGTTTTTTCCTTCTGCTTGATTGTATCTGCTGGAGAAGGGAGGTGGGTTCATGGGGGTGACATTTAGTGAATCAATTTTGTAAATTTTACAGGCAATTTATTTTACTTAACTTTTATTCATTCCTTACCCTACCCTCCTGTCTTTTTTAAAGTGGCATATAAATGTGTCAGATATACACATATAAGTGTGTCAAATATGAAAGTATTGGAGACAAAGAAGATTCACAATTGCCAATTGGCAGCTTAGGTTGACAATATGAAGGAGTCAGCCATTGCACAAGATTTTTTTTTTTTTTTATCTCACTGTTCAATTTCCCCCACCCTCTAGTTTGCCTTTGGGGAGTTGATACCTGAACATTGGGATCATTCCTTTGCAATGAATACAGTGATAATGGTACAGTGGTAGATTCTACAATAATGGTAGAATCTTTTATCCTGCTATGTAACCAACTAAGCACTTACTATGGGAGTATTTACTGAAATATTTTAGTACATGTATAATATTTCCTGAATATATAACATTTAGTTTTGTATGTCAGCTGTAGTTCTAAATTAACCATTCTTGAGAATTTTGGGTGTTTACAAATGCCCTCGGAAAATTATGAATCCACCAATGGGTCTGAAAGAACTTGATGTAGTTACATTAATGAAGCAGATTTGAGCCAGACCGGTATCTCTGGATGTTGATTGCAGCAACTGTAAAGAAAGGTGGGATGCAAATGCAGTAGAGGCTGTGGGAAGAGAGGAACCAACATGCTCATCCCAAGGGATCAAGTATATAAGCATTTGCAGATTAGGATGGAGAGTTCCCCAAAACCAATGTTCCCTGTTAATGCATATAATACAGCTGCCTGCATGCCGAAGGGGAATGAATTTATTTGTTTGTTTGTTTGTTTGTTTGTTTGATTTGATTTGATTTATCAATCCCTTACAAGATACTGGTATAAGAATAAACATAGTTTTGAATACATGAGATAGATACTTTTAAGAAAAATAAAAAGAAACAATAGGACAGGGATGGTAGACACGATTGGTGCGCTTATGCATGCCCCCTACAGGTCTCTTAGGAAGGGGGTGAGGGCAATAGTAGACAGTCTAAGGTCAAAGTTTTTGGGGTTTGGGGAAGAAACCAGAGAGTCAGGTAGAGTATTCCAGACATTGACCACTCTATTGCTGAAGTCATATTTTCTGCAATCAAGTTTAGTGCAGTTAACCTTGAGTTTGTATCTATTGTGTGCTCTTGTATTGTTATGACTGAAGCTGAAGTATTCATTTGCAGAATTTGTACAAGACTTTCAAGTTGTCATTTTGGAACATATTTTCCCAACAGTGCAAAGAGATAACTGGGTTTCCTTACATGATTGGGTAAAATCAAGGCCACCGTGATCATATTTGTAAGTGCCATAAAACTGGTACAGAAAATAGTTCCACAGGGAAGGCATGCCCTTGATTATCTTTCCCAGGCACCAAGTAATGTTTATCTAGGAGAAATATAGGATAGCTCCACCTCTTTTATCCCCACATGTGTCAACACAACTATCTTTCGTTCCATAATTGGTCCTTGCCCCCCCCCCCCCCCCCCCCCCCTTCTGAAACTCACCGAGCAATCTGGCCTGTGTTATTAACTAATCACAAGATGAATTCATATCCTTGGCTTCCCCTTCCCTCCCCCCTCCCCATTTCCCCTTTGTTTGTTCCTCCAGGGAAAGTCACTGGCAGGCAAGCGTCTCACAGGCTTGATGCAATCTTCTTGACAACATCGTCTGGCCTAGCCGTTGCTGACATCTCCGAAAGACCGCTGCACCCCACCATCTCCTCCTCGGCCAAGGAAAGACATTGGGGGGAGGCATACGGGTCACTGTGAGGGGCGGGGGGGTGTAGACAAGAGAGAGCACATTCAGACAATGGAAGAAACATAGGGAAGGAAAAAGACGCCGGATGGAGACTCTGGCCGACTGGGAGTTCCTCTTTCTGTAGTTTACATCGACACTTTTCTTATACCGCTTTGTAATGGCACTGAAGTCGCCAACAATAAGACTCTGTTTCTCATTTGATTCCAGAGGAACACCATTGCTGTCGAAAGGAAGCAGAGGAAGAAAGAGAGCGAGAAAGGGCTATCAGTGTTATTTTACGTTCAATCCTAAGAGAAATTTAAAGGAAGGACAGCTGGTTCAGATCAGTCTTCATAACGCAGGCGCTTTCTCCCACTCTTTGCTGCTACTGCTGCATGTGCACAGATATCTCTATCAGTCTTTCACATATCTAGGTAGGACCAACATTTCATTCTGCTGAGCAGTAGATTAATAGTAATCTCTAACTTCACACTAATGGTTGAGATTTGGCATCCTTCCCAAAGCCAGAAGATTTCCCTTTGTCTTGAAGGAAGTGTCATGTGATGAAGAAGGTTGCCATCCTAGAGCTTAAATGAAGATTAAGAAACGTAATCTAAATAATTGGAAGGAGCACCCAAATCATCTTTTCTCCACAGCCACTTGCAAATTTACTACAGATACACAAGTCATTTGTCTTCTAACTGTCTAGGTCCAATAAAGTAATCGCTAGAATCTGCTTAGACTTGAGAAAAAGAATCTGCCTTTAGGAGAAAATATGCATAGGAGTTTGTTGGGGTTTTTCTGTTTTGCTTTTGTTTTTTGCCTTCTTTCTTTGAAACACCTTTTCAAAAGATGTTTGCAAAAATGGCTTTAGCTCTTCACTGATAACCTGAGCTGTTCCAGATATGTTTTGGGATACCATCTGCATGCTACAGCCAGTAGGGCCAGTAGCTCCATATGAGCAATTGGATCCTAGTAGAGTTGATTTGCATTTTAGAATGTGAAACGATCATGTCCAGCAATATGGTCCAAATGTTATGCCAGGCATCCACCACTTCATGATCCAGCTGTGGTACTGCAGTGGCCAGGAATGGCATCCCTTCTATTTATTTCATAATGCCAGGAAAGTGTTCTGTAACCCAAAGAAAATTTCTTAACAGATTGATTGTATCTCTTGTTTGCAACATACCACAGCTGGTGGTCAGCTGCTTTTAGCTTGTTGTATGACAAATTGCACAGGTCTGTTTTATGCATCCATATTATATAAAAGCACCTGGTTTAAAAAGGTGACATTTGATGGGAGTGGAATATTTACTGAATTCTGCCCTTTTTTGTTTATTTTCCCACCAGGCTTAACCTACAATATTAGTCATATAGAGTAAACATATTTGATTGAATATGTAATACGTGTTTACTGCATTGAGCATATTAGGCTAGAATCAGTGGTCAATTAAGCTGTTAAAATCTTGGGTCATTTAAAATTTAATTATCCAGGAATAAATCGAGGTTCAATTGCTTGAAGAAAGAACATACTCAGAGATTTTTTTAAAAAAAGTCCATGTAAACACTTCAATCTGGAAATTCCGGAGTCTTGCGCAGTAAAAGTATCAAATTTCTTTTTTCATAATATGGCAAATGGGTGAAAACTTTGTGGGAAACTCAACCAGGAATGGAAATGATCCAACTAATTGCTCAAAATTTTGTCCAGTGGTCAGATCTGAGAGAAGGAAATTGTTTAATCAATATATTATTTGTGTAACCCCCCCAAATAAACTAAAAGACTGGAAAACCAGTTGCAATGGAAAGTGGTCTGTAGGTTGTTTGGACAAATATTAGAATGTAGGTTGTTTGGACAAATATTAGAATGAATATATATATGTGCTGTTCAGCTTCCTTCGGGTATTATCCCACGTCATTGTAGTTCTGTTAAAGTTGTAGCAACGTTTCAGCAGAATCTCATCTGCCATCCTCAGGCTTCTGTATAGAGTTAGTTCCTGGTTTCAAATTTGAGGCTGGTCCATTTTGATTGGCTGGGAGCCTGGATCTGTGTTCATTGGACTTGGAGTTTGATTGATTGGTGTTTCTGGTTTCTTCTGTCTATTTTGTGGCTTTGATTGGCTGGCAACACTCTGGCTTTCAGTGCAGCTTGGCTCCGTGTGAAGGGACAGCTGCTCTTCATTAGCAAGCTGCTCTTCATTAGCAAGCTGGGTTTCACCTGGGTGCCTGGTGGGGGGGTGTTTGGGTTGGAGCTATCAGAGGGAGTCTGTTTTTGCCCAGGTGTTTGCCTTGCTTGTGGCATGGAGATATTTCTATTTGAGAGTGCAGGCTTCCAAATGATTGACAGTCTGGTGGAATCATCTCTTCTATTCATGCTTTCAGGTCTTTTTTCAATCTCTATGGCTTCTCTGATGATTCTGTGGCTGGCGTTTTCTATCGTGGCTAGGGTTTTAGTGCCATTGAAGTTGATGTTGTGACGTTGATGATGTTTATGTGTTGGAATAGTGAGGAGGTGTGTTCCAGCTTTTTTACTGCATTTTTGTGTTCATCTAGGCGGGTACTTATTCTTCTATTGGTCTGTCCAATGTATGTGGCCGGGCATGATGTACAGGGAATTTCGTATATGCCTTGGTTTTCCAGGTCAAATTTGTCTTTGGGGTTTTTAAGGATGGCTGCTATTTTTTTGTCTGTTTTGAAGGCAGTCTTGATGTGATGCCTGTGTAGTATCTTACTGATTTTATCTGTGGTACCTGATATGTTGGGCAGGAGAGCTGTTCCATGGATCTGTTGATCTTCTAGGTCTCTGTTATGTCTTGGTGTGTTTTTGTGGATCAAGTTGGTGATTTTGTTTTTGTGGAAGCCATTGGCTGTCAATACTTCAGTCAGGGTGCATAGTTCAGTCTTTATATGTGTCTTGTCTGCCAGGCGTTTGGTTCTGGTAATTAGTGTTTCGCTACGGAATTTATCTGTGCTGGGTGGTGGTGGGATTGGGCGTTGAGGTAGCGGTTGGTGTGTGTTTTCTTTTGGTATATGGTGTGTCCCAGTGTGCCATCTGTTCTTTTGTAGATTAGTTCATCTAGGAATGGTAGTTGTTTGTTTATTTCCGTTTCCATGGTGAACTTGATTTTGGGGTATGTGTTGTTTAGGTGTGTTAGGAAATTGTTTAGGTTTTCTTTTCCATGGGGCCAAATCACAAATGTGTCATCGATGTATCTTAGCCATAGTTTGGGTTTGTGGGTGGCATTAGCCAGGGCTCTGGATTCGAATTCTTCCATGAACAGGTTTGCAATGACGGGTGACAATGGTGATCCCATAGGGGCTCCTTCAATTTGCTTTTATCTTTGTCCTTTGTATATGAAATATGTGTTGGTTAGGCAGTGTTCTGTTAGTTCCATGAGGTCTTTGGCTGGTTGGTATTTATTTTTGATGATTTCAAGAGTTTCTTTTATTGGGACTTGAGTGAATAGTGAAACCACGTCGAAACTTACAAGCAGATCTTCTTACAAGCAGTAAAAAAGCTGGAACACACCTCCTCACTAGTCCAACACATGAAAACCACAGGTCACAACATCAACTTCAATGGCACTAAAACCCTAGCCACTATAGAAAACCCCAGCCACAGAATCATCAGAGAAGCCATAGAGATTGAAAAAAGACCTGACAGCATGAATAGAAGAGATGATTCCACCAGCCTGTCAATCATTTGGAAGCCTGCACTCTCAAATAGAAAGATCTCCATGCCACAAGCCAGGCAAACACCTGGGCAAAAACAGACTCCTTCTGATAGCTCCAACCCAAACACCCCCCCACCAGTTACCCAGGTGAAACCCAGTTTGCTAATGAATAGCAGCTTGCTAATGAAGAGCAGCCGTCCCTTCACACGGAGCCAAGCTGCACTGAAAGCCTCCAACACAAGAACAGAGTGTTGCCAGCCAATCAAAGCCACAAAACAGACAGAAGAAACCAGAAACACCAATCAATCAAACTCCAAGTCCAATGAACACAGATCCAGGCTCCCAACCAATCACAATGGACCAGCCTCAAATTTGAAACCAGGAGCTAACTCTATACCGAAGCCTGAGTATGGCAGATGAGATTCTGCTGAAACGTTGCTAAAACTTTAACAGAACTACAATGACGTGGGATAATACCCGAAGGAAGCTGAACAGCACACATGTAAGTACCCGCGATAACTTAAAAAAACAAATAT
>BLBF01000005.1:49184426-49204076 GCA_015471245.1 Laticauda colubrina | reverse complement strand
TATATATTCACACACACACATATGCCATGCCAAGGCAAGCACAAATTGTAGAAGGAGCAGATGAATGGTTGAAAAACATGGCACTGAGCACTTGCCCTGGTTTGTTGGTTAAGTTTAAAACAGTTTATTCCAATCTGATGTCTGCTAAACACGTTGGCACTAAAGCAGCCAGGATTTTCATTGTATCCTAAGGATACCAATTTACAGACAGTTGTTTGAAAGCACAAAGAAATCTTAGATCTTTCTAAAATATGGATATCTGAAATGTCACATCCATACAGAATTCTGGATCCATTTTGATTTATGTCAAAGATTTCAAGGCTGTATGAGTTTGCTGCTTTTCAACTTAAGAAGACAGCAGAAACAACAGCTTGTGTTGAAGGATGTGCACAAAACCAGGGAGCAAGGGAAGTATGATAATGAAGCTCTCTCTGATGATGAAAAAGGAGTAAATTGGAATGCTCACAAGTTTAGCTCCTTGAAAAGAACACATACAAGGCCTTATGTTTTTATATTTTATTTTATTGCAACTGGATATGCTTTTTATCATTTCACAACATGTCCAGATTTCAGGGCAGTGAGCTAATTAATCTGCAGAAGAAAGGTAGAAACCACAGATGCTCTGATGGTTGATCTCTGTTGTTGCTGTACACATGCAATTCTTCCTGCAGCTCCAAAACAGTCTGCTACCCAGTTGCTTGGAGTGGGAGGCACAGCTGTGTATTGGTGCATTCCAGCTGGCCTAGGGGATCCTGCCTAAAGGAGCCAAATGGTAAATCATCTAGAAAATTTATCTGTCTGCTGATAGTCAGACATAGTTCATGGGCCAACAGCTGTTTTTGCTCTACTAGAGGCTGGACAAGGCAACTTGTCCTTCTATTAAAACCACAGGAGAGGCATTTGGAGATAACCTTGAATGGAAAATAAGGGGCAAAACATATATAATAAACAGCTTGCACAAGTGACATAAGGAACATACACACTGTACAAGGAGAGAGAGCTTACACTTCTCACTGAGAAAGATGTAATCGCTGAAGGCCAACCATTGACTTCCTGGAAGTGAGGAATCTCTGACTCTGAAAATATTATGAATGCCAACATTTGCAGTTAGCAGGACCAATGAAATGGAAGTTGTAATTCAACAAATCTTGATTCACAGGTTCTAATTTCTGGCCTACAGTTTTGCAGTGCCACTCTAAATATGTGAGAGAAGCTACAAGTTGCATCCCCTTATGTACTTTAATTTGGACACAGTTTCATCTGTTGTCATTGTCATCTGCCATTCAGTCGTGTCTGATCCTCGGTCATAAGTAGTTTATGGGTTATGCCATATCATAAACTAAATATATAATGATTTACTTCCATGATATAAATACTGTGTAAAATCCATAAGTTTTTATCTAGCTGTTCCTCAAGTTGCAAGGGATTATGAAAAAGGGAAGAGGTACCCATAAGGATCTGGGTAAGATTGAGTTGGTAAATTTATCTTTGATGTGCTAATTTGTATAGAGTGAGGTTTGGATAATGCAATCTGAAATTTTCTAATACTAGAAGCTGCACTAGAACAACCAGACACAAGGACAATTTTTTCCCAGATGCCATCATGCTAAACAAATAATTTTTTCCCCAAATGCAATCTGCTAAACAAACAATTCCCTCAACACTGTCCAACTCTTTAAGCCCATGTCAAACTGAACCAACGGATGCAAAGAGGATGTAAAACGGACAAAAAACCTTGCCATCCGTTGGTGAACACGATGTATCTGTTCTGTACTCACTGCCTCTGTTTTGCTTCCTCTCTATCCGTCCAGCATCCGTTTATGGACGTTTCATCCACTCCAAAAGTTTTGGGCTGCCTAAAACTTTTGCGTGGAAAATGTATCCAGTTCGTTCGTTCTGTATCCGCTACGCATCCGCTACGCATCCGTTCTGCACCTGTTACGCATCCGCTATATCCGCTAGGCATCCGTTCCGCATCCGCGCAACTCCATCCGCCCGGACGTGGGGAGGAAGCGGAACGGACGCAGAACGGATGCAGAATGGATGCCTAGCAGATGCAAAACGGAAACAAAGCATTTAAAACAGAAAAAACGTTCACAGAGGGGACCTATCTTGGATATTAAGGATGCCTAGAGGATGCCTAGAGGATGCCTAGCAGAAAACCTATACTGCCTATAAAAAGGGGGAGCAACTCACCTGCATTGCACTTTCAGAACAGCAGCCCAGCGGTGCAAACCTCTGCAGCCTTCATCTGCCTTTTCCTCTTCCACAGCATCCAGTCATGTCCACCGTGGATTGTAACAAAGTCCTTTCGGCAGCCACCATCGTTCTGCAACAGTGAGAAGCCATCTGCAGGCTCTGTGAACTCTACTGCGAGAAGAAAAGGAGCCACCCAAAAAGAGTCTGGGTCCGAAGATGGTTCACAAGAAGAGCAGAGGATGGACTGTACAACAAACTGATGGTGGAGCTCAGGAGCGAAGACACTTGGGCGTTCCAGAACTTCATGAGGATGCCTCCAGCCATGTTTGACGAAGTTGTGCAGCGCCTGACATCCAGGTTGACCAAGGCAAACACCAGCTTCCGGCCCAGCCTGGAACCTGGGCTCAAGGTGGCACTCACTCTGCACAACCTGGCCTCAGGGACCTCCTACAGGAGCATGCAGTACGACTGGAGGGTGCCATCCAACACCATCAGCATTGTGGTCAGAGAAGTGGTGCAGGGCATCATCGAAGAATACAAGGAGGAGCTCCTCCAGTACCCCTCCACTGAAGAAGGATGGAAGAAAGTTGCAGAGCAATGGTATCAGAGGTGGAACTTACCACACACCGTTGGAGCCATAGATGGCAAGCACGTGGCCTGCAAATCTCCGGCCAAATCGGGGTACACTTATTTCAACTCCAAGGGCTTCTTCAGCATCATCCTCTTCGCCATGGTCAATGCTGACTACAAGTTCATGTACATCGATGCTTCAGGCAACGGCTCCTCTTCGGATGCCCAGGTATACATCGCCAGTCACCTCAAGGAGGATCTGGAAGGCAACCTCATGGTGGGCTTCCCAGATCCAGAACCCCTGCCCAACGACACACAAGATGTGCCCTACTTCATCGTGGGGGATGACAACTTCTCCCTCACAACCTACCTCATGAAGCCCTACACCTCCAGACTCCTCACCCATGAAGAGAGGATCTTCAACTACAGGCTGTCCAGGGTAAGACGGGTGGTGGAGAATGCCTTTGGCATCCTGGCCAACAGGTTCCAGGTACTTCTCACCACCATGCAGCATTGCCCAGAGACCGTGAGGAGGATCATGGAAGCTTGCTGCATCCTGCACAATCTCATGCGCACCCGCTAACCAGTCTTGCAGAACAGGCTCGTGGACCTCCAGCAAGGCAATGGGGACATGGAGCCTGGGGAATGGAGGCAAGGGCGAAACCTGATCGACACTCAGGATGTGCAAGGCCCCAACAGAGCCTCACATGAAGCGAAGAAGCAGTGCAACCTCCTGAGACACTGGTGCAACTCCCCAGCTGGAGCAGTGGAGTGGCAAGACAGGATGGTAGATGCTTAATGGATGCTTCCTTCAGCCTGTCTCATCACACAGATGAGATTGGGCCATGTATGTTTGGTTGGCCTACAATGAACAGGGCGTTTAATAAAGAGTTGTGTTTATGTTGACGTGTGGATAATTATAACATTATTATTGATAATAAAGGGCCGTAGGTGTGGCACTTGGGAGGGTGGACCATACAGTCCCACTATGCTTGCACTGGAGGTTTATCCCACAGCTATTAACCATCCCAAAGGTATCCCTGCCCATCCCACAGGTATCCCTGCCCATCCCACAGCTATCTTAACCCATCCCACAAGCATGCAAAGGCTTTATTAACAAAAAGAAATGAAACAAGTGTGTGAATCATAAATAGACTTTATTAACAACAAGCCATAAGACAAAAATGAGTCTCTGGCACTCCTCTTGGTCGCTCAGTCTCAGGGGTGAAGGGTGCAGGTGCTGTGGAGGTGGATGGTGCTGGAGTGCTTGTCATCAGCTCCTCCAGAAGCAGAAGCAGCAGAAGCGCCAGCCCCAGAAGAGCGAGCCTATGCTGCAGAAGCCCCAGCAGAACCAGAGTGAGGGTCAGGGGGCGGGATGGTAGCCCTGTCCCTCTTGCAAGGGCTGGCAGCAGATGGCTGAGGCTTGCTGTGCTTCCGCATGGTTATGGGGTTGCTGGCTGGCAGGGAGGCTGGCAGGAACCAAGGCTGGCAGAAAGGCTGGCCGGGAGGCTGGGACCAAGGCAGGCAGGAAGGCTGGCAGGGAGGCTGGCACCAAGGCTGGCAGGAAGGCTGGCAGGTAGACAGGCAGGCAGGCAGGCACCAAGGCTGGCAGGCAGACATGAACCAAGGCTGGCAGGAAGGCTGGCAGGCAGACATGAACCAAGGCTGGCAGGAAGGCAGGCAGCAAGGCTGGCAGGCGGACCGGCTGGCAGCAAGGCTGGTAGCAAGGCTGGCAGCAAGGCTGGCAGGTAGACATGCAGGCAGGGCAGGCTAGGCAGTCGATGTGTCCGGCAGCAGGTCTTTCCTCTGAATGGCGACCTGCTTCCGAGCTGCTTCTGTTATATCCGCGGGGCTGACGCAATGCGTCCTCCCCGCATGCGCAGTGAACGCCAGGCATCCATTAGGCTTCCGTTGTGCATCCGCTAGGCTTCCGCTCTCCATCCGCTTCATCCCTTCAGTGTCCGCTCTGCATCCGCTCTTTCTGTTCCGCGTCCACTTCGCTGAGGCCCCCTGGAAGCCCTGCGGATGTGCCACCCACTCCCATCCGCTTCCATCCGCTTCCATCCGCTGGGCTTCCGTTCCGCATCCGCTTTGCATCCGCCCTGCGTCCTCCCCACGTCCATGTTATCCGCTCTGGTTATGCAAATTTTTGCCCCTTTTGAGAGCGGATAACAACGGATGGAACATTTTGCTCGTCCGCTGTATCCTTTTTGCATCCGTTGGCCAGTGTGACATGGGCTTTACAAAGTCTTCATTACTATTACTATTAATCTTCTCATCACTCCTTATCACCCATCCTCTCCCACCTGTGACTGTAGGTCTGTAACTTTGTCACTTGTATCCTTACGATTTATATTGACTGTTTCCCAGTATGATTGGGTTGCTTATTGTACCCTTTGACTATCATTAAGTGTTGTACCTTATGTTTCTTGACTCTTGATGAATGTATCTTTTGTTTTATATATACTGAGAGCATTTGCACCAAGACAAATTCCTTGTGTGTTCAATCACACTTGGCCAAAAAAGAATTCTATCCTATCCTATCCTATCCTATCCTATCCTATCCTATCCTATCCTATCCTATCCTAAAGAATTCTATTCTGTTATTAGTTTATTTTAAATGCCCGTGTGATAAATCATCTCAAATAATTTAGTTTAACCAAAATTCTGAGAAATGATACTCTTTTATAAAAGTCCTCTTCATTCCAGAGGAAGTGCAATTGGCCCATGTAGTTTCTGTCACTCTGAAGAAACTTATGAGGGGATGAAATGTGCTGCTTGTGGAACTATTCTTCAGGAATCTCTGTGCAGAATGTAGCTACCAAATTCTCCCACTGCAAAGTGGGACTTATACAACTCTGTTGCTGAAATATCACTCTGACTATGAGTTACAAAACCCAGTTTGAGGAATTGATATTACTCCCCAAGACCATCCCATAAGTACATCAAAGATAGCTTCTCTCTCTGTGTGTGTGTGTGTGTGTTAATGTTGCTTGTGATCCTACCAAGTGGTTTACTTCCAGATTGTCGCTATGAGTATTATTCTTAGTAGCAGCACCTCTTTGATAAAACTCTCTCCTAGGCTGTAGTTATTCTATTTTTTTTCTTTAGCAACAAAAGATATGCAGGTTCATCAAGATTTGTTGGCTAACAACTGCCTCAGGACCAGTTTGCCCTGTAGATGGCTTTCTTAAACAGTACTTCCTTTAAAATTTCAGTATATTTATTGACTCTTAGGATTAAGAACTTATTGGTGACTGGTATATTCAACTCCTTGCTTGAAGACATTATTTACTGTTCTTCTACACTGAGCTAGTTTCCTTTTAAAAAGCAGTGTTGTGTTAAAAGCAAATGTCCAGATAAATAACTGGTAAATGTTTAATAATTAAGTTTTAAAAATGCTCTGCCACAGAGTATTTTATATTCTCTCTCTCTCTTTCTCTCTCCCTCTGCATGCATGTGTATATAAAACCTGATCAAGTTACTGCAAAGGTAGTTCATAGTTGTCAAGAAGTAAATGTTCTCGAGTGAGTTTCACAATGTTCTTGCCACAATTCAGAATGTTCCATGTATGAAAACCAGGTTTTTCACCCAGATAGGATTTACCTAAAAGGGACGTGGTGGCTCAGTGGCTAAGACGCTGAGCTTGTCAATCAGAAAGGTGGGCAGTTCAGTAGTTCGAATCCCTAGCGCTGTGTAATGGAGTGAGATCCCATTACTTGTCCCAGCTTCTGCCAACCTAGCAGTTTGCAAGCAAGTGAAAATGCAAATAGAAAAATAGGGACCACTTTGGTGGGAAAGGGAACAGTGTTCTGTGCACCTTCATCATTTAGTCATGTCAGCCACATAACCACGGAGATGTCTTCAGACAGCACTGGCTCTTCGGCTTTGTAAGGAAGATGAGCACCACTCCCTAGAGCCAGAAATGACTAGCATGCAGGGGTGGGATTCTACCAGTTCACACCTATTTGCTAGAACTGGTTGTTAATATTCTAAGCAGTTCGGAGAACCGGCTGTTAGAAGAAATTACTGGACTAATCCTGTAAGGAAAGCAAGAAGGAAACATTCTGGGGTTGCTTATAGATATTGCCTCTCCGTTAACCCTTATTACATTCTTGGCAGGACTAGATTTCCTGTATCTGGAACTTCTCTGGAGTTTTTTTCCCCTCCTTTGTTGGTACTTTGCTTGTGTGGAGTGACCATTCAAAGTTACAATGGCACTGAAAAAAGTGACTTATGACCATTTTTCACACTTACGACTGTTGCAGCATCCCCACAGTCACAAGAGGCCATGCGAGGAGATGCGTGCTTCGATGTGAGTGATATTGAGTTGGCCATGCCCAGCCAATAACATGACCACCAAGCCACACCCACCACCTAAGTCACACCTACAGAACCAGTTGTTAAAATTTTTGAATTCCACCCCTGCTAGCATGTATGTGAGAGGGAAACATTTACCCTTACCTTAGGATTTACCTGCAGTGTGGTGATCCTAGAGGAAATAATAGAAAGTGGTAGTGCTTCACTCTTGTACGTTAATGCTTCTCTGTCATGTTACAAAAACTCATTTATGGAAATGTTTCTTGGTTCTGGTTAGATTCTCTCAGGAAGAAATCCTGCCACTTGAGAAACCTTTGCCCCCACAAGAATAGCTCAGAAATGAAACTGGCAATGTTGTTGCTCTCATAGTAAGTTGGTGGGTGGCAACAGCACAGTTTCTGTTGCAGCTGTTAGGGGAAAGGGAAGGGAGATCTCCTTGCCACTCACGAAATGCAGATCCTTTGTTGAAAGTCCCCCTGTAGCTATGGAGTCCTCCAGAAAGCAAGGAGCAACAATAGCAGCACAGATGCTGCCACAAAGCTGAATGGCCAGAGAAGAAAAGAATGAATTGCATGTGGTTAAGGAGGTTACCAGTAGGAATAGTGACTTTGTGGAATATATGACTCAAGGTCACTCTTCCTACCAGAGAAGAGAAGGTAAAACATTGGTGGTTGATCAATTCTATTTGTGCTGTAAGCTGAAGGAAAAATGGCTCCAGCCCAAGAAAAAAAAAACTATGGCAAGATGGGAGTATGATCCCTTAATAGGCCAATTGGACCCTTGCAAATCAACAATCATGTAATTTCTCTAGAACAGGAGTGTCAAACTTGTGTCCCATGGCCATGCCCACCCACATTTTAATGAAGGTGAAAAAAGTCATGATATATCATGGGATGACAATGTGATGACACGAGTTTGACACCCCTGCTCTAGAAGGTTCACCTAGAAGAAGATTTGAGATGGTTTTGGTGAAAAAAGTATCCCCATCCTCCCATCTCTCTTTGATCAGGCCTTTGCAGTAGATTGTCCCGAGATAGAAACTCCAGAATATAATTCTATAAATGGGAAGCAGCCTCTCATAGAGCCAAAGCCTGTTTAGATTTATGGTGGTGTTTCAAAGGTGCTTTTTTCAAAAAATCAACTGGACTTTCTTTTTCAATTTATGGGGGAAGTGCATTTATCTTAGTGCTTCTTGATTTCTCAGGGGCTTTCAATATCACTGACCACATTGTTCTTCTGGACTAGTTGTACAGTATGGGAATACCATTCTGCAAAGGTTCTCCTCCATTTTTGGAAGCCAGTTCCAGTCAGTATTGACAGTGGGAAAGTGATCAAGCCATGGCTCTCACTTGTGGGGTGCCTTAAGGCTCGACACTCTTACTCCTTTTATGTTTAACATAAAACTCCAACCATGTTGGAGACAGCTCATCCTGGAGGAAGTCTGTCTATGAGTTGACATTGATAGCACTTATTTTATACAAGAAGAGGGAAATGGATTGTAATTGAGGAAAGAATCTCAACTGAAGCAGCATATACTGTTTTAATTGTATAATAATACAACATTATGGGTAGGAAGGTTAGAGAGAAACTGCATTTGTTTGTGGGTGGGTGTATTACAAGTTGTGGGACAGAAGAACCATGATTAGGTTACTCGATATAATGAGATCATTGCTACATCTTTGACAACATTAATAACAGATCATTTTCTAATCCGTTCAAATGTGATTAAGTCCTTTATCATTAGAGTCCAGTGGTTCCCTGTTCTTTGAAGTTCCTTCTCTTTCCCTGGCTATGTGCCTACTTGACTAGTTTTGACTTACATAAGGCAATTCAGTTCTGTTGGGGCATGTGAGCCTGATGAAATATTTCCAGTGGATCAGGTCTCTTGTTTAAGATTTACTCGTTATCTCACTGTAAATCTAAATTTTGCACTTGACATCTGTTTCTGGTTAACATTTATGGCATCCCTAATGATATAATAGAATTTAGGAAAAGACTATTCAGGACAAAAAGAGATATTTAATTACTTGGGTAGCCAAAAAGAAGGAGGAGGAGGAGGAGGAGAAGAAGGAGGAGGAAGAGGAGGAGGAGGAAATTGTGAAATAAATGGCAGTTAAATAGCTGGCTGACAAACAGTAAACTTGTGCCTGGCCATTTTGTTTGTACTTAATCGACAAGCAGTTTAGGGTGGGAACTTGTACAACATTTTCATGCTTTGAGGGAAATCTATAATTGAAAAAGATCAAGGTTTATGTGCCCATAAATGAATAATTATCTATTATCATCCTCTTTCTTCAGGTCTGTCCTTAAATCCAAATTGTTCATGAAGTTCTTTGTTTAAACTTTTCAGACCTTTCCTTTCTCAAACTGGCCTTAAACACATTGAACAGAGCCACATATTTATTCTTCATTGTTTGACATTTGCTTCTGTTCTATTTTCCTTTCTTTATAGCCTTCCCTGTGAATATTCTACAAGTCTTTTGGGACAAAAAATTGCTAATTTCTGATTGCACTGCCCTAAATCATTCACCTTTTGATGAGTCTGGGCCAGGAATGGGTAACCTACACTCCAGCCCCATTTTAACGTGCCCAGCGCTTCTGAAGATCATACTACTAATTTGACCTGATTTTTCTGAAGGCTAAAAATCAGTGTACAAGTCTCCACTGTATTTAGCATATCAATTTTTTGTTATTCTTTCCCCTCTTCAACAATAAGCCTGACATTTTTACTACTATGTGGAGAAACAATGTGGTGGTCCTTGGAATCCAATTTTTGGACTGCATAAAATGTGGCCCCCAATTGCACAAAGGTCATCCCATTTTGTTCTAAATGGAAGGAGTTGAGAAATACAGCTTAACATGATTAAAAAAAAAATCATAATCACAATGGCTTTTTACAGGGCAAATGGCAGCATAGTAGAATTTTATAGATAATGAGTGCATCAATAAAGAAGTACAGCATAAATCTCCCATACCACAATAAAAAAAAACACAGTTCCAGTGTAGCTGGAACTGTGCACATGTACCTCCTAATACTGTTTTCAAAGTTGCTTTCGTATAAAGTTAAGTGAGAATTCTGGTAACCGTATGCATATCTAAATATGTCAGAATTGATCAGAATAGAGTTGGAAGGGACCTTGGAGGTCTTCTAGTCCAGTCCCCTGCTCAAGCAGGAAGCCCAATATCATTTCAGATAAGTGACTGTCCAGTCTCTTCTTAAAAATCTCCATTGATGAAGCACCCACAACCTCTGAAGGCAAGTTGTTTCACTGGTTAATTGTCCTCACTGTGAGGAAGTTTCTCCTCAATCCCAGGTTGCTTCTCTCCTTGATTAGTTTCCATCCATTGTTTCTTGTCCTACCCTCTGGTGCTTTGGAAATTAAGTTGACCAAAAATGTCAGCATAACTATTTATTTCTATTGACTTATTAATCACATTCACAGGGCTGCCCATTTTGACTGGACAGCTTTCTACAGTAAATGTGAAGAATAAACGAACAAATAAAAATGGTTGTGTTGGCACTTTTGCATTCAAATGAGATGATGTATTTAGAATGCATACTGTATGTTTATCAGAATTCTCACTTTAATTCAAAAGAAGCCAGCCAAGGCTATCCGTATGATCCCATATATATTCTAGAAAATATATATATGTGTGTGTGTGTGTGTGTGTGTGTGTGCTTGCTGTTCAGCTTCCTTCGGGTATTATCCCACGTCATTGTAGTGCTTTTAAAGTTGTAGCAACGTTTCAGCAGAATCTCATCTGCCATCATCAGGCTTCTGTATTGAGTTTGTATGTGGGTCAGAGTCTCACAGTCGTTGGTTTTAAATTTGAGGCTAGCCTATTGTTGTGCCAGGATGGTTTTTTTCTTCATCCTGATTGGGAGTCTTGGTCTGTGTTTATTGGACTTGGAGTTTGTTTCATTGGTGTTTTTTGGTTTCTTCTGTCTGTTTTGTGGCTTTGATTGGCTGGCAACACTCTTTTCTAATGTTGGAGGCTTTCAGTGCAGCTTGGCTTCATGAGAAAGGACGGCTATTATCTTATAGGAAACTAGGTTTCATCTGGGTGCCTGGTGGCGGGGGTGTTTGAGCTGGAGGTATCAGAGGGAGTCTGTTTGTGCCCAGGTGTTTGCCTGGCTTGTGGTGTGGAGATCTTTCTATTTGACAGTGCAGGCTTCCAAATGATTGACAGTCTGGTGAAATCATCTCTTCTATTCATGCTTTCAGGTCTTTTTTCAATCTCTATGGCTTCTCTGATGATTCTGTGGCTGGGGTTTTCTATAGTGGCTAGGGTTTTAGTGCCATTGAAGTTGATGCTATGACCTGTGGCTTTCATGTGTTGGACTAGTGAGGAGGTGTGTTCCAGCTCTTTTACTGCATTTTTGTGTTCATCCAGGTGGGTACTTATTCTTCTATTGGTCTGTCCAATGTATGTGGCCGGGCATGATGCACAGGGAACTTCGTATATGCCTTGGTTTTCCAAGTCAATTTTGTCTTTGGGGTTTTTAAGGATGGCTGCTATTTTTTTGTCTGTTTTGAAGGCAGTCTTGATGTGATGCCTGTGTAGTATCTTACTGATTTTGTCTGTAGTACTTCTTATGTAGGGCAGGATGGCTGTTCCATAGATCTGTTGATCTTCTAGGTCTCTGTTATGTCTTGGTGTGTTTTTGTGGATCAAGCTGGTGATTTTGTTTTTGTGGAAGCAGTTGGCTGTCAATACTTTAGTCAGGGTGCATAGTTCAGTTTTTATATGTGTCTTGTCTGCCAGGCGTTTGGTTCTGGTAATTAGTGTTTTGGCCACGGAATTTATCTGTGCTGGGTGGTGGTGGGATTGGGTGTTGAGGTAGCGTTTGGTGTGTGTTTTCTTCTGGTATACGGAGTGTCCCAGTGTGCCATCTGTTCTTTTGTAGATTAGTACATCTAGGAATGGTAGTTGTTTGTTTATTTCCGTTTCCATGGTGAACATGATTTTGGGGTATGTGCTGTTTAGGTGTGTTAGGAAATTGTTTAAGTTTTCTTTTCCATGGGGCCAAATCACAAATGTGTCATCGATGTATCTTAGCCATAGTTTGGGTTTGTGGGTGGCCTTAGCCTGGGCTCTGGATTCGAATTCTTCCATGAGCAGGTTTGCAATGACGGGTGACAGTGGTGATCCCATAGGGGCTCCTTCAATTTGCTTGAATCTTTGTCCTTTGTATATGAAATATGTGTTGGTTAGGCAGTGTTCTGTTAGTTCCATGAGGTCTTTAGTTGGTTGGTATTTATTTTTGATGCTTTCAAGAGTTTCTTTTATCGGGACTTGAGTGAATAGTGAAACCACGTCGAAACTTACAAGCAGATCTTCTTGTTCCACGTGTAGATCTTTTATCATTTCTAAGAAGTGGTATGAGTTTTGTACATATGAAGCTGCAGTTTCAGCATGGGGCTGTAGTTGTTTTGCTAAGTGTTTTGCTAGGTTTTGTAATGGTGTTCCTGTGGAGGTTACTATGGGTCTGAGAGGTATGCCTTCTTTGTGTATTTTTGGGAGGCCATTTAATTTGGGGCATCTAGAAGATTTTTCTCTTGGGATGATCGTCTGTTGGATTTCTTTGCTTATGTGGCTGGTTATAATTTTCTTCTTGGTTAATTTTTCCAGATATGTGGTTGGGTCTGTGTTTATAGGTTTGTATGTGGAGTCTTGGAGTAGGTCTGTCAATTTTGTTTCGTCATCTTTTCTATCCATTACTACTGTGGCATTCCCTTTGTCTGCTGGGAGTATTATTATGCTGTTATCATTTTTCATGGTTTGTAGCACTCTGAATTCATCTTTTTGCAAGTTATTTTTTGGTTTCCAACAGAGAACTCACCAAAACAGAAACAGATGTCCTAACCAAAGGATTCAATTATGTCATAGCACCCAAAAAAATCCCCACAGAATCCATCATATGTGCAGTAGAATCCAGCTTAACCAAATTAAATACAGATGAAGCTGACAGAATAAGACACCAGGTTACTAACATCTTATGCACAACTAAACCACCAAAAAATAACTTGCAAAAAGATGAATTCAGAGCGCTACAAACCCTGAAAAATGATAACAGCGTAATAATACACAAAGAAGGCATACCTCTCAGACGCATAGTCACCTCCAAAGGAGCACCATTACAAAACCTAGCGAAACACTTAGCAAAACAACTACAGCCCCATGCTGAAACCGCAGCTTCATATGTACAAAACTCATACCCCTTCTTAGAAATGATCAAAGATCTACACGTGGAACAAGAAGATCTGATTGTAAGTTTCGACGTGGTTTCACTATTCACTCAAGTCCCGATAAAAGAAACTCTTAAAATCATCAAAAATAAATACCAACCAGCTAAACACCTCATGGAACTAACAGAACACTGCCTAACCAACACATATTTCATATACAAAGGACAAAGATACAAGCAAATTGAAGGAGCCCCTATGGGATCACCACTGTCACCCGTCATTGCAAACCTGCTCATGGAAGAATTCGAATCCAGAGCCCTGGCTAATGCCACCCACAAACCCAAACTATGGCTAAGATACATAGATGACACATCTGTGATTTGGCCCCATGGAAAAGAAAACCTAAACAACTTCCTAACCCACCTAAACAGCACACACCCCAAAATCAAGTTCACCATGGAAACGGAAATAAACAAACAACTACCATTCCTAGATGTACTAATCTACAAAAGAACAGATGGCACACTGGGACACACCATATACCAGAAGAAAACACACACCAAACGCTACCTCAACGCCCAATCCCACCACCACCCAGCACAGATAAATTCCGTGGCCAAAACACTAATTACCAGAACCAAACGCCTGGCAGACAAGACATATATAAAGACTGAACTATGCACCCTGACTAAAGTATTGACAGCCAACGGCTTCTACAAAAACAAAATCACCAGCTTGATCCACAAAAACACACCAAGACATAACAGAGACCTAGAAGATCAACAGACCTATGGAACAGCCATCCTGCCCTACATAAGAGGTACTACAGACAAAATCAGTAAGATACTACACAGGCATCACATCAAGACTGCCTTCAAAACAGACAAAAAAATAGCAGCCATCCTTAAAAACCCCAAAGACAAAATTGACCTGGAAAACCAAGGCATATACGAAGTTCCCTGTGCATCATGCCCGGCCACATACATTGGACAGACCAATAGAAGAATAAGTACCCGCCTGGATGAACACAAAAATGCAGTAAAAAAGCTGGAACACACCTCCTCACTAGTCCAGCACATGAAAGCCACAGGTCATAGCATCAACTTCAATGGCACTAAAACCCTAGCCACTATAGAAAACCCCAGCCACAGAATCATCAGAGAAGCCATAGAGATTGAAAAAAGACCTGAAAGCATGAATAGAAGAGATGATTTCACCAGACTGTCAATCATTTGGAGGCCTGCACTGTCAAATAGAAAGATCTCCACACCACAAACCAGGCAAACACCTGGGCACAAACAGACTCCCTCTGATACCTCCAGCTCAAACACCCCCGCCACCAGGCACCCAGATGAAACCTAGCTTCCTATAAGATAATAGCCGTCCTTTCACGCGAAGCCAAGCTGCACTGAAAGCCTCCAACAAAAGAACAGAGTGTTGCCAGCCAATCAAAGCCACAAACCAGACAGAAGAAACCAGAAACACCAATGAAACAAACTCCAAGTCCAATAAACAGACCAAGACTCCCAACCAATCAGGATGAAGAAAAAAACCAACCTGGCACAACAATAGGCTAGCCTCAAATTTAAAACCAACGGCTGTGAGACTCTGACCCACATACAAACTCAATACAGAAGCCTGATGATGGCAGATGAGATTCTGCTGAAACGTTGCTACAACTTTAAAAGCACTACAATGACGTGGGATAATACCCGAAGGAAGCTGAACAGCACACATTTAAGTACCCGCAAAAACATATATAGATGTGTGTGTGTGTGTATGTGTGTGCTGTTCAGTTTCCTTCAGGTATTATCCCACGTCATTGTAGTGCTTTCAAAGTTGTAGCAACGTTTCAGCAGAATCTCATCTGCCATCATCAGGCTTCTGTATAGATGTGGGTCTCACAGCTTTTGGTTTCAAATTCGATGCTGGCCTATTCTGATTGGCTGGGAGTTGGTCTGTGTTCACTGGACTTGGAGTTTGATTGATTGGTGTTTCTGGTTTCTTCTGTCTGTTTTGTGGCTTTGATTGGCTGGCAACACTCTGTTCTTGTGTTGGAGGCTTTCAGTGCAGCTTGGCTTCGTGTGAAAGGACGGCTGCTATCCATTAGGAAGCCAGGTTTCACCTGGGTGCCTGGTGGGGGGTTGTTTGAGCTGGAGGTATCAGAGGGAGTCTGTTTGTGCCCAGGTGTTTGCCTGGTTTGTGGTGTGGAGATCTTTCTATTTGAGAGTGCAGGCTTCCAAATGATTGACAGTCTGGTGGAATCATCTCTTCTATTCATGCTTTCAGGTCTTTTTTTCAATCTCTATGGCTTCTCTGATGATTCTTTGGCTGGGGTTTTCTATAGTGGCTAGGGTTTTAGTGCCATTGAAGTTGATGTTGTGACCTGTGGTTTTCATGTGTTGGACTAGTGAGGAGGTGTGTTCCAGCTTTTTTACTGCATTTTTGTGTTCATCTACGTGGGTACTTATTCTTCTATTAGTCTGTCCAATGTATGTGGCTGGACATGATGTTCAGGGAACTTCGTGTATTCCTTGGTTTTCCAGGTCAAATTTGTCTTTGGGGTTTTTAAGGATGGCTGCTATTTTTTTGTCTGTTTGAAGGCAGTCTTGATGTGATACCTGTGTAGTATCTTAAGCCCATGTCACACTGAACCAACGGATGCAAACAGGATGTAAAATGGACAAAAAACCTTGCCATCTGTTTGAAAACGCGATGTACTCACTGCCTCCATTTGGCTTCCTCTCTATCCGTCCAGCATCCGTTTATGGACATTTCATCCGCTCCAAAAGTTTTGGGCTGCCCAAAACTTTTGTGCGGAAAATGTATCCAGTTCATCCATTCTGCATCCACTAGGCATCCACTAAGCATCCGTTACGCATCCATTACACATCCGCTATATCCGCTAGGCATCCGCTGTGCATCCACGCAACTCACATCCGCCTCGACGCAGAGAGAAAGTGGAACGGAAGCAGAACGGATGCAGAACAGATGCAGAACGGATTCAGAACGGATGAAGCACGGAAACAAAGCGTTTAAAATGGAAAAAACATTCGCAGAGGAGACCTATCTCGGATATTAAGGATGCCTAGAGGATGCCTAGAGGATGCCTAGCGGAAAACCTATACTGCCTATAAAAAGGGGGAGCAACTCGCCTGCATCGCACTTTCAGAACAGCAGCCCAGCGGTGCAGACCTCTGCAGCCTTCATCCACCTCTTCCTCTTCCACAGCATCCAGTCATGTCCACCGTGGATTGTAACAAAGTCCTTTCGGCAGCCACCATCTTTCTGCAACAGTGAGAAGCCATCTGCAGGCTCTGTGAACTCTACTGTGAGAAAAAAAGGAGCCACCCAAAAAGAGTCTGAATCCGAAGATGGTTCGCCAGAAGAGCAGAGGACGGACTGTACAACAAGCTGATGGTGGAGCTCAGGAGCGAAGATACTCGGGCGTTCCAGAACTTCATGATGATGCCTCCAGCCATGTTTGATGAAGTTGTGCAGCGGCTGACACCCAGGTTGACCAAGGCAAACACCAGCTTCCAGCCCAGCCTGGAACCTGGGCTCAAGGTGGCACTCACTCTGCGCCACCTGGCCTCAGGGACCTCCTACAGGAGCATGCAGTACGGCTGGAGGGTGCCATCCAACACCATCAGCATTGTGGTCAGAGAAGTGGTGCAGGCCATCATCGCAGAATACAAGGAGGAGCTCCTCCAGTGCCCTTCCACTGAAGAAGGCTGGAAGAAAGTTGCAGAGCAGTGGTATCAGAGGTGGAACTTACCACACACCGTTGGAGCCATAGATGGCAAGCACGTGGCCTGCAAATTTTGGGGTCCACTTATTTCAACTCCAAGGGCTTCTTCAACATCATCCTCTTCGCC
The DNA here is from genome assembly GCA_015471245.1 of Laticauda colubrina. NCBI lineage: Eukaryota > Metazoa > Chordata > Lepidosauria > Squamata > Elapidae > Laticauda > Laticauda colubrina. The sequence continues at coordinate 49,186,918 of BLBF01000005.1, read as the reverse complement.
ATGGTCGATGATGACTACAAGTTCATGTACATCGATGCTTCAGGCAACGGAGTATCTTCAGATGCCCAGGTATACAACACCAGTCACCTCAAGGAAGAGCTGGAAGGCAACCTCATCGTGGGCTTCCCAGATCCAGACCCCCTGCCCAACGACACACAAGATGTGCCCTTCTTCATCGTGGGGGATGACACCTTCTCCCTCACAACCTACCTCATGAAGCTCTAAACTTCCAGACTCCTCACCCGTGAAGAGAGGATCTTCAACTACAGGCTGTCCAGGGCAATGCGGGTGGTGGAGAACGCCTTTGGCATCCTGGCCAACAGGTTCCAGGTACTTCTCACCACCATTCAGCATTGCCCAGAGACCGTGAGTAGGATCATGGAAGCTTGCTGCATCCTGCACAATCTCATGCGCACCCGCTAACCAGTCTTGCAGAACAGGCTCATGGACCTCCAGCAAGGCAATGGGGACATGGAGCCTGGGGAATGGAGGCAAGGGCGAAACCTGATCGACACTCAGGATGTGCAAGGCCCCAACAGAGCCTCACATGAAGCGAAGAAGCAGCGCAACCTCCTGAGACAATGGTGCAACTCCCCAGCTGGAGCAGTGGAGTGGCAAGACAGGATGGTAGATGCTTAATGGATGCTTCCTTGAGCCTGTCTCATCACACGGATGAGATTGGGCCATGTATGTTTGGTTGGCCTGCAATGAACAGGGCGTTTAATAAAGAGTTGTGTTTATGTTGACATGTGTGGATTATTATTACATTATTATTGATAATAAGGGGCCGTAGGTGTGGCACCTGGGAGGGTGGACCATACAGTCCCACTATGCTTGCACTGGAGGTTTATTTATCCCACAGCTATTACCCATTCCACAGGTATCCCTGCCCATCCCACAGCTATCTTAACCCAACCCACAAGCATGCAAAGGCTTAAACCATTTCTAAAAGTTTCCACCAAGACTTTATTAAAACAAAGAAATGAAGCAAGTGTGCGAATCAAAAATAGACTTTTTCAACAACAAGCTATGAGACAAAAATGAGTCTCTGGTACTCCTCTTGGTCGCTCAGTCCCAGGGGTGAAGGGTGCAGGTGCTGTGGAGGTGGCTGGTGCTGGAGTGCTTGTCATCAGCTCCTCCAGAAGCAGAAGCAGCAGAAGCGCCAGCCCCAGAAGAGCGAGCCCGTGCTGCAGAAGCCCCAGGAGAACCAAAGTGAGGGCCAGGGGGCTGGATGGTAGCTCTGTCCCTCTTGCCAGGGCTGGCAGCAGATGGCTGAGGCTTGCTGTGCTTCCGCATGGTTGTGGGGTTGCTGGCTGGCAGGGAGGCTGGCAGGAACCAAGGCTGGCAGGAAGGCTGGCAGGGAGGCTGGCAGGCAGGCAGGCACCAAGGCTGGCAGGAAGGCTGGCAGGAAGGTAGGCACCAAGGCTGGCAGGGAGGCAGTTACCAAGGCTGGCAGGAAGGCTGGCTGGCAGGGAGGCACCAAGGTTTGTAGGCAGACATGAACCAAGGCTGGCAGGAAGGCAGGCAGGGAGGCAGGCAGGGAAGCTGGCAGGCAGACTGGCTGGCAGCAAGGCTTGCAGCCAGGCTGGCAGCAAGGCTGGCAGGGAGGCTGGCCGCAAAGCCGGCAGGGAGGGTGGCAGCAAGGCTGGTAGCAAGGCCGGCAGCAAGGCTGGCAGGCAGACATGCAGGCAGGGCAGGCAAGGCAGTCGATGTTTCTGGAAGCAGGTCTTTACTCTGAATGGTGACCTTCTTACGAGCTGCTTCTGTCATGTCCGCGGGGCTGATGCAATGCATCCTCTCCGCATGCGCAATTAACGCCAGGCATCCATTAGGCTTCCGCTGTGCATCCACTGTGCATCCGCTTCATCCGTTCGGCGTCCGCTGTGCATCCCCTGTATCCATTCCGCGTCCGATTTGCTGAGGTCCCCTGGAAGCCTAGCGGATGCGCCATCCGCTCTCATCCGCTTCTATCCGCTGGGCTTCCGTTCCGCATCCGCTTTGCATCCGCCCTGCGTCCTCCCCACGTCCATGTTATCTGCTCCGATTATGCAAATTTTTGCGCCTTTTGAGAGCGGATAACAACGGATGGAACATTTTGCTCAACCGCTGTGTCCTTTTTGCATCCGTTGGGCAGTGTGACATGGGCTTTACTGATTTTATCTGTAGTACCTCTTATGTAGGGCAAGACAGCTGTTCCATAGGTCTGTTGATCTTCTAGGTCTCTGTTATGCCTTGGTGTGTTTTTGTGTATCAAGTTGGTGATTTTGTTTTTGTGGAAGCCATTGGCTGTCAAGACTTTAGTCAGGGTGCATAGTTCAGTCTTTATATGTGTCTTGTCTGTCAGGCGTTTGGTTCTGGTAATTAGTATTTTAGCCACGGAATTTATCTGTGCTGGGTGGTGGTGGGATTGGGCGTTGAGGTAGCGGTTGGTGTGTGTTTTCTTTTGGTATATGGTGTGTCCCAGTGTGCCATCTGTTCTTTTGTAGATTAGT
>BLBF01000005.1:49155463-49169426 GCA_015471245.1 Laticauda colubrina | reverse complement strand
AATTTTGTGATTTTCTTTCCTTTGAGTGACATGTCTGGTGTTATGCACTCCAGTCCTTGCTTGTGACCAGCTTTGCTGTCCAAGTAATATGCAGGAGTCTTCTCCAGCATCACAGCTCAGATGAATCAATTGTTCTCCTGCCTTGCTTTTTCAAAGTCCAGCCTTTAAAGAACATCAACGTTTTACATATTTTTTTACAGTTGCACACTACAAGAGTATAGTGGTAGAACAGAAATTGACACCTATGTCCCAACATCTAAGTCTTCCATGCACTCCTTACTAGCATTGATGATGTTATCTAGTTAGGGTAATGCCTGCAAGAAAATAAGCAAGCTCAGAGAGCACCAAGGACCCATTAAGACTTCCATGGCATGTCAAAATCTTTTAATTTTATTTATTTATTTATTTGATTTGTCAATTGCTTATAAGATAATAGGTATAAGTATAAACATAGTTATGAATACATGGAATGGATACATATAAGAAAAATAAAAAGAGACAATAGGACAGGGATGGTAGGCACGATTGGTGCGCTTATGCACGCCCCCTACAGACCTCTTAGGAAAGGGGTGAGGTCAATTGTAGAAAGTCTAAGGTTAGTTTTTGGGGTTTGGGGAAGAAACCACAGAGTCAGGTAGAGTATTCCAGACATTGACTACTCTGTTGCTGAAGTCGTATTTCCTGCAATCAAGTTTGGTGTGGTTAACTTTGAGTTTGTCTTTGATAGCTGTGGCGAAAAATTCTGCTAGAGAGAACTTGGGAGGTAGAGAGTAAATGAAGTTGTCAATTTTGGCTGTGTAATCAAGGGCCTATTTCTATGTTAACTAGTGCCCATAAATAGCAGTTGTATTGCCATGTTAGCTTTTTTTTTTTTATACCCCTTGAGATAATCCTAGAAAAAGATAAAAACTGCAATCACATGTGAGAAGAGAAATCATATGGGAAAGGTATTCCGGGAACTATATAATCCAACAGAACTTTATTTCTACCCTACCTAGCAAAGCTTCATGGTTCCTTCTATGTATTGTATGGATATCACTTGTTGGACTGCTTTCTCTATATTTAGTTTGCTCAAAATGATTTTTTGATCAGTTCAAACCTATTAAGTCTTTTCAGCTAAACCTTTGAACTGGTCATCAGAAAATTGGCAGCCTTGTCTAAATCTGTGCCATTCTAATTAATGTTTCAGTTGTTTTATCTGGGAATTCCATGTATTAACAATATTAAAAGTATAGATAATAGAGAAATATTGTTGGACCACACAGAGAGATATGCAGTTATCCTAGTTTTCCTTTTCCAGTCTCCCAAAGTGGCAAATTACTAAGCCATTCATTTGCACAGACAGGATGATGTTTAGTAGCTGATCCGAATCCTTCCTTTCAATCTGGAAAAAAATGTATATGAGGCTTCCACATCCAGCCCCTGAGCATCTTTACCCTTATTTCCCAGAAACTGTCACAAATCTCCAGTTGTCATTTGAATTGCCACATATCAGTAATCAGCAATAAAATCAGAGCAAACATCTTTTTTTCCCCTTCTGGAATGAAAGGAGTGGAATAGCACAATGGTTAGAGTGCAGTACTGCAGGCTACTTCTGCTGACTGCCAGCTGCCTGAAATTTGGCAATTCGAATCTCACCAGGCTCAAGCTTGATTCAGCCTTCCATCCTTCCAAGGTCAGTAAAATGAGGACCCAGATTGTTGGGGGGCAACATGTTGATTCTGTAAACTGCTTAGAGAGGGCTGTAAAGCCCTGTGAAGTGGTTATATAAGTTTAAGTGCTGTTGCTATTTATAGCTAGAGTAATAAATGGAGATCAGTTGACTTCCTTGTGAATGGTTCTCCCTCCCACTGCCTATCCTCTGACTTGACTCTTGAAATCTTGATTTATCACAATTATATATTAAAAATAAGCAAAACAACAATGGATTTGTTGGTCCATTATGAAAATAAGTCAGAAATACATGATTGCACATTGCCTATATTAGAACAAACCAAAAGAAGTATTCCGCATTCTTCTTCAGAGCTTTATCAATTAGATGGCAAATGATGGGCAGGAGGAGCAAAGGCATTTTATGGTAGTCTAGATGTTTTAATCATGAGATTTCATGTTTAGTGTTTAGACACTGCAGACAATGCAGTTATGTCTAATTATTGTTACAAAAACAGTGATCTGTGTTGTAAAAAAATTCAAAATGTCGGTAGGACAATAGGTTTGAAGAGCCAACTTCTGCAATCTCAGGAGACTGGCTGGAGCTCTGTGGCCTCAGAGAACTAACTGTCCCAGAAAAAATAATTGAGACCCAGGGAGCGAAGTAACCATCCATAATAAGAAGTGTGAGAGGTAGACGATTCTTCAGCACCTTTTTTTCAATTCAGCAGTGCAAAAGTTGTATTTTTATTGCAGTTTTTTTTTTGGGGGGGGGGGGGAATTCTTGTCTATGCAGGTCAGACCAACCTTGCCAGCTAGTTCAATATTCCAGCTAATGTTCTTGTGTAAATAAGTCAGAAAAGAATTGGCTGCTGCTGGTGTCCAAAGTTTGCTATTTGAAAGCAAAAGAGGCCATGTGAAGAGATACATCAATGGGACCAGGCTGCTTATCTCACATAATTGACAAAGTAGTGGTTTGATATTCTTTATCAGAAATTATTGCTTGTGGAAATGCCAAACCAGCTTAGCTTTTCTCACATCCACCTTTTGCTCTGCTGCAGTGTTCATGTGCATCTTCTATTGGTAAGGATACATTTTGGTATTGCTAGGTCTCTCATTAGGAAGCCACCTCTTAAAACACATTCTTGTTCCTTTAAAATCAAAGCAAACTAGTACAATGACCTTACTCTCCCTACCAAAAGAAGTACAGCCTAGCACTCCCATTTCTTCCTTCCTTTCTTCATTTTCCAGAAAGGCAGCTGTGTTACTATATTAAGGTACTTCACCATGGCTTTGTTACTAGGCAATCCTAAATCAAACTCTAAAGTGGGAACAGAGCACCAGCCCCTCCCTTAAGCCTTTCCTCAGATTTGGTCTGAAATTTAGCACTGGCAAACAGCCTTCTTCAAAAATTCCTCCAACTCCCAATATAATTTTGCCAGATCAGTAGGCTAACAGCTGGCCGTATCTCCCTTGCAGTCCTTCAAAACAGACAGCACAATATTTCTAGAAAATTGCTTTCATTCCAAGCCAACCTTTGGAGCCTGAAAGTTTTCCATCAGTTTAAACATTTTTCTTCTCAAAAGCCTGATATCTGGCTTAGGGTCACATAACAAACTCAACCTAGAATGACAAAACTCAGTAGCTGGATTCTCATTATGTATGATGCTTGAATGAAACATACAATCCAAATGCTAAGCATTCTCACAACAGACTGAATCATAAATCCATTTCAGCCTTTACATGGGCTTACAGTTGTCTTCAAAACTCCTTATTTTTGCAAAATTATATCTAGAAATGATACAGAAAAAAAGTCACTTCTCACCCCATGGGTGGTAAGCGTTTTCCTCAATGTCAGGTCCTCTACCAGAGGCCTGAGACTTTGAGGGTTTTGCATTGTGTCTCAGTTGTTCTTAGCACTGCAATCTTCTGGACAAAGAGATCTGATATTGTTCCTGAGTTCTGTTGGAGCCATTTTCCCAGCTTGGGAGGCAGAACCCCAAGTGCTCCTACCACCACAGAGATCACTTTGATTTTTACTTTCCTTATCCTCTCATCTTCTTCCTTCAGATCCTGGTACTGATGTAACTTCTCATACTTTTTCTTCCAGATGTTGCTGTCACTCAGTACCACTATATCTACCACTTCTTGTCTTTGTCTACTACAGTGTCTGGTTGATTGGCCACTACTTGTACAGGGACAAGTAGTGACAAGTAGACACTACATCCTTGGAACAAGGATGGGAAATGAATATATATATACATATGGCTTTGGGGGAAAAGATTGGATAATACTAAAAACCAGATTCCTCCTTAGTAAATTTGAAATATAGATGCCAGAGACTTGCGGGAGGGGCCTAAGATAAGTGTCCCTTTTATCAAAAGCATGCTGATAGGAAACATTTTCTCCCCACCAGATATGAGGAAATGGGAGGATCTAGGTGCTGGGATTTCTAGAACCTTATCAATTTCTTTTGAAACTTTGGAGCCTGGCAGGGAAGACAGGAGGGAAATTCCAGTGTCAGATTGCATATTCTATGGTCAAAGCCTTCCCTTTTGAGACTTTTACCTTAATAGAACGGGAATTGCTACATGCTGATATGTGGCATTCCTCCATATCTTTGCTTTGTGTGACAAGTTTTATAAAGGTCCGATAATGAAATTTAGGACTTGAGATTTTATTCTCAAATTGGGAAGAAAAAAATATAATTTTTCTCTTCTGTTGCTTCTCACAAACCACTGCCAATGGAGAGAAATACAACCTAACGCCCATGTCATACTGCACCAATGGTTGCAAAGAGGATGTAAAACAGAGAGAAACACTTGCCATCCGTTGGTTAATGTGATGCATCTGTTCTGTACTCACTGCGTGCGTGATTCATATGTTCTATCCGTCCAGCATCCATCTACCTAGATTTCATCCGCTCAAAAAATTTTGAGCTGCACAAAACTTTTTGAGCGGATGAACTTTCCGCCGCATCCATTCTACATCCACGACACATACAGGGAACAAACGTTCTACATCCGTCGTCATCCATTAAACGTCCGCTGTATCTGCTCGGCATCCGCTACGCATCTGCGCAACTCGCATCTGCTCCAGCAGAAAACGGAAAGAGGGAGGAAGCGAAACGGATGCAGAATGTCCACACAGCATTAGTAGCACGGACATAGAAAGGATGAAAGCGGTTGCACCTCGGACATAAAGCATTAAAACGGAAAAAAAGTTTGTTTTTGCTTCTGGGACCACGTACAGGAACATGCAGTATGCTTGGAGGGTGCCACACAACACCATCAGCACTGTGGTCAGAGAAGTGTTGCAGGCCATCATCAAAGAATACCTGGAGGAGCTCCTCCAGTGTCCCACCACTGAAGAAGGCTGGAAGAAAGTTGCAGAAGAGTGGTATCAGAGGTGGAACTTCCCTCACACCATTGGAGCCATAGATGGGAAGCACGTGGCCTGCAAAGCGCCAGCCAACTCAGGATCCACTTATCACAACTACAAGGGCTTCTTCAGCATCATCCTCTTCACCATGGTTGATGCTGACTACAAGTTCATCTACATCGATGCTTCAGGCAACGGGTCAACTTCAGATAGCCAGGTATACAATGCCAGCGACCTCAAGGATGGGCTGGAACCCAACCTCATCATGGGTTTCCCAGATCCAGACCCCCTGCCCAACGACACACAAGATGTGCCCTACTTCATCATGGGGGATGACGCCTTCTCCCTCAGAACCTACCTCATGAAGCCCTACACTTCCAGATGCCTCACCCATGAAGAGAGGATCTTCAACTACAGGCTGTCCAGGGCAAGACGGGTGGTGGAGAATGCCTTTGGCATCCTGGCCAATAGGTTCCAGGTACTTCTCACCACCATGCAGCATTGCCCACAGACCGTGAGGAGCATCGTGGAAGCTTGCTGCATCCTGCACAATCTCATGCACACCTGCTACCCAGTGTTGCAGAACAGGCTTGTGGACCATCAACAAGGCAATGGAGACATGGAGCCTGGTGAATGGAGGCAAGGATGAAACCTGATAGACACTGTGGATGTACCAGGCTCCAACAGAGCTTCACATGAAGGGAAGAAGCAGCACAACCTCCTGAAACACTGGTGCAACTCCCCAGCTGGAGCAGTGGAGTGGCAAGACAGGATGGTAGATGCTTAATGGATACTTCCTTCAGCCTGTCTCATCACACGGATGAGATTGGGCCATGTATGTTGAGTGGCCCTACAATGAACAGGGCATTAATAAAGAGTTGTGTTTATGTTGAAATGTGTTGATCAATGAATAAATTGTTATTGATAAAAAAGGGCCACACGTGTGGCAGCTGGGAGGGTTGACCATACAGTCCCACTATGCTTGCACTGGAGGTTTATCCACCCCACAGTTATCCTTGCCCATCCCACAGCTATTATCCATCCCACAACTATCCTTGCCCATCCCACAGCTATTATCCATCTCACAGCTATCCTTGCCCATCCCACAGCTATTATCCATCCCACAGCTATCCTTGCCCATCCCACAGCTATTATCCATCCCACAGCTATCGTTGCCCATCCCACAAGCATGCAAAGGCTTAACCATTTTCTAAAAGTTTCCACCAAGACTTTATTAAATAGAAGAAATGAACCAAGTGTGTGAAGCAAAGATAACCTTTATTAATAACAAACTGTAAAAGCAAAATGACCCAAGTAAAGTGTCCCAAGCAATGATAAAGTCAACCGGTAACAACTCAGTCTCTGGCACTGTTCTCAGTCACTCTGAGGCATGCCCATGGTCTCAGGTGTAAAGGGTCCAGGGACTGTGGAGGTGGCAGTGGCTGGAGTGCTGGTCTGAGGCACCATTGGGGTGCCTGCCCCCTAGAGGATAGCAGGAGATGGTGTTTGCAGGAAGCTCTCAGAGAGCTGACTCAGTCCCGTGAGGTTGAGAGGCCCTTCATCCAGGACCTGGGATGTCAGGCACAGGACCGATGACAGATGTTCTGTTGAGGGGCTTGGCTGTTGGGTGGAGGAAGGAGGAGTGTAGTGGGGCTGTCTGGTCTGCAGCTGGGCGAGGTGAGGTGTCGGTGGCATCTGTGGCGTCAGTGGCATCTGTGGAGTCGGTGGCATCTGTGGCGTCGGTGGCATCTGTGACGTCGGTGGCATCGTTGACATATGTGGCAGGCAATGAACCTGGGCCTGGACTGGGAAGAGCTGCCTCTGTTGAGGGAAGTCCTGGTAGCTGTAGCCTTGGTTGGAGAGGGGCTGTTGAAAGCCTTGGAAGGGCTGTGACATCACCTGGGATGGAGGAGCAGACCTGGAGTGGGTGGAAGCAGGTTCAGCTGGGCCTGGAGGGTAGTGCAGCAGTGCAGTGATCCTCTCCTTCATCACCTGGTACTGGGGCTCGGTCATGTCCATGAGGATCTGGGTCATGTAGGTGAGGAAGGGCTTGCGGTTTGAGGATGGAATCTCGAAGTGTACCAGCTGAGAGAGGAGATCTGTGCTGTTCTTGATTGTGTCCCTGATCTCCAAGAGGACAGTGTGGCTCTGTCACTCCGGTCTGCCTCTCTGCCTGCTTTCTGTGGAGGTGGAGCTGGGTGTGGGTTTGGGTTGGTCTCTGGTGGCTGTGGCCTCCTCTTGCTCCATCTGCGTCAGGGGATCCTCCATGTCCTCTGGCATGGGGTGTGCAGCTGTCGGGGAGGTCTCTGTCATGGGGTGCTCCGTAGACACCTGCCTGGACACACTGGCTGTTTCCTGGCTGGAAGAGGACTGGCTGTCTGTGGGTTGTCTGAGGGAAAGGCTTGACAGTGGGGCTGCTCCTCGGTGGCAGATCTCACCCTGCAGGAAGCTGCACTTGGCCATGATGTAGGTCTCCCGGTCCATGAGCTTGACAGCAGCCTGCCCGGATCTCTTCAGGTGCAGCTTGCCATACCAGGTGTGCATATGTTTTCACCACCCCAGGAGGACATCAGAAGTGTAGCCCAGGCTCTCCACCTTCTCTCTCCAAGCCGCCTGCTTCCACTTGGTGTCTCGATATAGCCTGTGGCCCTTCCTCCACAGGTACTCGTTCTCCCTCAGCCATTCGAGCACCTCCTCCTCATGGTCCTCTGCAATGGAGTACTGTTTCCCCTCTCCCTTCTCCTTCTCCTTCGATTGCCTCTTCCTCCCTCTGGCAGGGCCTTCTGGGTACTCATCAGCAGGGCTTTGAGTGCCTTGGGGCTGGTCCACCACACTAGCAGCACCAGCAGCAGTAGCAGCAGCAGTACCAGCAGCACCACCAGCAGCAGCAGGACCAGCAACAGAAGCACCAGCAACAGAAGCACCAGCACCAGCAGCACCAGCAGCAGGAGAAGCACCAGCAGCACCAGCAGAAGCACCAGCAGAAGCACCAGCAGAAGCACCAGCAGAAGCACCAGCAGCAGCAGAGTCAGTGCCAGGGGTTGGGATGGTGGTTCTGTCCTTCTTTCCAGGGCTGGCAGGATTAGGCACAGGCTTCCTCTTCTTCCCCATGGTCTCTGATGAAGATGTCTCTGGCAGCAGGTCTTTCCTCTGAATACTGGCCGCGTGCGAGCTGCTTCCTTTTATATCCGCGGGGCTGATGCAATGCATCCTCCCCGCATGCACAGTGAACACTTTACATCTGCTACGCATCTGCTAGGCATCCGCTAGGTATCCGCTAGGCATCCTGATGCATCCGCATCATCCACTATGCATCCGCCCCTTCCGCTACACGTCCGCTTTGCTGTTCTCCCCCGGAAGCCCTGCAGACGTGCCATCCACTTCCATCCGCTTCCATCCGCTAGGCTTCCGTTGAGCATCCGCTTAACATCCTCGCTACGTCCTCTCCCCGTCCTTTCCTTTCCATTCTTTTCCGTTCTGTTTATGCAAATGTTTGCCCCTTTTGAGAGCGGATAACAATGGATGGAAAATTTGCCCGTCCGCTGTGTTCTTTTTACATACATTTTGCATCCTTCGGCTGATGTGACCTAGCCTTTAAATATTAAATGTTCCTATTTTACCACCTTGTGTGGGGGGATGAAGACATTTTAAGGACTCTTCTTAAAGAATCTTGTTCTATATTTCACAGATTTCCTTACAGAAACATAGGATTCTAAAGAAGATAAATGATATAAATAAGGGTGTATGCCAAATTTCAACCACTTTCCCACTTTCTGTCCAGAATACAAACACATTTTTGGCAAGTGAAATGAGAATCCTTGCAATCAAAGCTGATGTTCCTGTTGAGGTCCAGATGGTGCATATTTGGAGGTTAGACATTCAGATCAGTGATAAAAAACAGGAAGCTGTCAGCCAAGAAATGTAATAATGTCTCCGGTTTCAGGATTGGAGACCAGCTGGACTCTCTGCTAGTAGCACAGGTGGAAGAAAGATAGCCAGGAGAAGGTGACATTAAAATAATCGGAATTGGTCACAGCAAGGTTTGGTAGAGAAAGGAGAGAAATCGTTTTTACAGTTCTGTCCTAGCTGTTTTTAAAATGTCATTTGTTCTAAAGGGTCTTATGGAAATATTGACATTTCTTTCTTTTAAAAAAATATTGTTTGCATTTGTTTATATTATATCAACTCTAAGCTTCATTATGCACCATATCATTGAAAGAAAATCTGAGGTCATACCAAATCAGCTACCAAGATTGTAGTTTGTTATTACACTCCCATGCAAGCCATGAAAAAAATGAACCCCAGAATCTTTGAAATTATGATGGAGAAGACTCTCACATGACAAAGGTCTCACTTTTGAGCCACATACACAGATGGCCACATATAAAGAAGGACCAAGAATACCTCCCATTCTATTTTTATCTCAGACTTTAGAACAATTTGTGGTGCTGAGATAATCTTACCTGCCCCTGTTTTCTCTCTGTAAGAATGCAGAAGGAAGCCATATTAACCATATTGTTGCTCATATGATCTATCCCAGTGATGGCTAATCTTTTTTTTTGTTGCATGTCAAAAGTGCATGTGTGGCAGCATAATGCAATGTATGCGTGCCCCCTCCCACTTGCCCCACCCCCTGTACATGCATGCAGGACCCCTGTGCATCCCTGCCCCCCCTGCGTTCCCTGTGACCCCTGCCCCTTGCAAATGCATGTGGGACCCCCCACACTCTCCCTGCTCCCCTGTGCATGCATGCAGGACACCCCTGCGTGCCCCCTGCACATGCACAACCATCTCCTGCATGCACTCCCCCACACACACATGCATAGCAAATATCAAAAAATCAGCTGGCTGGCAGGAGGCTCATGTGCATTTGCAGTGGAACTAAGCTGGGGCGATGGCTCATGTGCCCGCAGAGATGGCTCTGCATGCCACTTCCGGCATGCATGCCATAGGGTCGCCATCACGGGTCTACTCTATTGACAGTTCCAGACAAAGCAGTTTTTGATATCACTGATAGAAAGTGCAGGATCTTTCTAAGGGAGAGTGTCTTGGTGATTTTCAGTGTACATACAATATATGAATGCCCCTGAATTCTGGACTTTTCATCCTACTTATTTTGAGAAATAAGAATTGTTAATTAGACTATTTGTTTGTAATTTGTTTGTTTGTAGTCAAAGACCGAAGAAAGATAAAGAATTAAAGATATAATACATACAGTTAACAGTATTCAATAAAAGCGCACACATGAAATAAAATAATTTAAAATATTGAATCAAAGGCCAAATTTAAACCCAGTGCTTCCTGACAATGATTTCAGAAGACCAGACTAGAATTTAGTTCCTTTCATAGCAATAAGGATGGACTGATCCACAGTTAGAAAATGTGCAACCTCTTTTTCAGGATGACCTAAATAGTAAGGAGGGGCATTCATAGTTCAGAGCATCAGGTGCAGCAGTGGGATTCAAAAATTTTTACTACCAGTTTTGTGGGCATTGCTTGGTGGACGTAGCAGGGGAAGGATATTGTAAAATCTCCAGCCAGAGGTGGTATTTGCCGGTTCTCTGAACAACTCAAAATTTCTGCTACCGGTTCTCCAGAACTGGTCAGAACCTGCTGAATACCACCTCTGATCAGGTGCCATAACAGGGACAGCTCAGCAATAAATGGACAACTGTCTCAATAGCTTCATCTGGGCATGAACATTAATGAAACACTATTACATCTTGCCTCCAGCACAGTGGTGGGATTCAAATTTTTTTACTACCAGTCCTGTGGGCGTGGCTTGGTAGGCATGGCAGAGGAAGGATACTGTAAAATCTTGTGATGACCCAGGGTGGGACACAAAACAGTCACAGAAAACAGGTGAAGCCTCTTTTATTCCTTCACTTTGCTTCCAAGCTCCAAATATTCTTGATGGAAGCCATAAAACTCCCACACAAACAGTTACAAGAAGAAGGGAAAAAGCAACACAAACCAGGCAAGATATGGACTGGAGGACATCTACAAAGAGGAACTATAAACTAGAGATATTTACATGCTTTGTTTCCAGCATTCACCCGTATGCAGGTCCGTACTCTTATTCAGTTGTCACAGCTACAGCCCATGAAGAGGATCAAGGCCCTCTCCTCCTGAGTAGAACATGTCTCTCCCTTCTCATCTCCTCCCTGTGTGCCCTAGGACGGATAGGGATGGGCCTGGGTGCTCCTCTGATTGCTCAATCGGCCTCTGCTCTTCCCTAGCCTCCTTCACAACCTCTGGAACCACCCTTCCACTCCCTGTTGGCTGTTCCTCCTCTCCCTCAGAGTCAGTTTCCACCAGGGGCATGACAAATCTCCAGTTAGAGGTAGTATTTGCCAGTTCTCCAAACTACTCAAAATTTCCACTCCAGAACTGGTGAGAACTTGCTGAATATCACTTCTGCTCCAGTAATATAAACAATAGGACATCAAGCCTCATTAGAATAAAGACTCTCATATGAGAAAAAAAATTGAATATTAAAAAATAGGTATAGTTAAAAGGTAATAACAGAGGGCTCTAATGTAATGATTAAAAGTTTAAATCTGCCTGCTTATACATTTGAATGGACTACAGGTAGGTATTCCTCAACATACGACCACAATTGAGCCCAGAATTTATGTTCCTAAGTGGAAATATGTTCGGGAGTTATGAACTTTTCTTGCCACATTTGTTAAGTGAATCATGCTGTTGTTAAATTAGTAATACGATTCTTAAGTGAATCTGGCTCCCCCATTGATAGTGCTTGTCTGAAGGTCACAAAATATGATCACGTGATCAGGGGACACTGTAACTGTCATCAATATGAACCAGTTGTCGAGCATCTGAATGTAAATCATGTGACCACAGGGATGATGTAAGGGTCATAAATGTGAAACATGGTCATAAGTCACTTTGTTCAGTGCCATTGTAACTTAGAACAGCCACAAAATGAACTATTGTAAAGTTGAGAACTAGCTGTGCTCTTTCTTTGGCCTTTATAATGATGTTTTTAGAGCCAAGCATGATTCAGCTGAAAGCCTTATTTATATCTTTTTTTTTTTAACCTTGAATGTAAAAATCTATCAATAAAGATAGACTGAAAGAACTCCCACTCCAAAAGATTAGTGTACCTAATGTTTTAAATGGCAGTTTCTTACACAAAATCAATAGAGGCAAAAATAAGTTCCAAGCAGAGAAATGCATTAGGCACACAGAGGGAACCTCAAGAAGGTTCTTAAAATCTTGACTGTCTTGCTTTCAGCCTGCTCAGGTCTTTACAGAGACAGAGCCATGTTTCAAGTAATTGAAGGCTCAGCACCTTTGCCCCAACCAGTTTGGCAGCAGATGGAACACAATGATTACTGTTTCATTGGCAAAATTCAGTACCTCATTTGAAGTCCCCTGGGTACCAATTGAGAAAAGGTCATAACCTTTGTATCTCCATACAGTGGATAATTGAACATAGATTTCGACTATTGATTGTTCTATCTGCAAACCACTGATGTTCTGCTTAGGCAGTTTGCATGGCAGTTAATAAAAAGCCCACGTTTGTTTTGGCATAGTTGGTATAACAGCACGTTGCAAGAACTCAAAGACATCTCTAAAGGCTGTTCTGGGTTAATTATGGCATCATCAGAATATAGTTAAAATGAAAACAAGATTGTCATTCCTAGCTCTGTGGGAAGAAACTCGCTGAAGTTTTTTATGCTGGGGTCAATATAAAATATAAATAGGACAAGAACTCACCCTTGCTTAACACCCTTAAAGATGGGGATTGGAGCAAAGAGCTCTCGAAGAGTTGAAGAAAATCGATGCTCCTCACACAGCATAATATTTAACCTTCTGTTAACTATGTAAATGTTAATATCCTCCATAAGTGATGGTCAGATTCCTTTACAGCATCATGCCAGAGATTGATTCAAAAGCTACTTTTGAATCAATAATGGCAGCATAAAGGTTCCTCCTGGGCAGCGGGAATATTTTTCCACCAAATGCTGCCATGTGATCAAATGTTGACTCTCCAACTGAGAAGCCAGCTTGTTTCTCAGTCAACACCTTTCTCTGATGTTGACTAATCAATATTACACAAGAAGAAAGGTATTATAGAGCTGCTAGCCATGCTCAGTGGACTGAGTAAGCAATAACTGATAAGGTTAAACTTGTCACCTTTCTTAAAACTGGAAGTATTATTGATTTGACTGATTTTTAGACATCTGCAAAAGTGGAAAAATAAGGGGGCCAAGGGAGAGAGCGCAACAGTCTATTCTGAATTTCAAGACTTCTAGCATCAGATCCCCATCAATCCCTTTATTATTTTTAATTGTGCTATGGGCTTGGAGACCTTTGAGATAGTAACAAGAGACCAACCAGGAAAGAGGAAAGGCTGTCAAGAAGCAGCCATGTAGTGGGTGCTACCATAGCCTTTTCCAACTAGATGCTCTCAAGACACAATGAGACTACATCTCTTAGGGTTCAAGCCTCTTTTGTACATATAGAATGGGAAGATTATGCAGGTCATTCTTTTAACTTGCTATTTGTATATCCCTTTTAATTATTAAGACATCAGCTAGTTTCCTTTGCATGTCCAATGTAACACTTTTTTGCATATCATTCTTGTATAGTGATAGTTAATCATTTTGAATGATAGTCATTTTGAAATCTAACTGTCTGGATCACTTATGGGTGATCTTAAATTCTCTCATTGTCTAAGAGGAATTATGAAAAATTGGCCTACTTGCTGGCTGTTTATTTTTCCATGGTTATCTTCAGTTTGCCATTTCTTCCCTGGAAGCCCACCTTTGGTTATCTTCACAATGGATTAGATTGATATTGAGGCATACAACACATGTAAGTGCCTATTATCTATCATCCATCCATTCATCTATCTATATCTATCTATCTATCTATCTATCTATCTATCTATCTATCTATCTAT
>BLBF01000005.1:49114611-49146602 GCA_015471245.1 Laticauda colubrina | reverse complement strand
TTTTGGAGCGGATAACAACGAATGGAGCCACCCCCGAAATTTTGCTCGTCTGCTGTGTCCTTTTTGCTTACGTTTTGCATCCATCAGCCAGTGTGACCTAGCCTTAAGTGTTAACTAAAGATTTTATCCCAGATAAACAGAGCAGATGCCTGAATGAAACCTATGAAGTTTCTGCTTCCTGGGTTTTGCCCAGCTACATGCAGCTATATTTTTAGTATTTGAATCTGAGCAGAGCTTTTTTTTTTTTTTTGAAATGCACACAACCAGAAACAGGAGTTGCTCCAAATGTTAGGACACCTAGTACAGACAGCACTTTCATAGATCCTTTCCTGCATTTCAAGGTCCAGAGATTCTACCATGCTGTTTGCTGCTATCAGCTGATCAGAATTTTGCAACCAGACTTAGTAGTCGTAATACGCACACATGCACCAGGTTCTGTAAATTGAGTCTGAAGAAGGTAACTCTTTCAGCCTTTGAAGTCCAGAGTGTCTCAGCAATATGGGAGGAACAACAAATATAATCAGTGTCAGAGATAATATGAAAGGAGGTGCTAAGGATTTCAGCCAAGCCATAGAAGTATGGCTGACAAGCAACCCAAAGACTATTGGTGGTACATCTGTGATTCAAAAATGAGAGTTAATGGGTATGGCTCACATGACACTCTCAATTCTTCCTTTGCAATGGGCTTTGGAAAATCTGGAAACTTCAAACAAGGATATTCTTTGTCATCCCAGACCACCATTTCCTTACCAAAAACAATTTTACAGTAGCTTGCCCTGTCAGTGTTGAGCTTAACTGGGTGTTGGTTGCATCCAGACAACCAGGGATTATTAACACTGGCAAACAATCAAACAGAAAATAATTTTCTGACCAAGAAACTACCAAGGAGAAAACCATACCCCCACCATCACTGGCATGGCAAGCACTGATGGTGTTACCTAGTTGGGTAATGAAATGTCTACAAGCAAACAAATAAGCTCAAAGAGCTTCAAACACTCTACAATCAGGAACAATCAGGAAGTATTTTCTCACAGAGGTACAATGTATCTGTAGGAGGTTTAATTGCTGAAACTGGAGGAATATCTATCTTTAATCTGAGCAATGACTCAAATCTCTCTTAAGTTAATGAATAATGGGGATTGTTAACTCAAAAAGTACAAGTGGTAGAAAATGATGCTGACAGACAAGGATTAAAATTCAGAGAGATCCACAAGTTTATTGTAGCTACACAAACACACATGGGAAAGCAATAACTTACATTGCAGAAAAAATATTAGTTAGCATGCCTACCCTAGTATGTAGGTTGGCACATGTATTATAATTATACTGACTTAAAAATAGAAAAGACAGAAAGGGGGAAAATAGTGTATCCCAAATATGGAATGGAAAGAGGCACTAGAGAAAAATGGGAAGAGCTGCTACATCAATCAAAGGAAACTTAGTTGCTGGTGGAAATAGGGAGCTGCAGAGACAAAACTGCCAAAGAAAACAGGACAAAAACAGATTATAATTACCAGTTCTAGAGATGGGGGAACACAAAGATACATACTTCTGAGTTATTCACAAAGAATTAAGGAGAAGCTGCGTACTCTCTAGCATCTCTTAAGTTGCATCCAAGCTAAAATAAGGTCAAAGGCCTTGATTCGTAACAGTGAAGAGCCCAACACACAACTATTCTGAACTATATTGAAATTTTAATAGCAGCGATCAGAATACCAAACAGGCAAAGCTGCTGATTGGCATCTCAGCTACAACTAACTTGCTAAATTAGCCAATACTCAAAATGTACTTGATGTTTCAAATAACTTTTCCTGCTTGACCACCAAGATCACGGACCTCAAGATTCCAAGGTATGATTTTTCTCCTGGCACAATATATAGCATTAAATAGATGCCCCGTTGGCTGTTACAAAGCCCGAAAAACAAATGGTTTTGTCTCATTTGATCAACCAGTTGTTCTGGGGCCAGCATCACATTAGTGCTGGCTCTATTCAGGTTCCTAAGGCTTGTGAGTGGACTAAGTGTATTCAATCATACTAAAACACTTACAAGAGAACCAGTTTTGCATAGTGATTAAGGCATCAAACTAGAAACTGGGCAATTCTAAATTCCAGGCCTGTCTAAACCAGCTGGTGATCTTGATCACTCTGTCTCAGCTCTAGGAAGAAGGCAAGGGCAAACCACTTCTGGAGAACCTTGCTGGAAAACTGCAGGGACTTGCTTTCCCATGCAGACACCAGGAGTCTTCCCCCCCCCACACACACACAAAAAAAAAAACAACCAACCCTGACTCAAAAAACTACTTCCCTGGCTGAAAGACAATTGTGAGCAAAAGCAATAAATCATTAGTACCTCCACATTCATCCCTAGGACGAGTCAGAACAAAAGAAAAAATGAATGCATCTGCTGTAATTTAAAAAAAAAAAGTTTGTTTATTACCTTTTTCTTAAAAGGCAAAAAGTCCTAGAAATAAAAGGAATAATTTGAAGCAATAAGAGTTGTGAATTGTGACTCTTGTGAGTGTGTGTCTCTGTGTTTGTGTCTGTATAGGCAGGGATGGGATTTTACCAGTTCGCACCTATTCGCTAGAACCGGTTGTTAACATTCTAAGCAGTTCGGAGAACCCGTTGTTAGAAGAAATTACTGGCCTAATCCTGTAAGGAAGGCAGGAAGGAAACATTCTGGTGTTGCTTACAGAAACTGCCTCTCCATTAACCCTTATTAAATTCTTAGCAGGCCTAGACTTCCTGTCTCAGAAACTTCTCTGGAGTTTTTTTTTTCCCCCTTCTCTGCTGGTACTTTGCTTGTGTGGAGTGACCATTCAAACTTACAATGGTACTGAAAAAAAAGACTTATGACCATTTTTCACACTTACGACTTATGGCACACTTACGGCAGCATCCCCAGTCATGAGAGGCCATGCAAGGAGATGTGTGCCTCGATGTGAGTGATGTTGAGCTGGCCCCGTCCAGCCAGTCACATGATCCCCAAGCCATGTCCACCAACTAAGCCACACCCACAGAACTGTTTGTTAAAAAATTTGAACTCCACCCCTGTGAATAGGCTCACAAGAGTCACATTTCAGAACCCTCATGTTGTGGCCTGAGGGGGAAGAAGGAATGGAGCTGTCAGAGATAGAGACCAAAGTGGAGCCTGCGTCATCCGTCAGCCCTCAGATGTAGAGTTAACAGCCCCCAGGTCTGGAGGTGGTTGATGAGGAAGAGGAGGAACAGCTGGGTCCAGTGCCTGATGTGTGGATGCACAGCAGGCAGAGAAGAGGAGAGCAGTGGAAATCTATGGGCTGTTCCTTGGGATGGAAGAGCTCCAATTTAGCTCTGGGGATAAAAGTCAGGGGGCAGAGATGAATGGGTGTGGCAGACAACTATTCATTTCCCTGCCAGATAGACTTGATAACCTGCTGTGAGAGGGAGAGAAAATTTTGCTGGGGCTGCTGGTACGCCTAATAAAGGGAACAATTAGATAACTACAGAGGGTTTGTCAAGTTTGGGACCTGGGTCAGAACACCTTATTGCTTCCATGCAGGTTGCCATCGATTTACAATAGTTCATTTAGCGACCATTCAAAGTTACAATGGCACTGAAAAAAGTGACTCATGGCCGTTTTTCACCCTTAAGGCTGTTGCAGCAGTGTCCCTATGGTCTCATGAAGAAAATGTGGATGCTTGGCAGCTGGTTGATGACAGTTCCGGTGTGTCAGTGATCACTTTTTTTTTGCAACCTCCTGACAAGCAAAATCAATGGAGAAGCCAGAGTCACTTAACAACCATATGCCTAACTTAACAGCTGCCATGAATCACTTAACAAATATGGCAATGAAGGTTGTAAAATGGGGCAAAGTTTATTTAATGAATGTCTCACTTAACAACAGAAAATGTTGGCTCAACTGTGGTCATAAATTGAGGATTACCTGTATAGCTCGGTTCTAGATTAAAAGATCTCTTGTAATCGAATCAATGGAGGAAACACACATTCCTTAACTTAACAAATGAAGGAGACAGAGGAAATAATAATCTAAAAACTATTCCTATGCCTATGCCCTGCAGACTTGAAATTTTGTGATGTCTTTTGACACAGAAGCTAAGGGTCAAGTTATTTGACTCATGTCTGAAGCAAAGCACCAGACAGGGGAAGTGTATAAATAGACAGTGAGTGCATCCAAATTTCTCCTAACCTGGTTCCAGAGTCACATGACTAATAATCCAAACATAACACTTCTACTTTTCCCATCAGCATATGGGATTAGGATGAAGCTGACTTCCAGACCTTAGATTGCCCTCAAGCGCTGTTGTGTGAGATTATAAGGGAATTTTGCATCAAAATGAATCCTCTGGAGGGCCTACCAAACTTTCATGCCGTATAAAATGAACTTCTTTCTAATGAGCAAGTACTACCTATTCTTGGAATAGGTTTTCAGATGGTTGCCATGCTACCTCAGTCTCTCCTGGATACGGTTACCGGGAAACATTTCAATCAATCGCCAAAATGCCCAGAGAAAGATAGGGGTCTACAGCCTTGCTACGTCTCCAGAACTTTTCAGCAACATCGATCATGGTGTCCTTCTGAACAAGGTGTCTGGAATGAGAACAGTGGGTTCTTCATGTTGTAGTTCAGGAATAAAGCCCATGGCCGTCATGAAGAAATTTTCCAGTTCAATTTCTGGCACCTCCAAAATAGGACTTTTGTCTCAAACATGAGAGACCTGATGGCGAATGCATTACCATTACTGTGCTAGAAAAGCTAATGATCTGCTTTGTATAAGGCTCTGTATGCTCTGTATGTCAATGTCCATTGAAGTCTCCTGGCTCCATTTTCCTTTGATGACTGGGTACAATGAAAGTACTAAAGAACTGTTACTGGGCATCAACAGTAATGGCATAAAGTAGTTCGTTATTGTGCCATCTTCTTAAAGACACAGATGAGCCAAGATGAAAAACGGTCTTTGATTTAAGGATTTTATACTGGATCAATTTAAAAAAATACTTTCTACCTAAGGCCCAGGGACAGGAGGTTTGTTCTCCCACAACATATCTTTTTTCTCTTGCTTGTATAGCTTTGTATTGGATTTGTGAGATCCTGATTACAGAAATACAAATTTTAAAGAATTGATCCACTTTCCCCCCAATTTATTTGGCACCTGTTATTCCACAAGGTATCATTCCTGACATACTGCTGCTTGCCAGCCAGGGGATAAAAATATGTATATTTTTCCATGCTTTGCCATTCAAGATATTTCAGCACATTCTTCTGCCATTACATCAGGTAGACATTTTTTTTTTTTAAATAGGAAAGAAAGTTGGTATCTTAATCTCTGCCTTCTCTCCATCCTCCTCCCTGGGGAATATTTTAATGAGACTTATGCAGCTCTACTATCTCAGAGTAAACATTAACAACATTAATTACTTAAAATTTAGCCTTTGATTTCTCTGTCAGGCACACCTCTGAGACTCGCTGCTTTTTTGGGGAGTTTGGATCAGCTACCCAAATTTTGAAATGCAAGACCTGGCTTGTGGAGAAATTCCAGCCATGTTAGCATGGAAAGCAAGCCTTTTCTTCTGAAAGAGAGTATTCTGACTTTTGTCTGAGTTGTTACCTCTGGTGGTGGTGGGAATAAAAGGTTGCAAATTGCCCAAATCCATGGAGGAAATTGTGTTGCCAGGCACCTTCACACTTCGGCTTAAGAAGGCCTGAATGAAACAAGCGTGAGGGAAGCGAAGGCTCGGAAGGAATTAATTCTGCCAGAGAACTGCAGCTGTTAAATCCTAAGCTTTGGAATCAGCTGGGAGATGCAAAGAAACAACATGGGGATGGAGGCGCACATACCTATCTGCCTTGCTGGATTAATTCCAGGGCCTTTTTCTTATGCACCATAAGCACATCCATTCTGTAATGAAAAGTCACTACAGAATGGGAAATTGAACGGCTTTGCTGCCTGAGCTGGTCAGAGCCAAGGAAGCTCCCATCGCAGGTGCTTAGTCTTGGAAATGGAAAACAGCATGCTACAGAAGTCAGCTTTCATCATGGGTTGTGGCTGAGCTATTCTATTTCTCTGCCTGGGCATTTTCTCCACATTGTCTGTCACCATTACAAGATCCAATACGAAAAGAGCACACTATAACCTGTCTTTCATCTGGCTGTTTGTTTTTCATCCATTAAAAAGTAACCTCTTGTTATACAGGCCCTTTTTTCTTAGCAAGCTGGGCCGCTGTGTCCCTTTGGTATGATCACTGGCAAGGCGAGATTTCATACAGCGTGTTTAAATTACTTATTCACCGAAGGGGATTTTGACATTTTCTCTTTTTGTTGGAAGAGAAAAATCAGGATGAAAATAACCCTGCCAGTTGCCAATCTCTCCCCTTCTCCCTGGCACAAACAACACACGGAGGTACTAAATCAAAGACCTTTTCTAAATAATAAATTCTATGAATATCACCATAATTGCATCTTGCATCTCCCTGGGGATGCCATACTTTCTCCAGTTGCTCCTTTTTCATTATGAGGACATAATTGTGTGATGACTTTTCTTAGAAGCAACACTTTTACTAATTTGAACATTGGTTATTTCACTGATAAACTACAGGAGGAGCATCTTAAACATGCATTTGAACTATGCTTATGTTTTCTATCCTGGATCAGTTTCTCTGGAAGAACTTATGCATGCACATGGGTGAGTGAGTTTTGTGCCACTACAATTTCACATTCAGAATTTTAGGTTGGCATCTGTCCTGAAAAATAATTTGATGATTGGCTTTAAGGTCATTATTAGTAATTACTTCACTAAATAAAGCAGATTTAGCAGGTCTCAAATTCAATTTATAATCCTGCTCTCACCCAGAACAAAGAGAGAAAAGCAATCCCATCAATTTGATTAGACTGACCTACAGGATTTACTTCCCTTGAAAAAGCATTGAATGTTTACCATTAAATATCTAAAACTGCATCTCCCTCAAGATATCTTACATCTAAGAACCAATTCTCACAAAGCAGAGCTTTAAACTGCGTAGAAGCAGCAGTTTAAATCCAAGTCCAGCAAGGCTGGTTAAACAAATGCAAACATTTTAATCCCAAACTCTGTGCTTGTTTGTGAAAGATGTTCTCTCAGGACTTAAAAAAATGAATGGACATTCAGTTCTGCAAATGGCTTTGACCTTGTATGAGCAGCTTACACAAGACCATTGTGATATATTGGCAAAGCACTGTAGCATTGTAATTCTGAATTGCTGGTCTAAGAGCCAATAATGTTGTTCATAGTCTAAGCACTTCATATTCTGGCTTGAATTGACTGCAGTCTTATTAAAATCAATGGAGCTCACACATGAGTGTATGTGGAGTATCACAACCCTAATTTTGGCATGCTAACTGTGCCTGGGTTTTTAATAGATAATAATAATTTATGTGTTCTGCTTGCTGTGCTTCCACTAAAGACTCAAGCAGCTTTCGGAGACAAAGTATGTATAACAACACATGATCTTATCATCCAACACTAGTCAGAATTTTGAAATAATCTTGTCATTTTATAAACATACTCAGAATGAAACCACAAAATGTACACTTTCCCTGGGAAAATTTACAACTGAAATCAACCTAATATAAAGGTGTTAACCTTAGATGGAATGTGTCCTCATTTCTGAAGTGGGGAAATTATTGCACTTTCAAAATGTATTTTATGTTGTATATTATAGGCTGGAGTTGCTAGCAATTCTTTCTGCTTTAACTAGCCATTCTTTTTTATGATTGCAGTTTCAGCCTGACTCAACACCTTGTTAATCTACATTTGTGTATCATAGACTGTTGAATGATTTTCTTAGTCATCTAGCAATCTTTTTTTTTTTAAGCCGCGGGGTTGGAACCATTATGGACAGGGTCAGGTGTCTGTACCCCCTTCCCCCCTTTTATCCACCATGCAAGCACAGAAAATGAAAACCAAAATGCTCATAGAGGGCCCCCCTCTCTCTCCCTTCTTCACGTACATCACAAGGGACATTTCAACCTCAAGTAGTTTATGCAGTACTGGGAGAGAGGGGTGAGGGAGAGTTAATTGAGTTCCAAACTTACTACAATTTATTGAACAAACCATCATGACATAGCACACTCCCACTTAACACTAAGCCATGATAATTTTGAATATCACATTACATCAAGCCAAAAGCAAACCAACCATTTTATGGTATTGTGTATGTATCAGAGTGGGTGTGATTACTATAGATACTAGCTTCACCAAAAGGATTCTAGCTGCCCTTGTATTTTACAATGGAGACTCCTTTAAGTGCTGCAGCAATATAACAAGTTATAAAACATGGCTGACAAAAATCCCATTCGTTAAAGCCAATCTGCTGCATGCCAATTATGAACATTTTAGATTGCACCTTAAATCTCATGTTAAGCCTAAACAACAGAGCTAGAAGTGGGGGAAACAGCCTCTCCAGCACCTGAAGAGCACTGCAGCTGAATCATTGTTCATCCCTGGTTTACAGAATAAGTATGGGCTTAATTTGGCCTATAAAATCACCAGCCCTTTGTACTGGAAGGCCTGCTGCTCGGTGTAACAGTCTCAGGTTTAATCTTTGACATTCCATATAGAACTGGGGAAAAATTGTATTGAATCCTGAAAAATTGGCAGTCAGGGCAGGTAAGACAATTATACGATCTAATTCAATATGACTCAATCTGTAACATAATTGTATTACACAGGATACATGTGTTCAGCATTCCTTTAAAGTATTAGCATCAGGCTCGAAGCCGATAAGATACTCTGGGTCAAAATATTGCGCTTTGTCTTTGTATTCCATGTAGATTCCATGTAAAGCAACAGTCTATGTTTTCCAATCAGATCTTCAAAGTCTCCTCTTATATACACTTTTAACAACCAAGAGGCATTGTTACTATCAGAGGTCAACTG
The DNA here is from genome assembly GCA_015471245.1 of Laticauda colubrina. NCBI lineage: Eukaryota > Metazoa > Chordata > Lepidosauria > Squamata > Elapidae > Laticauda > Laticauda colubrina. The sequence goes on along the minus strand of BLBF01000005.1, from coordinate 49,137,687 downwards.
GAGATAAAAAGTCTGAAGAGATGGACCAAAGGAAAGTAAATCACAGACAAGATTTTACATTCACTATTGCACTGCTCTTTCTTTTGTTAACAATGTATACATTTTTTTTCCTAAACGATTTTTCCATTAAATGATTCCTACATTTAATGACATTGTCACATTCAGTATTGTTTATGAGCAACTCTTCCAAGGAATGTATAATTAGAAAGAATTTGATTTTTTGTGGTATGGTAAGCAGTAATCTGATTGGTTTGGTTTTAGTTTGGTTAACCCAGCCATCATAATTCATTCAATAATCCATGATTTAACAAACTATCATTTAGCATGTTTGAATCCAGTCATAATGTTGGCACCTTCAAATGACCTGGTCTTGATTGCATAACATGCTCATCTGAAAGAAGGGAAAGATCAAGATTTCCAGGAAAAAATAGCTGACTGAAGACAGAGATGGAGGTGATGATTGCAGCCATGTACAAAGTAGCAAAAGCAGATCGGCAACCTTTGATCTTCTCTGGATCAAGGTGAATGACATGAGATTGCCCAAGCTTTTTTTCCTTATGGTCATTCCTTTTCCTCATGAAGAGACAGCAATCTTGGGTGGGAGGACTCAGGACCAGGAGGTGGGGGAATTCATCATTTTGCTTCAACTGCAAATTGGAGCCTTTTGAGGACACCAACTTAATGTATTTCCCTTGCTAATGATCTTTGGAAATTGGATTTAAGGAAGTTGGATAGCTTCAGAATAACAAGATTAGAAACACCAGGTGAGTGGGTGCTGTTAATCCTCAATATAAGAATATGAAGATTTAATTTTATAATTTTTAAGAATTTAAAATTAAGAAGGTTGGATCAAGTTTTGGCTACAGAAATTGTAAGAGTTTTAAGTGTGAAGCTTTGGATTATTAATACTTTGAAACTATTTTTGAAAACAATAAATGTATAAATGGAATAGAAAGAATGTTTTTGAGTTTTGGAGGTATAAAACAAGGAATTATTTGGAGACATATTTGAAGAACTGTGTGGGGATCTGCACCAAGAAATGAAAACTATGTTGTGTCTTCTAGAGAACATTCTGTTATCAAAGATATCATAGAGCAATATGTCTAACAAAATTTATTTGAAGAGAATATGAACTTTGAAGAAAAATCTGTCACCAAATACACTGGATGAGGTACTAAAAATAAAAAAAGAAATAAAAATGGGAATACCAGGAAATAATGCAATAATTTCCCTTTGTGGGATTTATAAAAAAAGACTGTTTAAGGCACTAAAGAAATGTGTACAAGGATCAACAACCACATAGATGGATTTATATAAAAGAAAATTTAAAAAAATATAAAGTTGGCTTATTCTAGCAGGGATAAATAGGTTACATTGTTATACAGGGTGATTCTTTCTGGAATAGTGATGTTGTGTTGGATTTGCTTAAAATGATATTATGTAAAATTTTCTCCCCAAAGAGTTACTTTATGTAATTATAATTTTATAGTATTTAAATTGGGTTTACATTTAATTGTTATTCTTCAGTTAAAATAAGGAAGTTTGGATAATTTTATAAACAAGGAGAAATTATTTCTTTTTGCTATATCTAATTTTACGGGTTTTTAAAATCTCTATTAGGATATTGGGATTATTATATCCGTGAAAAGTGGAGGGTGAAGATGAGGAAAATGTTAAAATGTTATTTGAAATATTTTTCATTGGGGCTTGTCTTTTCTAAAGGGGATTTTTTTTGGTTATATTTAAATTTGGTGTTTTAAAAATGTTGTTTGCAATAGAATGTTGAGACTATTTCATGATTTAAATTAAATGCAGTTTTCTTCTAGTTAACAAATAAGGTGCGGAATGCTGAATTTTGTATGTGTTAATACAAAAGAGTCGCAGTGGCGCAGTGGTTAGAGTAAGTACTGCAAGCTACTTCTGCTGACTGTTGGCTGCCTGCGATTTGCTTGCAGTTCAGATCTCACCAGGCTCAAGGCTGACTCCGGCTTCCATCCTTCCAAGGTGGGTAAAATGACGACCCAAATTGTTAGGAGCAATATGCTGACTCTGTAAACCATTTAGAGAGGGCTGGAAAGCACTGTAAAGTGGTATATAAGTCTAAGTGCTATTGCTATCACTAAGTAATGTTAAAATCTTAGAGCTCTGTATGGATCTTTTGCTATTAACTGGATTGAAGATGATATCACTTCTTTGATTTGCCTGTTGTTAAGAAAAGGGTTATGAGATGAAGAGTTTACAGCTGTTAGCTAAGAGGAAGTGAAGAGATTAGGGAATTGTTTACACCTGCTATGAAGGGGGTGGAGTTTTTTTCTTCTCTTTATACATTAATTTTTCTCGTAATTCCTTTCTTTCTTTTCCTTAGTCTGCATTATCTTTTATTGTTTTATTCAAATTTTTAATAGGATTATTTGGAGGGGGGATGAAAGGAAGAAAAGATTGACTAAAAATAACAGGAGCTGCTGCATTTAGAGAGGATTAGTTGAAACCCAAGTCAGACCTGGATTTGTTTTTGATTAAACTAATGACCCCAAGTCAGCTATGTCATCCAAATATGGAAATGAAGGCCGACATAGCTGCCAATCTTCTGTTGCCAGAGACAAGAGCCTTGAATGACCCTGCACAAAACAGGCTTCTTGACTGCACCTGTGAGTGTAGGGCAGGGAAGGAGAAGGTGAGGAGACAATCTTTTGTCTGCAGGCTACTCTAATCCCAGATATGCCACCAGGAATTTTTCTTTAAAGTTTTCACCCTTAAAGAAAAAGAAGACAGCCATTGTAAAGAAAGATATAGTGTTCCCAAATGAATTTTGGATAGCTTTGCTTTTTTTGTTGAGAGTCTGGCACTCCTTCATTGGAGTGTCATTTTCCTAGGAGGAGCAGCAGACTGGATGTGCTATGTCAGGGAATCTATCTAGACTAGCTGTGGGATACATTAAAGGAATGAAGTCATATTGCCGTTTTATCTCTATTATTAGGGCAATAGAGAAGTTTCAAGATAGATATTGTGTATACGCTTCTTTATGAATGGTTATTTTGGTTTTATTATAGAACTGTACATAGCCAGATACTATTATCTGACACATCTACTTATAAACAGCAATTTTCCATTAGAACCTTTCCTGATAAGTAAGGTTTAATATCCACTACAGCCCTAGATCACAAACAATCACCAAGCACTCTAATACTAATCAAATGTTCTCCAGATATGTTGGGATTCTAACTCCCATTGTTTTCAGCTGTTGCCCATGTTAGTTAGGAATTCTGGAAGCTGCAGCCCTAACAGATCTGCAAGATGCCAGGCAAGGAACATGACTGTTTGAAGGATGGTGAATACTGATTTATCTGAAGGAAAGAGAAGATAAATGAAACCAGAATCACAATCCACACAATTTAAATGCCTAAATACCAACAATTACAACAGCTCCCCTTTATGCTATAATCATAACACATATGAATCTATTACAACAGACCTGCCATCATGCACTGCAGGGGAAAATGATCCATTTGGAACACAGAATCCTCCCCCTTGCCTCAAAGATCTGCTCCTTCTAGTAGAACCCAGGAGGTCAATTCTTGTTGAAATGTAACCCTGGAGAAGCAAATTCTATGGATGCTTCTTTGAGTGTTCATCCTTTCCTGAGGGCAAGAGCATGTTTATGGTTACACATAGCCTATGTGATAGATGATCATGATGTGCTGGTGCTACAGATTCAAGAATAAGCCCAATCCTTTATTCCCATCTAGGGCTGGTAGCAGAAAGCTGATGCTCTCTCTTGGAGTAGTTCTTGACACAAATGACAACTCCAGCTTCCTATAAATAAAGACATGGAAAAGTTTAGATGTTGAAAAGACAGTCTAAATCAGAGCTGTCAAATTCCCAGCCCATGGACCAGATATGTCACAAGCTGGCCATGCCCACCCCTGTTTTAGTGAAGAGGGGAGAAAAATCCCAATACATCACGTGATGCTGCCATGACAATGTGAGTTTGACACCCCTGTTCTAAATGATACCCAAGACTTCAGGTAAACATGCCTTGTTCCCTTTGTGTGCAGTTTGAATAATAGCAGTAGCTTTGTTTCTTATTTTATTTTCCAACCAAATACTAGCCAGACTTGATTCTGTTAGCTTTTAGGGATCAGCCAAGTTCTTCTTGCCCCCTTCTGTAGGCAATTTCTGTCAAGAGAGAAGTTATTTTGAAGGACATCAGAAGCTGCACAAGTATTTGGAGGGAGGTTCCTGTAGATGCTTTTCATATGTCCTATAGTATATTCATATATAGTCTGTTTTCATTAACTGCAGTGACTACACAGAATTATAACAATTTGTGAGCTAGAATACTGTCACTGCCCTTAAACTAACAGCAATTTATTTCAGAGGCAGCCATGTCTGTTTCAAAAGAAACTTGCAATCTTCATCAGCTAAATTCTCCCCATCCTTTCCTTTGCAAGCGGAATGGAACCAATCAAGAACCCAAAAATGCTTAGAGGATTCATGAAATGAAGGGACATGCTAAGGGAGAGACATGACTTCAGTTCTCACCTGTCCCACAAGGAATTTCTCAATTGTCTTGTGAGAAATTATCTTAAGTTTCATTGCTGCTTTGGTTTAAACAAAGAGACTTGCCTTTGCAAGTTTAAGTGTTACTGTCTGTCATAGAAAAAATATTTACCTCATCCCATTTTCTTACAAAAAGTTTATTTTTAAAGTGTATATGACTACACAATTTGGATTATGCAAAAAGATTCATAATTCTGTCCATGAGCAGAACAACTGAAGGGATACTACGGACCCCTGCATCTCCAAATTGAGGATTCAATGAATAATCATATCACTCCAAGGAAAGGATACATTGGAATTACCCACTCAAATCAGAAAAAGCTGTTAGAAGTAGTAAATTTTTTCATAGAATTGGCAGGCAGCCTCCATTCATTATGGGTGGAGACACTGGATCCATTGGAGAATTGCATGATTTAATCAGCTGATTTCCCCAAGGTCTGCATATGAGCCTCATCACACGCTTCAGAGAATGATTGCCCTAACTTCTACTGAAGAGGCCTAAAAACTATCAAGATTTTTTTTCTCTAATCAAATTAACCTTTCCAATCAATAAGGAAAGGTGAGGAAGAGAAAGAAGTGTTTTCTGAACATTGCAGTGATACTGGATTTCCATTAGCTTATTATTGTTTTGTTCACTGCTGGTATTTCAATATGAACATTGATCATTCAATATTGATCATTTCAATATCTGGACAGACACTATAGCTAAATGTGACCTAAGGAGATCCTTAGATTTGTTGAATCTATGAAATGAACTAGATAGAACCATTGGAAAAAAGCAGGAACTGCTTTAAACAGCTTTTTTTTTTGCCATTATTTGCATTGTTTAAGCTACTTTGATTATAATTTCACAATGGGAAGTATGATATATCAAGACAAACCCCACATGGGACTATTTTCCTGTGCCTTCCCTCTGGATCTGAGAAAAGAACAATGCCAAAACACGTACATGAATATTTAAATGATATTGATTGTGTTATCGTGAAATGATTGGTATAGATACTCCAAGCAACTGTACCTTCTGGGGGTTCAGAGACTGGTGGGTTTAAGCAATACATATGGTAACCACGGTCACAGTCATCACAGAAGAGCAACTGGTCCTGATCCAGAATTGTTGAGAAAAAAAAGAAAAAAAGCTTATTCAATCTTGCAAAAACATGTAACCCTGCCTATTGTTGTACTAAAAAGTTACTGTATCATGATAAGGAACCAAAGAGCAAATCAATAACTATGAATAAAGAGACTACTTCCTACAAATGTTAATTTTGTGCTACATAGTCATGTTCTTGCAGTCTAACTAATCTAACATTGAGATAGAAAAAGAAAACTCATTTAGAGAGGTTAATCTGAATCTGAGTGGCCAACAACAATGCAAGTAGGAATTAAGGGTGGGGGAATGTTACAGAACTTCTGAGAACACTCAACTTAATATTCCTGTTCATGGGAATGTTATGATTTTCCTTCTCATTCTCAAATGCTTTCCAGAAGAGACACATTTTCTGAAAAAGTCTTAATAAGAAGTGGGTGGGCCAAATATCCAAGAGGAGGCTATTCCAAAGGAAGAATATTCTGGACCACCCAGAAGAGGTCATGGTAGATGACATTCCTTTAGTGGAGAGTTTTTTCTCTCTGATCTCACCAGATGGGTAGATTCAACTCAAATCCTGAGTCGCACAATGTTTTACAAGTAACAGCTATTACCTTGAATTGCACCCCAACTAATTGGCAACTAATACAACTTCCTTAGTTGTATTTTTGTATGAGCAAAATTTGGCTTGCACAGGCTGTAAAACCAACTGCTTGTAAAACCAACTTCCAAATGCTCTTCAAGAGGTGCTCTGCATAAAGCAAGCTTCCTGCTCCATGAAGTACCACAGCTGGCACACAAATATAATTATGCAAAGGCCATTTTGACCATTGTTGTAGAATTTGCTGGGACTTATAAAATTGCACCTCAACTTTTTGTGGGAGAGCGCTACCCCTTCTAGAAATAATGATGGACTATATCTGGAATCTACAGTCACTCCATCATGTTGGGATTAAGCCTGATCCCAATTTTCCCCATCTAGATTCAGACAGCCTCCAAGGACCTCTGCAGCATTTCCTGCTCAGCCCAAAGTAAAGATATACAACTGGATATCACTAGCATATTGATGATATCTCACCCCATGCTGAGAGATTATTTCTCCCTATTTCTGCAGGTGTATATTGCTCAGAGCACTACTTAGGGTAGAACTACATATGCATGCCAATTAGAAAAAGTTTCTTTTAGATAATGCATCAAAAATGCATAGTATCTCTTAAGGTCCTTCTTTTATTTGAGGCTCTATGGGTCATCACTGTTCAAATCCAACATACTCTGCAGCAAAACCATCATTTTAGAAGAGCTTATCATTGATTGGCATCATTACAGCCTTGAGCTCCAGAACTGTTTGATATAGTTGCCATTCGATAGGCATTTGCCAGATTTGAAAAGAGACAACCTCTGAATAGGATTGAGACTTTTGCACCTGATATATTGTTAGAACAGCATCTCTTCAAATTTGTTCAGCTTGTTGCAAGTCTGTAGTAAAAATGACATGACTGGGGCAAATAATGTCTAATAAAGGCCTTTGAGTCGTATCATTTGAACCAGCACACAATCCTTCTGGGGAAGGAAGTATTGCTCTTTAAAAATGAATTGTTTTCTTAGCTGCTAAGATTCAGTCTCCATGGATTGGCCTGTGTACTGCCACAAAACAGATAGGTTTGGTCCCTTAAGTAATCCCAAGTGAGAACTAGGAACCAATTTTGAAGGGGACAAAAGGAAAAAAGAATGAGCAAGTGTTCTGTAACTGAGTGTGTATGTAGAATTTACAAAAAGGGCTCCAATCTGCTCCTTAGATGTCTTGAGCTCAATGAATGAACCCTGGAGATTGTGTACATTAGTTTGCAACTCATTATTACAAATGACTAATTTAGGTCTTGATAACAAAGACAAGCTTACGTCATTCTCAGAAGTCCCACAGAGGCTACAGGATTTGCATTCGATGCATTGCCACTGATAGGTTTTGACAGCCTCTGTCATATTTGCTGTGAACTGCAGGCACGTTGGATGACCTGGGGGGAATGGGAAACACCTCTGCTGAGTAGGCTGTACTTTGAATGGTTCTTTCAATCAAAGTCATACAGCTCAGGAACAAAACAGACATGGACATGGACCAATCACAACATGGGTTCCAAACTAATGGATATCAAAGAGGAAAGCAAGCATTAACCCTTTTGCTGCCGGGCACAAGAAAAATAAGTCATTCCTTCCCACTGCCCCATTGGCAAAGCAATTTTATTCAGAGCTCTTAAAAACTTTGCGGTTATTTTTCTTTTAATTAGAAAAAACAAGACAACTGAGTCGAAGGAAGAAAGAATAGGCTTTTCCTCTTCCTTTGTCAATGAAGGATTTGGAGGGAGAGTTTTTTTTTTCCATTGAAGATTTATTTGAACTGACTGAAACATAACTGCAATGCAAATTCATACATCAGAAGGACAATGGGGCAAACTTATATTTTTAAGAGCTCTGCACTACTAAGGTTAGCCTACACAGAAGAAATCAAACTGCACAACTAAGCTTTCAGGATCAACCAAAAAAATTCCCCCACTACCAGCCAAAACAATTTATAAAAGGAAGAGAAGTAGGAGAGCTAGCAACAGGGGAAGGGCAACTACTGCTGAGACTCTAAACCTTCCCTACATGCGTGTGGATGGTTTTGCCAAACAGCAGGAGTACTATAGCAGGACCAGCAATGGGGAGTTCTGGAAGAGGGGTGATACAAACAAAGAAACATAAGGTAGGTTTAACGTTCTTTCTTTATAACAGGAAAACAATAAGGAAACAGCCCAGTTTGTTTCTCCATGATCCTTTGCCCTATCTTCTGTGTTTCTGCCATAAGTGAATGGCATCTTTCTTCAAAAAAAAATTTTTTTTTTCATCCAATCTTCCCCCCTTCCCCCCAAATTTTAACATGTAGCAAAATATCCATGTGCAGAAGCAAAAAAGGATGCAAGACCCATGTGTACCTGTATACTAAATGAGGCATTTTATATTTGTGATAGTCAACAAACCTTGGGTGGAAAGTCATTAGTGAAGGATCTTTGCTTACAACAAAGACAGTTATAAGGATCAGCAACTGAGAATGTGTGATGAAAATTCCCAGATAACTTATTCTCCCTCTATTATTCCCTTTTTCCCCTCATAAATTTAGGTAGGCAATGTTCACTTTTCTTTCTTCTAGTCTATAAAAGAATTCCTACAACCATCAAAGAAATAATGTCTCCACTCTGAAACCTTTCAGTCTCAAACTATATGTTGGCTTTAATGAGTATATGAGGTTGGAGAAAATGGATAGTAGGAAAAAGATTAACTCAACCTTCCTATCAACCATTTCTCCATTTTAACTAACAGTTGTCACAGTCTTTTACATTTGACACCCAGGCCTGGCCTAGAAAAAAAAGTTTCATTCCTACGTGAAAGAGCAAAGAAACACTTTTCTTAGTATTCTTAGAAGCTAGAGGCTACAGCCCAAGATAGACCTGTGCAAAAGAAATAAGGCCTTCACCTTTATCAGGCTGTCAGAGTAAATCCTTTGATCTCTTTGCTTTCCTTGGATATGGCTTGGCAAAATTGCAGGCAAATTTTGTCAAATATGGTACCTCTTATCATTTTTCTTTTTAAAAAACTTTCCTACTTAACCCATGAGAAAGAAGAAGAGATTATTATTTTTTTAATAGACAAACTATTCTTAAGCCATTTAAGTCATTCCACACATTTTGAGAAACTTTTGGGGGATCAGGATATGACAGATATTTGAGTATTAATCATTAAATTCGGGCTGGGAGTATACAAGTAGCAATGGTGGGAAATAAGCTTACTCTTCCCACTCCTCTCTTTTACCAAGTTTTATGTGGTTTATTGGCTACCTTTTATTCTTCACATCCCCAGGTAGAATTTACTTCTCAATCATTTTTCTGTTCAAAGATCTCAAGTTTTCATTTCAGTGTATTCTTTACACACTAACATATTGCTTCAATTTCCAGTTGTAAATATCTCCCTTTTGTTCATTTTCTATCTCCAGACCATTACATCTTCTCATCCTCATACATACAGTACGCTACACGTTGCTTTCAATGGTTCCCCATTAATAGTGCTACTCTGCAGCTGAAGAATTTGGATTTTGGTATAAACTCCTGGATTTCTTATGATTCTCAGCTGTTCTTCTTCCATGGAGGTTATGATGCCATGACAGCAGTCCACTCTTTGGCCTGTGTCTTTTAGTAGTGGGGAGTGGTTTTGCCCTTCCTGTATACAAGCTGCTTCTGATTTTTAATCAATGCAGAAACAGATGCAGGATTATACTGAGGAATGAGACACAGATGACCTGTCAGTTTTTGCACCATCATTTTGGTCAACTGAAAGGAGTGCTCTTAAATGGCCAAGTTGTAGCATCGCGAGAAAGTAGCAGTGAGGACATTTGCAGGATGCCTTGAACTGATTTGTGAAAGTTTGGGTGAAAACAGAGAACCCTATGACCATTTCAGGGATACTGAGTTGTCTTCATTCCTATTCGGTTTTGTGTATCCTCTGGTGCATGTGCACATCATTTTCCTTCTCTTGAATCTGGGCAGATCCATTTATTTGTATATTTCACATCATGCATGTAACAGCTCTTCTGATCAACTTCAAGAAAGGAATTTTAGAAAAGCAGAAGATCTGCAGGCCAGAAAAAGCCTTAAATAGAAAATTCCATGGTTTATATTTTCTGCTCTTTGTTTTTCTTCAAAAAACAATTGCAAAGGGAAAAACATGCATCTGAGCTGTGGCCTCAGACCAGAGGACATACTTCTCCAAACAGTAGTCCTGCTCCAAATAGCCAATTCCCAAAACTGTCAAAATTGTTACACTTACAATTGAGAAATTTTGTTTAACAGCTTTTTAAATCTATACCTCAACTTATGGCCCTATGGGAATATTACACAGGAATATCCAGTGATGGGCAGTATTCCTAAATTTCATACAACAGTGAACAATGCTCTATTATCTTATAGCACTTGCACATCATACTGCCTTCTGCATTTTCATTTTGCAATTAATTTTATGCACTTTAAGCATCACATAGATTTTTTCCCAAAGCAAGGAAGATCCCAGAGTATCACAAGCAAACATGCAATGAATTGTAAGAAGTTCCCCTGATGGAGCACTGCATTTGTGTCAGTCAAAAATAGACAACACGCTGGGGTAAAAATCTGCACCTGGTATTCAATATTCAGAACGGTCAAAGGAGACCAAGAAAGGAGAAAATTCAAGAATTTAAACAAATTCTTAGAACAACATACAGTGAAGAGTGACAGTGACCATGTGAGCTTTGTAATGTATTTTTGCTGTTTTCATATTATGAGCCAATTAGTGAATAAAATATTAGAATAATACTGGAGAAACATTTTATCTTTCTGAGCCCAACCCTCTCCAGAAGGTGGTGGTTGTAGAAATAAATCAGAAAGGAGAGAGCTAACAATACTATCCTTTGCTCCTGGCAGAAAGATGAGGTAGTAATCTAATAAATAAGTCATGTTAGGGATTATGAGATCAAGGAATGTGGATTGATGCAATTAAAGTGATATGACTAAAAATTATACAGTTTTGAAATGTGAGCTGGAAAAGGATATTTGTTAACTGAAAGAGACCCTTTCTGGGCTATAATTCTCTGCTCAGAGTCCAGTTATAGCTGGCAACAGCTACTAACCTTACTAATCTAAGAAATGAACCAAAGTTTGAACATGGTGAAGTGATTTAGTGTTTGGGGGAATAATGAGGCTCTAGTCTTTTAGTCCTGGAAGCCACAGAGAAGATCAATGGAGAAATTATTCTGAGATAGTTTTAGTCATCTTGAGGAGTCTTGTTTCCTGATTTGCTAAATTGCAAATGATTGACATTTTGTAACCCCAGAAACTCCCGGAATGAGTTTGGGCCAATTATAATCTCTTAGCCCACCAGATTAATTCACAGGTTTGTTTCTTGGGGAAAAGAAATCCCCTCTGCTTTGAAGCTTCCTTAATGTGAAAAGTCTATAGTTTCTCTCAGTTGTAGATAGCTAACACACTTAGCTATGTTTAATTTAACTTTGATTTAATCAATTAACCCAACTTCCACAGTACAATGAAATCTAAACTGATCAGATAGCATTCACAACACTATAAACATCGTTTATTAATGAATATTAATAAACTATAGACATAGTCCTTTTAAAATGTGCTTTTAGTATAAAACATATGAACTCTGTTACTAGCCAGGATTGAATAAAAGGCCTAGGACCACTTTCCACCAAAATATTACTCTCTTTTGTCATATGCTCTCTATTTCCATTTCCAATAGCAAATAACCTGTAACAATAAGGCACCCTAAGAACAAGAATTTGAAGTTCCAATCTGCAGTTCTTCTTATCAACTCCCATAATTCCCAGCCAACATAACCACAGTGGCATACAATAGACAGATCCAGGGTATCAGTTCCCCTCTAACTAAAAATGGAAATAGTAACCTTCTTATAGTTGAGTTTGACTCCTGGTGGCATCAGGAACATGTTTCTATGTATACCTATTTTGAAAATCAGTAAGGAAGTAGTGTGCTACTTTATCATTAGTGTATCTTTTAACATTAAAAGTGATCTACCTATGGAAAGAAGAAGCATTTTTGAAAAAAAAACTATTGAATATATTATTCTACATTTGTGGAATTATTTTAATGTTTTGTATGGAAGCTGATGAACATCACTATCCTAATAAATGTCCATAAATTCTTAAATTCAGAATAGTTTTGGCATTTCCTTACTCTTGCTATACTGATGCCTTAGAGTGAATTTTATTTTTTGGCCCTTGATAGTACAACTCCTATTTTTAGGATTATCACATATGAAACAGCAATTGAGAAGGCATTTAATCTCCTTAAGAGTTTTTCAGGCAATGGGTTAAGATATGGTAGTTTCCATTGATATATGAACCTTTTTATTTTATAAAACTTTTGGCTTAAAATTAAATTCTTATTTAATGTATAAGTGACTGGCATTTACCAGTTTACAGATCATTAAATGTACTATCTTGAAAACATTTTTTTAATATAACCAAGTTAATATAACCAAGTTATGTTTTTGAGGAGCTCACTGTTTTCCATTCTTTTTTTTTTTTTTTCAGTTCTACTTTAAAAAATTGCAGGTTTATCTGATATCACTTCTGTGTCTGAAAGTTTAGTCCTTAGGAGAATTATGGAAATTTAGACTATCGTTGCATTATTGATGTAATCCACTACAAATGAACAGAAGACATTAACTTGAATCAGGGGTGTCAAACTCACATCATCACAGCGGTGTCATGTGACATATTGGGACTTTTTTCCCCCTTCGTTAAATGCATGGCCATGGCCAGCACATGACGCATCCAGCCTATAGGCTGGGAGTTTAACAGCCCTGGCTTGGATATTCAATTGTCACCTACAATTAAAAGCTGCTCCTTATGCCAATGGAGAATCTCCATTGCAGAAAGAGAAAGGTCATTTCCATCAACCCCTCCCTTGTACTGAAGCTCTGCTGAAACAATTCCAAGTCTAGAATGTGTTCCAAAGATTTTCAGGCAGAGTAGAAAGAAGAATTGAGTAAAGCTCTTTCCGCTGATTTGGGTATTCTATGTGCAAAGTGCTACTTATAAGAGGCCTACATCAGCAGCCAGGAACTCAGCACTGTAGCTATTGATTACTTTGCAAAAAGATGATTCCTCATCATTATCACAGTAGCAGAGAAAAAGCAGAGCTATTGCAACAGTAGAAGCTCCTGGTTATATTAGGAAGATCAATAGACAGTTTTGGACCTCTTCCTGCCAGCACTCACCACCAACTTGATCCTGTGAGGACTGCTCACAACCAGTCTTTGTAAAATACCTATCCCATGGTGTAGCATTTAAATCCCATCTGCTGGCTCACTATGAAGAGGGGAAAGGATATTACATATCTGAAGGAAAAAAAGAACAGACTTTTCAAAGGCTTGTTAGCATCTAAGTTTAAGCTAATCCATTTATATTAAATAAGAAATAAGTTGTTTCATATGTATCTAGTTATGTACAATTCTACCGCAAAATTTAGAAATCAAATACTTACCTCACTACAGACTTTACCCTACTTCATTACATTTTTTTTCTTCAATATCACCACAGTTCTACCTTCTTCACTACTATGAACATCAATATAATCTGATCAAAATCAAGAGGGCATGTCATTTGGTATCTGAAGGGATCTCACAAAAACAAATTGCTTTAATTTTTAGAGGTTTTTAGAGGATATATTACTATTGGTATTGGTTTCTATTTCAAGTTTTAACTCTAGTTTGTCTTTGAGAATTGTGGATTGGCCTGAATAATTAAATACAATTTACAGATCAATAAATACTATACAATATCATAAAATGGAGGAATGACTGGCCATTTTCTGAATTCCCTGGCGTTACAGGCATATTTCATTTCTAGTCCAGTAAAATCAAGCCTTCTTCAAGTCAAGCTACAGTTCTGGTGGCTTTGCAAATGCATTCATACGCTCATCTTGACAAGAGTATGGAAGTCTGTGCTTGTCTTCTTCCATAATGTTTTGCTTAGTCTTCCCAGTCTAGCCTAGGTTTCCTGTTCACATACTTTTTAATGCTGCTCCTGCTTAGTTTTCAAGTCAGCCATGCTCAGGGAGCTTGTTAATGACCATAAAGGAAAGATCCAGGGACAAAAAGATTTGGTATGGAAAGGCAGAGCATATTACACCAGAGGTGTACACTGGAGCAATGATAGCTCGCTTTGAGAGCTGTCTCATAGCTCACCACATCAGCATGTGGGATCAGCATCCCTCTGAGGGATCAGCATCCCTCTCAAAGGATTCTTCAAGATCAGCTATTTAGAACATCTTGACCCAAACAATCCTATGGCAGAAAGCTTAAAGGTTTCAATAGTCCCAGATTTGAATCACCATCCAGTGAGCTAATTCTAGGTCACCCTTTGTGAAAAGGATACCACATAAGCAGTTCCCATTTCAAATCTGTTATGCATGCTGCACTCCCTGTGATTGTTCCAATAGTGCAAGTAGAACTGAATCTAGGTCAAGTTCTGAATTACATACTCCATAAAATAGAAGCTTTTTTTTTTTTTTAACCAGGAAACAGTTGGGATTGGTCATAATAATTTTTTTTTCCTTTTAATCTTGCACAGGCAACAAGAGCATGTGATGCATTTACTGTTATGATCATTTTTTTTGGGATTGCATAGAAATATTTTCTTTTGGAGGGAGAAACCCCTAGTCTTTATCCCCATCTCAATCTTGAAATGTTTTCTGAAATGTTTTTATGACAAATTATAATGTTTTGGTACATGGCTTATATAATGCTAGTTTTTACAGAACTTACAATAGGTGAAGAGTTCTTGTTCTCAATTTTACAGAGTTGGAAGTACTCTAGATTATTTCATTCCCCTCAGCCCACGTCCCTTTTCTTTTTCTTTCCTAATGACACCCTAAATATTTTGTGGCTGTTAAATGTTAATGACATGCAATATTTGGATTTGATATCCAAGATAAACTTCAGAATATACAGAGGTGTGAACAAGGCAAGAATATGCCAAGTCTGCTTTTATTTTAAAACAGTTCTTCAGCCTCAGCATCTTTAAGACATGTGGACTTCAATTCTCAGAATTTCCCAACCAGCATGCTGGATGAAGAATTCTGGAAGTTTGTGTCCAGACACCTCAAAGTTGCTGAGGTTGAGAAATACTGCTTTAAAACATTGATCCAGGGGAAAGAGACAGCTGCTTTTAATTGCAGATGGGCACAATGTTTTACACTCCTATATACTCCAAAATGCATTTGAGATCAACACTGAAAGCATTACACAATTCTTGCAAATGAAAGGTGTATATATATTTAAATCTTAAGTATCTCTCAGGGCACCAAATGAAATAACGATGTTCAAAGGAAGATTCTTTCTGTAAAACAAGGTGTACGTGGCAAAATAGTGAAGCAGCAAAACTAGTTATGCTCTGTTTGTCTATCTGACATGTGTTGGGTAGGCAGTAAAAAAAAATATTTGGGTTCTCTTCCAGGTACAAGGACAAAAGAGGAAAACAAATAAATGAAGAGGAAAAGGTGAATGTGCAAAAAAAAACCTTTAAAAAAACCTTGCATACCATGTCCTAATGTAAACTTTCATAACCTAGGACGTATCAGCAGGCAGTACACAAATTCACTGCCTAGTCAGCTTAAGATGAGGAAATGATCCGTCTACACCTCGAATGGAAGTTGGGCTCCCTCAAGAAATTGTCTCCACGTTAACAATGCCCACCTCACTGCAAAGGCCTCCTTCCCCCAAACGGCCCAATTTCTCTCCCTCCAGCTCCCAACATTTGAGCTCCTAACAAGGAAGCACCTTTATCAATGTACATGAGGGGCTCTGAGCTTTCCATTAAAAAGGATTATCTTTGACTCCCACCCCACCTCTAGATCCAGGCACACAGTATTATAGACAAAAGACTTAACCTGATAACTACCAGGGGGCTACCTACACTCTTCTCCTTAGGATAAATAGCTAATTTTATGCTTTACCTTATTGGCACTGAAACTACCAGATGCTAGGAAAGCTACCTGCTCTTTGTTCATGAAGTCTTCTGAGAAAGAATTGTATTCATGCATCAGCCTGACACCATATGGGAACAAAGTAGGTGCTCCAACCTCCAGAGATGCACACCATTAGGTCTCATAAACAAACACTATGGGTTATAAAGAACCATTGCCTAAAATAGCTAACAGGAAGGAAATCTGTCTTTGCATATTCTATCAATTTGCAATACAGGGAAATTAAGGGTAGGAATATTTATTGGAACAGCTGGAATCTAAAGTAGTAGTGTGAAGTGCTCTTAAAAATAAAATAATCTCTTCAATTTTATAATATCAGCAATGAAAAATGCACAGATTTTACCTATTTATGGTAAAAGCTGTCATTAGATGTTATACCTCTACGGGAGGGAGGGGAACATTTCAATGTTTACTTCTCAAGCAAAAAATCAATAAAACACATTTGAAATTGGAAATAAAATCACTAGGCAGAATAACCAGCTATCTATACAAAAGCCATAGATACTGTATCTGTACCCATTTTTGTTTTCATGACATCTTCAATCAAGTTTCTCCTAGAAAATTTCTGCAGGGCTCAGAAATTTATGATTGGTTTGCCACAGGCTTTCCACCCAGACAGTTCATGTGACACAAAGTATTCAATTAATTGACAAGCTCACTAACCTTTTGAAAATGTGCAACCAAGCAAAAAAAAAAAAAAAAAAGACAAGGACATAGATGCAAATATGCAGAATGTCTGTTGTTGTTTTTTTTTAAAAACACCTTAACATTTCCCATAAACACACGGGTACATTTAAAGTTCTAATATAATGCCCCTTCTTGACCTTGATTCTCTTAACACAAATAGTATTATGATTGCATGACTTGTATAACTGCTTAGCACATAAAAGAATGTAAATTCATACTTGAAATAAATGAATCTATGCCTCTGTACTACAGTGTCATCTCTTACTGGGAAATGGAAAAAGTTTCAAATGTACCTTTGATGACAATGTCTATCAACTGCAGCAATTTTAGGATGCATGGACTTTGACTCACAGAATTCTGGGAACTGAAGAGCACAGATCTTAAAGTTGCTGAGGATGAGAAACATGGCTTTGTGATGACAGTCTCACCTGTACCTACCTACCCCAGTAACTTTTTGAAACTGAAAGATTATCCAAAAACTTAGTGATCCCTCTTCTGAAACAGGTTTATCTTGTTGCATATCATACATCATTTTGTTTATACCCTCTTTTCCAACCTTTCTGAAATAGATTATATTGCTATATTTGAATTAAAATATGTGAATATCTTTCAGAATCGAGAAATTACAGTTTGAGAAATCTAATACAGCATAATACACCATGGAATGTAGTGTTGGATCCTGATTCAATCAGTTCAGTCAAACTTAAGTATGGTCGGCTGAATAAGCTACATCATTGTTCAGTTACAATGCTAAGCCATAACCCCATAAATTCTAAAAATATGTAGACCCAAATTTCCACAGGTTTCGGCAACATCAACACTAGTAGAAGAATTCTCAGAATTGGAATCCAAATATCTGGAAAGCATCCAAATTAGGAAGAATTGCCGTAAAGTAGGATTTACAAACCATAATGACTAGTCTGACAGAACAGGCTATGCTGCATTAATAGCAACAGCACTTATATACTGCTTCATAGTGATTTACAGCACTATCTGAGCACTTTACAAAAGTCATCATATTGTCCCCAATCATCTGGATCCTTATTTTACCAATCTCAGAAGGATAGAAGGCCAAGCTAATTTTGAGCCGGTCAGGATCGAACTTCAGGCTATCGGCAGAGTTAGCCTGCAGTGCTGCCTTCTAATCACTGAGCCACCAGGGATCTCCTTATGGTTTGTTTGGTTTCAGCTTTCAACAAAGAAAGCATTGCCCTTTTGATGAACAGAAAAGGAATATATGGTATATTCCTTTTATATAGTATATATAAATATGTACTATAGCAGTGAATTAATATCTCTGGCCCTGTGATCTTAAACATACTTCCTTAAGAAGGCACTATTTTGCATGTACCAGGAGTTAATTTCTAGCTTGCATAGACTAAGCTTGCCTAACTTATTATAGACATATTTGTAACCATGCTACTTAAAATCTTGATCAAAATACTTCCAGTATCAAAACACAATTGAACTGGCATGCACACATGATCTTTTCTGCAGATTTTCCAATGTAATGTGCTCCACACTTTATATTTCTCTTGGTCCACCTAAGCTATTGTAGTTATCCTGTATAGTGTTAAAACTGTATAAATTTTATAGTTAAATAAATAAGACTTAAACTACACATTATGTAAATATACATTTAGAAAAGAAGTTTATAAAAACTACTTTTACTTTGCTTCTAAAAATCAGCGCTATCTAGTATGAGTCTGAGAACTTATTTTTGCTTCTATGATTAATTTCCATTTGTCCAAATGACTCTTTAGCTTGTGATATTTGCATCTGTAGTTTTTCTGTAGAATTAATTGTGAATTCTGGATTACATCAAGGTTTAATCCAGGTCAGGGTTCCAGACAGCTATTTTTCTTCAACATAAAAAGCCAATTTAAAAAGTCTTTAAGTCTTCTTTTCTACATCCTACAGTTTGTAGAAACCATTTCAGTCTCCCTGAAAGTTGAGTTCAATGATATTAAGATGGCAACTTTCAAAAGTTCAGATAACATGACCTTCCTAGAACTGGAAGTAGCAGAACTGGGAAAGGCTTTGTGTTATTCAAGGCCAGAGATATGAAACTTGTTACTCTCCTGTTGACGTTGGACTCCAACTCAGTCAGGCCCAGCCAATGACAAGTATAACTCCCAGAGAAGATGGGTGATAGATTAGGCAGTGGAATCATACAAGTTGAAAGAGATTTTTTAGACCAATGAGATCAATTTGTTGCTCAAAGGGCAAAGGAATGGATTACATGAGCAAAAGTCTGTTTTAAATCAGCTGTTTTGGTATGTCCTGATCTCTTTTTCTACAAAGTTAAAGCAATAGGGAAAAATTTAAAAATATTTTCATAAAAAGCATTTAAACAACCAAGTAAGTAATAATTTATCAATTGGGGAAAAAACCAAAAATAATTAGAGAAGGAAATTTTATTTGCAGACTGGAGGACAACATTGTAAACCATGAGGACCTTCAAAAATTATATACAGCAATTGCAATTTCACAAGTTTTTCTTTTTTTAAAAAGGTGGACAAATAAATATTTACAGAAAAGTATACAGGATATGTCTTGGAAATCAACTGTATGTGAACACAAAAGCAACATGGACACACATTTTTTAACCAAATGGAATATTTATATAAAATGGCAGCATAATTTTAATTTATGGGTTGTAATTGATGTATTTTTTACATATTTTTCTTCCTCTCCTAATAATCCTAATAGGAATTTCATAAATTTTAGTGTGCAATATCCTGGGATATTAACTTCTCATATTGGATTCCATGACTAGAATGTATGTAGTGCTTTTTTGGGCTAGATTCTGCATTGCCCTAATATCCAGCATCCCTGAGAGACAACAGGATATGCAAAATGTATAGTACCACTGCCATGCAACTTTAATTTACTTAACTGTGGATTCACATTCCTGGACTCCTGAAAAAGCCTAAACGAATTATATAGTGATTATGCAGCAGCAAACTTAAGATTGCACCCAGAAATTCAGAGAATAGATACACCCTAAAAGAATATATGAAAGAATAAAAAGAAGATATATGTTTAATTTAATAGCTTAATGGCAGGGGTGTCAAACTCACGTTGTCACAGCTACATCATGTTACGTGCCACAACTTTTTTCCCCTTTGCTAAACCGGGACTGGGTGTGGCCAGCACATGATGCATCCGGCCCAAGGGCTGCGAGTTTGACAGCCCTGATCTAATGTGAGGAATGAGGGTCTGCTATACCTGAATGTCTGTTATTGGCTAATAGGATTTGACGCATATATAAAAGAGAGTTGTGCATGCATACTGTGATGGTATGGAGGTTTTAGAAATGCATATAATGTTTTTCTAACTGTATTTTATAGCAAACAGATTTTATCCAAGGATTACTGTATTCAACTACACACCAGATTAAACACTTCTATGCACACTTATTAGGGAATAAGTCACACTAAAATTCTGCAAAATCTGCTTCCAGGCAAGCACACATAAAAATTGCTTTGCACCATACAATTCCAAGGTATTGCTGGTCCACATACACAATGGATTTTTTTACATCATCTGGCATAATTAATTTCGAAGAAAACTTTATCGAGATAACTCCTTCCAGGATCATGTATTGCTCCATTATTTACATGCACCTTCAAGCAAAATTATTAGAATAATTCTATTCTTGTGTTGCAGAATTTCTGACATATACCTTATAAGGTACCAGTTGTCCATGGATCATATCTTGGTCCTAAAAAAAACTTTAGTAGAGAACAGCTATGGTCTGTGACTATATCCCATTTTATAATTTGTAGAAAAAGAAAATTAATATTCTAAATATCCCCAAATGTTTTTTCAAATACTTCATATAATACTATTAGAGGTATAGGCTTTTTTCCAAATATACTATTCCAGTAATTAAATATTCAGTTGTTCACGTTTTGTTGATTTATTTCACAAGGAGCTGTTAGCATGAGGTGCTAAACAGAAAACAGCATTTATTTTCCTTAAAAACACATAGCTTTAGTAGCATTATTGCTAATGTCTACATTTTTGTTATTCTATGGTTTAAACACTTGCCCAGAAGTCAGCATTTGCTTTTCAAAATATTTATTTAGACTAGGGTTTTTGTCTAATTTAGTATAGCTAAGTAAAAAAACATTAGCAAAATTCAAAACATTCAAAAAATAATCCAGAATAATTTAAACTTACCACGTCCACTTTGAAAAATGAAAACCCCAGCATGGTCTATGAATAGCATATTTAAAGTATGAGAGAGAGCAAAGTTTATCTTTATTTTCATAAGTTTAAAAAATTATTCTGCAAGTAAACAGCCTTTATTTTGCATTAAGCGCTTTTCAAAAATCCCACCTTCACAAAAAAAGCCTTTAAAAGCTGAAGTAAAATCCATTTTAAACAAAAATACTGTGCAATGTAATGCAGCACTACTTTTCTCTCTTAAATATTGAAATAAATAAAATAACTTGTTCTAGTTTATGTCAAGTTTTTTTTTCATTAGTTTGTTGTTTTCAGTCATTTCTGCTGCTGAACAGTTCCAGTTTGACCTGGACTTAGATATACACGCACACACACACACAAACTTGCACAACACTTTAAAGATATTTTTCTTTTTTAAAAAAATGTAAGTTTTTTTTTTGTATTGCACAAGCTTAGGGAACCCCCAAAACTTCTCTGAGCAAGTGCCAGCAGGCATTCCACAGTCCAAACTCCCGTGTCGGAACAAGACACAGGTGAGACAGGATCGGGCAATGTGAGAAAGATCAGAGCATTTTGAACACTCTTAGTTGGTTGGTTTCTTCCATGAAGAATTCAGATTCCAAATAAGCACAGGGTGTTATCTGCAGAAGAAAAGCAAAGAAAGAAGGAAAATCTCAAAGATAGTTCAAACAGCAAGCAGATTTTCTTTTTAAAAAATAGCAATTACTGATATAACAAGAAATCCCATCTCCAAGTTTGGATGAGCCAAAACACACTAAGACTTTCTTTGGAACATGCTTTGTGTCACTGCATCACCTCACAGCTCTGGAGTAATCAAACTAAAATATATTCAGAATATAATCTATCATTACTAAGTAGGGGCTAGTATCTAGATGAAACATATTTTTTAAAAAATGTTCAACCATCTTTTCCCTATGTTTTTCACTTCTGATCATTGTTCTTCCAGACAAGTGGCTCTCTTTACATTATGTGATCAAAAACCTATGATTTAGGAACAGCATTTACTTCACGCTTGTAAAGCAATAATAGTCAGGGGTTATGCCACTTGAAACATTTTAGATTTTCAATGTAAATAAAGGCAGAATCATGGCAATATCCTCCATGCATTGATCCAGGCTTCAGTTGCAGAATCCCTCCCCAGTGTGTTATTTAATGTACCCTTATTACTTTAAACTAGTTATGCAGATACATGAATTTACATATGTCACAATAACACTCAGGGTGAAGAAAATCTGCTAGAATTCTGGCTTCTGCCTAATTTTTAAAAAGATATAAGTTCTCTCTACTATATATAACATCTCACCACCCTTCTAGAAGTATGGATGAAATCCAGGACCATACACTTTACTACAATAAGAACTGACACTGTAAATTAATGATACAGTAGTTTAAAGCTCAGTAGAATTATGTGACAAGTCTAAGAATAGTAGACCATATAAGGGAATGATAGCTGCCTGCTTTTAATGCTGGAACTAAATGAAGAAGTTTCAGTTTATTCTTCACCTAAACTATCTGCGAGGGGATTAAGTTAACACACCAATCCTTCAGCTTCTTAGCTGCTAAAAATAGCGACAATGATAATTCTTACAAAAGTGCATCACTATAATCACCAAATTCTTTGGGACTTGATAAATTTTCAGAAGGATTTATTACACAAATGTTCATACTATGCCTGAATCAAATTCAGAATTTTTAACTCAATGTCTTTAACTCACATGTCTGCTAAAAATCAGGCTAAACAACATATACAAAGTTGCTAATTAGGAATGCATTTTATTACCCGGTTTCTGAATTAAAAAAAAAATTCTTTAAAAAAAGATGCAAGGTGATAAGAAATCTATGATTAAGTAATGAATGAGTAGTGCCAAGTTATGTGTACCAATATTTATATAAAGAAATATATATAGATATATATATATATATATATATATATATATATAT
>BLBF01000005.1:49097363-49114211 GCA_015471245.1 Laticauda colubrina | reverse complement strand
GCTGTTCCATAGGTCTGTTGATCTTCTAGGTCTCTGTTATGTCTTGGTGTGATTTTGTGGATCAAGCTGGTGATTTTGTTTTTGTGGAAGCCGTTGGCTGTCAATACTTTAGTCAGGGTGCATAGTTCAGTCTTTATATGTGTCTTGTCTGCCAAGCGTTTCGTTCTGTAAATTTGTGTTTTGGCCACGGAATTTATCTGTGCTGGGTGGTGGTGGGATTTGGCGTTGAGGTAGCGGTTGGTGTGTGTTTTCTTCTGGTATACGGTGTGTCCCAGTGTGCCATCTGTTCTTTTGTAGATTAGTACATCTAGGAATGGTAGTTGTTTGTTTATTTCCATTTCCGTGGTGAACTTAATTTTGGGGTGTGTGCTGTTTAGGTGTGTTAGGAAATTGTTTAAGTTTTCTTTTCCATGGGGCCAAATCACAAATGTGTCATCGATGTATCTTAGCCATAGTTTGGGTTTGTGGGTGGCCTTAGCTGGGGCTCTGGATTCGAATTCTTCCATGAACAGGTTTGCAATGACGGGTGACAGTGGTGATTCCATAGGGGCTCCTTCAATTTGCTTGTATCTTTGTCCTTTGTATATGAAATATGTGTTGGTTAGGCAGTGTTCTGTTAGTTCCATGAGGTCTTTAGCTGGTTGGTATATATTTTTGATGATTTCAAGAGTTTCTTTTATCGGGACTTGAGTGAATAGTGAAACCACGTTGAAACTTACAAGCAGATCTTCTTGTTCCACGTGTACATCTTTTATCATTTCTAAGAAGTGGTATGAGTTTTGTACATATGAAGCTGCGGTTTCAGCATGGGGCTGTAGTTGTTTTGCTAAGTGTTTAAAAGCACTACAATGACGTGGGATAATACCCGAAGGAAGCTGAACAGCACACACACACACACACACATATATATATATATATATACATTTCAATCTTTTATCTAACCATTCCATTCTTTCTCCACTCTATGGAAGCCAGCTTTTTATGACATTTAAAGATGTTCAATTCTCAATGGTCTGTTGTGATACTCTATTGCAGGGGTCGCCAACCTTTTGGACCTCAGGGACCACCAAACTCAAAGTTTTAAATCCCAGGGACTAACCAGTTCTGTGCCCACCCACAAACCAGTTCTGTGGGTGTGGCCTAATTTGTGGGTGTGGCTTGGTGGTCATTTGACTGGCTGGGCATGGCTTGTATGCAAATATTATATTTATGTAAATATTGATTTTTTTTATTAAAAAAGAACAACTTTTACCCAAAATCAGGCAAAGCAGGCAGGCAGATTGAGTTGCTCACAGAATTTACAGATTCATCAGAGATCTATCTGCCATCAGCTAGCTCAGTCTGTCACATAAAATTTGCTTGCAAGCAAACTCACAAAATTAACTCACAACACACCATGTATGCAAATATTGAATATTTTATTTAAAAAGAGCAACTTTTACCCAAAATCAGGCAGAGCAGGCAAGCAGATTGAGTTGCTCACAGAATCATTCAGTGATCTATCTTTCTGCCATTGGCTATCTCAGTCTGTCACATAAAATTTGCTTGCAGTGAGTCTGCACTGAATAACAGAACCTTCAGTCCTAAGGGAAGTTCAACTGTGCTTAAAAACAGAGCTGAAGATCTAAAGACTAGCTAGAAAGCAAGAAATCCAACCATTTCCTGCTTCCTAGCTAATCTAAATCTTCCGGCACAGCAGAACAGATAATGGTCGGAAAAAGGAAAAATAGCAATTTAGCAGGCAAGTTTCTGGGGAAAGGAGTGAGTGGGTATGGAGGGTTCCCATGGGCCATGTGGGTGGTGTAGCCTTGTGTTTCTGCACAGCCTGGAATAATTGCTTTGTGGGGGTGTTCTGGGGGTAAGTTTCCTCTGTGGCCTACCAAAATTTTCTCACGAACCACCAGTTGGCTACCACTGCTCTATTGACTATATATAGACAATGAGACCATTCACTAGTCACTGAGTTATGATATATTCTTACATATAAACACTGTTAATGGTGTATTCTGTCCCTATTCTATGAGATATTGTGTTACTCAGTTTAATCATTTCCCCCCTTTTTCTGTTAAGTGCACATTTCCTTTTATTTAAGAGACCAGTACCATCATACTATTACCTTGGGGGAAGATCCTCCAAGTGCTCATATCATCCAGATTCTGATGAAGACAAAATGGTGTTCTGTAATCAGATCACATTGTTCAGATCTGTCAATATGTGGCAGCTTTAAAATTATGGGCCAGCTCTTTGAAGGCCACAGATATTGATTGAAAAGAGGATCCCTTGCTTAACATATTGAATATACCATAATAATTGAGTGAAGATTAATTTTATTGTTGTAATGTTATATGGGAATGACCTTGGGAGTGGATACCAAATGCTGGCTGGGGAAGCTGAATAAGGGACAGAGAAAGAGCTAAGAAGGAAGACTCCCTACTTTCTCAGGCTGTATAAAAGATGGCAGGAGATTTGTACAACAATATCAACTTGCAAGATTCTGTTAATGTAGCCCCATGGTAAAATAAAATTAGGTCATCTGATCTGGCCTACTGGGCAGGCTGACAATTGTTTTGTACTTTATATAGGGGATTACAACTAAACTGAAGGGTTATCATACAAAAATGCCCTCTTTTTCCCCAGGCTATAATTCATACAGAGGAAAGAGAAAGAAAATATCCCAAATTTTGCAGATACTTTTGGAAGAAGTAGGACTGAAGCAAATAGTGATGAAAACTGGGGAGTAGTTTGTTCAGCATTAGGACATAAAGATAGTACTTCTTAGCTATAACTTCTGGGAAAGAGCTGCTTATGCTGCTCCCTGAGTGATGTTAGAATGAGATACAAAATAAAAACCAATCAAAATAGAAATAGTGTTCTGCAAGAGAAAAATCAAAAGCCAGAATTTCATTTGGGGCATATATGAGATTGCTCATGGCACATTTCAAGAATATATTAAAAGCAGAGGCATCTTTGCTTCTGTTCTATCATTTCAATTATAGATCCATACGTATTAGCTAGTACTGAATTCATTGGGCATAAGTACACCAAGCTATTTGTTGGATTGTGGCCAAAAGGAAGTCTTTTCAAATATATCTATTCAATCATTAGAATTTGAAAAATGTACTGAACAGCAGTTACATTTTTGGGAAATGTATGTCAATTACAAATTATCATACTGTGCAAAATTCCATGTATGTTTAATTATACAAACTGTTTTAAATTTTAAGCCTAAAATTGAGAGGCTATAAATCTAAAGAAAGGAAGTAATATTGAAGTTCTAATGTTAAAAAAATAGGATTTTTACTTTCCCTCTATACAAGTCAAAATGTGCTGTTCAGAATTCTGCCTTCCTTCAAGTAAATCTTCATTTTAAAAGAGAGCTTTCATTTTAAACCTGTTTTTGGTATTTTCATGACTGATGACAACATCAGCCACAGGACAGAATATGGCTTATCATACAGTTAATGCATAATAGAACAGCCAGACTGTGGATGTTGTAGAAACAAACCAAATTATACTTAGGACTAATTCAAATTTTGGACAACAAATTTTGTTTTTGTTTCTGACCACGACAATGATAAAAATAATTTTCCAGATTATAATTTGATAGCAGGCACAGAAGGCATTTTTCACAGATGGTGTCCCTTGCACAGGCTGTGTGTATTAGCTCTCTGATCTGCTTCAGGCATTAGCAGGGATGATTTACTCCATCTTTGAAACTACAGCCATAAGTTGAAAAAAATAGCAAATTTGAACAACCACTAACAATGAACAACGCTTATGAGTATTTGTTGAGGGAAGATTAAGGATGAAATAAATCAATATGCCACTATGTGTTTATCCTGCATGGAAGCGAGAGAGCATTATTTTTAAGTATTTTGGAATTACAGTAGGTAATTTCAGACACTAGTTTTTATCAAATCTAGTTTGTAAACTTTATTAGGCAATATGATGCTCAAATTAGTCTTCATATACGATTAGAGTTCATGGCATATTAAAAGGTATTCCTCTGAAAACTCATTGTTTTCAAACAACCACTCATTTCCTTATACTGGCTCTAAGCATAGATAGATAGATATCTACTGGGTTGTCTATCATTTCAAAGGCTACTGCAACATTGTATTTTGATTTCCTTTGTATTTGTGGGGACGTATGACACTAAAACAGAGTATGTCTAACAATGGGTAGTGCCTAGATAGGCCAAGCCCACATTTCCAACACTTAGGACCAAGCTCCTAAATTCCAATTTCTTCACTACCAGTCGCAGTAATTTCAACTGATAGTAAAATCTATCCAAAAGGAGACAAGAGCACCTTGTTTTGCTGTGAAAATGAATGATAATTATACAATTATATACCCCCATTGTTTATTTTAAATAAAATTAGATTACCTACCCATGGAAAGACAGATATGGTTAATTAACAAGGAAATAAAGAATCTAATTTATTACGTAAATTCATTGTTGAAGACTATATACCCACCCCCAAAAAATCTGTTTCCCATTGCTGTTAGCCTTTTCTTTTGGAAGTACTGTTATCTGTAGCTCTTGAAAATGTTTTGACTGTCTGACTAAAATTCAGAAAACAAGACTGATATGTTCTCTTTGGATTAACATATTATTAGTTGCTTTGTTGTTGCATTAAAAGATCTTGTGCATTTAAATCTACGTGGGGAGATCTTTTTTTTTTTTCAGAAAGAAAAATGAATCTCTTATTTCAGGCAGAATGCAATGACTTCAGTCCATCCAAATGAGAAGATCTGGAAAAAGGAAATGAAACACAGACTCGTTCAATTTAAAAAAAAAAAAGGGGGGGGAGAGGGAGGAATAAACCATTATTATGAGAGGAGGGCAGAATCTGAAAGTAGGTTTGTTTGCTGGGGGGTGGGGGGAAGAGTATTGCAACGGAAGAGGGGGACTCGAAGCATGGGGGGGGTAAGGGAGATGTTGGGAAGAGAAAGCTCCAGTTTTTGGGTTTTTTAATTTTTATTTTTAGGAAAAATAGATTTTTAGCACTGCTGGCTGGGCGCTAGGGGTGATGAGAACACGAACTATGGTTAAAAGGGGGGGGGGTGTTATGAAAATATCTCACCAGAGGCCAAGTTTTTCTCTTAGTTTAAGGAATTGGGGTTTCCCAATGCAGCCCCTTCAAGACTGGGGGGACTTCAATTCCCAGAATTCCCCAGCCAGCATAAGTCTACATAAACTTATTTTTTTCTATTTGCATCCTGAATATGTTTTATATCAACTAAGAATCTTTATAGAAAAAGCTTTTGATTATAGAATGGTCATTTATTAATCATTAAAAAGAAAAAAAGCACAAAGAAAAACATTGGCTTGGGTATAAATAGATGCAGATTTAGAAGGATTTTTTATATTATATTATTAGTTGTAAATATAAACTATATGAAGATGTAGTTTTGTGGGAAGAGATTGCATTGCTAAGGTGTTTTTAAGTTAAAAAAGAATAAAAAATGTATTGAGCAAGAAGTTTTTTTTCTTAATACCATGTTTCTCATAAAATAAGGCCAGGTCTTATGTTTTTTTGAGCCCCGAAAAAACGGCTAGGATGTCTTTTCAGGGGTGACTTAATTTCTTCCCTCATGCGCACCTCCACCTAGAGCGCCCCATGCACACTCACCTCCATGAGTCCGCCACTGGAAGCTCCCCAAAGGTAGAGTCACCAGCCACTTCTATCGGCCGGTAGAAATGGTCTCGGGGCGAGCACCCACACGCACTCACCTCATCATGAAGTTGTTTCTATCAGCCAATGGAACCTCTCCAAAGGCAGAGTCATCAGCCGCTTCCATCGGCCAATAGAAAAGGCTTTGTGGCAAGGGGAATGCACGTGGGAGAGCAGCTGCAAACTTTTCTTAGCAGAAGGGAAGCAAGCTGAGTCTCTCTCTCTCTCTCTCTCACACACACACACATGAACACCACCCCTGCTAGCCCTCGTCCCTGCACCGGGTCAGCCAAGCTCTTCTGACAAGGGAAGGTCTCAGCATCTGCGGGGTTCCCACTGCTGCCCTCCCCTCCCCAGGCCAGACCTTTTCCAGGCACCCTACCAAAGTCCCAGGGCAGCCAACCTCTCTTTACCTGCTGCCGTCACTGGTTTGGGGAGCAGGGGGGCTGCCGGGGATGGAAGAGGAGGCAGCAGAGCTTGGCTACCTTTAGAAGGGAGATTGGGCGGGCTCCCGAAAGGAGATGTGGGAGTGATCCTCGTGGGAATGTAGTGGGGAAGCAGGGCGAGTGTGAAAGGGTTGCCACTGCGGCACAGGAGGGTGGGAGGGAGCTGGAATGAAGAAGGGCCAGGGAGAAGCTAAACCATCTTTTCTATTGTTCTGGTGAGGGCCGAATATTTGCAGGGGCTGGTTGGAAAGGCCTAATTTTAGTCTGAACCTTGAGTCGTGGGGGGGAGTTGAATGGTGAAGGCACTCTGCACATGATTCGAGGCAATCCTGCCACATCTCATGGGTGGCATTGCTAACAGTTGGGGGGAGTCTGAGAACTTCAGCAACACCTCCTTTTCTCTCTCTCTCTCTCTGAGCGCCTGAAAGAGCACCCATCATTAACCAATTAACCAATGCTAGCCTCAGAATCCCTTATTTCGGCATAATTTGGTGTGAGAGAGGAGCCATAAAACCAGGGACTTGGCGACGAGGTGCAGGTTCTCTTTCTCTCTCTCTCTCTTTTTTTTTTTTTGATTGAGTTCAATCATGAGATATTTCTGGATTTAATCAGACATCCAAGGTGTTCAGAAGAACTTTTGAAAAACTTGCAGGTCTGACTTTGTGAAGCAATGAGTTCAGTCCTTTCAAATGGCGGAGGTTAGGGACAGTCTTTGGAGACCTCCCCTCTCCTTGAGCTGAGGGAGATCTGGGTGATTTTAGGCCAAAAGCTGCCCTGGAGAGATTGATCAGAGAATGGGCAGGAAAGCAAAACAGGAACACATTTGGGTGAAGGCCTTTTCTCCCATTCCCTCCGTCGCAATCTCACAATTTTTTTCCAGACACAGATACGCATGTGTTTTCTCTCCTGCCCTGGTGGTAGATTCAAAGACAACTAATGCACGCTCCCCTCACCACGAGGCCATTTCTATTGGCCGATGGAAGCTCCCCAAAGGCAGAGTCACCAGCCACTTCTACTGGCTGATAGAAGTGGCTGGTGACTCTGCCTTTGGGGAGCTTCCATTGGCCGATAGAAATGGCCTCATGGTGAAGGGAGTATGCATGGGCACTCGTCCCGAAGTCTCTTCTACCAGCTGATAGAAGCAGCTGGTGACTCTGCCTTTGGGGAGCTTCTATTGGCCGATGTTCTATCAGTAGTAGATCAGGGTATTCTAGCCTAGGCTACCTGCATGGCACTCCTAAAGGCAAATTTTCTCACCTCCTTCCCTTCCATTTCTCTTCACCTTGTGTAGTTCTAACGAACGATGTGAGAAATGGTGGGGAAACACATGGTTTAAATAGGCCTAAATTTTGGGGGTGGGGCTTAATTTCACCTCATGCCTAGAAATCATGCTGGGCCTTCCTATTCTTGGAGGCCGTATTGTTGGAGAAACACAGTAATAGAATTTAAAATAAGCCACTGAAACTAAATGTGAGGAAATTCAGGAGTAATAAACAGAATTCTGCATCATCAAATAAGTAATGATATCATTTAGAT
The DNA here is from genome assembly GCA_015471245.1 of Laticauda colubrina. Lineage (NCBI taxonomy): Eukaryota > Metazoa > Chordata > Lepidosauria > Squamata > Elapidae > Laticauda > Laticauda colubrina. Next base: position 49,106,551 of record BLBF01000005.1, on the reverse strand, counting down.
AAGTTTAAAAGGAACTATGTATTCATAAAATTAACAAATATGAATTGCTATTTCTACTGATAGCTCTGTTTCCTCAATCAAAAGTACCATATTTAAATGCAAGGGGGCTATTATATTAATGTCCTACTTATGACATTCAGCATGCATCTGTTTGTAAAACTATTGTAAGACACAGACATGCTATGTAGAATAAATTATAAATATATTCTACATAACATATTAAATTTATTAAATTAAATTAATAATTTAAATTAAATGAATAAGGCATAGAAATAAAATAAATTATACAGAATTCTGAATACAATAATGTTCTGATTCCCCAGTTTTTCAAATGAATTTGCTTATGTGATACCAGGTGGCACAATTACTGATACTTGCCTATCAAAACTCACAAAGACTTAAATATATATACTGTATATAGACACATAGAAAAAAAGGACATAATTCAGTTACCTAAACTGCATTTCATTTTGAATTTGTATATTAACCACAGTTACATATGAAATTTTAATTAATGTAAAATATGAATATTCTCAATAAATGCTATGAATATGAACAATATGAAAAGTACTTTGCCTATCCATTCAGTCCTTCATTGATCTCGTTACAAAGTAGGAAGTATCACATTAACTACTATTCTGTCTGAACCAAGAAACTGATTTTCAATTTTGAAATCCAGGTAATTAAAATTAAATAATATCCTGGATTTTTCTGAAGTTGGTGGCTATCATTTCCCTATTTAAAAACAATAGATATTAATATTAATTGGACACTTCCTGTTTTGACTGGTTATATCACAACCAATTATCTTATATCATTCATATCTTGGCTTATCTGTATCTCTACCTTGAGTTTCACTAGCCACAGTGGTGATGTCAAAGCACAAACATTTAATGAAGAACAAAACATGCTTATTTTGCAACTTACCTTTTTAATCCTGCTGTTCAATTTATGTTGCTGGAATAGCAAATCAGTTTCGGTATTCTCTGCTGCCCTTTGAAAATTAGTGAGTATTGCTTTGGTTTATTTCAAGAAAAATATCAAAAATAAGACTAAATGGGTTTTTAATATTATTTTTAAAAAATAAAACAAGGAACATGAGGTATATTTTTTTCTTTTCATTTCTTTCAAGATTCACATTATTTATTTCATCTATAGAATTAACGGATGTATTCCACAGATGTGCTCAGAAAGTTCTTTCTAAAATTGTGAAGGAAAGAACAAACAAAACTGATCCAAAAAGCAGTATATAGTAAAACGATGCCAAGCTAGGATAGATGAAGACATAAAAATGTGTCCAAATGAAAATTGCAGGAAATTTGTGTTTGTGATTTTGTCAATTGTCCTTGTGTTTGGTATATTCTTAAAGGTGAACATAGCAGTAGTACAAAAGGGGAATAGGAAAAAAAAATCCAGTGTGCTACAATAAATGCAATATTTTTGCAGTGCAAAATTCACACTTGCAAACATTTGGATTTCCTTTTCATCTTGAACTATTCAAACTATCATTGTTTCTCTTTTTTAATAATTACATTACCGCATAGATTTCATGCTTTTTTTTTTTTTGCCTTAATCTCAAAAGTCTTTCTTCTAATAATATATAGAATATAGAAATAAATATTTAAAACACTATTTTGAGATAGTACCTCCTGATGTCCAACCCTTCTGATTTTGTGTTGTTCCTGTGTATAATATCTATATCTATATATATCTTAAAAGCTGAGAAAATTAGTGTTCTTTTATTTAATTGTTTACTTATTATTTTTAAAAAAGGATATCCACATTTCACATTTGCGCTGTTAAGGAAATATTGAAAATAAACTTGTCCAAAAAAAGAGTTCAGAGGGCTTTTCTTTTTTAAAAAAATTAGTTTGTTGTGCTTTCAGTGTGTTCGCCCCAAGGTGAAAACGGGTGGCTCTAAAAAAAACACGCAGTAACAACAGTAAGAGTTAAGAGTAGCAGAAAGGGCAGAAAATGTCATTCATAGAGTTTGTATGCTTTAGTTATTTTAGCAACTGCCCTTTTTTCTTTGCAGAGTGGGAGCTGCTGCTCCAATTTGAGACAGGCTCTTCTGAATCATCCTCATCAAAACCATGAAAAGTTGAGGTGTCGCTTTCCGAGGTGGAACCGAACAAGTCCTCCGTGGGATATGCTGCAGCCGCTTCATCCTTCCTGCTTTTTCTTCCCAAATGAGCTGACATGTATGATGAATATATCAGCACATGGGTTAAGTAACAGGCATCACGATTTATTTCATTAATATTACTTTAATCATGATTAGAAATTTCAGATAAAAGAGTTGTTTCAGTCGTAAATATATATGTATATATGCCTGTGGATACATGCACACATACACATATATTCAGGACAATAATGCAAAGCAATAAAAACAAAACATGAGTAGTAGGGAAATTATAAACAACTGATATATTTAAAAAAAAATATTCATACCACTCCAAATGCCCCATATCTAAGGCAGCAAAAGGGTTAACCCTGTTTTCCTCTCTTTTAAAACACACAGAAAATATTTTTGTAATAATATGAGTAATTTTATCTTGAGCCCAGAGTTTATATTGTGTATCCATTAAAGGAGCAGGGTACAATGATTATCTTTCATTTGATATCAACCACTCTATTTTAGCATAATAACCCATTTCGTAAGTTCTGCATATATTTTTTTAAAATAACCTCATTGTGTTCTCTTTCTGTACCAGTTCTCCTAAGCGGTGTGACTTCTTTGCAAATTAAAATGGAAAATACTTTTAACAATAAATACATATTGCAATAAAAGTCTTTGTAAAAATATGTTATGAATATAAGAAAAAAATAAACATTTCAAAGCAGGAGTGAAAGAGAGGAGGAAAAATTCTAATACAGTATATAATTTTTAATATATATCAGAAATATTATGTTACAGAATACATTCCTTAAAGTGTGAAATATTTCCTTCCCCCATTCCTTGTTAATCAGTAGTTCTCATAAGCATACAATATAACTATATAGAGACAAAATAAGTTTTGGTATAAGTGTGTGTGTATACACACATACAAACACATTCACATATATATATGTGTGTGTATATATATATATACACACACACACACACACACACACGCACACACTAAACTCTATCATTAGAAAGCCATATGTAAAATCAGATTGCTTTGGCATATTTTGAAGATGGATTACAAACACGAAAACAAGAAGATAAAAAAACTTTTTTACATAAAAGTAAGCATGAGAAGTAAAGTATATTGAAAATTCTGCCTCAGGGTAGTGGTTCACAGACAATGAATATGGTCAGTATTAATTTTTCTCAATAAAAAAAATAGAGGGAATTTATGCTTTCCTGGTGTAGCAAATTAAAACATCTTGTGATATTTTAAAGATAAAGTGACACAAGATTTCATGAACTTTCCTTAGATGAATGCATGTATCACACAGATATATGGATATAAATATAAAGAAATAGAGGGAAGAGCCCTCTAAATATTGAAGTCAACTGGCCATGGAACAAAAGGGATATGTTTGTGTGACACAGCACAAAACCCATTTTTTTAAAACTTTCAGGATCAACATGAAACTAAAATCACTCACTTCATTTTTTTACATTATTGCCACTGCTTTTTATGCTGGCAGCAGCAAAGATAGTACCATATTTCTTTTATTGGCTGCCAGTATATGGTTATTATACTCTCCCTAGCACCCACAAAATCCTCAGAATGATGTCATGTCAAGGATGTCCATACCAAGGGGTCAAAAAAGTCAATATTTCTTTTGTGCACAAATTTCTGCCTTTTTTTTACATGCACTGCAATTTTGCCTTTTGTACATATATATACCTTTTTATTCTATTAGATAGCAGATAGTACTGTGTAACAGCCATCTATATCAGTAAATACTACTTATGTTTATATAGTATCACAGTGTCAATGGATACCAAAAATATATCTATATTATATTAGACTGACATTTGAGGGATTTATTACACTAACATCCTAGTTTGGGGCTTTCCATTTGCATCTGTTTGGCTATTATGGTGTGCTAGAGTACTAGATCAGATGGATCTTTACTCAGAACCAGAATGTCTCTTTGCCAGGCTTTTATGCAAGCGTAACACATATTGAGGAATTGTAGATCTTACAATACCATTCTGTAAATATATGCACGAATAAATCTGATGGTTGGGTTGACAGAGTCTCAGATTTGCAAAATTTTTGTCCTTTGGTTTCTATGTCTGATCAGCAGCCTGTTTTTGTATACCAATAGTTCTTTCAGATGAGGGAAATCCCACAATGCTCAAGGACAGGCCTACTGTTCAAGCAAAAGTAACATTGTTCAAGTAGGGCTTTAGATAATTGATCATGTTTAAATTATGCTAATTGGAACATCTGATGTTTAGGCTTTTTTTCCCACTCTAGGATTAATCTGACATTATCTGTCTCCAACATTGTTGTGTTTTGTCTATTTTTCCACCTGAATGGGCTTTGTGGCCTGATAGAAATCAGAAAGGATGGCCTGATAAAAATCAGTAATTTGCTGAGAATTTAATTGATTGCAGCAGAGTATGAAGGCTGTTAAATAAGCAGATAAATAATATTGCAACGAAAATCCTGAAATCAGTGTAGATAGAGAATATATCATGTGATTTATTCTGGTGGAGAACAAGAAACACGTATATAAGGTCAGGAATAAAAGGTAAAGATTTCTCCTGCCCAGTCGTGTTAGTGGCCATGTAACACATAGAAATCCCTTGCTTGCATTTTGTGACTGAAAATGCATTCTGTAGCCATGTTTTTATAGTTATATGTCCATATATGCATGTGTGATCCATACACACAATTTGGTTACCCAGGATAAGTTTATTCAGCTTTAATTTTATTAAATTTATTATGGTCACTCATTCCAAAAGACTGGGCAACTAAGGCTGAACTAATTTTATGAAGCTGATTCTTTAAAGTGCTATACAATTCTTTGTTGTCCCTTTAATAAGTATGAACCTCCAGAAAAATACAAAAACATTCTGCTGCTGGCAATGTTTATTTAGCGAATCAAGGGAAATTACTGAAGGATTTCTGATAATTTTTTTAAAAAAAGCTTTGGCATTGTTTTGGCAATAGACTCAAGTTAACAATTTTCAGAAGGAGAAACAACAAACTCAATTTTATATTGTGTATATGCAGTGCATATACTTGCATTATTATCCCCATCCATATGCATATTTAACACAAAAAAATAGTTCCTGTCATATATAACATATCTGGAAACTTAAGAAATACAATAAGAAATAAAAACCTTGTCACAGAAGGGCTGCATATATACTTTTTCAAAAAATGTGTTTTTAATTTAAGCCTTAAAGTGTTTTTTTTTTAATGAGTTTTAAACATATAGTCAATGCTTTTACAATCTTCAGCTTTTTTCTTTGTTAAAATGATATTCAACTTACTCATAAAGTAATAAGTTGGGATAAATTCTAATTCTAATAAATAAATAAAAATATTCCAACACAACTTCTAAAGAATAAAAAGTATTTATGATGGAGCAAGTAATTTATATAAAACACACACTCATAAATACATATACAAGCATATATATTAAATGGAGAAATCAAAAACTCCCTAAAAGTTACATTCTAAAAAAAAAAAATGTTAGGCAGTCATCTTCAACCTTACCTCATAATCTGAGGTGTGCTTGTTTGTGTGCAAGTATGAGAAAGAGAAAGACAAAGAGAGACAGAGACAAAAAGAATGACAATTGTATTGATCATAATCCAGGCTGTAGAAAATTTGAGTGGCACATTTTTGATTACCAAATGTAACGTGTGAAGAGAAAAACTCTCTTTTAATCTTGTCTTCATTTAAATGGGAAACAAATGTCTTTCTACAAGACTTTCCACTTTTGCAGTTGTCCATTAGTTTTAAAGTATGCATTAAATCATATGTTGTAAAACATAATCCACTCAAAAATCCCTTAATCTTATCTGTATAAACATAAATATATGAAAAGAGTGTTGTTGTTGCTTAATGCTCACAGATAGCTGCAATAACATATCACCTACCAGAACGCCCACAGTCCGAACATGAAACAAGCTCCTCTGGTCGTCCACTTTTTTTATTCATACTAGATCCTCCAAGGCAGAAATCACAGTAGTTATTGGAAATGATGGCCCCATCTGGTCCTTTTTGGGCTGTAAGTAGAAGTATGATATTTTAAACTGTGAGAAATTTCATGTGTATTTTTTATTCTTATTAACTTAATTGTATTTGTACAGCATATTTATCAATTGAAAATTTAAACTGGCCAAAGCCAAAGGATCAAAGTTGGGCTTTGATCTTTTGACTCTCTATTTTTTTTTAATAAGAAAAAATTAATTTCTTTAATTTTAAAGAAATTAAAGTAGTTGGATCTCAGTTAAGTTTTAAATGCAGCTCAAAAGCAGTAATAATTATGACAAAAACTATTATTATACAATAGTGAGCCATAACTTGTTTTATCTTTGGCTTAGTATGATATAAGAAATCATTTACCATGGCTTATGAGCACCATTTCTTTCTTGCGATGGGTTCTAGGCCAGAAAAAATAAATAAATCTCATTGTTTGGCATGAAAGTGTACCACACATGAATCCAAAACCACCTGTTTTTCCCAAAAAATATAGCATGGATATATTATATATATTATATATATAATATAGCTTGGATATAGAATGGTTTCAAAAGATATAATTTTTAATGCAACTGAGGAAGAAAAGTATTAAGTATCTACACAATACATATAAATGGAATACATAATATCACATTAATGTTATTTAGTAATGTTATTAAATAATTATTTCATTAATATGTTAAATTACACCAAATGTCATCTTTGTCCTGAACTAATTCACTTCTTTTTCCTTAATCCATTCCATGGTCCTGAAAAGATCAGCATGGTTCTCAGTCTGCAGGCATGGCAATTCTTACTTTAGTACTACTATATGATTGAAGGATGACCTAAGTTCAACCAACTTAGTAGGAATACAATTCAATTTTTTTTGTCAGAATTCAAGAATAGTGAACAGCCATTATTCTTTCCTGACCACTATGGCCCTTTATCTTCATGGGAACATCTGGAAGGGAGATGGAAGCCATAGAAGCTCCATCCTCATCCTTGGCCATTATCATAAATTTTCTGACCCTCAGCTGTGTTGGATATAGCTGCTATGGGGCCATGGCTGCTATGGCTCTGGTAAACAGTATCACATCAGTAATTTCACATATATTTTCAAAGATAAGGAACAAGCTGATCTATATAGCTCCTATGAATTGCTACTCGAAAATCAACTGTGGCAGTTTGTTTTATTCTTTTAATTTAAAAAGAAGCTTTAGATCACCATCCTCACTTTTTAAAATGAGGCCTAATAGAAATGTTCAGAGAGAAAGGCAAGAGTTTCATTTCTGGTTTGCCTTCTTCCTTTCCTTTCTATTTCCATCACAATTCTCATCATTGTCGTCATCATCATTTTAACCATTTTCTGTCTATTGCAAGATGAAGGCCTCTTCCGCATGTTTCAAACCAATACTGTCCTGAACTGTATTTTGCCAATTGGGCCAATTCCCATGCCAGACAATAAATGTTAAACTGTCTCTGGGCTGTGTAATTCCTGAAGATGTCGTCTACCCAGGACTTTAAAGTACATTTTCTTAAGGGTGGGTTTTGGGGTGGAGTGGGGCTATAGAAACACCCACACACCCACACCCTCTAGCACGGAGCATCGTAACACTCTTTGAATTTAATACTCTGGGTAGCATTTCACCAGAAAATGAGAAAAACTGCTACCAATGATATGAAGAAACTACAGTATCCACTAGAACTTGCAAATAAAGACAGGGAAGCAGTTTTTACCTTCTATAATAGCATCCGCAATGTGAAATTTGTTATCTGCCTCTAGTGCAACTTGTCTACCTGCCAGCAGAGCGTTTTCTGTTGGCACGAAGACCAAACAGCACACGACACAATGGGTAATAGGGTTGGGGTGTTTTCTTTGCAAAAAGAAAAAAACAAAAAGCTTTTGTTTGATGGCTAAGCTGTGCAGGAACCCGGTTTTGAACGGTTCCAGTCTGTGGGCAGGATTTGGCTTCCCCATTTTCATATCTTTCCAGCCTTCATCCCTTGGAGGGACGGCTGACATACAATCTGAACCTACAGGGTAAATGGCATTGAGTTTCCCCTCGTGTGCTTTTTTCCCCCCTACTGCTGACAGAGCTCATCTCTCCACAGGCTGACATGTTTCCATGACAACCAAAATTCCAGGCTCTGGCTGCCTCTGATCTTGCCACCTGTTATTACTCCATTTCTCAAGTGTAAAGAACTGATTTGTGACCTTTTCCCCCTTCTCCCCCCTCCCCACTCTCTCTTTCCAAAAGGCAGAGATGGGTTTGAGAAATTAAAACTACCACCATCACCACATCAAATAAACAGGAAGAGGAGAACAACACTGGCGGCTGAAAGTAGGCACATTCCTGGAAGCGCCATGTGCAAAGAGAAGAAGCAATTGAATCCCTGTTGGAGATGAGACCACTTCCGGCTGGCTTTCTCTCAGCCATTTAATGAGAAATGAAGAAAGTCATTGCAGTAGGATTCAAAGGGAATGGCTCACTGCACAGACTGCACATTGTTTTTGCCCAGGACAGAGGTGGGGACGGAAGCAAAATACAGCAGGCAGCATAAATCTCCCAAAGTGCTAAAGGACAAGCCAGATGGAGCTTACGTTTAAAAAAAAAAGTTCAGACATTTCCTATTTATTCAAAAGGATTTGTGTACCATCCTCTGCTTTCACTGTTGTATTTCTCTACTCCTCTTTCTGAGCGTTTTTGATAGCCTGACTGTATGTAACAGGAAAATGCTAATATCACTACCATCTCAGCCAAGATGCCTTATCATCTCTTCTATTCATGCTTTCAGGTCTTTTTCAAGATTGAAAAAATTTCAAGATTGAAAAAAGACCTGAAAGCATGAATAGAAGGGATGATTCCACCAGACTGCCAATCATTTGGAAGCCTGCACTCTCAAATAGAAAGATCTCCACACCACAAGCCGGGCAAACACCTGGGCACAAACAGACTCCCTCTGATACCTCCAGCTCAAACACATCCCCACCAGGCACCCAGATGAAACCTAGCTTCCTAATAGATAATAGCCATCCTTTCA
>BLBF01000005.1:49081417-49095751 GCA_015471245.1 Laticauda colubrina | reverse complement strand
GTGGTGCTTCTGCTGGTGCTTACTCTGCTGAAGCTGCTCCTGGCGGTGGTGCTTCTGCTGGTGCTTACTCTGCTGAAGCTGCTCCTGGTCCTGCTCGTCCTGCTTGTGCTCCTGGACTTGCTCGCACTGCTCGTACTGCTCGTGCTCCTGATCTTGCTCGTCCTGCTCGTCCTGCTCGTGTTCCTGGTCCTGCTCTTGCTCCTGGTCTTGATGGCCTTGCTGGTGCTTACCCTGCTGCTGCTGACCCTGGTGCTGCTGGTGCTTCTGCTTCTGCTCGTGCTGCTGGTGCTGCTGCTGATCCTGCTGGTGCTGCTGCTGCTGATGATGATGATCCTGCTGGTGATGATGATGATGATGATGATGATGATGATCCTGCTGGTGCTGCTGCTGCTGCTGCTGGTGGTGTGGAGGAGCAGCCCCTACTACCTGGGAGCCCCTCTGATGAGGGCCCATCTGGTCCTGGCAAAGGGAGGAAGAGGCGTATGCGACAACGGGAGAGGAGGCAGTACTCCATTGAGGAGGAATATGAGGATGAGGTGCTGGAGTGGCTGAGAGATAATGACTATCTGTGGTGGAAGGGACACCGGCTGTACAGGGACACCAAGCAGAAGCATGCTGCTTGGAGAGAGAAGGCGGAGAGTATGGGCTACACTTCAGAGGTGCTCCTCGGATGGTGGAAGCACATGGTACGGGACATCTGGAACGGGAAGCTGCACCTGAAGAAATCTGGCCAGGCCACGGTTAAGCTGATGGACAGAGAGACCTACGTCATGGCCAGGTGCAGCTTCCTGGAGGGTGAGATCCGCCACCGAGCAGCACCAGGAGCCCCTCTCACAACCCTCTCTCTCCAGCAGCCTGCTGAGAGCCAGTCCTCTTCTGCGTGAGAGTCAGTACCTGTCTCCAGGCAGGTTTCTGTAGAGCGTGCCATGGCGGAGAACCCGCGAACAGGTGTTTTAACCGTGGTGGAGTGCTTGGAGGACTCCCTGGTGCAGTGGGAGAAAGGAGACGGCGCGTCCACCACAGCAGTACCCGCATCCACCCCCCCCCCAGCTCCACCTCCACAGAAAGGCAGAGAGCCAGACAGCAGGAGGGGCAGAGCCACACTGTCCTGCTGGAGATCAGGGACACCATCCGGACCAGCATAGATCTCCTCTCTCAGCTGGTCAACACCGACTCCTCATCCTCCAACCGTAAGCCCTTCCTCACCTATGTCAACCAGACCCTCAGGGACATGGCGGAACCCCAGTACCAGGTGGTGAAGGACCGGATCACCGAGCTGCTTCACAACCCTCCAGATCCAGAGGAACCTGCTCCCACCCAGTCCTGGTCTGCTCCTCCACCCCAGCTGATGTCCCTCCCATTCCAAGGCTTCCCACAGCCCCTCACCTACCAGGGCTACGTCTACCAGGAGGTTCAGCAGCACAGGCAGCAGCCCTTCCCAGTCCAGGCACAGAGTCATCGGGCGACACCATTGCCACCGGTTCCACTGATGCCACCGATGCCACCCACGCCAATGATGCCACCGACGACAGCGATCCCACCCACGCCACTGATGCCACCAATGCCAGTCCTCACCCAGCTGCAGACCAGACAGCCCCACTACACTGCTCCTTCCTCCACCCCACAGCCAAGCCCAGCCTCAGTACATCTGTCCTTGGTACTGGGGCTGACACCCCATGCCATGGAGGAAGGAGCTGTCAACATCACGGGACTGAGCCAGCTGTCCGAGAGCTTCCTCAACACACCGTCACCTGTTGTCCTCTCGGGGCCAGGCACCCCAATGGTGCTTCAGACCAGCACTCCAGCACCAGCCACCTCCACAGCACCTGGACCCTTCATCCCTGAGACTGGGCACACCTCTGAGTGAACAAGAGGAGTGCCAGAGACTGGATGGCTGGCTACCTGTGGACTTTATTTGGACATTTGACTTGGGTCATTTTTATTTTACAGCTTGTTGTTCAGTAAAGTCTATCTTTGATTCACACACTTGCTTCATTTCTTTTTTTTAATAAAGTCTTGGCGGAAACTTTTAGAAATGGTTTAAGCCTTTGCATGCTTGTGGGATGGGTTAAGATAGCAGTGGGGTGGGCAGGGATACCTGTGGAATGAGCAGGGATACCTTTGGGATGGGTAATAGCTGTGGGATAGATAAACCTCAAGTGCAAGCATAGTGGGACTGTATGGTCCACCCTCCCAGGTGCCACACCTTTGGCCCTTCATTATCAATACTAATGTAATCATTGATCCAAACATGTCAACATAAACACAACTCTTTATTAAATGCCCTGTTCATTGTAGGCCCACCCAACATACATGGCCCAATTTCATCTGTGTGATGAGACAGGCTGAAGGAAGCATCCATTAATCATCTATCATCCTGTCCTGCCACTCCACCCTCCAGCTGGGGAGTTGCACCAGTGTTTCAGGAGGTTGCGCTGCTTCTTCCCTTCACGTGAGGCTCTGTTGGGGCCTTGCACATCCTCAGTGTCTATCAGGTTTTGCCTTGCTTCCATTCCCCAGGCTCCATGTCCCCATTGCCTTGTTGGAGGTCCACGAGCCTGTTCTGCAAGACTAGGTAGCGGGTGCGCATGAGGTTGCCTTCCAGCCCCTCCTTGAGGTCACTGGCGTTGTATACCTGGGCATCTGAACATGACCCGTTGCCTGAAGCATCGATGTACCTGAACTTGTAGTCAGCATCGACCATGGCGAAGAGGACAATGCTGAAGAAGCCCTTGTAGTTGAAATAAGTGGACCCCGACTTGGGTGGCGCTTTGCAGGCCACGTGTTTGCCATCTATGGCTCCAACAGTGTGGGGGAAGTTCCACTTCTGATACCACTGCTCTGCAACTTTCTTCGATCCTTCTTCAGTGGAGGGGCACTGGAGGAGCTCCTCCATGTATTCTTCGATGATGGCCTGCACCACTTCTCTGACCACAATGCTGAAGGTGTTGTGTGGCACCCTCCAGCCGTACTGCATGCTCCTGTAGGTGGTCCCTGAGGCCAGGTGGCACAGAGTGAGTGCCACCTTGAGCCCAGGTTCCAGGCTGGGCCGGAAGTTGGTGTTTGCCTTGGTCAACCTGGGTGTCAGGTGCTGCACTACTTCGTCAAACATGGCTGGAGGCATCCTCATGAAGTTCTGGAATGCACGAGTGTCTTCGTTCCTGAGCTCCACCATCAGCTTGTTGTACAGTCCGTACTCTGCTCTTCTCCCGATCTATCTTCGGACCCAGACGCTTCTTGGCCGCCTCTTTTTCTTCCTGTAGTAGAGTTCACAGAGCCTGTAGATGGCTTCGCACTGTTGCAGAAGGATGGTGGCTGCCAAAAGGACTGTGTTACAATCCACGGTGGACATGACTGGATGCTGTGGAAGAGGAAGAGTCAGATGAAGGCTGCAGAGGTCTGCACAGCTAGGCTGCTGGTCTGAAAGTGAGATCCAGATCAGTTGCTCCCCCTTTTTATAGGCAGTATAGGTTTTCCCCTAGGTGTCCCTTTGCATCCTCTAGGCATCCTCTATACATCCTCTAGACATCCTTAATATCCGAGATAGGTCCCCTCTGCGAACGTTTTTTCCATTTTAAATGCTTTGTTTCCGTACTGCATCTGCTAGGCATCTGTTCTGCATCCGTTCCACGTCCGTTCCACTTCCTCCCTGCGTCCGAGCGGATGCGAGTTGCGCGGATGCGGAACGGATGCCTTGCGGATATAGCGGATGCATAACAGATGCAGAACGGATGCCGAGCGGATGCCTAGCGGATGCAGAACGGACGAATTGGATACATTTTCCGCTCAAAGGTTTTGAGCAGCTCAAAACTTTCTGAGCGGATGAAACGTCAATAAACGGATGCTGGACAGATAGAGAGGAAGCAAAATGGAGGCAGTGAGTACAGAACGGATACATCGCGTTAACAAACGGATGGCAAGCTTTTTTGTCCGTTTTACATCCTCTTTCCATCCGTTGGTGCAGTGTGACAGGGGCTTTAGACAGGTGTTAAATTTTTTTACTGGTATTTGTTTACTTACTCATCTCACTTATATAGTACTTAATTAACAATGTACCCATAACGTTTTACAAGAATAATTAACAATGGATAATTTAATTTGCAACCTCTTGAGCATTCCCCCAAGTATCTTTCTGGAATCAGGTCTAAAACTTTATACAGCCCTATGCTGTTCTGTTTGCAGTGAATTTTAGAACATGTTTTGTTACTGCTGCCAATAGATCAGCAGGTCTCAACCCTCCTAAAAGCATTGGGTATAATTTTCAGAACCTGACCTATAGCCTGTATTTTAAATATGACTGAAGAGCGAATTTACTAAGAATTTGTAAACCATATTTATTTAATTTGTGTTAGTATGGATTAAATTTAAATGTAATTAAATGTAGTTTTTGACCTAGCCCTGCCTTCCTTTGGAATATTATTTAAAGGCAGGGATGCTTGTCAGCTCTGTGCTGGATAATTATTTAAGAATACTAAGTACAATTTATAAAGATAAAATTTTAAAAACTAAAATAAGAAATGAGCTCCCGCAATGAAATGCATGCTTTGCCTGCCACTCATCTATATACTGGTAATATCAAAGAAAACAAAGAAGGAAATGGTGCAGGAGGTTGCAAAGTACAATCTCAGTCTTATTAAGCTCTGGCCAGCCCCATGCCGCTCAAGTATTGATCTTAGGCCTGTTTGCTACTAACTTGAGCACTTATCATCTTCTAGTTAGTATACTAGCTGTGGATAATTGGAGTAGAAGTTTAACTTGTTTGGACAGTACTAAATTGAGAAAGATTGCTGTTCATCTGATGATACTAGACTAAATTAACATAACAATCTAAATCTCAAAATTGTTCTACAGATTCTATTACAGAATCTGATCCTATTCTGATGGTATCAGGAACATTTGGTAAAAAATATTAAAATGGTATGAGATGATATTTTCATATGTCATTAAGAGCCAATTTAATCTAGTGGCTAAGATAACAGGCAAGAAATCAGGAGATTGTGAGTTCTAATGCCGTTTTAAAGCATGGAACTAGGCGGGTAACTTTGGTCAGTCATTATCTCTTAGCCCATAATGTCAGCTCAAGTGACAAGACTGGTGGAGGAAGAGGGGGAGGAGGCTAGTTGTTCCTGATAAGAATGGAAATATTCGTGAGGAAAGAAAGAAAAAAAAAGAAGAGAGCCAAACAGTGCAACAAATCAGAAGAAGAGAAGACTTGAAGTGGGTTCAAAAATAGGGCAGCTCTACAATTCCAGTGGTCTGTAGACAAAATATTAGTATCCACTCTACCATATCAAAATTCTGTTATCTCAAGCCTGTGCTTAAAATACATTTTGAATCACTGGTGGGAAAGAGGCAGAAGATATTTGAAAAGAAGATTTCAGAAGAGTGCATTCTTCTACTATGACTCAATAATATGATAAGGATTACAATAGTCGAAAATGCAAATGACTTGGAAATTCCAATAATGAAAGTCAGGGAGCATAATGAATATTAAGAAGACTAAACTAATGAGAATAGATACGGTTGCTAGCTTGAAATTATTGAAATAATAAGTAGCTTCTGCCCTTTAGGATTGACCATAAGCAATAAAGGAACTAACAGTCAAGAAATATGCTTCAGACATATTGGCTATACTTGGTAGAATAACCAGTAAGGCCTTTTGTAAAGGCTGTGAAAATAACCTTGGGAGACAAAAGACAATAATCAGACAAAATATATTTTAGCCCATAGAAGGAATGGGAGGTGTGGGGAAGGCTGTCTTAGAAGGGACTTTTCCTAGTTCTCTTAAAGGCAAGGGAGGCAGAAATCTTTCAGGCTTACAAGATTGATACCAGTCCTTTGAGATAGACTAGACAAGAAACCAAAACCATGAGTACTAATACTACCTTTATTGTAAGATTACAATAACAGAATATTGTCCATTGAACAATTTGGGAAGGCAGGGTTGCTTATGTTCTCAAGTATCCTTATGAAAGACTTTAATGCCAATATGAAAAGTAGCCATGTGATCTGGACTATCTATGTAATTAAAATATGCATATGGACTGTAATTTTACAACTATCCTGAAAAATATGGTTTTCATATACAGTGTAGACAATAGGAATCAGTCATTAAAATATCTAATTTCTGATAAGGTTGTAAATCAATATTTGTATTAAACTTTGCACCTTTAGAAGGATGGGTCTTTGCAGATGAAGTATCAATATTTGTATATGGAAACGGAGATTATGGCAAGGCTTTATGTTCTGTCCGGAAAAACGCGGGGTAGACCGGGTTCCAACAGTAAAAGTCTTTATTTCAACAGTTAAGTGAAAACGGAACAGTTTGGCTCTTGCCGCGGCAGCCTTTATATACAGCTTGCCTGCCGGCTTGAAGCCAATAATGGTTACTTGGTTTTGCCGCCTTTTGGCAGCTCTTTTGGATTGGTTCCTAGTGAACCAATCACTATGCCGGCTTTTCTAGCCAATCACAATCGAGGATTTGGAGTAAACTATTTTATACAGAACACCCCTCTCCCCTTGGTTTAGTCCTACGTGGTGACATAGTCGCGCAGATAGGTGGGGCTTCTTCTGATTCTACTGGACTTGTGCGGTTCATTTTCGCTGGAGACTTCAACCGGTTCAGATGGGGTTGCTGTCTCTCCGGCTCTTTTCCATGGAACCGCCTGGAAGGGTGAGTCGGCCATTTTGCTACCGCTTGAGTTTCTCAGGCCGGTGGTTTTGCCGCTCCCTCCTGGTTTCTCCGGACAGGTCGAGCTAGCTTGGCTGGCCCCTTCGTCTGGATTATTTTCGCAAGTCTCATCTAACCGTAAGTTTCCTTTTTGCTCTTTTTGATTGGTTAGATGTTCTGGGTTTATTTTTAAAAGTTCTTTATTATTTTCTTGTATTTCCCCCCCCCTCTTTGGTTTTGTTTTCGTCAATTTTTATTTTTTGTGGTTGTGCGTTTGTATTTCTTTCAATGTTTCGGGAACGAAGCTGGTCTATGTGCCTCTTCCATTCCCTGCCATCATCTACAGTTAGTCGGGAGGACCGGGGGCCTGTGAGTTATGTGATTGTGGCTGGAAGCCATAGGGGGTCTGGTAAAAATTTTTGCATAAACTAGGTCACCGATTTTGAATGTTCGGCAATGGCTGGAGGAGTCAGGGGGTCTTTCCAACATGTAATTTGGGTGCAACCTGTCTAATTGTGACCTAAGTTTTCTTCCCATTAATAACTCCGCTGGGCTTTTGTTGGTTATGGTGCTGGGTGTGATATGTTGGAGGGTGAGTAGACGGTTGATTTTATCCTGGACATCCCCAAGGTCCATTTTCTCTAAACCCTCTTTGGTAAATCTGCCCATTCTTTCCGCCCTACCATTTGCTGCAGGTGGACCGATGCGGTCAGTGCATGGCGTATACCTAGGGAGGCTAGGTATTGTTCAAATTGGATGGCGGTTAATTGTGGCCCGTTGTCGGACACTAGGACGTCTGGCAATCCATGGGTTGCAAAAAGTTTGTTAAGTTGTTTAATGACCGCCTCAGTTGTCGTAGATGACATTACTACAACCTCCAGCCAATTTGAGTATGCATCTATGACAATTAAAAAGGTATGCCCCCTAGTAGGACCCGCAAAATCAATGTGGATCCGAGACCAGGGGCCTCGTGGGGTCTCCCAGTCCCTTATGGGTGCTTGTGGTGGGGAAGGCCTGGTTTTCTGACATTTATTGCAAGTGGCAACCCAATATTCAATATCTTTATCTAAACCAGGCCACCAGACATAGCTTCTAGCGAGGCTTTTCATTTTTACGATACCAGGATGGCCTTCGTGAAGCATACCCGACACCCTAGTCTGTAGTTTAGGAGGGATTACTACCCGATCACCCCACAATAAACAACCTTTTTGAATTGAGAGTTCGGAAAGGTTTAAAGTTTTAAAGTGGTCCGGAATGGTTTAAAGTTTTCAGTTTTTTGGTTTTCCGGCCAGCCTTTACCTACCCAGTTTAATATGCGAGCAGTCACTGGGTCCTTTGCGGTGGCTCTGGCAACATCGTTTGCAGATATTGGTAGTTCGGGGCATGTTTCTATTTGCAGGGTGGTCATTGTTGGCACCGGGTCTTCCTCCGTCGTCGGCAGCGGTGCTCTGCTTAATGCGTCTGCATGGGAGATTTGCTTCCCGGGTCGATGTGTCAATGTGTAAGAGTATGCTGCAAGGAATTCTGACCATCTACTCATCCGTGGGGATAAAATGTTTGGTGTAGGCTTGTTTCCCGCCAGAATTCCTAGCAACGGTTTATGGTCTGTTACAATCAAAAATGTTCTTCCATAAAGGTATTCGTGAAAACGTTTCACTCCGGCGACGATTGCCAGGGCTTCTCTGTCTAGTTGACTATAGTTACGTTCTGTTTTAGACAGAGTCTTTGAGTAATAAACGACAGGTGCCTCTCTCCCATCTGGCAATTGGTGGCTCAGGATGGCACCGATTCCAAACGGTGAGGCGTCGCAGGTTACCGTCAATGGAAGTGTGTTACTAAACTGGATAAGAACGGTGTTTGATGTTAATAATTTTTTTATTTTCTGGAATGCTTTTTATTCTCTATGACCCCAAGTCCAATTAGTTTTCTTATCCAGCAAACGGTGTAATGGTTCCACTATTGTTGCTTTGTGGGGGAGGAATACGTTATAGAAATTTATTAGACCCAAAAATGCCTGCAATTCCGTTTTGTTTTTTGGCTGTGGTGCGTTTTTAATGGCTTTGACTTTTTTTTCAGTAGGGTGTATACCCTCTCCATCAATTAAGTAGCCCAGAAATTCGACGCAATCAGTCATTAAACAGCATTTTTCTTTTTTAACTTTCAGACCGGATTCTCTAAATTTTGTTAGTACATTTCTTAGTCTTTTTTCTAGTTGGGTCGTATCTTTAGCCGAAATCAGGACGTCGTCAAAATATGGTACGACCCCTTTTATTCCATTTAATAGGCGTTCCATGAGGCTTTGGAAAACGCCTGGGGCCACATTCACTCCAAACTGAAGTCTGTTACACTTGAATGCCCCTTTGTGAGTCACTATTGTCTATGCCTTGGCTGTTAAGGGGTCTACTGGAAGCTGTTGGTAAGCTTGTGCTAGATCTAGTTTAGCAAAAAATTTTCCTCCCCCGAGTGAGTGTAGCAAATGTTGTACGACTGGCACCAGGTATGCTCTTTGTTGCAGCGCATGGTTCAGGGTAGCCTTGTAGTCTCCGCAGATGCGTACTGACCCATCAGGTTTAACCGGTGTTACTATTGGCGTCTCCCATTTAGCATGGTCAACAGGTTCCAAAACCCCTTGGTCAATTAATTTATTCAATTTTTGCTTTTAATGCGAAGGGAACTCGTCTGGCCTTTAATCTTCTAGGGGCCACCTGGGGGTCTAAGCTAAAGGAAATTGGGGTCCCCCAATACCTGCCTAGGGAGCCATCGAAAACGTCCTGGAACTCGTGGATCAGGTTTTCTTCCCAGTTGCGGCCACTCGGTCTACTCTGGTCATTCCAATGCCCAATGATGCGAACCATTCGATGCCCAGAAGGCTGGGTCGGTCTCGGTCGACTATTGTCAGAGGCAGGACTTCGACATACTGCTTGTAAGTGACTCGGAAATGTCCTAGACCTACCACAGGGATTCAATTCCCTTGGTAGTCCTTCAGAGTTAATTTTTGTTTCTGGAGCTCTTTTAGTTTGATATTTGGGACCAGTTTTTTGATTGTGTCCCATGACACCATTGACAGGAAAGACCCTGAATCGACCTCCATCTCACAGGGGCTGCCTTCGATTTTTACGATAATTTTAACTTTTTTTCCGCTTTCCATCTGAGCGCTTCCAATAGTGACAGTTTGATGGGTCTTTTCTCGGTTACTGGCTTGTTTGTTGCGCTCCCACTTTCTCTCGGCTTGTTTCAATTCAGCTTGTGGGGGAGAGTTACTGCATCTGTTAGGGCTGTTATTTTTTCTATTCCTACAGACCTTCTCGATGTGTCCCCTTTTCTTACAAGCTCTGCAGATGGCATCAAGGAATCTGCAATCGGCTCGAGGGTGGTTTCCTCTGCAACCGGCGCATTCCCGCCAGTTTCTTTTTTCTCGTCTTTTTTTCTTGGTGTATAGGTGGTGGACCTCATCATCTTCCTCTCCGGATTCTAATGTCTCGTCAAAATCTTCATGATGTATGGTGGCGGGAAATTGCTTCTTCCCTCTGGTTAGGCTCGTTTCGTCGTTCGCGTTCATTTGTTTCATGGTGGCCGCTGACTTTTTCACGGCTTCTGCAGCTGTGGCTTCTGTGATTGCTTCAGCCACGGTTATGTTGGGTTTATTTAGCAATTTAATTTGTAAATTAGAGTCTTTTAAACCCAATACTACTCGATTTCGCATGGCTTCATCTAAGTTCAGGAACTCACATGCTCCCCTCAGTTGTCGGAGGGCTGCCACAAAATCAGCGATGGTCTCGCCTTCTTTTTGGTCCCTTCGGTAGAATTACTGCCGTTTGATGAGATTTGACACCACTGGTGTGTAGTGAGCCTTTAGCATTCGCTAGAGTCCAGGCCAGGTCATTTGTTTTACGTCTCTGGGCTTCGCCAATGCCTTGGCCATTTTGAATACTGTTGGTCCGCAATGCGTTAAGAAGACAGCCCTCTTATGCTGGTCTAAGATCTCTTCCATCTTGTTACTTTCTAAGTACATTTGGGAACGGTCTATGAAGGATTCCCAATCTTCTTCATTGGGATTGAAGGGTGCGGGCAGTGCATTATTTCCAGCCATCGCTTCAAGCCTGGGATTCAATTCACAGTCTCACGTTTTAGGACGATCCCATCCTCGTCGCCAGTGTTCCGTCCGGAAAAACGTGAGGTAGACCGGGTTTCAACAGTAAAAGTCTTTATTTCAACAGTTAAGTGAAAACAGAACAGTTTGGCTCTTGCCACGGCAGCATATACGGCTTGCCTGCCGGCTTGTAGCCAATGATGGTTACTTGGTTTTGCTGCCTTTTGGCAGATCTTTTGGATTGGTTCCGAGTGAACCAATCCCTATGCCGGCTTTTCTAGCCAATCACAATCGAGGATTTGGAGTAAACTATTTTATACAGAACACTTTACTATACAATTAAGTACATTCATTAAAAATACAGGAGTGCTCTATGCTGAAACAATTGTTTGGAATTTGAAAAGGATGTGCACAGGCAATGGTCAGAGTCTATAACAGCTCACCTTCTATCTTCTAGAAGGAATTTGGGCAAGAGGATTGCATTACTTCTGTTCACAAACATGTGCCAATAAAGAGACTATTATATTTAATGATAGTTGCCATTATTAGGAAAAGCCATGCATCAGAATGTCTAGCAAGTAAGATCAAAAGCCATCCCCCAGGCTCACAGATTTCGCTCCGTACAGAAATGCATAAAGACACACAATTAGTTCGTGCAATTTCTGCAAGCATGTTGCTACTTTGCACATTTCCTCAGATGTATGTATGTTTGTGTTTGTCATACACACACACACACACACACACACACACACAGTATATCTATGACTTTCTATGTATTTGTGTATGTATGTTTGTCTTTGTATTTATGAAAGAGCGTGTATGTGTGCATATATGTACACAGATGTACAAACATATGTTATATTACACTGCCTTGCCTTACCTTATATTACATTACATGATATATTTTCTCCCTCATGTTTGTCATATATACTGCTGAGAACCTCCTTAAAAAGGAAGGAAAAAAGTACTTTACATTCAAATATTCTTCATATGACTGACTAAGGAAAAAAAAAACAACTGAGAAAAAAAGAAAAAGAAAATGGGAAGTCCCCAATGCAATACTCAAAAAACTGCTGCTCAAGGTAAAGACAGTTTCTTTCCAACAGAGAAGTTTCTTTTTATTTATTTCTCTATCCATAGACTTATATTTCGACATACTTTTTAAAAGTGTTCCAAATAAGCTTTGCTTGGGAAATGGGGGGAATAGCTTGGAACCCACTAGGATAATGGCATCATTTTTTTTTGTTAATCTCTGGTTGAAATCAAGATGAAATCAAGCTTCAGCTGCAAGACTTGCCTCAGATTATTTTTCCAGCAGAGTGGCTGTAAATTATAATGTTTGCCCATAGCTTAAAGGTTGAATTAACCCCACAATGTTAAGTAAGTTAAAATATAGTTTCTGGTCAGTTTTCCAACTCCAGTGTACTGGAGTTAGACCTTTTCATTTCCTGATTCAAAAGCAGATGGAACAAAATGGCTGACCCCATCTATCCTTCCTTAGCGATATCTGCACTGACCCCGTCTATCCTTCCTTAGCGATATCTGCACTTCTGCATGATGGGCCTGAAGACCTGCTTGTCAGACCAGATAAAAGAACAAATGACAAGACCACGAAAGAAACCGGGGAGAAGAACCATTAGTGTCTTGGATTTCAAGTCCAATATCTGAGATAAAATGAATCAAGCCTGGCCTTCAGTGAAATCTTTATTTTGATCCTATTAAATGACATTTTTCTAGGGACAATGTGTTTACTTTGCTTCATAACTTAGTTTCCCTTTGTAAATTTTCTATCTAACAAATTTGCACAGTCAACTTTTCTGCCTAATGAAGTTCAGTTGAAAATTTGATGATTCAGAAATAAATGTTCACAAACAGGATGTAAAACGGTAGATCTGCAACCACAAAAGCAAAAAGTAGCACTATTGAAGTACTTTTTATGATGATGCAATTGAAGTATCCATTATTCTTATTTTATATACTTGCATAAAAGAATTGTTTAAAATTGTTCAAAAACAGATATGATTTCCATTTTCAAAATATGACTGCCTCATCCAGCATCCTTCTAAATTATATGGTGATGAAACAGTAATTCTTGTAATCCTTGTAATTGAGATCTTCAGTTATGTAAAGCAAAAGAAAGCTGAAATAAGATCATAAGCACTGTTGTAATTTCACATAGTGATTGCTTCACTTAACAACCAAGGTGCCAATTATGGTTGCTAAATCAAGACCATCTGTAATTGCTATGAAAAGGAGACTTCAAATGAAAGTGCTTTCAAAAATATTTAGGAGACAGTAAAAAAAAAGTACAAGAAAACATGCAATCAATACTGATTAATGCATTTATATTGACAGACAAAAATATATAATAACATGAGTGGTTGAAAAGTGTTTTAAAATTAGAAATGTTTGGCGAGGAACTTAGTTTTATATAACTAGAGTTTATGATTTGATCAAAGACTCTTGGGAGGCCTTTTTTTTTTTAAAGATTCTACAGCCTGAAAAAGTTTGAAAACATCTGAAATTTGAAGCAAGCAGTAGTAGAGGCAAGGACAAAAGGAAAGAAGTGTTGATCTGAGAAAGCAAAACTAAGCTTCAATTAGATGGATACTCTTTGTCTTTTTAAAGTGAATTCTTCCAAATAGGAAACAGAAATACAGCAAAGTTTGGAAAAAAACAAATATTCTCATGGATCCTCTATTGCTTTATCATACTGATTCACTACAGATCAGACTCAGCTCCAATAATTTTCTGGATAATCTACTTGTGATCCATTCCAAATAGTTTAAAAGATGCTAGAAAAAGGAACAGGGCTGGAGATAATAAGAGGAACAAATGCTATTAGCTATTTAGCTGGCACAAGGCAGCAAATCAATATCTATTTTTGACAGATTCAGCATCAGCAGGCCTGTTACTACAAGAGATATTGCCACAAGGTGATGCTTCATTCGAAGAAATGGAAAAACCAGAGGGGAAGGGAATATGTAAGAAAACCACTACAGAAATAAGATGTCTGCTACCTTCTCACCTCAGTTATATTTCAATGTGGTTTTGTTTGCCTTCATTTAATTGGTTTGCTTAATTTGCTATTCTTGCAGCTAGGGGAATAAACAGTGGATTGCTATTTACGGTATTTCTGCCCTTTCTATCCGTTTCAGAAAGCTGAATATTAGAATATGAATTTTTGCCCTCTGTAAAAGTTAAGCAGAGAGATTTCACAAAATCCAGGCTGATGACATTGCACGTTTGTCAAATCTGCTTCACAAATGTTCCCAGAAGTAGATGGATCTAGTATTTCCTGCCTCATCCCTTGGCACAAAAGAACCAGTTAACAATTGTGCATTAGGTATATGAACAGCATATTCACATGGAAGATAGATGATAGCATAAATCAAACCCCACCATGTGAAAAAGAGGAGTGAGTGAATTGAACTCCAGGCTGTAAACAATTATCCAAACAGAAGCCAAACCTACCTACCTACCTACCTACTCTCTCTCTCTCTCTCTCTCTCTCTCTCTCTCTCTCTCTCTCTCTCTCTCTCTCTCTCTTTCTCTCTTTCTCTCTCCCTCCCTC
>BLBF01000005.1:49064266-49081317 GCA_015471245.1 Laticauda colubrina | reverse complement strand
CTCCCTCCCTCCCTCCCTCTCTCTCTCTCTCCCTCCCTTCCTCCCTCCCTCTCTCTCTCTCTCTCTCTCTTTCTCTCTTTCTCTCTGTAAGGGCAAGGTCAGATTTGTCAGTTCTAATTGATTGTATACAGCATAAAATGGAAATGCTGACTATGGGGTTTCCAGGAAGGAATTATGACAGTCTGATGTCTCCAAAGAAACTAAGAGACACAACGACTAAGAATGACAACTGGAAGATGGGTGCTCCCTTCATCCAAGGGAGATCATGAGAGAACTCTTGTACAGTCTGAATAGTGGATCCTCACGAGTAAACTACAGAAATGAAAGTTTTTGCATCAGCTCAGGAATTGAACTGCAGGGAGTCTCAGAATTCCATGCATGCTTACAGTTGAAGTGTAGCTTACCCAAAAATCAAGCCTTGCTAGCCTAATTTCTTAACTACTTTTGGAAATAATAATCTACATATTTCCTTTGCTGCACAGATAAGATTATTTGATCTTAAACCTTTTTTTTCAAGATTACAAAATAAAAAGAGATTCTAAGTGTTCTGTATAACTTGGAAGGTTCCAAGTAGTCTTTTCTGATTGGCCAGAAAGGCCAGTAGTGGATTGGTTCTTTAGGAACCAATCCAAGGAGCCGCTCAAAGGCGGCAAAGTTAAAACAATGTCATTGGCTACAAGCCGGCAGGCAAGCCTCTATAAAAAGGGCTGCCACGGCTTGAGCCAATGTTCCGTTACTGTTTGCTGTTAACTAATAAAGAGTTATTTATTGGAACCCGGTCTACCGCACATCTTTTCCGGACGGAACACTGGCGATGAAGGTGGGATTGTCCTAAAGCGGAGACCGAGCATGCAGCGAGAAAACAACCACGCTAGATGAAATGGCTGGTAGCAACGCGCCGTCCTCACCTTTTAACCCCAATGAAGAAGATTGGGAGTCTTATATCGATCGTTTCCTGATGTTTCTGGAGAGCAACGAAATGGAGGAAATTTCGGATCAGCGAAAGAGGACTGTCTTCCTAACACATTGTGGGCCAGCCGTGTTCAAAATGGCAAAGGCATTGGCAAAACCCAGAGATATGAAACAGATGACCTGGTCTGAACTTAACCGAATGCTAAAGGCTCACTACGTGCCGGTTGTCTCCAATCTTATTAAGAGACACAAGTTTTATAAAAGAGACCAGAGGGAAGACGAGACCATTGCGAATTTTGTGGCAACTCTTCACCATCTGGGAGGAGCCTGCGAGTTCCAGAATATGGATGAGGCCATGAGAGATCGTGTTGTGTTAGATCTAAAGGACTCTACTTTACAAAGCAAACTATTAAACAGACCTAACATAACTGTGGCAGAAGCAATCGCGGAAGCCACCGCTATAGAAGCCGCAAAGAAATCAGCGGCCACGATGAAACTGATGAATGCCAATACTGACACGACAAGCCCACCCAGAGGAAGAAGCAAGCTGTCACAACCACACACCACGAAGACCTAGATGAGTCATCAGAAATGGAAGAAGATGACGCTGAGGTCCATCACCTGTACGCGAACCAAAAAAGGCACGAAAGAAAAAGAAATTGGCGGGAATGCGCTGGCTGTGGAGGAAACCACCCCCGAGCCAAGTGTAGGTTCCTTGATGCCATCTGTTGGGCTTGCAAGAAGAACAGCAGTCCTAGCAGATACGGTAATTCCCCAACAAGAACTGACCCGAGGCAAGCCGATAGAAAATGGGAGCGCAGCAAGGGACCCAGCAACCGAGAAAAAACTCACCAGACTGTCACTATCGGAAGCGCACAGACGGAAAGTGGGAGAAAAGTCAAAATTGTAGTGACCATTGAAGGAAGCCCTTGTGAAATGGAGGTCGACTCAGGATCTTTCCTATCAATGGTGTCTTGGAACACAATCAGGCAGTTGGTTCCAAACATAAAACAAAAAGATCTCAAGAAAAAAAAATTAATTCTCAAAGACTACCAGGGAAATAGAATTCCCGTGGTAGGTCTAGGACACTTCAAAGTCACTTACAAACAACACGCCGAAGACCTGCCACTGACTATAGTTGACCGAGACCATCCCAGCCTCCTGTGGTTCCCACCATTGGGCATCGGGATGACCGGAGTAAGCCAAAAAGCCGCAAACGATTGGGAAGAGAACCTGCTATATGAATTCCATGATGTCTTCGATGGTATTCTAGGCAGGTACTGGGGGACCCCAACTTCCTTTAGCTTAGATCCCCAGATAGCACCAAGAAGGTTAAAAGTCAGATGAGTCCCCTTTGCATTAAAGCCCAAAATAGATGAGCAATTAAACAAATTGATTGCACAAGGGGTCAAAGAACCAATTGACCATGCTAGGTGGGAGACACCAATAGTAACACCTGTAAAACCTGACGGGTCTGTGAGCATCTGCGGAGACTACAAGGCTACCCTGAACCATGTGCTGCAGCAAAGCGCATACCCGATACCAGTCGTGCAGCACTTACTGCACTCACTTGGGGGAGGAAAATTTTTTGCGAAATTCAGTTTGGCTCAGGCATATCAGCAGCTTCCAGTAGACCCAATAACGACTGAAGCACCAACAATAGTAATGCATAGAGGGGCATTCAAATGTAACAGGCTTCAATTCAGAGTAAGCATTGCCCCAGGCATTTTCCAAAGCATCATGGAACGCCTATTAAACGGAATAAAAGAGGTTGTTCCATACTTTGATGATGTCCTAATTTCAGCGAAAAACACGACCCAATTAGAAGCAAGACTAAGAGAAGTGCTAACCAAATTTAGAGAATCCGGCCTAAAAGTAAAAAAGGAAAAATGCTGCCTTGCTACCGTCCGCGTCAAATTTTTAGGGTATTTAATTGACGAACAAGGTATTCACCCAACAGACAAAAAAGTTAAAGCAATTAAAGACGCACCCAGGCCAAAAAATAAAACGGGCTTACAGGCATTCTTGGGTCTGATCAACTTTTATAACGTATTCCTCCCCGACAAAGCAATGATAGCAGAGCCATTACACCATTTGCTGGATAAAAAAACTGTCTGGACTTGGGGTCATAAAGAACAAAAAGCATTCCAAAGCATAAAAGATTTATTAACCTCAGACACCATTCTTATTCAGTTTACTAATACACTTCCATTGACGGTCACCTGTGACGCCTCACCTTTCGGAGTCGGTGCCATCCTGAGCCACCAATTACTTGACAGGAGAGAGGCACCCATCGCCTTTTACTCGAAAACGCTCTTCCAAGCGGAACGCAACTATAGCCAGGGAGGCCCTGGCAATTGTCGCCGGAGTTAAACGTTTTCATGAATACCTCTATGGGAGGACTTATTCCATTGTGACTGACCATAAACCGTTACTGGGGATTTTGGCAGGGAACAAACCCATACCGAACATTCTATCCCCACGGATCTATCCCCACATTCTATCCCCACTAGGTGGCCAGAATTCCTGGCCGCCTATTCATATACCTTGCTGCATCGACCCGGGAAACAAATCACCCATGCAGATGCTTTAAGCCGAGCACCATTACCAACCACAGAGGATGACCCAGCTCCTACCACCGCCGCCCTACAAGTAGAGACCTGCCCTGAACTTCCATTGTCTGCAAATGATGTCGCCAGAGCCACGGCGAAAGACCCAGTGACTGTCCGCATTTTGACTTGGGTAGGTAAAGGCTGGGTGGAAAGCCAAAAGACTGAAGGTTTTGAACCTTTTTGGACCAGACAGACTGAAGTGCAATACAAAAGGGGTGTTTATTGTGGGGAGATCAGATGGTAATTCCATCCAGACTGCAGGAAGAGGTGTTGGGTATGCTGCATGAGGGCCACCCAGGCATAGTAAAAATGAAAAGCCTGGCCAGGAGCTATGTCTGGTGGCCTGGTATAGACAAGGATATTGAACGCTGGGTTGCAACATGCCACAAGTGTCAGAGAGCTAGACCCACACCACTGCAAGCACCCATACAGGACTGGGAGACCCCATGAGGCCCTTGGTCTCGATTCCATATTGATTTTGCAGAACCAACCAGGGGCAATATGTTCTTAATAGTCGTAGATGTATATTCAAATTGGTTGGAGGATATAGTTATGTCATCCACAACAACCGACGCTGTTATAAAACAGCTAAACAAATTGTTTGCAACTCATGGTTTACCTGATGTATTGGTATCCAACAACGGGCCACAACTAATGGCTATACAATTCGAACAGTACTTACAGTACTACACCGGCCTGAACAACTCAAGTGGTAGCGGCAATGCTGACTCACCCTTCCAGGCGTTTCCATGGAGATGAGCCGGAGAGACAGCGATCCCAACCGAACCGCTTGAAGTCCTAGGCGAGAATGAGCCATGCAGGTCAACTAGGACCAGAAGAAGCCCCACCTACGTGCGCGACTATGTCACTCACGTAGGACTGAACTAAAGGGGGAGGAGTGTTCTGTATAACTTGGAAGGTTCCAAGTAGTCTTTTCTGATTGGCCAGAAAGGCCAGTAGTGGATTGGTTCTTTAGGAACCAATCCAAGGAGCCGCTCAAAGGCGGCAAAGTTAAAACAATGTCATTGGCTACAAGCCGACAGGCAAGCCTCTATAAAAAGGGCTGCCGCGGCTTGAGGCAATGTTCCGTTATTGTTTGCTGTTAACTAATAAAGAGTTATTTGTTGGAACCCGGTCTACCGCGCTTCTTTTCTGGACGGAACACTAAGGATTTTAAGACTTAAGAAAATTTTGCAAAAAGCTTAACAAAGAGATTTAAAGGAATTTTAAAATGGATAAAAGGAACAGTTATTTTCCTGTTTTTCATTATTTTTATTTTTGAGGATCGTGCTTTGGCATAAACTTGAATTTAGCTGCTTAAAGAAACCAGATCTTTGTGTGAATGCTTTTTGTTTATCATTAGCGTATGCATTTAACTGGGGGACTCTACACAAACAAAAGATAAGATACTAAACTAGATAGTGATATTTTGGTGCAATTGTGATGTGGGTTGAAGTCATGAGGAGAGGGAAGCCTTCCTTTTCCTCTTGCTTGTTTGAGACATTTTCAGTTTTGGTTTTAATATACAATGGCAACTACTAGAAAAATTGCAACAGAGGGCAGGAGGAGATTTCCAGAACAGCCTTGAGAGAAAACAGCTACCAGATTTGCTTTAGAAATTATTTGAAGAAAGGGGCTCTAAGATAGAAACTTATGAAAAAGAACAACTTGCAACGATAAAAAGGGACTTGAAAAAAATCATTAAAAATTGGATAGTTCTATAAACCAAATATATGGAGAGGTAAAACAAATCAATGATAAAGTGAGAATTTTGGAGAATAAGACAGAAGTGCTTGATAAAGACCTGGGGGAGGAATTATATAATTTATTGGAAGCTTATGATCAAAATATTAGACAAAAAATATTAAAGTCTTGGCAATTTTTCTCGATTGGAAAGAGGAAAATATGAAGACAGAAACTGATAAAGTTTTAAAAAACAAATTCTAGATTGATAGAACAAGAAAAAAGCAAAGGAATATTCTGGTGTATTTTGTTAGGAAGATGACAAGGAATCAAGTTCTGCAACAGCATTTTTGTACAAGATTGGAAATTAATAAGATATAATTGTTTTGAAAGAGATTTCTATCGGAGAAATGAATACCCCTTTTAAAATTTGAAATGTTCATTATGTTCTAATTTTAAACGGAATTTTTATAAAATGCTGTGTTGTTGATATATGTCACCAGAGATAAAGACTTATGCTAGATATGTGAACAGTAATAGTATTAACAATAGCACTTAGACTTATATATCACTTTACAGTGCTTTATAGCCCTCTCTAAGCAGTTTACGATCTTGCCCCCAACAATCTGGATTCTCATTTTACCAACCTCAGAAGGTTGGGAGGCTGAGTCAACCTTGAGCTGGTGAGATTCAAACTGCCAAATTAATCATCTTTTTCTCCTAGAAGAACAAGTTTTTAAAGCAGATGGTGATAGAAATTACCTTAATGTGTGGGTCTCAAAGACTAGTCCTTCCATTGCGCACAGTTCTGGCCCATCTGGAACACCAGATTTGGATATTTTTTTTTTTAAAGTGCAGTAAATGACTACTTATATCACACTCTCTCAGAGAATTTGTACCTTTTGAGAAGGTACAAAACACAGATGCAGAAATGTTGATTGGAGTTGTTCTTGGGCAAGAGCTAGTTCTTGGGCACATGTTACTCAGACTTTATACCAATGTCACTAGCAGTCACTCCACTGATGAAACTGAAGATATTTCTAGTTCCTATTACCACAAAAATTATGAGACAATTTCCTTAAAAGGACATTTCCATTAAATCGGCAAGAGATGTTATATTCTGTCTCCCATCAGTTCACCTTGTATTTCATGCTAATGAGAAGATTCTTCAAGTCCAGTCTTTAGTGATTTTCTCCTCAATGATTTATAGTATCTTACAGCATCATCTAGCCATTGTTGGGCAAGATAGTAGTAATGAGGACACATTCTATACTGCCTCAACAGTGGCTGGGTGATATTAGATGATGCTATAAATAAATCACAAGTGAGGAAATGGCTTGTGTAACAATGCAGCTCTGTCAAATCTAAATTCGAGAGCCACCCACCCTAGCAAGACCTGAGAAACTGGCACTCTTTCCTTGCTTTATTCTGTGTACAAGGAAACCAACTAATTATGGAACAGCAATATTAACAATTACATGTACTGCAAGATTACATGTACCACAGCATATTTTACATCTGACCAATGAAATTGAATTGATTATGTTTGAAACCTACCCCACCCCAAAACATCAATAATAGTTTCAAAACAGATACAGATTTCTTTCACACCTATGAGAATGGAGCACTTCTTGTTGCAGTACCCAGTACAAGGATTGTTTCTTACATTTAGGCCCTCTTTATTTATCTGTCACCATTGGTTGGGGACCACTATGTTTTAAGAAGTTTTACCCTATATTTTGTTAGAAATTTTTGTTTCCTTTGGAAACAAAGGAAAACCATTGTTTATCTTTGAGCATATGTGTTTGTTTCCTTTCTACTCCATTGGGTTAATCATGGAATGCTATACATTTGTGTAAACCTCTCTGAGTACTCTGTTCAGAAGAAACTTTAAAACATCTAAAATAAAATATACAAAATTATGCAGAAACCACCAGGGGTGGGTTTCTACCAGTTCTGTCCACCTCTGTAGAACTGGTAGCTCTGAAGAGCAGCAGACATAGAACCGGTTCTATGTCTGCGGATGTTTTTGCCCACTCGCCCACCTGGGCTCTTGCCTGATCTTTATTTCCTGATTTTTCAGCTTCAGCTGCCGAACGAGGCGCAGCTGCAGTTAAAAAAGCAGGAAAAGATGGCTGTTTCAAAGGCTGCTTCTCTGCACACAGCGTACTGATGACGATTTACAGGTGTGCAGCCTGCAGTATGCAGGAAAGCACATCATAAATCATGGAGCCTCGTAAATCCTGAACCGGTAGTTAACCCTGTCGTATCCCAGCCCTGGAAACTACTTGAACTTTCTTGTTTAGGTACTAAATGCTCTAAGAATCCTTATTATAGAATAACAGGTAATCTTTTCCAATGTTTCTATTTTCAGCCTTGTTTTATATGACAGTTCAATAAACTGAACATGGAAGGGCTGTTAGTTTAGCCATTTCATTAGCCTGAAAAAATACCTAAAGTCAGAAATGGGGAGTACCAAGCTTATATTTAAAGTTTATTTCTAAATAGCTAGTCCCTGTAGCTGTTTAGAGAACATACAGAGAAACCGTGCCATTTCCAATTTTTTTGCTGTAATTGTCTCTGTAATAAGCAAATTTCTTAATAACCTCAAATCAGGTGTATGATTCCAACTTCCATGGAATCACAGACAATTGGGGACAGACAACTTCATTTAAGCAAGTTCATTTAAAAAGCAATTTCTGACTCTTAGGATGGCAAATGATCTTCCTGAAAATGTTTGAGGAATAGCCACTGAAATCTCAGAATTCAAAAAGGTAGCTGAATATTATTTCCAGTAGTTAGAATAAAGTTATGATACGTAATATTCCACAAGCCCATAAAGTGTTTGCAATATTCTTCTCTTTCCTTTCAGATTTTAAAAATTATGTGTAGGCTGTTGGTAAATGGATGGAGAGATGAATAGAGAGATAGAAATAAAGTACTGCAGATACATATAGTGAGGATTTCAGAGTAGACACCTTATCAGAACCAGGACAGTTTATGGCTAACAAAATACATCTTTTCAAAAAGCTCATTTCCTGATTTGATTAAAAAAAAATAGAGAAAAGACAAAATAAAAGAACAACTTCTCAACCTCTTCACAAGTAGAAATATTTTGATTGCCTCTTCACCTCCTCTTTATTAATCTTCTGCTTATTAACAGATATAAAATTATTCACCCATTATCATCAACTCTTATCTATAGGCAATCCCAATGGGCAATTATTATTTTTCTCTTAGTCCAGGTCCTATTTTTTTTCTTTCTTTCTTAACTTTAAAACCTCATATGGTTTTTTATAATTATTATTTTGTATATCCACTAAAATCTAGTTTATGCTGTTGTCTACAATCATCTTTTTCGGTAACAGTTTCTTCCAGAAATGGCTTGTCATAAGAACACATAACACAGTGAACATTGTTGATACAAAATTATCTCTGAATATCACTGTTGAGATAATTTCCCCATTAATAGAATGAGCGCATTCAGGGAGACGTAGTGAGAGTAGTGTTTGAATAACACAGCACACAGATACACTGTACAGTAAATGTAGGTTTTTACTTCCAGAAACATTTAAGCAAAGTTCAAACACAGTCCAAAGTCATTCACAGGTAAAATCAGTCTGTTTTCAATCCAGGGATAATCCAATAACAAAGTCCAGTGTCAAAAACAGTTCAGTATCAGACTTACATCAAATCCAGGAATAGCAGTCAATTAGAAGGAACAGCAATATTCTCCAACAGAAGGAAAAAGAGACTCACTGAGACATCCTTTGAGACTAAGACTAAGACAACCCAGGTTTCTGGCTCCATCTTTTGGCCATTTGAGAAATCACACCCAATTACAAATTTTGCATTTTCTTAAAGAGACAGTATTAAAATGTCTATCCTCCTGGTTTGTATATTTCCAAACCAAATAGCTGTTAGGTAACTTACATTCCTAACAATCACTATAAGTTACCTATCTTATTATGTCTCCAATGTCAACAATAATTTTGCTTTCTTGTGAAAAGGCATTTATTCTTTAAAAATAATTTCAAAACTCTTAATAAGCAAAATCAAATATTCTAATACTTTCTTAATTCATTTAAAACTTTCTATAGGTAAAAGTTTGTATTGTTTATTTTAAAGTCTTGAAGCTTATATAGTTTCATTTTGTTATGTGAAGAATTGAAGGTGTTTAGAAATGTGAACTCAGTATTTTTCAAAGCTGTTGGAGCAAGAATGGCAAATTGCCTCATCTCCTGGTTCCCCCATTTTCCACAGACTGCTGCCTTGCAATCACCTTGTGAGGAGTGACCCTATGGAGCACAACATGGACAATCTCTCCTCCTCTCTTTCTCCAGAGAGGGCCAAATCAGATTGGCTCCTTGACCTTAGCCACAGTCATCAGCTCCACTTTTCACTTGAAACAATCTGGGAACCACTATGATTGGCACAGAATATTTAATTTGGTCAAAAAATCAAATAATGTGTTTCACATTATTGTGTGTATGTATGGAAATTCTCAATTATCTAGGTCCTGGTTGTCTTAAAGGTGCTTTTCAAAAGGCAAATGATAGAGCTGAAGAAGCTTCTTCGATGAGAAGCAAAACATTTTTGAGGAAAGGGGGAAAAAAACAAGGAAGTCCAGTTGCCTTTTGAAAAGCACCTTTGGGACAATCTGATTACACCTTTCTACAATTCCAAGAGGATAATGTGTGAATCCATTCACATACCGGGAACATTACTATACAAGGGGTAAGGGATTTAATTACATTGCAACAACTGGAACTTTTGACTCACCCTATAAACACCACTGGCTGACAACCAGATAGGGGAACATACAGAATGAAACAGACTTCTGGGAAAAGTCCGAGACCTCTAAAGCACCTCTCTGCAGACTCAGCCCAGCTCTAACCATTTACCATTAGCCATAAGAATTCTTGCAAAATTGTAACCATTCCGAACAAAAGGATTTCAAGGGCTAGAACTTTTTGACTCACCTGATCTGGGAAGGGACAATAAACTTGGGAATTAAAAGACATGATATAGTAGCAAAGTGAATTTTTTTGGCTACTACAACTGTTTATTTAATTCACTGCATATACTTTTTAAGAGACTTTATCATGTCAGGCAATCCATTAAAATGTATTTTGACTGTTTATCCAATACTGAAAATATTTGATTCCCATGCTTTCCAAATTTTTCATCCTCTGCCATAAAACAGTTCTGGGTGAAAGGGAGGTCCGATCAGTGGCATCACATTTGCCAGAAACATGAAAGTGGATTTAATTTAAAACTTTCTCTATGCTGAGTTATGGTTGGTGAACAACTGAAGATTGAGTAATTGACTTAAGATACTTGATGACTTGGGGCTGTTTATTTATTGATGTAATTATTTTATTAGAAATATTTTTATAACAGCCATTTTAATCTGACCCTTGGCAGTAACATATAAAACAATATAAATAAACACAATGAATGTAGATGGCTACCCACTGCTTCTTCTATTTTTTGTTATTGGTAATCTTGTGGGATGATACTTCTAAAAACATATGAAATTATATTGTGCATTTTAAAAAAAAAAACAAGGAAAATTGACAATATATTTTTATGAAATATGTAAAATAATTCATAGAAAATTATTGTTAGCCATTGCATTGGCATTAATAAATTAGCTAACTGATTCACAGAATAATTAGTTTTTCCTTGCATATATTTGCAGTTTTATTTTTTATACTGTATCTATTATATTTTAAAAGAAATATCATATATGCTTCAGATTATGAAAAAAATTTCTTAATTCAATGAGATTTAATATTTTCATAAATTTACATTTTATCTCGATCACATGGGAGTTGATTTCCAGACAAAGAAAATAGATTTACAATAAAAAGTTGAATAGTTCACCTTATATTATACCACCAAATATAACAAAATAGCAGTTTATACTAATTTAGAATTATACTTCTAAAAAAAGACTAAAAGCCTATCTAAAGCGATACTTTCATCTGATAAAAAACCATTATTATTTAGGCTGCTTTGACAGGTATGCAACTCAACATTTCCCTATTTATTCTTATCAATAGAGAGTTAAATCATGCCACCAATTTTATTTTACTTCCAATACCACATTCATATTATAAAATACATTATAAAGAAACAAAGTGTTCCTACAGCCATTTACTCTCTTAGAAAGGTACAATGTTTTATAAAAATTTATAAAGGGTTCACTTTTCAATCCAACATCCAACCTTCTGTCATAAAAATAAATGAGGCAAATAGAACCTCAAATACATTTTTGATAATGTTCAAATGCTTCGGGAGCAAAACAATATTGTTGGACCTAAGGCCAACAGTAAATCTTTTTCTTTAACCAAGACCTTTGGCTCTTATTTGATCCCTTAAGAGGGAACTTTACAAAGCTTGGGAATTTTGCCCAGTGACAAAAAGGAAGAAGAAATGAAAAGGGAACATATGTGTTGTTCTCAAAATGAACCACTAGAAAACTGTTTGTCTTGTCTCTTCTCCACATGTTCATCCCAGAGGAACAGTGATGGAAAGCGACCTGCTGTTAAGCAAATGGGAGATCTGAGACAAATTTTGGATTAGCTGAGCTCAGCATCTGGAAAAGTTGCAGCTGATTAGTTCCATTAAAAAGCCTGGTCCTAACAATTCACAGAGGAGCAAAGTAAGCATCGCCATAACTATAATGCAAAGATGGATGCAGCAGTGGGAGGGTATAATAGGGACTGGAGCTTTAAATTCTAAAATATAAAGGGCACATATATCCTACTCACGTTTATGATTTTCATTTCTGTGGACAGGTGGTGAACATGTCTCCTGTTCCTGAGCATCATCCCCTTCCTCGCTGGCAAGATGTGTGTGAGCATAGTGATAGCTCAGTCCTGGTCGATTCTTATAGCGCTTGCCACAGACTGCAAAAATAGAAAATGCAGAGAACAATAAACAGGTTGAGCAAATGCTACATCAGAAATACTGGACTCCTCTTACATACTTCTACACAAGTTGTCTGCCTATGTCAGTCAACAGAAGTTCTATTTCTTGACTTAAAGTTTTGCATCCTAAAGAAATGTCATACTCCAAGAAGTTGTGCATGCTTCAGAAATTATGCAGAAGAATTGCTTTGAACCATATACAAGTGTGAGTACCGAACATATGTGACATTCGTTAAAGCCACCTGATATTTTTCACGCTTTTGAACAGCTCTGAAAGAAAAGTACTGCTGCTTTAAGCATTCCATTCATTAAAAGTAACATTGTTAGATGAAGTCCGCACATGAAAGTCCTATTAAATTGATTTATTGCTAAAAATCCTATGCACAGGGATCTTCTCAACTAATGATCAGCACCTGCTTGGAGTTAGATGAGAGTCAACCAATTTTTTTTTTTTTGGGGGGTCGACTTAGTCCATCTGTGGCTATGTAGGGATTCTAGGTTGATTCCTTTTTTAAACTCTGCCTCTTGCCTCTGCCAGTCCTTCTCCTACATATATGATTGTTCAAGTACAGCTGTATGACACATGTGTAAAAAAAAAAAAAAAAGGTAGTGTTTCAATTGTGCATGTGAGTCTGGTGGTGCAGTGGTTAGAATGCAGTACTGCAGGCTAATGCTGCATATAGCCAGGAGTTTGATCCTGACTGGCTCGAGGTTGACTCATCCATCCTTCCATGATTGGTAAAATGTGAACTCAGAGAGTGCTGTAAAGCAGTTTGGAGAGGTATATCAGTCTAAATCAGTGGTGAGATTCAAAAAATTTTTACTACCGGTTCTTTGGGTGTGGCTTGGTGGCCGTGTCAAGGGAAGGATACTGTAAAATCTCCATTCCCTCCCCACTCCTGGGGAAAGGTTATTGCAAAATTCCCATTCCTTTCCCAACCCACTAACTTGATTTCCAGCACCATTTTCCTGTGCAGGGCAACTAAAGAAGATCCAGCCAATCAGATGGCAGAGA
The DNA here is from genome assembly GCA_015471245.1 of Laticauda colubrina. NCBI lineage: Eukaryota > Metazoa > Chordata > Lepidosauria > Squamata > Elapidae > Laticauda > Laticauda colubrina. Next base: position 49,068,157 of record BLBF01000005.1, on the reverse strand, counting down.
ATAGATGGGGGAGGAGCCAGTCAGAGGTGGGATTTCCTGGTTCTCCGAACTACTCAAAATCTCCACTACCAGTTCTCCAGAACTGGTCAGAACCTGCTGAATACCCACCTCTGGTCTAAATACGATTGCTATATGTGATTCCCTGATTCCTACCCCACCCATCTTATCTCTTATCATCTAGAAATGACCACCATTTAGAGAATCAGATCCTGCACCTGAGGCACATGCTACATATACATGCAACATCTTAATACTGTGAGGTGGAAGCAGTACTACTCACAATACTATATGTGCTGTCTAATACAAAAAAGTCTATTCCATATCTGAATATAAAATACTAGGTGAGAACTTGCTTTAAATCAGTTGAGTTGAAACTAGCTTCTGAGCCCTTGTGATCAAAGCTGAATTCACTGATGTGCTAGTTATCTGCATATCTCATGCTAAGTTAAACAAAAGCTGTCCTCTCATACTGGCTCAATATAGTAGATTGGTTTGAATCTATTTGATCTGTGTTATACAGTAACTTAGAATAAAAACAACAGATTCACAGAATAACAGAGTTAGAAGGGGCCTTGGAGGTCTTCTAGTCCAACCCTTTGCTCAAGCAGGAAATCCTATAACATTTCAGACAAATGGTTATCCATTTATTCTTCTTAAAAACCTCCTATAACTTCTGGAGATAAGTCACTCCACTGATTAAGGATCTAACTGTCAGGCTATTTCTCTTTAGTTCTCGGTTGGTTCTCTCTTTGACTAATTTCCATCCATTGTTTCTTGTCCTATTTCAAGTGCTTTGGAGAATAGATTGATTCCCCCTTCTTTGTGACAGCCCCTTAGATATTGTAGCACTGCCATCAATATCACCCCTAGTCCTTCTTTTCATGAAACAGAACATACCCAATTCCAGCAACCATTCTTCAAATATTTTAGCTTCTAGTCCCCTAATCATCTTTGCTGTTCACCTCTTCACTATCTGAATGAAATGCACTTCTCTGCACTTTGCGCTGTTGTCTGCAGTCTGCACTAAAATGCATTATCCAAACCTCAGTGGCATGATTTCAGAGAGCTGGAAAATCACAAATGTAATGTTTGGGAATCACAGTTGCAATGTCTGGGATAATAGCAATAGTACTTAGACTTATATACCCAAGGGTGGGATCCGACCGGTGTAACTACCAGTTCAGTGATTTATGATTTGCACAAGCATGTGAATCGTCGTCAGCTTGCTGCCTTGACAGCTGAGCAGTGCTGCGCACAGGTGCACAGAGGTTGAAAAAGCACTTTTGCTGCACAAAGCAGCTGAGGTTGAAAAACCAGGAAATAAAGGTCAGGTAAGAGCCCAGGTGGGTGGGTGGGCCAAAACAGCAGTAGACATAGAACTAGTTCTTCAGAGCTACCAGTTCTACAGAGGTGGACCAAACCAGTAGAAATCCCATCCCTATATATACCGCTTCACTGTGCTTTACGGCCTCTCTAAGTGGTTTACAGAGTCAGCATAATACATAAATATTACTTGCTTATCAACACATGAACATAATTATGATATGATATAGCTACATTCTGCACTGACAAGTGTGAAATGAATAACCAATATTTAAAATGAACATATTTTAGGCATCCCATCTCTGTAAGACAGAAAGCAAGCTAATGTGTAAACTTCAGAATATTACTCCTGCTGTTTAGGAGTAATAGCTATCACATTCAAATTGAAATGAGTTCATGGAAGAAAAATGCCTAAAAGAAACAGAAGTTAGGTGTACAGGGCAACTGCCTTGAAATACTGGAAACCCACACTAATTTGTATTAGTCATCAGGAGCAAAACAACAATGTTTCTTATGCAACACAAGCATTTCAACACTGTTATTAACAAGAACATTAATTAAAATGCAAAAGGCAGGAATGACATGGTTATTGCTGAGAAGATTTTAAGATTGTAGTCAATGCCTTTTCATCTAAAACTTAGTGAGAAAAAATATAGAATATTTAATAAGAAATTATTCTATCTATTTGCATGGAACACCTCTCACCTTGCACTCTATATTTACCTTGGCAGAAAAGTTTCCAGCTTGATGGAACAAAATTCTCTAAAGTGAGTTATTAGTGATAAAACACCTAAAACTGAAGGGAATGTTGGAAATTCTATATTGTTTTTGAACTGAATTTTCTATAACAAAAATATTATTTATACATACGATGGAGTCCAAATAAATTTTAGATTAGTATAATAGATACTATTAAAATAGTAACACAGCCTAAGGAGTCAGGGTGCTTGTTGATATGTAGATGATGAATGCTTAACGTGCATTTTGTACCCATGGAGAAAAACCCAAACTATAGTGATTGATTCATTCACTTATTGATTATGGGCCATCTAGTCAGTGTCAATTTTAGCAACCATGTACTATAGATGGTTTTTCTCCAGGACATCAAGATAGTAGAGCAAGAAATAAGCAGAATTTTTCCAAAAAAGAACATTAATGAAATTCTTATAAAAAGCAATTACATTCTGTAGATACTCTTCCATCAAATGGATCCAAAGTGAACAGAAATTATTCAACTGAGTACACAGATATTGCTCAGATGTGTAATTTAAGTGACACTTATATTTAAGGATTTGTGGAACTTTTAGTAATATACAAAAATCACTTGGAACAATGTTCAGACAAACATAAAATACAGAATAATTTTACATAATGTATGTTAATAAAATAATAACAATATTAATAAGACTTAGAACCCACAACTGGAGCCAAAATTTTCATTACTAAGCTAGGTGGTGGTAGAGTTAAGTAACAAGGTAATAGATAATCAGAGTTGGAAGGGACTTTGTAGGTCATCTAGACCAATCCCCTGCCCAAGCAGGAGACCCTATACCATTTCTGACAGATGGCAAGTCCAATCTCTTCTTGAAAGTCTCAAGTGATGGCGCTTCCACAACTTTCGAGGGCAAGCTGTTCCATTGGTTGATTGTTCTCACTGTCAGAAAGTTTCACATAATTTCCAGGTTAAATCTCTCCTTGTTCAGTTTCCATCCATTATTCCTGGTCTGGCCTACAGGCACTTTAGAAAATAGCTTGACCCTTTTCTCTCTTGAAAGACTACTATCATGTCTCCCCTGATCCTTCTTTTCACTAGACTAGCCAAGCCCAGTTCCTGTAACCATTCTTCATATGTGATTGTTGAACAATCGTTAATCCCCCATTGATTTTGCTTGTCGGAATCTGGTTGGGAAAGTTTGAAACAGCAATCAAATAATGCCAGGATGTTGCAACCAATGTAATTACATGCTGGTTGTCAATCACCTGAATTTTGATCATGTGACCATGAGGATGTTGTGTAAGTGTAAATGCAAGAATTGATCGTTAAGTCACTTTTTCCAGTGCTGTTGTAATTTTGAGCACTCACTAAATGAATGAGGCCTGTGTAATGCATCATGCAATGAAAGTTATATAAAACCAATAATGATACTAAAAAGAATGCAGCACATTTTCAAAATGGAGGGAAAACAAAATACAAACATGTCTTTAACAAAGAAAAGTCCAAACTATTCATCTTCAATTTTATTTCAAAACTTCTCCAGCAAGAGAACATGGATTCTACTAGGTAGAATGAAGTGGCTGATAAGAACAAGGCCAGGCAACAACTATTCACTTGGTATAAGTTTAATTCCTTGGGGTTAAATTAACTACATCCTCAGGAACAGATGGCCTTGCTGGACTTTATTCAACTGTTATAAGATTTTAAAAAATCTTGGAGAAAAGAGGAAGTGCCAGATGGCTGGTAGAGGGCAACGACCATATCTTCACAAGGAAAGAAAAAAAGGAAGAAAGAAAGAAAGAAAGAAAGAAAGAAAGAAAGAAAGAAAGAAAGAAAGAAAGAAAGAAAGAAAG
>BLBF01000005.1:49001692-49026220 GCA_015471245.1 Laticauda colubrina | reverse complement strand
CTGAAACAATTCCCATCAGGCAATTGGTGGCTCAGGATGGCACTGACTCCGAATGGCGAGGCGTCGCAGGTCACCGTCAATGGCAGTGTATTGCTAAACTGGATAAGAACGGTGTTTGATGTTAATAAGTCTTTCATTCCTTGGAAAGCTTTTTTTTCTCTAAGCCCCCATGTCCAAATTGTTTTCTTGTCCAGTAATCAATGCAATGGTTCCGCTATTGTGGCTTTTTGGGGTAGAAACACATTGTAAAAGTTTATCAGTCCCAAAAATGCCTCCAGCTCAGTTTTATTTTTTGGTTCTGGTGCGTCTTTTATAGCTCTTACTTTTTTTTCGGTGGGGTGTATGACCTCTCCATCAATTAAATATCCTAAGAACTCGACGCGATCAGTCATTAGGCAGCACTTTTCTTTCTTTACTTTAAGTCCAGATTCTCTGAATTTATTTAGGACCTCTTTGAGTCTTTTCTTTAGTTGTGTTGCATCTTTGGCTGAAATTAGCACGTCGTCAAAGTATGGCACGACCCCTCTTATGCCATTTAACAGGCGTTCCATGAGGCTCTGGAAAATGCCTGGGGCTATGCTTACTCCAAATTGGAGTCTGTTACATTTGAATGCCCCTTTGTGAGTCACTATTGTTTGTGCTTCCGCCGTTAAGGGGTCTACTGGGAGCTGTTGGTATGCCTGTGCCAGGTCTAGTTTGGCGAAAACCTTTCCTCCCCCAAGAGAGTGCAGTAGGTGTTGCACAACTGGCACCGGGTACGCGCTCTGTTGCAACACGTGGTTCAGGGTAGCCTTGTAGTCGCCACAGATTCGAACCGACCCATCTGGCTTAATTGGTGTCACAATTGGTGTTTCCCATCTAGCGTGGTCAACCGGTTCTAAACCCCCTTGATCTATCAATTTATTTAGTTGTTCCTCTATTTTTTCTTTTAAAGCAAAAGGAACCTGTCTGGCCTTTAGTCTTTTAGGGGCTATCTGTGGGTCTAGACTAAACGAAATGGGGGTTCCCCGATACCTGCCTAGGGAGCCGTCGAAGACGTCCTGGAATTCTCGGATCAGGTCTTCTTCCCAGTCAGTTGCGGCCACCCGGTCTACTCCGGTCATCCCGATGCCCAATGGTGCGAACCATTCGATACCCAGGAGGCTTGGTCGATCTCGGTCGACTATTGTTAAGGGTAGTACTGCGACATGTTGCCTGTAAGCGATTCGAAAATGTCCCAGGCCGATTACAGGAATTCGGTTTCCCTGATAATCTTTGAGGGTTAGTTTTTGTCTCTGGAGTTCCTTAATTTTGATGTCTGGAATTAGTTTTTTGAGGGTGTCCCACGACACCATGGATAGAAACTATCCAGAATCAACTTCCATCTCGCAGGGGCTGTCTTCGATTTTTACAACTATTTTTACTTTCTTCCCGCTTTCCGTCTGAGCGCTTCCGATAGTGAAAGTTTGGTATGCTTTCTCCTGGTTAGTGGCTTGCCTGTTTCGCTGCCACTTTCTCTCGGAGAGTCTTGGCTCAGGTTTTGTGGGGGAGTCGTTTCGTCTCTTTAGGCTGTAATTCTTTTTGTTTCTGCAGACTTTCTCGATATGCCCCCTTTTCTTGCATGCTCTGCAAATGGCATCGAGGAATCTGCAATCGGCTCAGGGATGGTTTCCCCCGCAGCCAGCACATTCCCGCTGATTTCTATTTTCGCGCCCTTTCTTGTTAGCGTATAGGTGGTGGATTTCATCGTCTTCCTCCCCGGATTCTGACGTCTCTTCGAGACTTCGTAAACCACTTCGTAATGAGTGGTTGAGGGAGGTTTTTTTTTTTCCTCTGGCCGGGCTTTTTTCATCGTTACTTGCATTCATTTGTTTCATCTTATCTGCCGATTTTTTGACGGCTTCAGCAGCCGAGGCTTCTGCAATAGCTTCGGCTACTGATATGTTGGGTTTGTTCAGTAGCTTGCTCTGTATGGTTGAGTCTCTTAACCCCAATATCACTCGATCCCGCATCGCTTCGTCTAAGTTAAGAAACTCGCACGTTCCCCCTATTTGGCGTAGTGCGGCTACAAAATCAGCGATGGTTTCACCTTCTTTCTGGTCTCTCCAATAAAACTTGTGCCACTTTATCAAGTTTGACACCACTGGTGCATAGTGGGCCTTTAATGTTCTTTGGAGCTCGGTCCACGTCAGTTGTTTGACATCTCGGGGCTTTGCCAAAGCCTTGGCCATTTTAAAAATCGCGGGCCCACAGTGTGTCAAGAAGATGGCTCTTTTTCGTTGGTCTGAGATTTCCTCCATCTCATTGCTCTCTAGGTACATCTGGAAACGGTCTATGTAAGATTCCCAATCTTCTTCATTGGGGTTGAAGGGTGCGGGCGGCGCATTGTTTCCGGCCATTTCTCTTTGTCTGGCTTGTCTGTCACCGCGTGCTCCGTCTCGCGTTTAGGATGATCCCACCTTCGTCGCCAGTGTTCCGTCCGGAAAAACGTGAGGTAGACCGGGTTCCAACAACAAGTCTTTATTTACAGTACAGTTGCAAAACGGAACATTGGCTCAAACCGCGACAGCCCTTTTATATGTTTCAGTCTGCCGGCTTGTAGCCAATGACAAGCATTTGGTTTTGCCGCCCTTGGACAGCTTCGTGGATTGGTCCCTATTGAACCAATCCCCTTTTAGGTTTTGTTAACCAATCGGAATGAAGTATTTGGAGTCTACTATTATCTATACAGAACAGAAAGGAGGAGCAATACATAAATGAAAAGAGAAAAGGAGATCAGAATGATTAATAGGATAAGGAGCCTCAGTGATCCAATAAACAAATACCAGTCAATAATTACAAATGAATATATAACTTACTTGAATGGGATTTGGGTTTAAGAGTATACACAAAATTGATTGTTTAAAAGAGATGGTATCCTGACTTTTTATTTAAATTTTATTAGCTGGGTGGCCCTTTCCTTCAATTATTGTCTTTGAGAGAAATACATACTTTTACAGCTTTGTAGAAAGCAGAGATAAGGAAAAGCCAATCTCTATGGGGAGGCCAATTGTTTTCTTGCTTCCAATATACCTATCCATTCTGATGTTAGACATCCAATCAGAAAACTACGGAGTACCCAAACCTACCCTGTTAAAAACTTTAATAACCCCTCTCCTAAGAATTACCATCTAGTGGAATCAAGAACAGCCTTCTGTGTGGCAACTCTCCCAGTGGAACTTCATCCCCACAGAGATATCATTGAGTTTCATTTTGACACTCTTTTGCAAGTCCCTGAAGTCCTGGTTGTCAAGATTCTGACAAATGAACCCAAGCAAATCAAAGCTCTGCGACTTGGCTCCTTCTCAAAGCTCCTATTTACTGAGTACATCATATCGGCATAGTTTCAATGAAAATCCAATTCTAAACTTTTCTCATTGTTTCATTATTTTTAAACTGTGAAATAACCCCATCCCCAAGTGTCACAGATCATGCTGGCCAATTGGGTAATTCTTCAGGCTCTTCAGGCATTCCTTCCCCAACCTTATTGGTTGCCAGTAGAGATCACCTTGGTTCTCACTAGAAAGCTCTCTGTTGTGTCTACTAATGCATTCCAACCTCCTTTCCCCCTTCCCTCTCTGTGTGGCAACTGAGAAACAGAAAGATGGCTGTGGCCAGGTTTGGTTTGAAGTTGACACTGGTTTTGCCAACAGGATTGGGGACTTCAGAATAAAATGGAACCCATCAAATGGCTCATTGATTGGTGGATGGAGAATTATTGCTTTTGATAGTTTTTGTTTGGGGGTTTTATCCTTGAAAACTGCTTGGAGTCTCTGAGCATAGTTGGGCAGTCATAAACATTTTCTCAACTAAATAAGTAAACTTTAGAGTTGAAGGCAAAGTTACTGGTTAACTAGTTACAATATCATAGAATCATAGGGCTAGAAGGGACCTTGGAGGGCTTCTAGTCCAACCCCCTGCCCAAGGCAGGAGTTTTTGTATCATCTCAGACAAATCTTTTCTTGAAAATAATGGGGCTCCCACAAATTTAAAAGGCAAGCTATTCTATTGACTGTATGATTGCACTGATTTAAAATCCACATGTTTAAATCATATGTTCATAAACCTTATGCTTATGAAACAAGTTTAAGGGCTTACCACATGGCCAGGTGAACGTCACTGGCAGCATTCCAGGAAAACAATCTCCAACACCAAACTTCCAAGACAGGCATTTTCTCAAAGTTCCATTTTATTAGAGATATCATATTGGCACATCTGGGAAAACCTGAATCTGAGAATTCCGGGTTTTCCTTCAATAATTAAAAAATACAAAATCCATCCCCGGCACCCATCAGTTCATCACATGGCCCAATCACCATCCATCCGTTCCAACTTGAGACATCCCTTAAAACACTCCTCAACCAGGTGCAGGAATAACATGACCTTGACTTGTAAAGAAGAATGCTATTATGTCTAACTACATACGTTCCATGAAATCGCACCTCCCAATTTCCCAAGCACAAGAATGTGGCAGCGTGGAAGCTTCTGGTGCTAATATGGCTTCTAAAGCTGACACTCACCAGTACCTATCAGCAAACATTTCTAGAGAGCAAGCAAGAATTTTATAAATCTGCCAGTTTCCCTGTGGCATACAAGATCAAAGTGGGGCTAGTCTTTTGCTCTCTCCTTTTCTAGAGTCATGCTATCGAGCCACAATACAGAGCCACAATATTATGCTCTGTTTTATTATCTCTTAATAGCTCTACTAATGGTTCTTACATTCCTTCACCAACTTTATCACTGCGTTCCTCTACAACCTGCTTCCCAAGAATGCTTATACATATTGCTTGGAGATCTGCCAGAATCAGATCTCAAAAAACTTTCACATGTAAAATGATTTGCACAGTAGCTTCCATGATATGAGTAAGAACTCTGCTGCTTTTGGTTTCATGCTACTGTATTGCTCTTTAACTAGCTGATTGCTTTTCTATCTTCCACTTCATTTGATTTTCCTGTCTCTGATTAGTTTTGTTCTTCAGTATTAGTCTGCTTTGCTGAGTCTAGCTTAAAAAGACAGCTTCCTTTAATAAATAAACTCCATGTTTGGGGCATTGCTTGTGTAATTTTACCATGACATCACAAAAAGCAACAGTTCAATCTCTGATCAGTCTGACAGCGAGAAAATTCAGGACCCCAGATTGCATGCTGTGCAGGATGCCCCTTACTGAGTCCAAGGTTAAAGCAGACAGGTTTTCAGAGTGGGAAAGTCACATCATTTGTAAATCATTACCCTATATAGAAATTGACTTGAAGATTAGCTTAAAAACTCCCTAAAAGTCCCAACCTCATGCATAAATTTATTTAGAAAACCCAAGAACAAAAATGCAGCTTGTGAGTAACTACTGGGATATACTATATCCACATGTACCCGGGGGGGGAATTCAAATTTTTTAACAACTGGTCCTGTGGGTGTGGCTTAGTTGGTAGGTATGGCTTGGTGGTCATGTGACTGGGTGGACGTGGCCAACTCAACATCACTCACATTGAGGCGTGCATCTCCTCGCCTGGCCTCTCATAACTGTGGGGATGCTGCAACAGTAATAAGTGTGAAAAATGGTCATAAGTCACTTTTTTCAGTGTCATTGTAACTTTGTCACTCCACACAAGCAAAGTACCAGCAAAGGAGGGAAAAATAACTCCAGGGATGTTCCTGAGACAGGAAGTCTAGTCCTGCCAAGAATGTAATAAGGATTAACGGAGAGGCAGTTTCTGTAAGCAACACCAGAATGTTTCCTTCCTGCCTTCCTTACAGGATTAGGCCAGTAATTTCTTCTAACAATGGTTCTGGACTGCTTAGAATGTTAACAACCGGTTCTAGCAAAGAGGTGCAAACTGGTAGAATCCCACCCCTGCATGTACCACCTTAGGGAATGCAGTGGCTCAATGGCTAAGACGCTGAGCTTGTCGATCAGAAAGGTCAGCAGTTCGGCAGTTTGAATCCCTAGCACCGCATAATGGAGTGAGTTCCTGTTACTTGTCCCAGCTTCTGCCAACTTAGTAGTTCAAAAGCATGTAAAATGCAAGTAGAAAAATAGGGACCATTTTGGTGAAAAGGTAACAGTGTTCCGTGCACCTTCGGAATTTAGTCATGCCGGCCACATGACCACAGAGACATCTCTGGACAGCTCTGGCTCTTTGGCTTTGTAACCACTCCCTAGAGCCGGAAATGACTAGCACGTATGTGCAAGGGAACCTTTACTTGATGCACCACCCTTCTGATATGAAAAGCTGCACTACCATACAATTTTAAGACAAACATATTAAAAGGGAAAGACTTCCCTGTCCAGATGTGGGCACGGTGTTCATCTCTGTTTCAAGGTTAAAAGAGCCAACATTGCCAAAGACATTTTCTGTGATCATGTGGCCAGCATGGCTATACGTCACACTAGTAAATGAAAATTCAGAAGTTGCAAGTACTTAACAGCTGCTAATGAGGGAGCAGAAAAGGCAAATTCATTTTTCCATGTTTATTCAGCTGGTAGTCAGACTCTAATCAAAACTTTCAAAACTGGAACTGCATTTTTCCCTCCAGTGAGGAAAAGGTTAAATTTACAATATTATATTTATTCCATGAATCATTTGATTTAAATATGTAGCATTTGAAATGGAAGCAGGATCAAAACCCTTATACAAGTAGTTCTGTAATATTACTCCCTCTGCTGGCCTTAAGATAGTAGTTTTTCTGTATCGATTCAAAGAAATAAAGCTTTTACGAATTAAATATTGACAAGAGAGAGAGGGAGAGATTTTGTGTTGCCATTTGTTACAAGAAAAATAAAATTGTTCCTTTCTTAAAAAACTCTAAAATAAACCTTTGAACTCTGTAAAGCATGAGTTTTTTTAAATAGACATTTCAAATAATGGAAATTGAAAAAGTCAATATCAGACAGTTATGAGGCTTTTTAACTTGTCGATTGACATTAGTTTTGTTTTCATACCCCGCTGAGTTTAAAGCAAAATGTCTAGGTAGAAAAAACAAGTCATGAGAAACTGCTTCATTTTTTTAATATGAGTAAAGCTGCAAACAAGTTTAAATTAAAATTTAAAAATTCACAAAAGTTAAATTTGGTAGCTTTACCTGAAAAGCTGGAAGGCACTGAGGCCTCAGATAATGAGGTCCCAACTTCATATGTTATACATTAGTAACAAAGTTTTTTTTTTTCCTTCCCAGAGTTCATTTCATTCAAAAGAAAAGAGAGTTTTGGTGAAATTCTCTTTGGTGTTTTAACATCTGGTTATGAAGTTTTGATTAAGCTACTTCCTCATTTCAACAGACAGTACTGCAGCTTCCCTGAGTTTTCATCTTTCAGTTTAGTCATATGGAAGGAGACCATGAGTGGTCCTTTTCTATGAGGATTTTTCAAAAGTAGCCATCACCCTGAAAAAAATTCTGGAAAATTAATTTCACCTTCCTCTGGGGGAAAAAATGGGGAGATCATCCATCAAACTACTTTGTCCACAAGGGTGGTGTGTAATCATGAATGGTCATTTGTGCTCAACTCCAAGTTAGGTATAAAATCTTTCATCTAAGAAAATAAAATCAAAAGAAAGAAAATCCTAGCAAGAACTCTTTACAATTACACTTGAACTGGTTTAAACTCCTCGTTCCTTACATTTTTTTCTCTGTGAGATTTGCTTAACCATTTTATTCTTTTATTCTTTTTTTCCCCTTTATTCCGGGTATATACCAACCAACTTCTCATGATTCTGGGCAGTTTGCAAAAATATGAATAATTACCAAGCAATGAATACAGCAAAAGAACAAGAGGCAAAGATGACAAACTGAGCAACAATACATATCCATCTTAAGCAAAGAAAGACCTTAGTAAAGAGCCAGGTTTTCAAGGCCTTTTGAAATATCAAGGAGTAGGTAAGGAGCCCCCTGGATCTTAGGGGAAATTTCATTCTGGAGAGGCCTCAATAGATGGAATTGTCTAATTAGGATGACCCAGAGCGCCTTTAACCCTATTGAACTGAAGTGGGTAAGCAGGTATTAGGGAAGACAATTGCATTTGAAAAAGAAAGCCAAGAAAGAAAAAAACCAAATCAAAAGAAATCATGAGACATTATCCATTATCCCCACAACAGTTTCTAGGAGACAGTGGAATTATTCTGTTTGAGCTAGTAAAAGGCATTTCTGCTATTCCTGCATATACCTTCATCTCCATCTAAGATTTGCGCTACACATGGACTAAAATGGAATGCCTGCTATGTAATTGCTGCCATGAACCAAAGGCCAGCTACTCAATTTCTATTCCATTCTTTCAGGTGAAAATCTTACATCAGTCTATTTCTTTTTGGCTGGCTCTTTAGAAGATAGATAAAAATTCAAAAAATTCAAAATTCATAGAAATCTCTTCACTGTATTCATAAGAACGTGCATCTGAAGATGGGATGGACCTTCATAGCCTTACAAATAATATCTAACAGAAGTAAAGGAATATGAGCAGAAGCAAGAATTCTCTTATATGCTAGAATTTGCTCTAAATCCTTACAAGGCCAGTTGAAATCCCACAGGACCTTTTACACCCAGTAATGTACACACACTTACAAATGCCTGATAAAACGGGCAAGGTTGTTAACTTGGGGTAGTTGTGTTTTACAAGTTGTCTCAATGATAACAAAAAACTTAGCAGCCTTTTTTTTTTTTTTTTTGCTTTCAAAGACTCCTCCTAAGTCAACAAGCCACCCAAAAGACCTTTTGCTCACTAAAACAGATGTGATAACAGAAGTTGAGTTCAGCCTCGGAATGCAAACAGAGAACTGTGTTGAGGCAGACCACAGAAGCAATACTTACATGCATTAATGCTAACCTAACTAGCAATTGAAAGAACAGAGGAGTTGTCTATCCTGTCCCCATCATATGGTGTTGTGGTTCCAAGTGCTAGCTGTGGTTTGAAAATAGTTGAGTGCAATAACATGGTAGGGAAAAAAATGTTTTGGTTAAGCAGTTAGAAAACCACACACAAATATGTTGGTTCTTCGAATTAGACTCTCTCTCTCTTCTGAAGGCCACCTGCTATCTTTCAAGGATGAGCCAAGTCACGGCCAGTTCAAATTCCAGCAATGATATAGGAAGACCTCAGAAGCACAGAGAGAAATAGATAAGCAGCTCTTCATTTTCACTTATACATTGCTTATGGAGGAGTGCATGTTCTTTAGCTCTCTCTAATTCTGGTTCTCCTTTAGCAGTTCAGTTTTACGTTCTGGGATTTCCACACAGGAATCGATGAATGCAGCAATTAGAAAATAAAATAAATATGAATGAAGAGACATGCAATTTAGTTAAAAATCAGGAAATCAACCAAAAGTTCATCATCATCGTTTCACACCTTTCTAGTTCTCTGACACTAGAAATAATCATGCTTTTTAACTAAATATCACAGGTAGTAGAGAGGTAATGTTTTGCTCATTTTCATTTACATCTTAGCATACCTCAGTGAAGGACTTCATAAAGTTTTTAATACAAGACCTCCCTGAGGAGATAGCTGTTGGAACTGCTTAAAATTGACAGCTGAACAATGTGGAAGTTACTTCCCACTACACCTTTTCTCGCGTGCTCATTTGCAAATGCAATACCCAGTTATACTACTATGGTAATAGATGAATGGAACTTTAGAGCAATTTAACAGGGGATCTTTCTATCACACCAAAATCAGGTCCAAAGATGTGTATTCTCACACCTTTAGCAGCTAAACCAATCAATTTCTACCGTAGCTACATGAAATAGCACAAACAAGTTATCTTTCGGTAAGCAACAGTAAAACCCCACAGAACATTTGGGCTGTCTCTCCATCATTGCAGATATTGTCCCCTGGCCTCATTTGACATAGCATTCCCTTCAAAGGGAAAGATGCTTTGACCGCTCTGCAGGTTCCATTTCATGCCAATTCCTCAGATTAACAAATGCAAACCACACTGCCCATCCCACTTTAAGCAGAAGCCAGAACTGACCTCAGCTCTTTTGCTCATCTCAGATTCTTTATGTCAGGGGGTCCCAACCTCCTGTCTGTGGACTGGCACCAGTCCATGGCATGCCAGAAACGGGGATGCACAAATAAGCGAAGCCCCATTCATGGGATTCAGGCGGCATACAAAACCAGCCAGCTCCAGTCCATGGAAAACCTCTCCCCACGGAACCAGTGACTCGTGCCCGAAAGGTTGGGGGCCACTGATTTATATGTTTCTGCCCAAGAGTCAGATGCTGAAACTGACATGAGGATTGTCTCCTTTTTCCTTCTCCTTGGCAGGAGATCAGTTCACTGCAAAACATCAGAGCAACTGTCTCATATGGGAAGACTATTGATTTTGTCTGGCATGGGGAATGATGGGATTTTTCTTATGCCACTTGCTGGTATCCCCAGCTCCCACAGCAACCTTCAGCATCCCATTCATAGTATGTACCTACCCTCCCATCTGCTTTAGTCACTTTAGCAACTTGCATCCAAGGTTAGAGTTATTGGGGAGAGTACTGGATTGCCAAATTGCCTTCTAGCAAAAGGCTTTTGAAATAACAGAGGAAAAGAAGCCTAGAAGTGCCAAAGTTGCTTCTTGGAGAAAAGTAATGACTGAATGGTCGATGAAGATTCTCAGTCATCCAGGTAAAATTGTCAGGAAGTTGAGTCATGGCAACTGATTTTCTTGTCGGTTTGAGATGTTTCGCTGCCCATCTGAGCAGCTTCTCAACATCTCAAGCCAACAACCCCAGTTGCCACACTCAACTTCCTGTCAATTTTACCTGGATGACTGAGAATCTTCATCAACACATTGCCACATGATTTGCAGAAGAAATCCTGGGGTTGGTGCAGGAAAACCCCTTTGAATTTTAGGAGCTGGCACATTTCAGTGACTCTCTGCCTGTTCAGATTCCCCTAACCCAGGGGTAGGGAAACTTGGCTCTTTCATCACTTATGGACTTCAACTCTCAGAATTCCTGAGTGAGACAAAAGGTTCCCTTTCCCCGGCCTACTGGTTTTTCCATTGTGGGGGAAATCAATGTTTGACTGGAATGGGACTGTTTAATATACAAATGTAGGACATGTTCTTTATATGTATTATATGTATATTCTTTATATTCATGAAGAATATGTCCTACATTTGTATATTAAACAGTCCCATTCCAGTCAAAAATTGATTTCCTCCACAATGGAAAAACCAGTAGGCCAGGGATAAGGAACCTTTTATGTCTCACTCAGGAATTCTGGGAGTTGAAGTCCATAAGTGATGAAAGAGCCAAGTTTCCCTACCCCTGCCATAACCAACTTGTTTAGACTGAAGAAGCTGCTTGGATGGGCAGTGAAACATCTCAAACCAACAAGAGAATAAGTCCAATTGCCATGATTCACTTCCTGATAATAACCACATGGTTTTCTTGTCTGTTCCTTTTGATCAGAAGGAGAGAGGGAGAGACAGAGAGAGAGAGAGACAGAGGCAGAGAGAAAGAGAGAGAGAGACAGAGCTAATTGTCTTACGCTGTTCCCTTCCTGCTCTCTGCCTTCTGAGATCTGTAGCAGTGAAAGTAACTGCATAGCTAACTTCAAAATGGTTTGGATTGAAAAGAGCACCAAATAGCAATGCCCTTAGAAGGAGTTATTGAACCCACCAGAGCAATGCTTTCAGGGCCATCTTAACAGCACTATGGGCCCCAGGCCAAGCAGTGTACTGGGGCCCATATGACAACTACTCACAGGAATAAAAATGTAAATGATCAATAAAATTAAACATAAATTTGCATGTTAGTATTTATTTAAAAATGCTATAAAATGTAATAAATACATTGCTGTATTTATCTGATACAAGGTGCATTGAAAGGTTAACATACACATATTAGTATGGGGCCCCTATGCTCATGGGGCCCATGGGCAAGTGCCCATCAGGCCCATGCGTTAAGACAGCCTTGGATAATACCTAAGAGAGTTACTTCCATTCGAAACATCAGGTTCTTAAAAGATAGAAGAACACGAAGCCCTCACATACCTACTGTAGTTTCCACATCTGTATCTTAACTTGGAATGGACTTTTTAAATTCTATTGCACATTGTCAGCACAACAAAAGACAGATAAAGCTGGAAGAGAAGCAGAAAATACACTGAAGTTTGCAATGTAGATTTTTCTTCAGTGGCAGTAGCTAACGCTCTAGTCTACTCCAACAGTAACTTAAGGCCTTTTTTTTTCAAAGGAAAAGGCATTTTTCAAAGGAAAAGGAAGGGTTTTTTTCCCTTGCTTGTCCACGAATGAGACAGCACGAAATCATGCTTCGATGAAGCAATGTTAAATTGCTATATTCCTCTTTATTCTACCTGATCCAAGGGTGCTGTCACCTTATAACCCTGGAGGAAATTCATGTGACTTAAGGGACTTAAAAGAGAGACAACAGAAGAGATCAGTAATGAGGACAGCCCATTTCATGCTAATATAGTTTTCTTCCGATTCAAGGATGAATAGATAAGACTCACCAGTGGGCAAAAGCAAGCATGGGGAAGGAAAAGAAATGAGCAGGAAGAGAGCACTTACCAGGTTTAATCTCCAGCAACTTCAGCCTGGAGTCTTCAGGGGGATGCAAACGTCTCTTCTTGCGCCAGCATCGAGCAGGATATGTATAGAGCTGCCCTGGAGCTAGTCCTGAAAGTCAAAAGGAAACAAAAATAAGACAATAGATAATAGATAGGTAGATGATAGATATATAGATGACAGATAGATAGATAGATAGATAGATAGATAGATAGATAGATAGATAGATAGATAGATAGATAGATGAAAGAAAGATAGATGGATAGATAGATGATAGATAGATATAGATGATAGATAGATAGACAGGCAGATAGAATCTTTTTAAAAAGAAAACAAAAATACAGGTAGTCCTTGACTTAGAGCCCTAAGTGAACCCAAATTTTTGTTGCTAAGACATTTGTTGAGCTTTGCCCAATTTTGTTGCCACAAACGTTAAGTGAATCACTGCAGTTAAGTTAGTAACATGGTCCTTAACTGAATCAGGCTTCCCCATTGACTTTGCTGGTCAGAAGATTGAAAAGGGGATCACATGACCCCTGGGACACTGCAACCGTCCTAAGTTTGAACCAGTTGGCAAGCAACTGAATTTCGATCATGTGACCATGGGGAGGCTGCAACTGTCATAAGTGTGAAAAACTATCATAAGCCACTTTTTTCAGTGCCACTGTAATTTTGAACAGTCACTAAAAAACTGTTGTGGGTCAAGGATTACTTGTATATATGTCTTTATATCAAGTTTTTCATTTAACATTCAAGTCAGTTTATTCAACAAGGGAGAGGAGCATTGAGCATATAATCTAGTGCAATGATGGCAAACCTTTTTGTCATCGCATGCCAAAAGTGCATGTGCAAGAGCATGCATGTGTGCCTGCACAGATAATGCAATGTACATCTGACCCCCTGCACTCCCTCTGCTCCCTGCACATGCGCACGCATCTCCCGAATGCACCCCCATGCATGCGCAACACATACCAAAAAATCAGCTGGCTGGTGGAAGGTGCACGCACATGCACAGTGGAAATGAGTTGGGGCGATGGCTCGCGTTCCCGCAGAGATGGCTCTACATGCCATTTTTGGCATGGGTGCCACAAGTTCACCATCATGGATCACATATATATATATATATATATATATATATATATATATATATATATATATGTGTGTGTGTGTGTGTGTGTGTGTGTGTGTGTGTGTGTGTGTGTTTAAGTTTTCGCGAGTACTTACATGTATGCTGTTCAGCTTCCTTCGGGTATTATCCCACGTCATTGTAAATGTCATTTTACACAAATCACGTCATTTTAAAGCTACAACTTTAAAAGCACAACTACAGTGACGTGGGATAATACCCGAAGGAAGCTGAACAGCACACATGTAAGTACCTTTGGGTATTATCCCACGTCATTGTAGTGCTTTTAAAGTTGTAGCAACGTTTCAGCAGAATCTCATCTGCCATCATCAGGCTTCTGGATTGTGTTCGTCTGTGAGTCAGACTTTTACAGTTGTTTCAGTTTTCAATTTGGGGCTAGCCTACTGCTGTGCCAGGATGGTTTTTTCTTCATCCTGATAAGTTGGGAGTCTTGGTCTGTGTTTATTGGTCTTGGAGTTTTCTGTGATCCACTTGATTGGTGTTTCTAATATCTTCTGTCTGTTTTGTGGCTTTTTTTGTCTTTTTTTGTCTGGCAACATTGTGTTCCTGTATTGGAGGCTTTTAGTGCAGCTTGGCTCCGAGTAAATGGACGGCTATCATTTATTAGGAAGCTAGGTTTCATCTGGGTGCCTGGATGGGGTGTGTTTGAGCTGGAGGTATCAGGGGGGATCTGTTTGTGCCCAGGTGTTTACCTGGCTTGTGGTGTGGAGATTTTTTTGTTTGTGAGTGCAGACTTCCAAATAATTGACAGCCTAATGGAATCATCTCTTCTATTCATGCTTTCAGGTGTTTTTTCAATCTCTATGGCTTCTCTGATGATTCTGTGGCTGGGGTTTTCTATAATGGATAGGGTTTTGGTGCCATTAAAGTTGATGCTATGATCTGTTGTTTTCATGTGTTGGAGTAGTGAGGAAGTGTGTTCCAGCTTTTTTACTGTATTTTTGTGTTAAATAAATGATAGCCGTCCATTTACTCGGACCAAGCCACACTAAAAGCCTCGAAGACAGGAAATACAATGTTGCCAGCCAATCAAGACAAAAAAAGCCACAAAACAGACAGAAGAAACCAGAAACACCAATCAAACAAACTCCAAGACCAATAAACACAGACCAAAACTCCCAACCAATCAGGATGTAGAAAAAAACATCCTGGGACAACAGTAGGCTAGCCTCAAATTTAAAACTAATGGCTGTGATAGCCTGACCCACATACAAACTCAATACAGAAGCCTGATGATGGCAGATGAGATTCTGCTGAAACATTGCTACAACTTTAAAAGCACTACAATGACGTGGGATAATACCCGAAGGAAGCTGAACAGCATACATGTAAGTACCCACGAAAACTGAAAATAATAAATATAAGATCTCTACGGGGAGGAAATAAATAGCCAGACCAAAAGCTATGAGAATCTGGAAGTTAAAAGAGCAGGAATATTATGTGACCTGAAATTCCTACGCAGCTGCAGAGACAACAGTGCAACACCAACCTGCTTCAAATTAACATTTCATCACAGCACAGCAGCTACTAAACGTATCCTGAAAAGAACTGAAATGGCTCTTCTCAGGAACGAGCTCCACAGTAAGAGATTCCAATTGGATCAGTTACACAAAGATTTGCTAGCACTACACCTGGAATTGAGCAGCAAAATGCACCCTCTACTTTGGGATAAGATAAAACAACTTACAACTTGGAGAGCTGAAACTGAAACCACTTACAAAAATGACAAACTCTTGAAGAAACTAATGAAATTAGAACATGACAAGAAAGCCCTCAACAACTCACAACACCTGAAACAATTAGTATATAACGTTTCCAACAGAGAACTCACCAAAACAGAAACAGATGTCCTAACCAAAGGATTCAATTATGCCATAGCACCCAAAAAAATCCCCACAGAATCCATCATATGTGCAGTAGAATCCAGCCTAACCAAATTAAATACAGATGAAGCTGACAGAATAAGACACCAGGTTACTCACATCTTATGCACAACGAAACCACCCAAAAATAATTTGCAAAAAGATGAATTCAGAGCGTTACAAACCCTGAAAAATGATAACAGCATAATCATACTCCCAGCAGATAAAGGGAATGCCACAGTAGTAATGGATAGAAAAGACTACGAAACAAAATTGACAGACCTACTCCAAGACTCCACATATAAACCTATAAACACAGACACAACCACATATCTGGCAAAATTAACCAAAAAGAAAATTATAACCAGCCACATAAGCAAAGAAATCCAACAGACGATCATCCCAAGAGAAAAATCTTCCAGATGCCCCAAACTATACGGCCTCCCAAAAATACACAAAGAAGGAGAAAGATACAAGCAAATTGAAGGAGCCCCTAAGGGATCACCACTGTCACCCGTCATTGCAAACCTGTTCATGGAAGAATTCGAATCCAGAGCCCTGGTTAATGCCATCCACAAACCCAAACTATGGCTAAGATACATCGATGACACATTTGTGATTTGGCCCCATGAAAAAGAAAACCTAAACAATTTCCTAACACACCTGAACAGCACACACCCCAAAATCAAGTTCACCTTGGAAACAGAAATTAACAAACAACTACCATTCCTAGATGTACTAATCTACAAAAGAACAGATGGCACACTGGGACACACCGTATACCAAAAGAAAATACACACCAACCGCTACCTCAACGCCCAATCCCACCACCACCCAGCACAGATAAATTCCGTGGCCAAAACACTAATCACCAGAACCAAACGCCTGGAAGACAAGACACATACAAAGACTGAACTATGCACCCTGACTAAAGTACTGACAGCCAACGGCTTCCACAAAAACAAAATCACCAGCTTGATCCACAAAAACACACTAAGACATAATAGAGACCTAGAAGATCAACAGACCTATGGAACAGCTGTCCTGCCCTATATAAGAGGTACTACAGACAAAATCAGTAAGATACTCCACAGGCATCACATCAAGACTGCCTTCAAAACAGACAAAAAAATAGCAGCCATCCTTAGAGACCCTAAAGATAAAATTGACCTAGAAAACCAAGGCATATACGAAGTTCCCTGTGCATCATGCCTGGCCACATAAATTGGACAGACCAATAGAAGAATAAGTACCCGCCTGGATGAACACAAAAATGCAGTAAAAAAGCTGGAACACACCTCCTCACTAGTCCAATACATGAAAGCCACAGGTCATAACATCAACTTCAATGGCACCAAAACCCTAGCCACCATAGAAAACCCCAGCCACAGAATCATCAGAGAAGTCATAGAGATTGAAAAAGACCTGAAAGCATGAATAGAAGAGATGATTCCACCACACTGTCAATCATTTGGAAGCCTGCACTCTCAAATAGAAAGATCTCCACACCACAAGCCAGGCAAACAACTGGGCACAAACAGATTCCCCCGATACGTCCAGCTCAAATATACCCCAACCAGGCACCCAGATGAAACCTAGCTTCCTAATAGATGATAGCCATCCTTTTATTCGAAGCCAAGCTGCACTGAAAACCTCCAACAAAGGAACACAGTGTTGCCAGCCAATCAAAGCCACAAAACAGACAGAAGAAACCAGAAACACCAATCAAACAATCTCCAAGATTAATAAACACAGACCAAGACTCCCAACCAATCAGGATGTAGAAAAAACCATCCTGGGACAACAGTAGGCTAGACTCAAATTTAAAACTAATGGCTGTGATAGCCTGACCCACATAGGAACTCAATACAGAAGCCTGATGATGGCAGATGAGATTCTGCCGAAACGTTGCTACAGCTTTAAAAGCACAACTACAATGATGTGGGATAATACCCAAAGGAAGCTGAACAGCATACATGTAAGTACCCACGAAAACTTTAAAAAAACATATATATATATATATGTGTGTGTGTGTGTGTGTGTGTGTGTGTGTGTGTGTAAGATTGAGAGTATCTTAACGACATTTTGACGACGTCCCAAGGCAACGTTTCGACGAGGCCTGAAGATGGCGAGTGGGACCTCGTTGACACATTGCCAAAATACTCTCAATCTTACACAGGAAAAGACCCGAACACGCCAAGACCTGCAGTGAATGTGGCCTGATACCAAAGACTGCTTGCATTGCGTTCTGTTATGAGGAGAAAAGGTTAGTGGCTCAGTCATGGACTCTGCGGCTTAAAAAAGAGCTCAGGTTTTGTACTCTTCTGAAAATAAGCTTCTTTTTTATTTATTTATTTTTCTCAGCATCTTTGGAAAATCACAGTATAATAACAAGACTCAGATTAAAGAAGAGATATGGACAGGTGACCCAGAAAAATTCAATCCGGAATTTTTGATTTTTCTGCTTTATATCCCCTGAACAAGCGACAAAAAGTCTAGCAGGGTGTTTTCATCAGCCTGGGAAGCTGACAATGAATTGGTTAATTGTGGCATAGACTTTAGGTTGCAAAACACTATTTTCTTCTGTACTGTGTACACAGAGTAAAAAAAGTTATTCACAAAAAAGTATTTGGAAGGCAAAAGTAGGCTAACAAGTACAATTTAAAGATTGGGAAGTGGGAACTGGGAACAAGGAGTCCTCTTTACAGTGATTTCTATTTACCAGAACATCAAAGAATAAACTACTATAACTGACACTGCATGGGGTGTCAATTTTGCATGGTGCTTCTTTAGTGCAAAAAATAAATAGTAGTAAAATTGATAATGAACTCTACTCACACACCATTCCTTCTAATTCTTTAATTCTCACACTAATGCTCTTAAATATCCAAAATATGAGGCCAGAGGCAGGGAGTCTCAGAGGTGCTTCAGTGGTATGTTTCTATTTTTATATTCCAATTTATAAAGTCCTTTAATTCCCTTACTTAGAAGCTGACCTATTTGGCTTATAGAAATAACATATCCTTGCTAGCAGGTAAAATGATCACTTATCTTGGTGGAAATTACATACAATAGCTTCTACTAAAAATGGCGCTGAAAATAGGATTAGTTTAACCAATTAAAGCATTTTAAAAGTGTTAAGGGGCAGTGCCATCTTTCATGGAAAACAAAACATTGTATATTTCACCAGGAAGATAGCTCCACAGATGAGAAAAGCCATAACCAAAAAGATCTCTCTAGCACTTACTACTCATTTTATTTCTCATAGCACTTAGGGAGAAACCTTGGTATACTCTGTACTAAATGGGAAGGCAGATTTGGAAACAGATATTCCATTGAGCACCTAAGCCACAAATCTTGTAGCAACCCATAAATCGCAATAGCCCTTAGACTTATATACCACCCCATACTGCTTTACAGCACTCTCTGGGCAGATTATAATGTCAGCATATTTCCCCCAATAATCTAGGTTCTCATTTTATCAACCTCAGAAGGATAAAAGGCTGAACCTTGAGCCCATCAGGATCGAACTCCAAGCAGTAGGCAAAGTTAGCCTGCAATACTTCATTCTAACCACCGCGCCACCAGGACTCTTATTAGGGTCCATAAAAATAGAGAACTGAGCTTTTACAGATCTAAGTGCTATCCAGAAGTCAATGAAGCATTTTCAGCTTCAGCATAAGGTTTTCCCAGCAATTGATCTTTCTTATGTCTAACCATAACCTTAAGTCAACCTTAAGCCAAGTCCCATATGCAAGAAAATGTGCATCTTGAGCTTCAAGTAACCCAGCTGAACCTAGGAAAACTCCTAAACTGTGCACTGAGTTGGTTCTCCAGAAAGAAGGCAACTCTATGCAAAATAAGCTGAACATCACTTTCTAGAAGAATCAAATACTGATGTGCAAAACTGCTCTTATCAGCACTGAGAATCACTTTTTTTTAATTTTAAACTTTACAAAAGAACTAGTTAAATATGGCAACAGTCTACCTGAGCATCTTGTTCAGGGCAAGGAAACTAGCTGTAAGCAATGATGATACTGCTAGAAATGTACATACATATACCTCCATCATGAAATTCCCTTGGAAGGGAAACAATTTATGTAAGTGAAGAAAAAGAGTAACAATTGGTAAGCACACAAAAAAAAACCCACTAAAAGACATGAGATAAGAAAAAAGATATTGCAAAGACCTTTTTTCCAGAAAAGCATTCCCCATTTTACTTGACGCTTTTAATTTTAAGTATTCCAAAGAATTATATTCTTTATAAGTTTTGTAACTATCTTTTTCACTACATACAATGTTCATCATTTGAACATTTTGTTCATCATTTTTTTCTATTAATCATTCTCTCACACTACACTTACTTTTTTTCTCATCTACAACCTTTCATCATCCCACCAAGCATTTTTTCCCCAGAACTTTCCATGTGCATCACTCAAAATTCACACACTTCAGGGCACTCTAGAACATAATTATTTTCACCTTACAATTCATTCTGTTGGTATATTAATCTATTTCTTATTTTATTTATAGTTTCATTTCTTGCATCATCATGCAAGAAAACAGCCAAGCTCAGAGAGCACCCAGAACTCCTCATTCAACCCTGAGCTACAAATATTCTACTTTAGAGGTCATTGTGCTCTCACTCTCATTTTGGGCTACTAAATAATCATTTGCTTGTTCTGCCATTTTTTAAATCTATTTCAAGGTAAATCTCAGAACCTGACTTGGTGAAACTTCAAAAAAATAATTGCAGACTACTTCTTCAACTACTAATCACTGTTTCTAAGCCATTTGATTTGTCCAACAACATGGCTCACAACTCTCTAAATCCCTTTCATTGGTCATAAAAATGAACCTCTGCCAGTAAATATAGAACTAAATAGAACTAAACTTTTCCCACATCCCCATAGCCTGTCTCCTTTCTGGCTAGAAACTAGAGGAAGCTCTCAAGGTTTTGTCAGTGAGACCAAAAGCTAGATGCACCACCCATTATTCTGGGGGTATTGATATGCTGCTGTCTTTTCTTTCAAACATTACAAAGGAACCTTAGTTGTTTTCTTCTTTGCCAACTAAGTTTATCTGAATCCCTTGATTAATTATAAAGCCCATGTCACACTGCACCAACGGATGCAAAGAGGATGTAAAACGGAGAGAAACACTTGCCATCCGTTGGAAAACGCGATACATCCGTTGTGTACTCACTGCGTCTGTGATTCATACTCTCTATCCATCCAGCATCCATCTACTGTGATTTCATCCGCTCAAAAAGTTTTGAGCTGCACAAAACTTTTTGAGCAGATGAAGTATCCAATGCGTCCATTATACATCCGCTACGCATACGGGGAATATCCATTATACGTCCATCGTCATCCATTACGCAGCCGCTATATCCGCTAGGCATCCGCTGCGCATTCGCGCAACTCAAATCCGCTCCAGTGGAAAACGGACACAGGGAGGAAGCGGAACGGATGCGTAACAGACACACAGCGTTAGTAGCACGGACGTAGAAAAGATGAAAGCAGATGCAGCTCGGATATAAAGCATTAAAACGGAAAAAACATTTGTATAGGGGATGTATCTCGGATATTTAGGATGTCTGGAGGATCCATCCGTTTTCATCTGCTAGGCTTCCATTGAGCATCCGTTTTGCATCCGCACTACGTCCTCCCCCTGTCCGTTCTTTTCCATTCTGTTTATGCAATTTTTTGCCCCTTTTGAGACCGGATAAGAACAGATGGATCCACCCCCGGATTTTTGGCCGTCCGCTGTGTCCTTTTACATACGTTTTGCATCCGTCGGGCGATGTGACCTAGTCTTAAGGAGATTGTAGTATTAAATATACATATAGACCAGAGGTGGTGTTCAACAGGTTCTCACCAGTTGTGGAGAACCAGCAGTGGAAATTTTGAGTAGTTCGGAGAATCAGCAAATATCACCTCTGTAGATTTTACAGTAGCCTTCCCCTGTTACCTGCACCAAGTCACACCCACAGAACTGGTAATAAAAAAATTTGAATCCCACCACTGATATAGACTATAGTGATAGACACATACACGCTGAATTCAAAAGAAGCATGGTTTCCAGACAGCAAAATAGTTAATCACTGAATGGCAGACCAATTAGAATAATTAGGTGACTTACTGCTTTTACTGCGCTTTTATGGGAGTTAAGCCAGGAGATCAAAGGAAGAATTTAAAGATCTCTTTAATATGGTTTAGCTGCATGTTACTCACCAGCTGTCTAGCTACAAATATAAAACTCTCAGAGAAACCAATGCTTTTTATATTATAGTGTTACAAATGTGTAACACAAGAATGTGTACAGTGATAGTTGTTCACAAAAACCATGTCAGCTCCATAACAATTTGCTTGAGAGCCTGGATTTATTAATTTATTTTCTAATATGCCCTCATCTTTCAAGATAACAATACACACATAGACACATGAGCATGCCCAAATAAACACATGTGCATGCACACACAGGCACACAAACTCCACCCCCAGAAGCTTAAAATACCAGAGGCTCATAGGTAGACTAGTCACCCAAAACTCAAGTTTTAGATTGACCAATGTGAGCATAGCCTAGATTGACTACAGGATAACCTATGGCTCAATACTCCACAGATATACCTGTGGATCCCTGGCACTATGTAAATGAAACAGGATTGTGGAAGACAAAACCTGTAGTCAACTAAAGACAGCTTGCACAAGATCCAGGCCATCAACATGTATGCCCTGGTTGTCATTAGATAACCTGCTCATAGTGAGCTGGCCAAAGGAAGACATGGAGGTTGTCCATATGAAAACCTGGAAGTTCCGTTCAATGTACAGAAGTTTCCACTCCAAGTCTAATACCCAGAGACTATACAAGAGCCAGAAAGAAGGTGGGTGGCATCTAGTAAGACTCAAAGCCACTGTTCTGGATGAAACCCAGAGCATCCAGAAGTATATCAATAAGATGCCAAGATAACTTGCTGAGAGACTGCCTGAGGCAATAGTAATAGCACTTAAATTTATATACCGCACTTTAGTGCTTTACAGCAGTGGTCACCAACCAGTGGGCCATGGACCACTGGTCGTCCACGAGAAAATGTTGGTGATCTGCAGAGAAATTTCCCCACCAAAGCATTCCTACCAAAGCAATTAATCCAGGCTGCACGAGAACACAAGGTTGGTCACCCACATGGCCCACAGGAACACAAGGCTGTGCCGCCCACAGGGCCCATAGGGCCCACCAACCCACTAGCCCCCACCCTTCAGCTGAGCGCAAATCTTACCTTGAGTAGAGTCATGCGAGCTGGAACTGGAAGATAAGACCAACAGCAGGGGAGGGAATTCTGCCCCAAGGTGGCTTGCTGACATTGGTGGGAAAGTTGGTCCCATCTTCCAGAGCTGCAGTAGTCACAAGATTGGCCCTTTGGTCATCCTGGAGCAGCTGCTCCAGTCCATGGCAGGCCGGTGCACCTGGGTGGAGAAGGAGCTGCTCCAGGATGACCAAAGGGCCAGTCTTGTATTACTGAAATTCTGGAACATGGGACCGACTTTCTCACCAATATCAGCAAGCCACCGTCAATCAAAATTCATATTAGTGGTCTTCAGGATTCAAAATTATGAGTTTGGCGGTCCCTGAGGTCCAAAAGGTTGGCAACCTGTGCTTTACAGCACTCTCTAAGTGGTTTACAAATTTCAGCCTATTTCCCCCAACAATCTGGATCCTCATTTTACTCATCTTAGAAGGATGGAAGGCTGAATCAACCCAGATTTAACCTTTGCTAATGCTGCATTCTGCATTCTAACCACTGTGTCATTGTACCAGACATGGAAGGAAGATCAAGCAGAGGAAATGCTATGGTAAAATAAGACCTTGCATGGGGTGTTCCATCAACTGATAGCTGAGGTAGCAGACATTGGGAATTCTATCAGTGGGTGAAAAGAGCTGGACTAAAAAAAAAAAAGAACCCAGGCACTGATCATAGCAGCACAACAACAGGCACAAAGTACCAGATCCACAGAAGAAGGAATCCACCACACTAGACAGGACTCAAGGTGTAGATGAAACAGAGACCTCAGAAATAGTCCAATATTGTAGACTGCAAATGCAGGAAGGACAGCATATACTGAACAGCACAACCAAGTACAGGAACATATGGACAGTGTATGGGCTACACCCTCTGAAGTCCAGTTGGGAGATTCCACAGAAAGCCGCAGAGAATAAGAGGGCTAAGACCCTGTGGGATTTCCAGATCCAGATCCATGCGGACAGGCATGTGCTGGCAAACTAACCAGATTTCATGAGATTAGATAAGAACCAGAAGACAGCAGAAGTGATAGATATAGTGGTGTTATGTGTGTGTGTGAGTGTATGAGTGTGCAATACACAAAAATACACATCCTTGGCAATGCTACATCTATCACACACACAAACATGCATGTACAGTATACGATATCAGCCTGTGGAAAGATCTATGTGACATTTTATTCTTTAAGGATAAAGTCTGCAGTTCACAGAAAATGTGAAAGAAGTTCTCCTGAATCTGTTTCCTTACCCTCAAAAAACCAAAAATACCTCTCCCCTTTTTCTGAATGCTTTTATTATAGGTCTTCAGGCAAGTGTGATGGCGATGTACTCCCAAATACAGTCTGGGCTATCAATTTTACTGCTGGGGAAAGTGTACGTTCCTTATATAAACAAGGAAAATCAATCCATGAAGTTTTTCTGTCTGACTGCAAAACTGATGAAATTATGTTCCCTAATAAGATCAGATTGAGAAATTGACAAGAGAATGGAAGGCAGGGAGCATTTCCTCTCTGTCCTTTTCCCCAGAGTCTTGGCAGACAGGAAAAGATGAGTTTGGTTTAAGGTATTTTTTAAAGCCACACCAAGTGCACATGGATGAATTTTTTTTTGAAGAATTGTAAAAATCCCACATTCAACAAGTGAAGCAAGTTATTATACATACATACATACACACACACACACACACACACA
>BLBF01000005.1:48982091-48993287 GCA_015471245.1 Laticauda colubrina | reverse complement strand
ACACTTAGTTTACTTGGTTCATTTTTTTTACTTCTTAAAATGTTGGTGAAAACTTTGAAAAAGTGGTTAAGCCTTTGCATGCTTGTGGGATAGATAAGGATAGTTGTGGGATAGATAAACCTCCAGTGCAAGCATAGTGGGACTGTATGGTCCACCATCCCAGCGATCCAGATGATTTTCTCCCCCTTTTTATAGAAAATATCCGTTGTCCGCTAGGTGTCCTTCTGCATACTCTAAACATACTCCAGACATCCTAAATATATGAGATACATCCCAGATACAAACGTTTTGTCCATTTTTAATACTTTATATACGAGATGCATACGCTTACATCCTTTCTATTTCCGTGCTACTAACGCTGTGTAGACATTCCTTGTACCTTTTGTTTCCTCCCTCTTTCCGTTTTCAGCTGCAGCGGATGTGAGTTGAGCGGATGGCCAGAGGATGCAGAGAGGATACAGTGGACGTTTTACGGATGATAACGGACATAGAACGTTTGTTGTCCGTATATGTCACGGATGTACATTGTACGCTGTGGAAAGTTCATCCGTTCACAAATTTTTGTGCAGCTCAAAACTTTTTGCGCAGATAAAATTGCAGTGGACGGATGCTCAACGGACAGAGCGATATGAAACATGTATGCAGTGAGTACACAACAGATGCATAGCGTTTTCCAACAGATGGCAAGCTTTTTTTTAATGTTTTACATCCTCTTTGCATCCGTAAATGCAGTGGGACAGGGCCTAAAAAGAAGCTATGCTTGACATACCAGCATGAAGAGCACTCACATATAAAGTTATCAAGAGTTGGACACATCTGAACAGTTAAAATTATCAATTTATTTAATTTTGCTGCATTTATTTAATTTAGCATTGCAAATCTGTCAATGCTATTTACATGTGTGTTTTTTAAAGGGCTAAACCTAATCTATTTGAAGTTTGCAGGAATGTAAAAGATGATCATCTGTAATTAGAAAATATTCAACAACTCAGGATAAGACTCGGAGCCCTAAACCATGATTCTAAATATTTAATCATTCAGTGACTTGTCAGGGAAGTTGAAATTTTACAGGAAAGATCCATGTCTTTGAGCACATATATCAACCCTTACAATAAGAATTGTCAATAAGTCCTAGATATTGTTTTGTAAGAAAAAAATGGACAGGATCCTCAAATGAAGTAGCAGAAGCAAAAGATTTCTGTACCTATCATTATTTTAGGGAGCTCCCAAAACTAATTTTTTGAAAACTCCCCCACATGCCAACATTTTTTGTAAAATTTAGGAGAACAATCACAGATTGAATATCATTCCTTTATTTCCAATAATTGACTGACTTATTCTTCAGTCCTGTTCTCAAGGTCCTTCCTAGCTTTCCTCAGATTGTAATCCAGAGACTCACTCTGAATCACAAGGATAGATTTGGCACCACTAGGTTAGCATTGTTAGGTCATAACTGCAGAATTAAGCTTTCTAGATTCGATAAGCAAAAGCATAATATTCAACAGAAAAAACAAATCAATAAAGAAAAATATTAAAAATGTTCCATAATAGTTCTCTAAAAGAGAACTCAGCAAATAAAAAAGGAGGATAATAAATGCCTCATAATATTTGACTAAAGAATGGAGCTATTATTCGAACATTCTGCTTTTTCATGTGCCCACACACACAGTGTCAATTGTTTCTCATCAATTGGACTGCTCAGCTGGGAAATGAGCCTTGGTAACCCAAGCTGTCCATGGTTACATCTCAACAGTAATGAGAAAAGGAACTCATGCTGTACCAAAAAAATGGTAACAACTGATTTGATCCCACATTTATCACAATCTTGAGAATAAAGAGAAAATAGTGAAATGTTTCTTTCAGTATGTATCAGTAACTCACCTTCAAGATTTATCAGTTAAGTATCATTTTTTTACATTCTGTATAAGATTATGGAGGAAATAGTGATTATCAATTTAATTTTGGAATTTCACGCAACAAGAATCCAGGGGCCATTTTGACTAAAACTAATTTTTACACATCCTGAAGTGACCACATTTAATCTTCAATCAGAGAAAGTAGAAGGTTTGGCATAACTGTTTATCAATTGACCATAACAGTGTCATGCATTTGACTGACTGTTGTTCTCTTTCTATATTGCTCTCCCTATTTCGATCCCATATTGGGAGTACAATGGCAGAATGTTTCATCTAGAACAGGTATCTCCATCTCATGACCCATGGTCACATGCAGCCCTGGTTAGCTAGTAATGTGTCACCACAAGATCATAATAAAAAAAATATAAAATAAAGGGAGCTTTTATTTATATACATGAAATATATATTTTATAAGGGGCCCAAGAAAAATCCTCTTCAGTCAAGTAAGCCATGGAAGCACCTGATCTAGAGTGATTCTGAACACTGATATAGAACACTGAAATGATCCTCTGAACAACTGAAATCTGTAATTTTCTTTGAAACTGTCTTCCTTCTTCTCTGTTCACATTTCTTAATTTTCTTATGCAATGGAAGAAATGTCTGTAGACAAATATTGCTTAATTTCATATTCTTCAGTTCAAAATCACGTACTACAAGGTATTTTTTATTATCAATTCAGGTAACCAATTAAACCAAGACCTCTGTGTCTTCACTGGATGCTTCTTTCAGCAATTAAAAGGCTATGCAGAAAGGGCCACATTACAATTTCTTTTTAAAATAGAGGGAGAAAGTTGTATCCCATTGTCTCCCAGTCAGAAACAGCTTACATTGCTCTCTCTCTCTCACACACACACACACACCCCAGAAGGAGGAAACTACAGAATTCCATACAATACATCACTTTACTTTTATATTATAGTTGCAAGTCAAACTCTTTCTCAAACTGAATGTCTTTCAGAATAGTGGCTTTGTGGATTAGTGGGTGTAGTGGTCATTTGTGAATTTTTCTTTTGAAAAAGAATGTATGCTATTCTCAGGTGTCTCAAAAGTATTTTCCTCTCAGCTCTGTTTAATACAATTAAACTTTTGATTTAAGGAACTAAATGATGGAAGGTGTCCATTATATCTGAATGCCTGTTAAATATGAAAATATCCCTTTCATCAATTTATAATGTTGATGTAATGATGTCATTACATAAAATCATGTAAATTGTTGGTGTAATGACATCACTACACCGACAATATGAATTGCTCATTAAAATAAATGAAAATAAACTGAACTGTTTCATCCAGACTACCTGATGCAACAGAATTGTATGTGATTTGGGAGGATGTCCAGAGTTAAAATTTGTTCATTGCACCCAAGGTCTGATTAATATGGATTTGTTCAATAAATGTTTTAATGAATTGTCAATTCTGTTAAGTACTGCTTTTTTGTTGCATAGAAATAAACAAGCTGGAGTGATATAAATTGGGGGTGGGACAAAATTTGGCTGTACACTGGCACAGAATGCAAACTGGGAGAATAATCGTGACTTTCTCATATTCTGTGGCTACCAAGTTAGCCATTTTAGGCTGGTTCTTCAAAAAGTGGCTGCTCAGAACTTTAACATTCCTAGTAAAGGAAGCCCACATGGCTTCCCACAGGTCATATTTGTACCTGGTCCTCGATGTCTCTTTTCCATCCATATGTAACAGTTATTCTGAGCAACACCAGTCTGCGAGTCCAGGAATGGAAGACGAACACTACGCTCAGCACAGAGACGGGAATTGTAACTGCGGCAATGCTCTATGGCTTCTTTGTAGAACTGGTCCCCAAGACTGCAAAGGAGAGAAAAAAGACAGAGCACCCATAAAGTAACTCCATCTACCCCAAGAATGAGCTAGCACAAATAGGGGAACGTGTATGGAGTAACACGCGAGGGATAAAGGTAAACGAATATGTCTGTTCAAAATGGATTGTTGACTTACAAAGGGAGGGGTTAGTTATTTTTCAGCTCAGGATCAGCCCAAAGCTTGACATGAGTAATATTGCCCAGATTAGCCTACAAAGGACTTGTCCTTTTTATTTAATACTCCAAATTTTGCAGGACACTGCAAAAGTCTATATGCTGAATGTGAGGAAAGAAAAAAAAGAGAGAGAGATTTACTCCTTTGATAAGTCAGCTCCCTCCATCACTTCTTGCCAGATCACAGAGAATATTGCAGAGATTTTAAAAACATCAAATTCTCCCTCAATATAATCTGCCGGATTCTGTCACTTGGGCAATCTGCCATCACTCCTCCCTTCTTAGCTGTCTCCATTTCTAACAAAGGCTCTCGCACCTGAATTACAAAAATCAGGGTAATCCCTAGTAATTTAAAGAAGTCTGTTCATCCATGTTTTTGCAGCTCAGATTTGCTATCCTTGGCATTAACAGCCACTAGACACTAACTAACAAAAATGCAGCTTAAAATTGGGTAAAAGTAGACAAAAAGATGTAAGCAAAATAATCTGCCTTCCAACTGATTTCACCCTCATCCCTATCTCTACCCCAAAAAGATATTGCACTCTCTTTATCCAGAATCCTGTTTCATTTCTCTATCTTCAGTTTTGCATCTCTTCTCCAAAACCTCTGAAAATCTTGCTTCCTGGAAAGTTTGCAAATTTGCCAGTTTAGGCTAAGCCAAAGTCTAAGAGAGCAACATAGGGAGAGGGAGGGAGGGAGGGAGGAAGATCTCTCTCTCTCATTTCCCTGTTTTTCTCGTCTCCTTGATCGATAAACTGATATAAATCCAATAAATAAACCAAATGGGCTGGGATTGACTTTGACAGGGGCAATTTAGAGTATTGTTCATATATTGTCTATCATACAACCATAATGAACCATTAGGATAAATTATGTTTTCAGCACAAGAACCAAATCTGAGGATCAGTTGACATTTTTAGCTGCTTTCAAAACTGGACATTCTGGTACTTAAGTGAAAATGCATCCCAAATCCCCCTGCTGTGTCACCAAGGATTCTATGGTCCAGGTGGCACAGGAGGCAGCCATGCCAAATGACGCACAAGAAGGAAAAAACAGCAGTGGTCCAAACCGCCTCAATCCGGAGCTGGCACAAAAGAAGATGCTGCCTGAAATGATGGATTATATACCATCCTCTCCAGTTCCATATGCAAAGCTGATAGCACTTGTGGCTGAATTTTATTCTGAAGCAGATAACAACATAGCCAAGATCTACCAGCTACTGGAAGGCTGTATGACACACACGAGTCTCCCAACCCCCAACACTTTCCTACCTTTCTTCACCCCAATACCCCCATGCCTTCCAGCATATGCAATCTGATGCACCTCCCTCTGTTCAGTACAGCTGTCCCTGAGAAGGCTCCTGTATGGCTACATCTAAAAAATGCATGTTCAGAATCTTTTTAGGGAAAAGAGGAGAGGAAACAAAACTGGTTTTAAACAACAGGGCCCATTTCACCATTAACCAATTGTTATTCCTTTAACAATTTCCATTTGACAGGCAATTATATAATTTAACTGAAGACAAGTACACTTCTTTGTGGACAATTGTATGTGCTGACACAGGCACCAGTCAGCAAGCTGAAAGCTTGTCATTTGAACTGATAGCTATCTTATACATTTCTTCAAAGGGTACATTCCTCTCCGGAAGGAAGGGAGGAAGGGAGGGAGGGAGGGAGGAAGGGAGGGGAGGGGAGGGGAGGGGAGAGGAGAGGAGAGGAGAGGAGAGGAGAGGGGACGGGAGGGGAGGGAAGGGAAGGGAAAGGAAGGGAAAGGAGAAAGGAAAGGAAAGGGAGGGAGGCAGGAAGGGAAGGGGAGAGCAGAGGAGAAGAAAGGAAACAAAAGGAAAGGAAAAGGGGAGGGAGGGAAGGGAAAGGGAAAGGGAATTATTTCTGAGCGACCAATCTGCTTCAAGCTAAGTTTATACTCAGCTTTTCCTGAAACTCAGTATATTACAACAATAATAGTTCCAGGCCTATTAAATCTAAGGGTTTACAATTTCCATTCAGAAAGTCTTTCCCACTAAATCTGTTAGGAATCAGAGGTGGATATATGCTGCAAAATCATGTGGCTTGCATGATTTTTTTTAATTATCAATAAGTTATAGATAAGTTTCAAACTAGGTAGACCAGGGATCCCTGAAATGTTTTGCTGCTTCTGCCCTCCTTTTTGAAAATAATGAAAAGAGGAAGTACATGATGCACTTGGATTATTAAAAAGCAAGGGAATCTAACATGGAGGAGGAACAAGTAAGAGAAAGTTCCATCAGGGCTTGGGAACTGAATCAAGACTGAAGATCTTAAGGCTAAGTCCCACTGGCCGACAGATGCAAAACAAATGCAAAAAGGACACAGCGGATGAGCAAAATTTCGGGGATGGCTCTATCCATTGTCATCTGCTCCAAAAAGTGGTGAAAATTTGCATAAACAGAATGGAAAAGAACGGACGTGGGTAGTACGTAGCGGGGATGTTAAACGGATGTTCATAGGAAGCCTAGCGGATGTATATTGGATGCAAACCGTTCACTGTACATCCTTTCTATTTCCATGCTACTAACACTGTGTAGACGTTCCGTGTACCTTTTGTTTCCTCCCTCTTTCCGTTTTCAGCTGCAGCGGATGTGAGTTGCGAGGATGCCTAGAGGATGCAGAGAGGATACAGTGGACGTTTAACGGATGATAAATGGACATAGAACGTTTGTTGTTCGGATGTCACGGATTTACATCGCACACTGCGGAAAGTTCATCCGTTCGCAAAGTTTTGTGCAGCTCAAAACTTCTTGCGCGGATGAAATCGCAGTGGACGGATGCTTGATGGATAGAGTGTATGAAACACATATGCAATGAGTACACAACAGATGCATAGCGTTTTCCAATGGATGGCAAGCTTTTTTTAATGTTTTACATCCTCTTTGCATCCGTAAGTGCAGTGGGACAGGGGCTTTAGGGACAGAAATCCACACCCAGGTAGAAAACTGACCCCTAACATTAATTGTATTCTATTCTCCATGGATGAAAGAAGAAATAATATTTACTACCTTTCCTTCTGTGATGGTAACACATCTCTGAATCCAAAAAGAAGAGTTGCAAAGGATCCTGCTGCCAAATTGTCTGAGCCAATTCTCTTCAATAGATGAAAGCAAGGAAGCCAACCTTGAAATGGAAGGCATGGCATGGCTGAAGGAGAGCCTCTCAGACAAGAATATCTCAAGAGCCTTTCTTATCAATCTCAGCCACATTTGCCATCTGTGCTTTCTCTGATGAATGTGGGAGATGGTTGAAACAGAGCCAGGTACGTTACATTCTAGCTGGAATCCATGAGCACTGCAGTAGCCAACTTCTGCCATGCCTTGCTTCCCTTTTCCAAAAAGAAAAGGTGTGGGTCTGATTTGATCCAGCTGGGGTATGGTAAACTCTCATCAAGCACTGTTTAGTAGTAGAAGAAGGGTTCTGTGAAATCTTGCAACTCCAACCCCAGCCCTGAAATGAAATTAGGCTAACTTACTCCTCGGAATGAGATAGTGGCCAGCAGATATCTCTACCCTGATGCCTTTAATACTGGTGAAAAACCTCTTACTTGGATACTGTAATAGTTATGTGGGAATGATCATGGAAGGGAGGATGAAGACCCACAGAGAAAGGGGGTTGTATGGGGAAAGGTCTGTTGACTGTGGAAAGCAGTGATGAAAAGATGCATTAGGATAGAGCAAAAGATGAGGAACTACAATTTAGCCTTGCCTGGGAGATGCCATTGTCGGCATCAATAAGAAGCTCCCTTCCATGATCTCTAAACAGACAGGTCATGTACAATGAAACAAAGCAAAAAAAAACAACAACTTCCATACACTGTCAGGACATTCTAGAAAAGAAAAGTGACTAGTTAGTGCTTTAACAGACTGTATAGGGACAAAGAGCCTTTGTATGTGTGAAAATATAAAATTTAATCACATAACGCAAAAGCACCAGTTAAACCAATAAGTGTCTTTATAAGCACTGTAAGCATCCTGATGCTAAATCTGTTCTTGGGGTACAGATCCAATTATCACTACATGCTAAATAGTTTTCTCTTTACCTAAGAGCTATGGTGGCATAGTGCAATATTGCAGGCTAATTCAGCTCATTGCCAGAAGTTTGATCCTGACTGGGCTCAAGTTTGACACAGCCTTCCATTCTTCCAAGGAGAAGCCAGATTGTTGGGGACAATATGCTGACTCTGTAGACCATTTAGAGCAAAGGACTATGAAGCTGAATGTAAATTTAAGTGCTATTTCTGTTGCTATTTACTAAGGTGAATAGTTAATAAGTCCTCCTTTTGTAACTTTTGTCCTCTCTCAAAAAGTGTCCTCCTACATGTCCTCCTTTTTTGATATTTGAAGACTAATCTGTAAATCTCTGTATTTGATCGATGCTGATCCGATCTGTTGTGCGTGATATGATGTATTTGTATTTGACATGACGATTTGTCAAGGCTCGGTACAATGTGGCAAGACGCAATTATGAGATGCATGCGCTTCACACAGGAGAATTGTTTTAAGAGAGTGCGCCACACGCAAGTGGCTTTGTTTTTTTTTTCTTCAATTTATTTGTGTCCTTCTTTTCATTGTAAAAAGGTGGTCATCTTATATTTACTCATGAAGCACATATTTGTTTTCCTGCATAATACAAGTCGGGTGATCTGTGCAAATAAAATTGATTCACATTTTCCACATCAGAAACATAGCACCATATATGAAAATCCAGATGCAATGCTAATCTTTTCAACCACTGAGAAATGAATTACCAATACTGGGAAATGAATTCAACCACTGGGAAATGAATTACCAATATTACTTTTTTAAAGGCCAGAGAAATCACACATAAATACAACCTTGTTCTCCTTTTCTTTTCCCCCCTCCCTGCTTAAACTAAGACCACCATTTGTGGCAAGTTCCTCAAAAATTTCATGACAAACAAGATACCTAACTCCCAGGAATTTACAGTTAACTGAAGCCAAGGTGCAGGGAAGATTAAATATTAATGTCTACTGTTGAATTTGTCTGTG
Organism: Laticauda colubrina; assembly: GCA_015471245.1. Classification (NCBI taxonomy): domain Eukaryota; kingdom Metazoa; phylum Chordata; class Lepidosauria; order Squamata; family Elapidae; genus Laticauda; species Laticauda colubrina. The sequence continues at coordinate 48,984,325 of BLBF01000005.1, read as the reverse complement.
GCATAAACAATAAAAGCACACAAAATGTCACCAGAAATTGTGGGTAATAATTCTTAGGATTTTCCAGCAGTCAAAGGGTAGGGGAAAACTGATCCCACAAAATGGACTTGATTCCTAGTGGAAGTACAAGCAAAGGAGCCCAGTTAGGATAGTAAAGGAGAGGAACAGCATGAAGGAAATGCAAGCTGTGTAAGGCAATGCCAGCCTCCCAAGACAGTTTGCTAGACAGAACTTCCAAGGTGCCTCTTTAGGTCCCTGTTTTCAATTAAAAACTTGTGGTGGGGAGTGGGAGAAAAGGAAAGTAATAAAACTCAAGCCTTACTCCAAAGCCATGACTCTGAATCAAAGCGATAATTAAAGATGGAAAATATGCACATTTTAAATCTAACTCACAAGGAAAACTAACATTTTACTTCCTGCCTCCCCCTTCATAGTACATTCCACTTATCAGTATTATCCAAATTTCTTTCTCTGTTGAAATGAAGATGCACAATAAAATTCCAAAGAGAGCATGCGGAATGAAAACAAAATAAACTCTCCCCTTTGCTTAAGTTCCCTCCCTCATGGAGCATTCCTTCCAATAATGAAATATGAGCAGTGCCCGTCACTTTGTATTAACAGAACCAATGAAATGATAAACTACAGCACTCCCTTCAAGGGATTATTTTTAGTTGAATGCCTAAAAATAAAACTAAGTTTTTGAAACTAAATGTTTTTTTTAAACTGGTAGCATTGAGGATTGTTCAATGTCCAGTTTTGCTCTAGGCAAAAAAAAATGTTGCAGAAAAGGGCCTGGCAGTTATCAACTGATGGCTGAAAAAGTTATTTGTAGGTCAGCAAATAATTTCAAGCAATTTTAAAACAATGTATTCGAAAAATCATATGCTCAATTGTCTCCCTGTTAGAACGGTAAGCAAAGTTCAAAGAAAGCCACACAAGAAAAGAATGTGCTGCATTTTAATATTTATGCATGAAACCTAACAGAACAATCAGAGAAGCACGCTATCTATGAGTATGACACATGCTTGTACATGCACATTTGCACAAGCAAATGGAGAGGATTGCCTGTGAAGCAGCTATGCAAGTCATCCAAAGGACTGTCTGGTGTCCTCGGTGAAGCATCTCTCTCAAATGCCTTGCATAGCCTTGGGATGACCATGTTTTCAGTTCTGCTAAATGACAAATAACTGGGGAATATCAACAAATTATGACAGTATTTCCCAACCTTGGCAAATTTAAGATGGATGGACTTCAACATAATTCTCTTTGCTGGCTGGGGGATTCTGGGAGTTGAAGTCCCCTTATCTTAAGGTTGCCAAATTTGGGAAACATTGCTGTAGGCAATGACAAGTGGTTGAACATGGTTGGCATTCTGTTGAATTCAAACTGGGACCATTGTTGTGCGTCCCAGTTTGGCTTAACTGTTTTCCAAACTAATCAGAATTATTTTTAAAAATCCCCACAAAAATGCTTGCCCTCATGATTATTGATATTTACAGAGGAAGCGGCAAAATACATAATTCTGAAATAAGTGATTTATATGATAAGTGCTCAGGGTTTACAGGCTGCAAACAGCAAATATAATTTATTTAGGCTAATACAGCAGCTATTGTTTACAGTAAATGCTTGCTAGACTAATGTTTTTTACTCAACCAGATTGAATAAACGAAATGAACTACAGTTGTCTAGTATATACTACAAAGATAAAAGTTAACATGAACTTAACAGAGTTTGCTGTAATTACAGGACTTTTGGATAAATACCATTCCTATAGCTGTTTTATTATTATTTTTTCTACAGTAGTCCTGATATTTATTATTACAGCAAAGTTTCAAATACACTTGATATATTAGCATCTTGGTGAGGCTGCCACAAAAGATAAGAGGCTCAAATCTTTCTCGTGGACTTACTGTCTGACCTTAAGCAAATGACAATATTTTAGCTTCAGATTTTGGTCAGCAAAGCAACAGGAATGATAATTAGAAGGATTGCCAGCAGTGCAGTTTACCAGGGCAGGTCAGGATGGTGATTGCAACTATACAGCCAAAGATCCATCACTTTTTGTAAGCATTGCTTACAAAAAAAGAGGGTAAAGGTTCAATTATGCAGTCACAGCTGCATCTTGAATTTTAGAAACCCCTCCTTATGGTTGTTCCTGACTGAAAATTTATCTGCAAATTCAGTACCAGTCTCTCTCTCTCTCTCTCTCTCTCTCTCTCTCTCTCTCTCTCTCT
>BLBF01000005.1:48955893-48982081 GCA_015471245.1 Laticauda colubrina | reverse complement strand
TTAAAGGCAGAGAAAAAACACTTCAACTCCTTCATCAAACTACTTCTAACTTTAATCTATTGCAGACATTTTTTGGGAGAGCGCAGAGGATGAACACACAAAAGACTTTAATCTTTTTTTAAATGTTCCGTATAATATGAATACTGTAACTATACGATCAAAATGGATCAAGAATTCAGTCCCCCAGCCATTAATTGAGTTTCAAATTTCTTTCTTTAGCAGACAAATCTGATAAGGTTCGCAAGTGCAACATCGTCTAGTTTTCCTCATACATTTCATATCCAGAAGCAAGCAGTAGTGACACATTCGACAGAAGGAAAGCCAGTCAAGCTGCTGCTATGTGTTAACAGCCATGTAGCAGGGACAATGTAGAGAAATATTGCCAATCTAGTCAATGCTGGGAAAATGGTAACATTTATTCCTTTCAAAGAAATACCAAAAGACTTCCAAGAGCCATGGTAGCACAGTGGTTAGTATGCAGTACTGCAGACTACTTCTGCTGAATGCGAGCTGACTGCAATTTGGCAGTTAGATTCCCACCAGCTTAATGTTGACTCAGCCTTCCATTCTTCCAAGGTCAGTAAAATGAGGATCCAGATTGTTGAGGGCAATATGCTGACTCTGTAAACTACTTAGAGAAGACTATAAAGCACTGTGAAGCAATATATCTAAGTGCTATTGCTATTAATGGACAGCTGCTGGAAGAAGAACTTCCAGTAGCTTTCATGTGTTAAGAAGAACTGCGGGGTTCAGTCCCACCAAAGATCTGATTAGACACCCAGTTTATTCACATATAATCATACACATTAATTAAATAAAATTAAATCAAGATTTCAAGGAAGGCATAATCCTTAAATAACATGAGAACTACAACCTTTATTGGCTAAAGTCACAAAAAATGGCAAAGATACATGTTCACCAGACAAGTTATTATTTTGTCTGGTGTTATTATCTTATCTCAAGTTATTATCTTCCCAGCTTATGGAGCTAGGAAGGAAAAGAAACTGAAACTATAACATTCAAGAATTAATTTAAAAAGCTGTACATTCTTCTCCCATCTAGCTATAGAGGTAGAAAGGGAACATAATTCCTTCCCCCTTCCTTTTCCCCTTCTTTCAACAGAAATCTGTTTTTTGTAAAATCTATTCTGAAGAAAACTGAAAATTCAAAAGTTGGGACCTTTTTTGTCGTCTTTATGAACTGGAACAAAATAAGTGAATTAATATGGAAGTTTAAACATGATTATTCCATGCCTTTGGAGGTGATAGATCACCCATTGACAAGTGAAAGCATTACTGCCAAGACAGTTGAATAAAAGCAATCTTTGAGGACATCTATTCTAGTAAAGGGAAAATATCACACTTTGTACACAGAGTTCTTCCTGTTTAATAGACAGCTTGTCATTATTATACAATTATACTGGTTTGTTGGACTTCCAGGCAAGATTTTGTGAACTAAAGATATTGCTGTGAAAGAAGAGTTAACGAAGATGGCAAAAACCAAAGAATTGGTGAGTAGACCACTTTCTTGAAACTTCTTTGGATAAGGGAGAGGATGGGAGATTGCCCGTATAAGCTCCAGAGAGCTTATTGCCCATATAAGCTCCTGCTCATCAGGATACCACACGGCAATGGTTTTCAGCACTTTGGTTTGAGCACTTGAGAACAATGAGATTAGCTACCTTGATTGAAATCACAAATCTTACTCTCTACTACCTTTCAGAAATTGCCTATTCATAACTTTCACAAACCTCACCAACTATGAGAAATTTCCTATTAATCATTTAACAGTTATTAGAAAACTTTGGAATGAAAAGATTGAAAAATCATCATGTGTAATGGATGGTACCTGTGATGGGGATACTCAGGCTAACCCCAAGGAATGTAGAATAGTCAGAATCCTGCCTAACTAAACCTTTACAATTCTCACCCTAACAGATATGTCCTGGGAGATTCTAGAGAGTAGCTATCCTTACTTTCTTCTCTGTCTTCTATGCAGCTCCAGCCTGTGTTGCCTCTTGTCTGGTTTCCCCATCCCCAAACTGGAATATTCTCCTTCCTTGTTGGAAAATTGCTGGTTTACTGTATGTAGTCCATCAAACCAACTCCCCTTCTGTGGGCATCATGTCTCACATTAGAAGCGGTGTGATAAAAATGTTGGATGAACAATATTAGGTTAAAATATTGGATTAAGATTAGGGAGTCCCAAATTCAAATCCATTCTCAACCATGGATGATTTTGGGCCAGTCATTCTTTCTTAACTCAACCTACATTACAGGAATATAAGAGAGAGAGAGAGAAATGAGAGGAGAGAGCCCTTAAGCGCCTGTTGAACTTATGTATGTTTCATTATTGACTTTCAGAACCCATATAATGGCCCCAGTGGCATCTGTACCAAGGACATCAAAAGACAGTGTAATTGTCATGGTACAATTTAATTATGTTAAGTGATGTAAGGGCATCATATCTAATGCAAGCACATAAATTCATGTCATTTACATGCTGGCATTATAATGCATATTTCATCATTTCCCTTTCCCCACTTGCTCACCCCCATGGATGCCAGCATATGGTAGACAATGTGCAAAATGGATTAATTCATTGCATTTCTTTGGATTTGTCTTGCATGCCTGAACTTAAGGCATAATCCAGTCCCATAATTTCATAATTTGTCTGTCACACTGCAAGTTTGCAAAGCTGAAAAGAAATTTGTTTAAATTATGTAATTCTGTCCTCAAATGACTAGCTTCATGTAGTGAAATAATTTTGGCTTTGCAATATGACTCTCGTAAGCTACAATTATATTTAACAACTCTATAATAAATTTACATTAGTGTAATAATTAGATTTTGTTTTGCTCCGGAGTCTGGCCTTCAACAAAACAAATACAAAGATATATTTAAACATCTACCTCCCTTGAATAGATTTGCAGTAGTAGAATTTGATAATGCATAAGAAATACAATCAGCATACATAATGAAAAGCTAAAACCAATTTTAGCAGTCTCATCCAATACATTATTATCACCTTAAAAAAATACACAAGATGGAAAATTAAAATTTCTGCTCTTTTAAGGAGATTTCCAAATGTTATTTTAAATTCACATGTCTTTTTTGTCTATCAAACTAACATCATCAAACCACACTAATAATATCTGCCCACAAATATCAGGCTATCTCAAATTTTATAATAATACAATAAAAAGCTGCATCCAGATTATTTCTATTCATCAGTCACAACTGTATCTGTGAAAAGTAAACGCTGGGCTCAACTGTGGGAAAATTCCATGGAAAAGGACCAATATTTTCATTCAAGATATTACCATTATTTAGAACTCTCTTAAAGGATGAGTGGATTGCAAATTCCTTGGAAGATAAATGCATGGAATGCTGTAATTTTATCAAAGTTGATAGGTCAGGATTTCCATGAAACTTTGTGTGGGTAGGACTAGATTTGAGGTACAGATTTGTATGAAGTCTAACCCAAAATATATGAACCTGCTTTGGTGTGGTTTTTTTTTTTTAACTTCCATTTCTTGTTAAAGGAATTTGACAGATGAAAAAAAAAAGGATTAAAGATCCATATGCTTATTCAGAAACCATGGTTAATAACACTACCACCTCTACCAATGGTCTGCAATCAGGTTATCTCCAGCAGCATTTATTTCTGAAACCATCTACCATAAGCATAGATGAGCCTTACCAGTCTAACATCTTTTTAGTCTGTCAACTGAGAAAAGCTGGTATAAATGACACTCTGATTCCACAGATATCTAAAAAAGTCATCTGGGTGACCAAAATATTCCCAGTGATGACATCTGTACTCCCTTTACTCCCTTCCTCCATTGAGAAGTCGAATGCTGAGATGAAGACAAGAATATAAGAATTCCATCAGGCTGGGTGCAATATTGCTAGCATTTTACACAACTTAAGTTTTAATTATTCATTAAAATTATTTTTGCTGCATTGTGGTTTGCCTCAGAAATGAAATGCATCCAGGTAGTCCTCAATTTACAGGTTTAACAGGTTTAACAGATAATCAGAGTTGGAAGGGACCTTGTAGGTTATCTATTCCAACCCCCACCCAAGCAGGAGATCCTGCACCATTTCTGACAAATGACAGTCCAATTTCTTCTTGAAAGTCTCAAGTGATGGGGCTCCCACAACTTCCGAGGGCAAGCTGTTCCATTGGTTGATTGTTCTCCCTGTCAGAAAGTTTCTCCTTATTTCCAGGTTAAATCTCTCCTTGTTCAGTTTCCATCCATTATTCCTTGTCTGGCCTACAGGCGCTTTAGAAAATAGCTTGACCCCCTCCTCCCTGTGGCAGCCCCTCAAATATTGGAAGACTGCTATCATGTCTCCTCTGGTCCATCTCCTCACTAGACTAGCCATGCCCAGTTCCTGTAACCATTCTTCATATGTTTTAGTCTTATAACTTACAACAGTTTTAGTGACCATTCAAAGTAACAATGGCGCTGTAAAAAATGACTTATGACCATTGTTCACACTTCCAACCATTGCAATCTCCCCAATGTCACATTAAAAATATGTATTTCTACTAAGCAGGTCTGTGGCATGACAAATTGTAGTACAAGTTACAATTGCACTGTAAAAAGTGACTTATGACCGTTTTTCACACTTATGACCATTGTAGCATCCCCGTGGTCACATGATCAAAATTCAGATACTTGGCAACTGACTCATATTTATGACAGTTGCAGTATCCTAGAGTCATGGAATCCTCTTTTGTGACCGTCTGATAAGCAAAGTCAACAGGGAATCCAGATTCATTTAACTTAACAACTGTGGGGATTCATTTAACAACTGTGGCAGAAAGGTCATAAAATGGAGCAAAATTCACTGAACAACTATCTCACTTGGCAACAGAAATTTTGGGCTCAGCTGTGGTTGTAAGTGCTTGCTTGTGCTGGAATCTGAAAAAAATAAATTAAAAATACACACTTTGACTCAGATGATTTAGTTGTATTTTTTTAATTTTATATTGGCTCATATGAGAAAAAATCATGCAGTCTTCTTGTGATTTGATGAGGAAAACCCATATGGGTGATAAACTGGGCTATTGAAGTTATACACACCTAACTCTGGTATGCTGACTAAGCAGAAAGGAAGATTACATGATCACGTGCAAGTATAACATTGCTGTTTCAAGTTCTGTAATTATTTCCAAATTAATGGATAGTCACTTATCTGAGATTGTTATAGGTTCTCCTGCTTGAGCAGGGGACTGGACTAGAAGACCTCCAAGGTCCCTTCCAGCTCTGTTCTGTTCTGTTCTATTCTATTCTATCTACTCTACTTTACTCTACTAACTTCAAAATTGACAAGTGCTAATTTTATGCAACTTCATGGCACCTTTTGAGGTATGTGTGCTTTGTTTCTTTGTCTTTAGTCTTTTTTTGTTTGGCAATGTGCAATTGGTACAACATGCAACTAATTAGAATTACTTAATATGACTACATATTAATAAATGTATTGAACTTCAGGCTTAAATGTACAGTGAAACCTTGATTTAACTGAACACATAGAGGAAAGTTGCCTGATTTCCTGAATGTCTGTCAGCCTGAAAACTACATATAATATTTGTCAATTATTTATGTGATTTATGTAGCATCTGGACAATGTCAAGCCTTGTACTGCAGAGTGCAAATCAAGAAAGTCAGAATCTCACAGACTTCAAAGAGCCGTTTTATTGAAAGAATTAAAGGTAGGGAAGTACAGAATCTTGAATACTGTAAAGGGACCCTCAACCTTCTTTTAATTAGTGAGTTCATTAAGGTCAAGTCTCCTTGAATTAGGAGCTCTGCAAAGCTTTAGAAAACTCATATGAAAGACCCCAGGTTTTCTTCTCTACTCTATGGTAGGCCAATATATTTTTTTCTTCCTTTTTAATCACTGAAATCAACAAACCGGTAAACTGAGAATAGAGGATGAATTAAAAAAATAAAAGGTGAGATTGCATTATGAAGGACACATCTTAAGAGAAATCCTATATAGTGGATTACACCACATTTGTGTCACTCCTTGGTTGGCTCCATGCTCATCTGATCTCTAAGTGCGGGCAGTAGGACCAATTTATTTCCATCTCAAATGCAGATCAAAACACAACCAGGTTGAGCTTCTGGGACAGGAATCTCAAATGAAATTATGGGCAGGATCTGCATAATATCTTGGTCTACAATAGGGCTGAATCACACTGTTGGCAATAGAGAGGCAATACATCAGGCAGTGGATGATATATTTCATGAACTGGCAATTTTCACATTTTCAGGACATGGGCGTCCAGATGATTAGAAACACCCCCTAACATTCTCTAACTTTATCTCACTTTCTAATAAACATGGTTTCTGAAGAAAGATTGTAGTTTCCACAAACCTCCAGGCTGCCTCCTTGCTAGAAATATTTGTCTACAGTCTTTGGATGCTAAGTCTTCTTCCTCAGGATCAGAAACCCAGCAATTCCAACAAAGCAGGAGCTTTCCTCCCTTTGGTTGCGATGCTCAGTAGAAACCGCCATTGCAATCCTAATCATGTGCATTATGAAAATCGCAGTTTAGGAAAACAAAGGTGGGATACATACTTCCACTTAGGGTCCATTGTAGCTTCAAATAGTCACGAAGTAAATCAAGGAATGTCTTTACTATAAATTTACTAGCTATTAGATTTGAAGGCATTGTTAACCCTATGTGCCTGGAAGTGCATACTGCACTTCACATGCTTTTAGGTCTCTTTCTCCTCTCCTGATGCAGCAGCTGGGACGAAATAGAACACTGATCAAAATCCTCAGTAAAATTCAATTTAATTTAAGTTATTTTTATGAGGTATCCAAGATCACAATTACCAATTGATCCAGTTTCTTTGAACCATAATTAACTTTAACGAGAAACCCCCTAAATGGAAATTCATTTATTCATTTTTTTTTGTTCAAAGGCATATATTTAACTGTTACCCTCAAACCTGAGTAACAACCAGACTATTTTTGGAAAAATAAAAAATCCAAGCTCTCTCCAAACTTATAAGTGTGGCTTCTTCTATCTAAGACTATACTGTTTTGCTTGCCAAGTATAATAAGAATTTTTATTCTAACATATATAATTAAATTATAAAGCAATGGGAAATTGTAAAGTTCTATGCATCATTACTGCTGTGTAAAATGGAACTTATTCTCTTATTTTCTCTAAAAGGTTCTGTTCATGGGACACCAAATGTTTTAATGACTAGGAGATCATATCTGATTTTCTATTCCAAAACACATATAAAGCAAATACCTTTTGGATAATTCTCTCCTGGTATGCATGTGTGCATAATGCAAAAATTGGCTTAGAAATACTTATTTCTATCATGCAGGATAGTGGCATGACAAATTGTAGTACAAGTCTTTCAACTTTTGACAGATCAACAGCAACCTAGCTATCCCTATAGAATAAAAAATCACAATTTAACAGTGGATGGAAAAAAGGGACTTGTAAAGCCTATTTTAATTGTCAGCTGTATAGTAATTTATTATATGTGGGAGGGAGGGAGAAAGCCCATTTGAACATGTTATCTGTCAACTTATTGCATTCCTTACATTTGTTGCTTGTGAGCAGTTTACAATCGCTTTTGTCCCCCTTGCATCCAAGGAGGACAATTTCATAGGCTCCTGATATCACATGAAACTAAAGCCCAACCTGGAATATATTTTCTTTGTCTCTTCTCCAACCTGAAGACTCAGTGCTGCAGTTCCTGTGTAAATTGGGAATTCTGGGAACTGCAGACTTAACACAGCCAGTGAGAGGGGATGGGGAGGGGGAAACAGATGGTGGAAGCCTGTCCTAGACTGAATGGATTAAATTAACTGTAAATTAACCTGACAAGATAAGAGCAAAGGTAGTTTACCAAGATGCCAAGACTATAACTGATACTGTATCACTAATTCCCTGTTAGAGTTGACAATAGCAGAGGGACAAAAATTCTTTATCTGGAGGATTGGAGTAGCGAGAAAATAACTGTTGAAATGAAAGTGGAAAAGAGAACCCTTCTTGGACTGTGATTTATCTTGCAGAAACGGCACAGGTTTAAAATCTAGTTATTCGTTTTTCACAGTAGGAAAAAAATAATAACAAAATGGTTATATGCGTCATGGGGATCATTTCTTTACCTTGAATAGTTTATCTATCAATTTAGTTTCCAAAACTATGACAAAAGGAACAGACTGGGGTAAAAGAAAATGTTTATATACTGTTAGTAATAGTCTTCTAACAAATATCTGTGTTTGCAGTGCCAATGACATAGGCAAAGGAAGTAAAAAGTTAATGATTAAACTATAGTTGCATTGCATTTCTATCATTTCTCTAAAATAAGTCAGTGGAAAGAAATATTGTAATAGCTGATGCGCCAGATGTGATGCCACCTACTCTAAAGTTCCTAGAAAGCTTTCAGATAGTACCAGCTATAAACAAACTCCTGAAAGTCTTGGATGGCATTCCAAAGAAAATAAAAAATAATTATCAACTTGCATATTTTAACTTGGCAAGAAAAAGAAAATATTAAATGATATACAGATCATCATAACTACAGGTAATTATACGCCATTTCGATTCAATGTAAATGAAGTAATAACCATTTAGTTCTTGTCCTCTATCAGTTCTTGTTATGCTTCTGACAAGCTAGATAAGGTGCCTCTTAGCTTCTAAAGAAGTAACAAGTTAATTCTTTGCTGAAATACCACCACAAGTTACTTCTGGAGATTATCATTCAGAAAAGATATCATTGGATCTTCAATCTCAGCTAATTAGCTGGCAATGGTTGCACAGTAATTCTCATTCTTTAATACCAGATCAGTTGTGACTGGCTCTTGACAAACTCCAGATTTTATATATTTTATTTATTATATTTTTTTAGCCACACATCTCCCCTGCAAGATTACTCTGATCAATGTCAATTAAAAAAAATCCTGCTGCCAAAAAGTAATTTAGAATCAAAGAACAATGTAAAGTGATGGCTAAGAAACAAGGGACTACAACAACCATCATTCTTTACCATACTGAAGGAAAGAGAAAAGCTGAGAACTCACATTGCTGAATAGCTGAATAGTAACAAAGAGAACATTCTTTTTTAAAATGGGAAGATCAAAGCTAAAACCTGAAGTATCCATATGTGGGAATAAAATACAGAAAGGAAAGTGTCAAGACAATAATAAACTGCAGTATGCAAAAACAAAGGGAAAATATTCTGGAATTGCTCCAGCTGAAACCATCTAATTTTGCCTGGAATGCATCTGTGAATTTCTGCTTTAGGTCATAGAGGGAAAAAGGCTAGAACAATGAAAGGCAGGCTGCAAGTTTTTTGAAGGAAGATAGCCATGTGCAAAGCAATCAGCACAAGTCTTTGACATGACATGTAAGTACATGGGCATGTGTTAATTATCCAGAAACCAAATATTCAAACATTCCTTAGGAATTCTAAATAACTTTTCTCCTAAAAAGTTTACACCACTGAAATAACATTAGAGCTTTAATATTTATTGCCTGTCCTGAAGCTTTTACATCTGTTTCTTTTCTTTTATTTCCATTACACGTTCAGAATAATTTTTATGAGGAATAAAAGTTCTCTGTTGCCAAGATGCATAGTTACTAAACAAGGTACAAAATAAGATATTCTACCCAGTGCCTTCATCTTGTATGACAAATTACCACAACATCAGTCATTAGGAGGGATATCATATTTGTTATGAAAGTCAGTTTGGTGAATTGGCTAACGCACAGGCTACAAACTGGGAGACTATGAGTTTTAGTCCTGTCTTAGGCATGAAGTTAACGAGGAGGACTTTAAGCCAGTCATTCTCTCTTGGCCCTAGGAAGGAGGCAATGACCAACCACTTCTCAAAATATTGCCAAGAAAACTACAAGGCTTTGTCTGGGCAGTTACCATGAGTCAGCCTTGACCTGAAGACAAAAAAGTAAAAATAAATGTACTGTATTTGTCAGCTATTATAGAAAAGAGGGCAGACGGATCTGGTTTTTATACCAAGCATAGGAAAAATTTGATTGCTTGATGTACTATAAGTTAGAACATGATCATCAATTTTACATTCAGTTCCTAAGCACATTCAGCTTTATGTATTTTCATCTGAACAGCATACATTCAGTTTGGTTCTACATATGAAACCAAAATGCAGAGCTTGAGAGGGATCAATAAGGAGTTGATGGAACGGTACAGAGGTTGTAGGATACTATAAACTGGGGGTGTCCAACTTTGACAACTTTAATTTGTTGACTTTTAACTCCCAGAATTTCCCAGCTGGCTGATGAATTCTGGGAGTTGAAGTCTACAGGTCTTAAAGTTGCCAAGGTTGGACACCCCTGTTATAGATTGTACCTGGACTCATGTCTCCAAATGCTTCTCTACATAAAAAAATATCTGCAATTGGGAAAATATCAATGAGCACATTTTGTCCTCCATGTGGGCCTCCGTTTTTGGTTTGTTTGTTTTTATGCACACAGTATCTAAATAAATGAACAATATTTAATCAAACTCTGAAATATTTTAAGAACTTTTCCTCAGATTGATTTCAGAGAGCTGGGCAAGAGAGCTTCTGTTACAATGAAAGCTACATACATATTTGTTATAGTGGCATTTGATTCTCCTCCAAGACACTCAAAAGAGAATTTTAGTGTTGTAATAGTGATGTAGGTCAAGCTGAGAGATTGCCATTTGTCAGAGGCAATTAGTTCTATGTTTCAGCTTCAGAGATTTTGTCACAGAAGACATAGGAAAACTGCCTATTTCTTTCCTTAAGCCACCTTATAGTTTAATTTGCTTAGAGCAGCTTTTGACAATTTCCAGCAACAGACATGCAAACCAAGGAATCCTGCAAGTTGCAATTCACACATTTGGAGATCTTCCAGACTGGAGAAGGTGACTAAGAGAGATCCAGTTGCCTTGCACTCTTGGAAAAGGAGTTTTACTTTCTGTACAGGTACCATTTTGTCCTAAGACTAATTCCATTGGCAAAACTACCAAACTTTGGAGTACTTGGAATGATGAGCATGGGCCAAAAGCCAACTATGGAGACCAGAGCTTATTTAGCAAGGTAAAACCAAGCAAAACTTGACACTATTTTTAAATCAATTAAATCAAACTTATAAAATAATTTGATTTATATCAAATTGGGACCCATAATACCATCTAAGCTTCAGTTCAATCTCTGTCATAACTTGTTGAACAGAACTTCACTTTTAAGCCTGTCTTCTATAATATGGCTCTGAGTCATTTACCTTATCTAAATGAATAGGTTCATAATAAAGTGGAAAACTACAGATTGCCTGTCTTCATATTATTTTTTAAAAATACATTTTAGCCTATAACTTACTACTTTTATCAGTGCTCAGGCTTACTGTGGTGAAGAGCAACCCACACCTTGCCATTTCTACAGTATGTCCTTCAACTTCTCATTTCGTCAATATCATTTTTACTGGTCTTCATCTTTTTCAACCTTCTTTAGGATGAGTAGAAAGATATCACTCATGTTTCAATGGTTTATTATAGAAGCACTTTTCCTTCTCCCCCACTTTCATACTATGCATGCCTATTGCTCTGTGTATATTTTTGTATATGTATTTTAAAATGAATTTTTAAGCTAACATTTTTAAAAAATTCAGTGATTGCTTTGGTTAATTATTCCTCATTTTGAAATGATTATTTGTCTGTTAGAGAAACATATTTGAATATAACTTTTGCCTATTTCAGTTGATGGAACTCCGTGAGTAAATCCACATATACATGTGAATGAAGGACTCCTTGCTAGAATTTTTCATTGTATTAAAAATCTTGACAGCTTGCCAATATTTCTTTCCTATATTTATTATGAAAGTATATGCTGAATCTGGACTTCAATGTCATATCAGTTTGGCCAATGCATTTTGAGCTCTCCTTCAGTCTAGGACAGCTTTCTCCAACAAACCCTCTATTTGAATGGAACTTGCGATACAGTATGTCCATCCTGGCTGAAGAAGATGGAAGTTGATCTCCATCTGTTAGTAATTCAGATATTAATGAAGAAAATCCTCTTTAAAGTGCTTGATGCAAGGGGGGGGGGAATCAGATGTTTTATAAAAAAAATAATTGTTATGTTCAATCTTGAAAGGCTGAGTTCACATAATATATTTAAACTCAGGTAAATAGGACCGACCTCTACTACTGTAGCCAGAGAAATAATCTATGGTCAGCAAGATGATCTGGTTCCAAGAGCTCTCTAAAGCACAAAGTATTTCACTTTATTTAGCCCTGCCAAATTGTGATCAATGTAACTCTTGCTTTGACTGTTGTTGCTTCTCTATGTCTGACCATTGTTGAAATCTTTAGGATTATTTTCAGTATGATGAACCCACTTGATCTCCCATTGGAAAAAAAAAAAATTTAAGCTGGTTGAATGAATGCAGTTCCCAAAAGCAAGTCCAACTTCAGAGGATCTGCAAGGAGGACTGACAGCTATCCAGGGGTAGGATATTTGGAAACAAGATTCCCCTTCCTTGTGTGAGCCTTCCATTGCATTTGTAAGTGTGTTACAAAGACAACCTCATCCTACACCCTGACTTTCCTGTATATAGAGAGTGAAGCAATGTAGTTCTAAGAACAAGTAGTGAAGAAGGCTGCCTGATACATCTGCAGTGGTACCACACAAGAGCCAATAAGCAAGAACAAACAGACCAGGAAAAGGGTAGAGTTTGGCCTCTCAAACAGGAAATCCTAAGAAGGAAGAGGCAAAAGCAGCATGCTAATTAGCTGCACAGTGTGGCTGCAAAAGGCACAGAGAGATTCTCTCATCTCCACACCACAGCCATCTCGATGACAGCAAGGCTTTGTGGAACAGAACAATAGGTACATTATACAAACCGATAATTATCTCAAGAAGAGTGATAGCTAACGCACGGCTTTACATGGGCGCTGGAATATTGGATACAGTCCTGCAAGAAGCAAGCAATGAAGATTGGGGTGAGTGGGGGAGGGCAGGCAAAGGGGCAAAAATCTTAAGGAAAGACAGAAAGTGCCTGGCACAAAACACAAGGATCACTTCTAGTTAGATAGGCAACTATATACCGTAAGTTTGATAAATAAATAAAACATCAAAGATATTTCAGGTTTGTATTACATTTAAGTTGATTCAGCCTTCCATCCTTCCGAAGGTTGGTAAAATGAGGACCCAGATTATATAATATAATATACTGACACTGTAAATTACTTAGAAAGGTCTGTAAAGCACTGTGAAGTAGTATATAAGTCTAAGTGCTGTTGTTATTTACTTCAATTCCTCTCCATAACCATAATCCCTGCTGAAACATAATGATTTAAAACACAATATCTTCTTTCGTGAAATTCTTGGCCAGTGATGGAAGATCCCTTTTTTAAAAAAATTGGGAGAAGATTTCATTGCAGGGGATGAAAATCTCATAAAAATATCCTGATCTTTGTTTGACATTTGCAAAGCAAAAACAAAACTGCAGATAACAAAAGGCAAAGGGGCAGAAACACAAATTAAAGGATTTACCAGATCACATCAAATCCCCAAGAACAAATTAGGCAAAATATCTGAACCTCCAATCTCCTTTCACTCATAAGGGACTATCTGCCACCAAACTCAGGGAGGAGAAGAATAATTAAATAAGACTGGAATATCCATGGTTGCCCAAAACAAGACTTTTGGCCCTTAATATATTAATTAATTTGCAGAATAATTCATAATGAGGTCAAGAATATTCTTTCAAGCAGAGTTAGACAGATGGCTGTTCTCTTTGTAGCAAATGCTTTATCATAATTTGCCACAAGAACTTGCCTTGATCTCTCTCAGTAGCATTCTAATTCAGATCTCATTAGGCTTAATCAGATGGTTAATCTGTCCTGCTCAAGTCATTGATACCAGAGATAGACAACCTGTGGCCTTTTAGATGATGACAATGGAAGTCCCAAGAACATCTAGAATCCAAAAGATTGCCCTCCTGTATTTTATACTAGTGTTTCTCAACACTTGACCATTTTAACTTTCATCAAGGTTGAGAAACATTAGTCTATGCCAGGGATGTCAAACTTGTGACCCACAGGCCGGATGTGTCATGTACTGGCCATGCCCAGCCCTGGTTTAGCGATGGGGGGGAAAGTCACGATATGTCACATGACAACAACGCGACACCGCGAATTTGATACCCCTGTGTACACTGATTAGCAACACATTTCAATGATTTCAGTCAGTTGCAGGCATCTTTTTCTGCAGACAGCAAGGACTGAATCACAAATTCTCTGCATGCAAAACATGGACTTTCTTCTGCAATTCATAGTTAATATCTAAAGTTTTATATGTACTTAGCAGAGAAAGCTAAATCCCATTGAAAGCAATGGGACTTAAAAACTTGCTTGCCCTTTTTAAAAATGGAACTACCTTATTGGTGTACTTTTCACTGAGCTATACATACAACAAATGAGCCTGCACAACTCTTTACAATCTGATTAATCTGCTTTTTCACCATATGATGCATATTACATGTAACCTTATCCAAATACCGTTTCCATTTATCCAACTAACTGCTTACTTGAAGGTCTTTCATGTGCCTCCCTGTACCCTCACCTCAATTTGATACATATGGATAAAATAACATTGGTTTTCTGCATGAAATAAAACCCATGCAAACTGGGGATGGGGGGTGGGGGACACTGGAAAATTCATAGAACTAAAACAATTGACTCACAGCCAGACACAGGTTGATGTAAGATCAGTTTTGTTTCTTCCATTCATTTCTGTCCAATTCTCAGAGACTGCCTGGACAAGTCTGTGCAGTTTTTTGACAAGGTTTTTCAGAAATGCTTGTGACTTGCCCAAGATCACCCAACTGGCTTTGAGCCCAAGCATTGACTAGAACTCATGCTCTCCTGATAACTAGCCAGTGTTTTAAGCACTACACCAAACTTGCTCTCAAAGTCACTTTTAGTTCCAGTTATGAACATCTTTGTCCTTGGGTACTTGTTGCTGATAGAACCTAGTCATTTCAGGGAAGAACAGTACCATCTAATGGTTGCTTTCAGGGGTCTTGGGATTGCTGTTAACTCTGACAACTTAACCTGGGGTGGAAGGGTTCAGGTTGAAGAATATTAATGTCCTGCATTTCAGGTGGAGAAACTGCTATCAGCCTTAAGACTAGAACTGAGCAGGCTACAAACCTCATAATCATACAGAACAGATGCATTTCCACTTGAAAACTTTGTTTAAAGCACATAATGCTGTTATCATAGTGAAGAGTCCTCTCCCTTCTACCTTAGGTATCAATAAATATTTCCATAATAAACCTTTTATAGAAGAGTAAACAAATGCTTGCTGTTAGGTAGAACTTTTTTTTGTTAAAGTTAATATGCAGAAGTATAGTAGTCCCTCGCCAAACTGTATATTTCAATGATTCCATAAGGAAACCAATGCAGTTACAACCTGTACATGGAATAATATTAAACATTGAGTTATTTCTGTAAATTAGAATGTGTGTTAATTATTACTGTACTATTCTTTACAGATTCAAAAAAAATAGCCCAAGAAAACTATAAGAATGGCAGGTGCACACCTTCAGTCTGTGACATCTCATTTTCATAGCCAGCTAAGAGTCTGTCTGTTCTGGCTTGGTGAATGTTTTCACCACTCTTCCTTGCAGAACTCATCCAGCTGAAAAATATTTGTAGGTCTCTTTATATGTGCTGCTTGCCTGAAACCTTCCCTCAAATATTCAATAATGTTCAAATCTGGAAACTGTTGAAAGCCACCCCAAAACTTCATTTTTCCTTTTTTGTATATACTGCATGGTTTATTTGCAAGTATGTTTCATATTGCTCTATACTGCAATATTCAAACTTTTTTTTTTTTGTAGTGTTGGTTTCTTCAGTGCATCTGGCAGGCATCAAAACCAGGAAGGATGCCCTTTCCTGTTACAGCCAGCAACTAGTTTAAAATGCAATTTTATATCTGTTTTGTTAAAATCATTTCCCTGTTATGTTTCATACTGCTGATGACCAAGTAATTGTACGTATGAGTGAAGACATGTACAGGTAATCTTTGACTTACAACCATTCATTCAGCAGCCATTTGAAGCTACGATGCACTGAACAAATGAACTTATGTCAATGTTACAGCCATTGCAGTGTTCCTGCAGTCACGTGATCAAAATTCAAGTGACAGCCTGCAGGAACACAGGAACACAGCAATTCCCCACTCATCTATCTCCCCACCCTCATCGATGGCCTTTTGGCCTCTTAGTATCCTGAGGAGGTCCACAGGCCCAGCCGCCCTTTAGCAATAGCAATAGCACTTAGACTTTTATATACTGCGTCACAGCCCTCTCAAAGCGGTTTACAGAGTCAGCATATTGCCCCCAACAATCTGGGTCCTCATTTTACCCACCTCAGAAGGATGGAAGGCTGAGGCAACCTTGAGCCTGGTGAGATTCAAACTGCCAAATTGTAGGCAGTCAGCAGAAGTAGCCTGCAGTACTGCATTCTCACCACGGCACCACCTTTGCCATCTTCTTGCTCCTGCTGCTGATAAGGTGTGCCAGTTGGGGCTGGCTTTGCACTGAAGAAAAAGTGGGGGGGGGAGACTGGCTTCGGCTTTTGGGGGTGTATGTGTGTGCATGGGGTTGTTGCTGTTGTTTTGGTTGGGGTTTATTGGCAGTACAAAACCAGACATGCTTCACCAATAGCAGAAACAGGAAAACAGCAAAGCTAGGGCAGCCTCAGAGCAGTGCAATTTGTAAGATGTAGGGTGGCAGGGGTTCAAAAGAGCTGAAATGAGGGGAAGATAGGCAGTTGAGGGGAGCTGGAGGCAGTTCCTTACTGAGGATTGGGGTTGGGAGAGATCAAAGCCAGAATGGCTTGGATTGGAATGGGGTTCTCAGGTAATGACCAGTAAATTTCACTTCAGGACAGCAATGGTGAGTGACAGGATTGCAATAGGATCACATGGTGTCTCACTTTCCCATCCTACAGTTTAGTGACCAGAATTCCAGTCCCTATTGTGCACAAACTGTCCATGCAAATGATATAAGAAGCTTGAAGCGAACAGCCACAGATATATGTCTGTTCTTTGTGGCAACTGTCCTATGCTGAAGCGTACCCATCTCCAGCATTTTCTCCTCATAAGGAGGTAGCACTGAGAGAAAAGAACTAGAATTAGACAATCTCACTTGGCCTTTTGCTGAAGCAAAACAAACACACAAATGTCTGCAGGGGAGATAAGAGGCTGTCAGACTCAGTTCAGCTGTTTGGGAAGCGCTGCGCACTCACTGTGCAGCAGTGTTTTGTGCTCTCGGCATCAAGCCCACTTCTACACTTCGACGCTGAGTTGCAACAGCAGAGACATTCCACTGAACTGAGAGGGACCCACCAGGATGGAACATTTACCCATGGGAAACCAGATCACAGAGTCAGAGTAAGAAGCAATGACAATAATGTGGAGGATCACTTGGAGCATTATCCTGAGCATCTGGGGTGGCAAGGCATAAATATTTTACATTAAGGCACAAAAAAGTACAGCTCAGCAAAAACAATTTTCTTCAAGCACATGGAAACCACAGCAATGACTTCTGCTCTCTCTCTTTATTGAGCAGTAAGCAGGGGAAACCTTAGCCATCCAGATCCTATTTCCCTCACCCCCAACACAGTCAAACTGATCTCATAATCTTCTCTGTGCTCCTGCGGACTTAGGTCATCCCATCCTCCCCATGTAGGAGCGGCAGTAACTCGTATTTCACCTGAAATGGATGCTTCTTGCATTTGTAATTCTGCCATTGAGTACAATTTAAACAAAAAACATCATCTGGAAAGCATCCTAGAAAGAAATCTATGCCCTCCTTCAGTCTTCAAAACCACGCAAGTGGACTGGGATAAGTAAACCCACTAATGTGCTAAGCATATCTAGCCAATTCAGTATGCTGTGTCAGTATTTTAGGAGAAGATGAAGATTCAAAAAAGATGTTTTTTAAAACTAGAAACATATTACTATAATTTGTTTTCTTATGTTTTCGTGGGTATTTATATGTATGGTATTGAGATTTCTTCGTGTATTTTCCCACGTCTTAATATTTGTGCTTTTTAAATTATCGTGACGTTTCGGCAGAATCTCATCTGCCATCCTGTGTTGGGTTCTTTTTAATCGTGTGAATGGCTTGCCAGCCATTTTTTGTTTGAATTTGGTGCTGGCTTTCTGCTTTATTTGAATGATTTTTTTCCTCACCCTGGTTGGCTGGGAGTCTAGGTCTAATCGAGCCTGACACACACGATTAAAAAGAACCCAATACATATGAGATTCTGCTGAAATGTCACCATAATTTTAAAAGCACAAATATTAAGACGTGGGAAAATACCCGAAGAAACCTAAATACCATACATATTACTATAAAGTTTCTACCATTTTACCGAGTTCCTATCTGTTACAGAAAAATATATAAATGTATCCTAAAGTTTGTGAAATAAGATGAGGACAGCTAGTGATGTCATGCTCTTCATCCTTCTTTTTCTTGATATAGTTATTAGTGTAAAATCATATACTTTCTTGAAGATGTTCCCTGCTTCAAAGACAGCAGAAAAACAAGAAGAAACTTCTTGTCCTTTAGTTGTGCAATAGAGTGTAATTTCTGCATACCGTGCCTCATTGTAGGCTTTGCCTTCTATCTAAATCTTTTCCCACAGCAATAAGAAATGTAATTATTTGAGAGTTTGTTCAATTTCTCTCCTACAGATGTCATGCCAGCTGCAGCTGAACTACTAACTCCCAGTATCCCTCACTGCTGATCAAGATAGCTTGGGTTGCCAAATACATCCAGGGATTGCAGGAAGTCCAGCCACCCACACAAAAACACTTGGAGAGATGCCCAATCTGAAAACTCTGCTCCCTTTCCTTAACATGCATTTGGTTATGTCATCATTTCATTGTAGTTTATTGTCAAAAGTCAGCATAACAAATATTTTGTTTTAATACCATATTTGTTATTTTTATAAATAACTCAAAGCAGTGAACATATTTAATGTTCCTACCTTTTCCTATATTTGAGATGTGGGTTGGGCTGAAAGTGAATGACTGGCTCAAAGACAACCAGCCAGCATTCATGCCCAGGGCAGGACTAGAACTCATGGCCTCTTGCTTTCTAGCCTGGTACTAGACCAAACCAGTCTACATATTAAGAAACTGTGAATCCAGCCAATAACTGATAATGAGGATTTGTCTGTCTGTCTATTACTATCTATCTATTATCTATAAAATTTAGGTACTGTCTGTCTGGATGCAGAATAGATGGAGAAGCCTAGGGAAGACAATGATAAGGCAATGGTATTAACACTGTTGGTGACCCTGTTTTATGAAAGTATAGGTCAATGTTAACTCTGACATGTGCAGAAAGATCAACATTCAATTGGCATTTCTATTTTAAACAAAGAATCAAGCTACACAAAAGAAGAAATACCACAGACAAAGATCATCATAAGTCTGCAACCTTAGACATTAATCAGTCCTCAATTAACATGGACAGATAAACTGATCTGATATAAGATGCTGTTTTCATGATCCTACCCTTTTGCCCTTGCAATTTTTCTACTGGGTAGCAACTATGTTTATCCTTTCAGGAAAAAAAAAATCTATCAGAAGTATCTGTCCCAATTTCACCACAATATTCAAAGCTTAGGAACTAGGATCAATTGAAAGGTTATATCCTATCCAGCAATAAGAAATGTACTTATTTAAGAGTTTGTTCAATTTCTGTCCTACAGATGTCATGCCAGCAATTTTTTATAATCCACCTATGACAAAAATTGTTTTAAATTGATACATCTTACACTTTTTATCTTTAAGTGTCAGCACTATGGCTAGAGAGAAAAAAATCAGCAGCAGTGGGGTTTTTTACACCTGATTATTCATAAAGTACTGTTTTAGCAGTCTCATAATATTCCATGTATTGTTCTGCTAACATGATCAAGTGCATACTACCACCACAAAAGAAAATCCATCAGTCCCAAATTACCAGATGCTACAAATACAACAATTTAATAAGAAAGATTTTTTCCATGTCTTGAATTTTGTTTATTGGCAGCCTTTTTAACATAGCAGAATGTCAAATCAGTGATTCCCCCCCAAAAAACCTAACTCAACCATTTTTTCAAAACACAAAATATTTCAAAAGATGGTATGCACTGGTATGCACAGGGATGGTTAATTATTATTATTTTTTGCCTTATTTTAATGAAAAGCCTCTGGCTTCTACATGGTGCAGCACTAGGTCTGGTCTAAAGAGATTGAAAATTAGGTTCAAGAGGGGAATTAAACAAAAAATCATAATGTAAAGTAAAGCATATTCACACTGCACCCTTAAGCTTTATCTATCTTGTGCTTGGGTCAACTTGACTCTGAGCTATCTTCAGAAAATCTGTCTGGTCTTCAACACTTTGTCAACAAGCTGAAAAATATTCAGTTTGAATGTCAAGCTGCCACCTCCTCCTTCAACTGCTGTTCTCTTCCAATTTCTGTCCCAGGAAAACGGTTGCCAGCTTTTGGTGGGTCTTACTGAACATATGTATTTTTATATCTGTTTTACACATATGCACAAATACGCATACGCATACTTAAATTGAATTTATATACCCAAGATTAAAGCATCCAAAAGTAGGTATGTGCAGTCTCAAAAACCAGATTTATTTCAGCCTTGTAATTTCTAACACATTCTAAAGCTATCTTAACCAGAAATGCTACAACAGTTCAATGGTTACAGCTATTGCTGTGCAAATAGAAGATTGCTAATTCAAAACCTGGCAGGTTTTTTATTACTATTCTCCTTTTCCTGGGCCAGCTTTTTTTTTTTTTTACTTTTATTTTAGAGTAACAGGGTAATTAAGTCCAGTAGTACACCATTTCATCTTTTTTCCCCCCACTAAAAACCTTCTACATCAAATGGTTGTGAAAATCCTTTTAAAAGCAACACGTTTCTGGCAGGTTTCAAATCAGCAAACTTCTGCTTGCAAGGCAAGTATTTCAACTATTGTGCAACTGTAGTATACTGATAAAAGCAATGCAGGTAGTCCTTAATTTATAACCAGCCGTTTAACAATTGTTTGAACACCTAGTTTGAAGTTACAGTTCATAAAACACTTGTGGCCATTATAAAATGCCTTGTCTCTCCCTCCCCCCTTCCGTGGTCACATGATTATGATCTGGGCGCTAGGTAGCCTCTTTCCACTTATGACCACTTGTTGCTAAACTCACTGCAGTCATGGGATTGCCATTTGCAACCTCGACCAACTCCTTCAGAAACTCAATGAAGAAGCTGACAGGGATGGTTGAAAGCTGCTGCTGCCTACCAAAGGAGTTTCCCTCCCTTCAATGCACTGGGGAAAGGGAGTCTTTTGTTGGGCTGCAGGAATGGAGCTCAGATCTTAGGGATCTAAGCTTTGTTTTTTGCAGCCCGACAAAGGAGTTCCCTTCGATGTACAGAGAAGAGAGGAAATCCTACTGTGGAGCACAGAAACAGAGCTCAGCTCTTCAGGGTCTGAGCGCTTTTGTTAGGCAGCCTCCTGCAAGAGTTTCCTTTTGCAGATAGAAGGAAGGGGAAACTCTTCATCAGGCTGCAGAAATGGAATTTGGGTCCGTAAAATTTGAGGTGTGCTCCTGTATCTTGCCATAGGAGTTCTCTTCCACACATGGAGGGGATTTCCTTACCTGTGATGACCCAGAGTATCTCAGAAATATAACAAAAACCAAAACATAAATAAAAGTCCTTTAATGCCTTTAACTTGGCTTGACTGTTTAATTGTTCACAGTAGAAAAGTAAACTATTTTCAAAATAACATTTCAAAGGCAAGAAAGGCAGTTCACATTCAAAGTGCCGAATAACAAAGCAAAAACCAAAAGCAAACCACACTGAATAAAGTTCCTCATCAGACCAGGTTAGATAATTGCCAACTACAGGAAGATAACCAGGTACAGTCCATTGGAAGAACGCCAAGATAAACTCTCTTTAGGAATAAAACACTAATTTGTCTCTCGTGTCTGTTAGCATGTAGGTCCAACCTTTCTCACACCTGCAATCCATGAAGAGGACTATGGCCCTCTCCTCCCAAGCAGACCACATTTTACCCTGATCCTCTTCTCCCCGCATGCCCCAGGATAGACAAGGGATGGGCCCGGGTCCTCCTCTGACTGCTCAACCGGCTTCTGCCCTTCCCCACCTCTGGAGCCACACTTCCACTCCCTGTTGGCTGTTCCTCCTCTTCCTCAGAGTCAGTCTCCACCAGGGGCATGACATTACCCTTCTTTGATAGCAGCTCTTTCTCTCCATTCATTTAACAACTCACAGTCACTTAATGACTGCAACAGAGGAAGTCAACTTTGCTGTCATTGAGGAAAGTAATCATCTTGCTTAACCATTGATTTGCTAAACCAAGATTCCAGTCTGAAATACATTAAAGATAATGGTAACCACCAATTCAGGCAATTTCCCCCCCATGAGATAGAAAATGAACTTCTGGGATTAGCTTGCATGAAAGTAAAATTGCCAGCTAAAATTGGCAGGAATGTTCCAAGCAATTGAAGAATCCTATAGCAGGAAGGTCACATTTGCAATGTCCAATCCTGGCCTCTAAAAATGGCCACTGGCCTGTTCTGCTGACAGACCAAGAAAGAAGTACAGATAAAACTCCCATTCTACTGAATACCTCTTTATCCTGTAGCAACGAATACCAGTAAAGGCCTAATTCTGGGCCCTTATCAAGAAGCAAAGGGATTAGGAATCCACCCTTTATCTAGCATCCTAAATTTGATCCCAGAATAATCCATGATGGAGCCTATAATATGCTATGATTGGTGTAACCATCAATAGTAACTTTTGAATTCCAAACGTATCCACAAACATCTGAGCAGAATGTCCTCTTTTGCTCCATGAGGAACACACTGAACCAGTTTATTAGCTTTGTAGTCTGATGACAGCTAGAGTGTGGCTTAATTAGTAGGCTTGTTTTAGTGAAGTTAGAAAAACTTTCTCTCTACTTTTGTCCATGTTATAGAAAGCTAACAGAATTTCTGCTTATTTGTAAGACCCAAAGTGAAAAAGTGTGAGGAAAAAAATCCTAGCTGGAATTAGAGTAGAGCTATTGAGAGTGTTTGTCCACATAATAGAGCCAAGGGTGAAACCTCTCTTCCCCAATCAACACTGACTAGAATCAGCCCTGAAGGAAGGAGGTGAAAGGGTGTTGGTACTTACCTGACACGCCCATTCTCTTTGAGCTATGAAGAGCATCCAGTAGTGGGAGGTGCTTCAGTCTCTGCATGTCTAGGCTGGGCTTAATTTGTGGAACATCCTCCTCCTCCACAGAACTCCTCCCCAGCATTCCCCAGTTTTGGTGAAGACGAGAGAAATAAACACCCTCGTCCTCAATGCCCTAACAATTCGTTGGCCGAAACAGGGCCCCAGCAGACAGAAAAAGGGTGGGGCTTGATGCTCTTCACAGGTCAAAGAGAACAGGCATGTCAGTTAAATACCAATGCCCTTTTTCCCATGAGCTGTTCAGAGCATCCAGTAGTGGGACATACCAAAGCTTGACCTGTCCTACAGGAGGGACTCCGTCTGGCCTGGAATCCCCTCCTGATCCCTGTGGACCTGTTGCAGAACTCTTCTGCCAAAGGAGGCCTCAGCGGATGCAAATACATCTATTTTATAATGCCTAATGAATGGTGATGGAGAGGCCCAGGTTGTGGCTCAACAAATTTCAGTTATTGGTGCCTGTGTGGCAGCACTCCTTGTTGAATGAGCTGTCATGCCCCTGGGCACCTGCAGTGATTGAGAGTGATATGTTTTCGCTATCGCGGCCCATAGCCAACGGCCTATTTTAGAAGGTGAGACCTTGCATCCCTGAGTGTCAGGCTGAAACAACACAAATAAGGCTTCCGTTTTTCTGAAAGCTGCTGTGTGGTTAATATATATTTTCAATGCTCATCTCACATCAAGCCTATGCCATTGTAGTTCCCATAGTCTGGGACAAAAATTGGGAAGTATCAGCTCTTGTGCCCTATGAAAAACCAAGTTAATTTTGGGTATAAACGTAGGATCAGGCCGAAGGACCACCCAGTCAGAATGGAAAACACAAAGATCTTGTCTGATAGACAAAGCTGCAATCTCCGAAATACAACGAGCAGAAGTGATCGTTACAAGGAAACCTACTTTATACATCAGAAATTGGAGACTTGACGATTTCAAGGTTTCAAAAGGACCCTTAGTGAGTACGACGAGAACCTTGTTAAGATCCCAGGTGGGATAACAGTGTACCGCTGGAGGGCATAAATTTGTGGCTCCTCGAAGGAAATTCCGTATGTTTGGATGATGGGAAAGAAATAGTAGGCCTTCACAAGTGAGAACTGATGCCAAGGCCGCCACCTGTCTTTTCAACGTGTTAGGTGATAATCCCTTGTCAAGTCCCTCTTGTAAGAACTCTGGCTGAAAACTTGACTGCATGATAAGTTGTGTCAGCTGAGAATTCAGCAGCTGCTATAAGTTTAGCAATATATTGGAGCTCTCTAAGGTTGGAATTAGGGACATGTTCCTGTAAGAGGTGGAGCCATCTGAGAGAAGAATGGGTAAAGAATGAGGTGGCTGTGGCTGCTCTGATGGCCCACGCATCAGACTGATGGGCTCTGCGTAGGGCTAGCTCGGCTCATTTTTCCTCCGGCTTTAATGCCTCCAGCACTTCACTGGGAATGGAGGAGGATGCTTATCCCATTATAGGTTCATCTACCTCGGTATTCAACAATTTTGAGAAATTAGGGGCCAAATTGAAATATTTCCTCTCGTATCCAGTGGGGCTGGATACACCACTGCAGAGGCCCACTGTTCCTGTACCAGGTCTGAAAACATGGGTGGAACTGAGATCACCTCTGCCTCGACTACTGCTTGGTTGAAAATTAGATCTTCTGGTCCCTCTTCTGAAGGAGCTGGAGTGGTAGAAGGAGTCGATTTGTTTAGGCATGCAATGTTTTTTGCTTTAAACAAGGGAGATCTGAAAAGTTGTGGGCAAAATAAGCCTGTAAAAACAGGTTGGTCAGGAGCAAGGCCCTCATCCTCAGACATTCCCCTTTCTAAGGGGTCTGCTTCTGACAGGGGCTCGCTGTCATGTATTGATCCTGATTCAATCTCTCCCATTTGATCAATTTGATCCACTTCTTCTTCCTCCTCCTCCTCCTCAGTTGGCCCTTGGAGGGGGACTTCCCCTTGTAAATGTATCTGGGTATAGTGCTACTCCAACCTGATCAATGACCTCAGCGATTGGAAATCATAATCAGCAATCACAGGATGTTCCCTGGTCAGAACTGTGTGTTAAAGACCTGCTGTGATTCCCTGGCAGATTGCCAGCTCCAGGCCTTCATCCACTCTGGAACTTCCTCTGGAAGAAGAATGTCATCCTAATGAAGACTGGCAGCCATCGGAATGAATGTAGCTTCGGGAGCCCTTCGCATGGCCGGTGTCCCAAGTATTTGGGCCTATTGGCTTTGGGGAGCCAAGCTGCGCCTGGATGAGAGGGAGAGATCTAGGGGAGGAGGAGGGGGGAAGAGGTGGACGGACCTGGACTGGAGGAGGGAAAGTCCTGTGAGACCTTGTGCGCCTCCCGTGTGCACTTATCTATCTGTCTTTGTAAAGCTTTATGGCACCTGATGGCATCCCTTTCTGAAGTTTTAGAATTCCCTTTAGCCTGCTTAAGTTTGTGCTGAGATTTGGCTTTGACCTTCAAGGATGAGGTCTGAGAGCTGCTCCCGTCTGCGATTTCAATTGAAGTTGGAATTGCAGTATGCTTGTTATACAATGCAATACTGTGAAGGCGGTTGGCACGCCCAAGGGCCTGATCTGAGGACAGACCAGTTGCCCTGATGATGTTTTTATTGCACCCTTTCCTCTTTTTTTTTTTAATAATACCTATCTATAATGAGTCGTATCTCAGTAATAATATTTTATTGATGTTAAAATATTATACCGAATAGATTATTATTGTTGTTGTTGTATTATATAACCACTAATATATATATATATGTGTGTGTGTGTGTGTATGTATTTATGTATGTATATGTATATGTATATGTATATGTATATGTATATGTATATGTATATGTATATGTATATGTATATGTATATGTATATG
>BLBF01000005.1:48941206-48955883 GCA_015471245.1 Laticauda colubrina | reverse complement strand
ATATGTATATGTATATGTATATGTATATGTATATGTATATGTATATGAATATTAATTAAACGGCATGATGCCAAGTGCTGAGAAATCAAAAAGCCAAATTGAGAACACCTAAAGGCCCAGATTGATAAGGGTAGAGACCTTCAACAGCTTCCTTACACAGGTGGACACAGGCCTAGGTGCTCACTGTTGTGCTGCTGGGTTGATTGAGCTGTGAGGGTTAAACCAACAAATTAACTGTAGGAATAGCCTCGAATGTACACACACACACAAAAAAAAGACGAGGGTATAATGATCCCCAGTGTTTCTGAAGGAAACCTCTGCTCAGGACAGAATTACCTCACACAACATGAAATGGAATACAGTCAGTGTGGCCACAAGGTCTTTGTAAGAAAAGATAGCCTCCAGCCATTAATCTTTTGGCGCGCTCCCCAGCAGCAAACTCCCGCCATTTGAAGGAATAGCCTCCGATGGCTCTTCCTATAAGGCTAAACAGTGGGGAAGGGTGAAAGGCACTAAGCGTTTGAATCCTCCACCCCAAGTGGTGTTCAGAGGGGGAAGGAAAGTGATATGACTCTGTAGTGAGCAAAGAGCTCATGCCACTGTTCGGGTAAAGGAAACTCTGTGGCTATCTGTTGGAATGGCAGGGGTAGAAACATCAGTTGTGGGGAGGGGGCATGGACAGGGCGCAGAGAAGCGCCGAAGCCTCCCGCCACTTTGGGGTGCAAATTGGCGCTTCCCTGTAATGCAAGCGATCTCTGATTGCCCGATAAGGAGCCAAAGTCAAGAGATTGCAATGCGATTAGAAGACTAAAGGATTCTAAAGACAAGCTGATTAACTTTCAAACCTGCTATCAAGGAAAGAATTTTTCCTGTTTTGGCCAAGGAAGAATCACAAGCACTGCCTGTCTCTCATGAGGCTGAGCCAAAACTGGGGAATGCTGGGGAGGAGTCCTGTGGAGGAGGAGGAGCGTTCCACAAATTAAGCCCAGCCTAGAGACTGAAGCACCTCCCACTACTGGATGCTCTGAACAACTCATGGAAGAACCACAACAACACCACGTCACCCACTCACAATCCTTCAAGCCAATCCAAAAGGAGAGTATGGACTGATTATATTGAAAGCCACTGAGAGTCAAGTAGGGCAAGGATGGATGCCTTAACTCCGTCCCATCCATGCCTGAGTCATCCAGAAGTATGACCAATGCCATTTTTGTCCTATAGTCAGGTCTGAATTCTGACTGAAAAGAGACCAGATAATCCACGTTTTCCAAGGCCCTCTGAAGCTGTTGCTTGACCACTTCACCACTACCTTTACCCCCAAAGAGTGGTGGGATCTAGCAATGGCTTCTTGAGAAGAACCAAAGCTTCTTTAAAAAGTAGAGGAACCACTCTCTGACTCAGAGAAAACAGGGATAGGACCCATTCACATGTCACCCATAGGCCACATTAAGAAGTCTGAAGGAGGAGCATGAATCTAAAGAGCAGCTGGATAAAGAGCAATCCATTCCCAGATAACCGGACAAGATACTTCACTGAGCATTTCTTCTGGACCTGTGAGGCCAACAATCAACTGAGAATGAATCCAAGCAATTGAGGCTGCACAAATTTCTTTGCTTGCCTTTATAAGCATTTCTCAGACTCCTCCTTACCCAGAAGGATCTCTGTCACCCAAAGAAGACTACAGGGCAACTTTCTGCAGATGAAATAAATAATTTAGATATTTAAATCTAGCCATTTTTTTTTAGAAAGATGCATATTCGTTAAGCGTATGCATTGCAATAATCTAAATAGTTGGCCATGTTAGTTAGATTTATATCCTTTATCCAGACACAAATGACAACATATTTAAATGACAACATATAAATGACAACCAATCCCTCTTCTGATTTTACCACAAAGTACAAAATCCAGCAAAAAATTCTTTTCAAATCAGGATGGTTCTTACCAAATCAAGACTAAATTCTTTGGGCAGTTCTATCATGTGGGCCAGATAAATCCTTTATCTGAATTAATCCCATCAAAATCTATTTACTGGGCATAGAAAAAAATATTTATGAAATCCATGTTTTTCCACATTTGCCATTTTATTTTTGACAGGCAAAAACTGCTAGTATAACCCTAATGTTTTGTCTTTATTCCCAGTAAAGCTTAATATATATTTTATGACTCTGAGATTAAAGGGAGAAGGGTAAGGAACCATGAAAAGATGGCAGTGTCCCATATACTCATATATTTTAAACCTACCACACACTACTATAACTCTGTAAATGGATCAACCCAAAATTCAATTATGGCAACCAAGCATTAAAACAAATCCTAATAAAAGCTTGGCGATCAAGTTACAAAGGTGCTTCTCTTCTGCAGGTAATATTTAGTGCTAAATCACATGTACTGAAAAGTAAGGACTAATACAATAATTGGTATCTACCTCCAGGTAAACATAGTTTAAGATATATGGCACAAGATAAAAGGTGACCCTACAGAATGAACTACAATATCAAAAGCCAAAGACAGAAATGAAAGTACTTTCATTCCAATTTCATAATAAAAATATTTTTAAATTATTTTGACTGCCATATTGGCATTTTTTTAAAATCAAATATAAATTGAATAGTGGAAGGCATGTATAAAAAAGCTGTCCTAAGTAGCCTGCAGTGGAAAAAATACTATAAAAGAACAGCAATGAACAAATGCAGACTAAAGTGAAAGGTTACATTCCTTTTATAAGAAAGATCATCCTAGTAGGATCTCTACTTTCCTAAATAGAAGATAATAATGCTAAAGCATTATCTTCTCAAAAGGCAAGAGGGAGTTTCTATAGTATAGGAATGGCCCAGGTAAAGTGGCCTCAAATGCATCCCCATCTCACAATGGGAATAATCACCATCTGCTACACAACTGCAGGAAAATTGAGAGAGAAGGGGGAGGAGGAGAACACAGTAAATGCAGAATCCCATATTCCAAGAAGGAATTGCTTTAGGGAGCTGAATAAACACTCTGAATAAACCTCCAGAGTTTTCCTGAACCAAACAATTCTTCCACCTTTTTTTCTCCCTAGTCATTCAGGTGCAGAACTAGGTCAACTCAATATAGCATTGCCAGCTTTGAAGCCATTTCCTGTAGCTGTTCTTTCCCAATAAATTGATAGTGACAAGACCGCCTGCACTAAATGCTGGACATCAAATCTCTATTACAGTCACAAGATCCAGTTAGATCTTCTACCAAGTGACAACTCTAATTCAAGATGTAATAGTGCTGTAAGATTAGGAGCCACATACGTACCTCTGCAACTAACCGGCACATAATTAATGCGGGTATATACTATGAATAAGTTACCATTTAAAATCCATGGAGATATTAAAGGCTACAGATTCTCATCATTAATAGCCAAGCTTATGGACACATGCCATTTTGAGGATATATGATCAAGGGAAGATGCTGGGAGGGGAAAGAAGTAAGTTTACGAGAGGGCCCAACCTTTGTTTTCACAAAGCCACCTGCTCTGAAAAGGTTGCCCAGCCTTGCTTTGAAATGAAGTCTATGAGACTACCAATAGATAAAGAACATCAACAAGCTTCTACCAATAGTCAGGAAGATACCAAGGATAGTTCGACTGAGTTTTTAATAAATGTTGCAATTGACTCAGATTAGAGCTAAAGGTGAAGGTTTCCCCTGTCCAGCATTTCCAAACCTAGGGGACAGTGCTCATCTCTGTTTCTTAGCCAGCACTGTCTGATGAGAGTTCTGTGGTCATGTGTAGCTGACTATACACCAAGGCACAAAGAACACTGCTATCTTTCCATTGAAGTGATACCTATTTATCTCCTCACATTTGCATGCTTCCAAACTGCTAGGTTTGCAGAAGCTGGTGCAAGTAACTGATGCTTACCCTATCATGTGGTACTTGAATCTCAAACTGACAACATTTTGATTAACAGCCCAACGTCTTAAGCATCGTGCCCCTTCAAGAATAGATCCAGCGATATCCTTATAGATGGGGAAAGATCAAATTTACTGCCAGACTGTAAAATCATAGCAATCAAGAAATTGTGTCCTATTGTGGAATAAAAATGAGATAAAGAAAGAGACAAAATGACATTTCCTTACACAGACCTGTAAATTGAAGCAGTTGGCAGACACAATTTCTAAGGAAAGATTAAAATGGAAATCCGAAGGGAGTGATATATGTGGTAAATGCCGGCCTTTCTCAGCCTGGGGTCTTCCAATGTGCCCACCATCCTGGGAATTTAGGAGTTACAGCTTAAACCCTCAGACTATTTGTGGAAGGCTGATGTACAAATGCATGGGAAACATGATGATTACTTCTCCCAGTGTTGTCTGTGATCCAGAGATGGTGTTCAGCAGGTTCTGACCAGTTCTGGAGAACCGGTAGTGGAAATTTTGAGTAGTTCAGAGAACTGGCAAATACCATCTCTGACTGGCGCTGCCTCCGTCTATTCTCTGCCTCCTGAGTCCCAACTGATCGGAGAACAGAGCTGGAAAGCAGGATAGTGGGGTGGGGAGGGAATGGGGATTTTGCAGTATTCTTCCCACATTCAAATTCAAATCACCTGCAATAAGTCACATAAAAAAAGTATCTGTGTGATATATGTAAAGATTGGTGACCAAAGAATTGAGCAGAAGATAGAACTCCCAAAAAGAGAGGCCTAGTTTAACTGCTTCCAATTTAACAATTGATTGATAAAGTATCAAATTGATTGAGAAACCTTAAAATATGAATTAAAATCAAATGTAGTAAAAAAAACAAAGATTACCATTTTTCTCTTTTTCTCCTTGCAAAAGTTTCTCAACTATTTGAAAATGCAGCTCTTTCTGCAAAAAAATAAAATAAAACCCACTAATTGATGACATGGGGGTTGTTGTCTTGGACTTTCAGGCAAACCACTGAAACAAATTTTCACTCCTAACTGAATAGTAGCTCAAATATCTTTGCCTCCATTCAAATTGAAAATTATTTGCCAGATTTCAGTGCAATAAACAAGTGAAACAGGATGTGGCCAAATGAGCAGAATAAATTTTATTCTGAATCTGAACGGTGCCCACACTCACATTCAAGACAGTGTGTTTCCTTTGCAGGTGCAAGAGGACATTGGAAGACCTATCTACAAAGGTTAGCCATTAAAAGCTTCTGTGACAGCTTCCTGAAGACACAGTTCCACAAAACAATGCAGGCAAAGTCAGATAGACAAAACTGGGTAATTACTATTTACATCAGAGAACTTATCCAGTGGGTCCCTGCAATATTGGCATTATTCCACTGCGTTGGACAATCACAGTGTCAATCTGTATATGTAGGTTAAAAGTTAGAGGAAATGTTAATTTTTTAAAAGTAAACTATTCCATATGCACAGCTTGGAATTCAAGGACTATGTTGAATGACAACAAGCAAGTTTTATACAACAGATTAATAGTACAGGTAGTCCTCAATTTACAACCAAAATTGGGACCAGAATTTTCATTGCTAAGTAAGATGGTTATTAAGTGAGTTACACTTGATTTTATTGTTTTTTTGCCACAGTTGTTAAGCAAATCACTACAATTATTAAGTAAATGTTAATTCCAGCCTCTCCCATTGATTTTGAATGTTGAAAGGTAGCTCGGAAGATGATCACATGACCCCAGGATGCTGCAACTATTGTAAATACATGCCAGTTGCCAAGCACCCAAATTTTGATCACATGACGTGGGGATGCTGTGACAATGGTAAGGTAATGGTAATAGTAATGGTGTGAGGATTGGTCAAGCCAAGCCCAAACATTTACTATTTACCACTTCCATGTTTTGCCATTCTGTTTGTAATTATAGTAGTTCTACAAGGAGGCTGGAGATCTCATAGAAAACAATTCCCCCAAGCTAATTTCCTTGAGGAAGAATTAAAAACAATTGAACTCTTACAGGTATAAATGTTACTATGCTGTGAATCTATAACTGAAACATCATAGCCACTCCTAAACTGGTCAACTATAAACCACGGTTGCTTGAGTTTGCACAAAGTAAAACCATGCAAACATCATTATGGCTTAGGAATTTCCTAACTGGAACAATTCCAGCATAAAAAGAAGCTCTATCATGGATTCCTTCCATCAAGTCCATGACTTCTGTTAGTACTAAAGAAGTACAAAGAAGTACATCTTTATATGCAACCACAACTGAGTCCAAAATTTATGTTACTAAGTTAAAACATTTATTAAGTGACATTTGCTCCCTTTTACTGCCTTTCTTGCCCTAGTTGTTAAATGAATTGTTAAATTAGCAACATGGCTGTTAATTGAACCTGGCTTCCCCATTGACTTTGCTTGACACAAGGTCTCAAAAGCTGATCTCATGACCCCAGGACACTTCAACTGTCATATGAACCAGTTGCAAGTATCTGACTTTTGATCACGTGACAACAGTCATAAGTGTGAAAATGGTCATAACTAACTTTTTTCAGTGCCATTGTAACTTTGAATAGTAACTAAACCAACTGTTATAAGTCAAGGACTACCTGTATAACACTGTCATGGAAAAAGGAGAGTTATAGACTAAGAAATAGTAGGTAGAAATGGGGAAAAGGAGCATTCTAATGATGGGAAAAGTAACATTTACTACAATTTGAGACTATTTTCTACAGCACAGAAGTGGCCCTCATGATATAGGAAGTTGCTTTCTGAAGACTATTCCAGGTAGCACAACAGAAGAAGCAACTATATACAGCAGATAGCATGAGGAAAGTGAACTTACAGTGATCTGAAAGACTAATATTTCTCTTTCAGAATATCCTTCGCAATTGTTGCTTGAAAGAAATTATGGTATAATAAACCTATTTTTAGAAAAGAATTGCCAAGGAAGTGCTACTAGTCCGGTGGCCAGATAAGACATTTATATGAGCATGTCAGGATATCCTTAACTAACCTTGACAGCTGGTTCTATATAAAGTTTAATAAATGACTACTCATTGGGTGATAATTTTGTCACATTGTAAAGCTTTGATCCTAAATAGAAAGGAAGGTAAGAATGACTCTGAGGTTTGCCTATCCAAGAGCAGGAACTAGGTATTCTTTTCCTCCTCAATGATGATATATATTGGGTAACCCAAAAATGTTAATTGTTTTAAGGATATATTTTGAATATTCAGACCTTAGAGGGATCCACTCTTCCATGTATGAAGCATTGCAATGTTGGCATATAACAAAAGCTAATGAAAAAGAGCACCACAATAATTAATACCTTTAGAAAGTGAGTCTGTGTCATATACCTCATAATGATGGAATAGAAGGAGTAAGAAAATGTATAAAGACCTCCTCTTGTCTAGGAGCTCCAGTTGCTGCTATGTTCATTTCTTTCTTGGTCCAGTTTTCTTCCTATGCACCATTTCGTTTATTCTTCTGCATT
Source organism: Laticauda colubrina (assembly GCA_015471245.1). Lineage (NCBI taxonomy): Eukaryota > Metazoa > Chordata > Lepidosauria > Squamata > Elapidae > Laticauda > Laticauda colubrina. Next base: position 48,948,488 of record BLBF01000005.1, on the reverse strand, counting down.
TAATGCAGGGTTGTCCTTTCTTGCCAACCAAACTTGTGGAGATGAAATTAGAGATGCTTCTCTTTCATTCTCACCCTCTGTGAGCTTCCTTCATTCTCTAGTTAATAGTCAAACCTGAACTAACAGCAGATTGTATCTAGTTGTCTTCCATAAGGCCCGGTCCCACTGCACCAATGGATGCAAAGAGGATGTAAAATGTTAAACAAAAGCTTGCTATCCGTTGGAAAACGCTATGCATCCATTGTGTACTCACTGCATACGTGTTTCAAACGCTCTATCTGTCGAGCATCTGTCCACTGCGATTTCATCCACGCAAGAAGTTTTGAGCTGCACAAAATTTTGTGAACGGATGAACTTTCCGCCGCATACGATGTACATCCGCGACATATATGGGCAACAAACGTTCTATGTCCGTTATCATCCGTTAAACATCCGCTGTATCCTTTCGGCATCCTCTGGATAATTCCCTCAACGCACATGTGCTGAAGCTGAAAACGGAAAGAGGGAGGAAACAAAAGGTACACGGAACGTCTACACAGTGTTAGTAGCACAGAAATAGAAAGGATGTAAGCGTATGCATCTTGTATATAAAGTATTAATAACGGACAAAACATTTGTATATGGGATGTATCTCATATATTTAGGATGTCTGCAGTATGTCTAGAGTATGTAGAAGGAAACCTAGCAGACAACCAATATTTTCTATAAAAAGGGGGAGAAAATCATCTGGATCTCAGTATGAGTCCAGCAGCCGTGGTGTACAGACCTCTTCACCCTTGGTCTTGGTCTTCAACATCATCAATTGTTCTCCACCATGGATGATGACACAGTCCGTATGATAGCTGCGCTCATTCATCACCAGAACCAAACCCTGTTCAGATTGTTTCACCTTTTATACACAAGGAGAAGAAGGAGACGTCCAAGAGCTGTGTGGGTCCGAGGATGGATCGTGAGAAGAATGGAGTTTGGACTCTATGACCAGTTGATGGTGGAGCTGAGGAATGAAGACCCTCGTGCATTCCATCACTTTATGCGGATGCCACCAGCCATGTTTGATGAACTTGTAGAGCATCTGAGACCCAGGTTGACCAAGCCTAGGACCAACTTCTGTCCCAACCTGGACCCTGGACTGAAGGTGGCACTGACTCTGTGGCACCTGGCCTCTGGAACCACGTACAGAAACATGCAGTATGCCAGGAGGGTGCCACACAACAGCATCAGCAAAGTGGTCAGAAAAGTGGCACAGGTCATCAATGAAGAATACGTGGAGGAGCTCCTCAAGTGCCCCACAACTGAACAAGGCTGGAGAAAACTTGCAGAAGAGTGGTATCTATCTGTGGAACTTTCCCCACACCATTGGAGCCATAGATGGGAAGCACGTGGCCTGCAAAGCTCCAGCCAACTCAGGGTCCACTTATTACAACTACAAGGGCTTCTTCATTGTCATCCTCTTTGCCATGGTTGATGCTGACTACAAGTTCATCTACATTGATACTTCAGGCAAGGGGTCAGCTTCAAATGGCCAGGTATACAATGCCAGTAACCTCAAGGATGGACTGGAACCGCAACCTCATCATGGGTTTTCCAGGTCCAGACCCCCTACCCAATGACACACAAGATGTGCCCTACTTCATCATTAGTGATGACGCGTTCTCCCTCAGAACCTACCTCATGAAGCCGTACACTTCAAGATACCTCACCCGTGAAGAGAGGATCTTCAACTACAGGCTGTCCAGGGCAACACGGGTGATGGAGATCGCCTTTGGAATCCTGGCCAACAGGTTCCAGATACTTCTCACCACCATGCAGCATCACCCACAGACTGTGAGGAGCATCGTGGAAGCTTGCTGCATCCTGCACAATCTCATGCGCACCCGCTACCCAGTGTTGCAGAACAGGCTTGTCGACCATCAACAAGGGAATGGGGACATGGAGCCTGGTGAATGGAAGCAAGGACGTAACCTGATAGACACTGTGGATGTATAAGGCCCCAACAGAGCTTCATGTGAAGGGAAGAAGCAGCTCAACCTACTGAGACACTGGTGCAACTCCCCAGCTGGAGCAGTGGAGTGGCAAGACAGGATGATAGATGATTAATGGATGCTTCCTTGAAGCTGTCGCATAACACTGATGAGATTGTGCCATATATGTTGGGTGGCCCTACAATGAATAGGGCATTAATAAATAATTGTTTATTTTAAAATGTGTTGATCAATGAATAAATTGTTATTGATACAAAAGGGCCATATGTGTGGCAGCTGGGATGGTGGACCATACAGTCCCACTATGCTTGCACTGGAGGTTTATCTATCCCACAACTATCCTTATCTATCCCACAAGCATGCAAAGGCTGAACCATTTTTTCAAAGTTTTCACCAACACTTTATTAAGTAAAAAAAATTAAACAAGTAAACTAAGTGTCTTAAGCAAAGATAACCTTTATTAACTTTCTTAGGTAAACTTTATGACTTTATTAAATAAGCAAAATGAACCAAGTAAAGTGTCTTAACAAAGATAAACTTTACAAGTAAACAACTCAGTCTCTGACACTATTCTCAGTCACTCTGAGTCATGTCCATGGTCTCAGATGTTAAGCGGGCAGGGACTGTGGAGGTGGCTGTGGCTTGAGTGCTGGTCTGAGGCACCATTGGGGTGCTTGGCCATGAGGGTACAACAGGTGGTGGTGTATTCAGGAAACTATCCGAGAGCTGACTCAGTCCCGTGAGGTTGAGAGGCCCTTCATCAAGGACTTGAGATGTCAGGCCCAATACTGATGACATTGTCTGTTGACGGGCTTGGCTGTGGGGTGGAGGAAGAAGGAGTGTAGTGGGGCTGTCTGGTCTGCAGCTGGGTGAGGAGTGGTGTCTGTGGCATGCGATGAACCTGGGCCTGGACTGGGAAGTTCTGCTTCTGCTGTGGGAAGTCCTGGTAGTCATAGCCTTGGTAGGTGAGGGGCTGTTGAAAGCCGTGGAAGGGCTGTGACATCGCCTGGGGTGGAGGAGCAGACCTGGACTGGGTAGGAGCAGCTTCAGCTGGGCCTTGAGGGTTGTGCAGAAGTGCTGTGATCTTCTGCTTCATCACCTGGTACTGGGCCTTGGGCAGGTCCCTCAGGGTGTGGCTCACGTAGGTAATGAAGGTGTTCCGGGCCGAGGGTGCTCTGTTCAAGTGGACCAGCTGAGAGAGAAGTTCTGTGCTGGTCTTCATTGTGTCCCTGATCTCCAACAGCACACTGTGGTCCTGGCCCTCCAGTCTGCCTCTCTGCCTGCATCCTCTTGGAGCTGAAGGTGGGGGTGGGGGAGGGGGTGGGGTGGCCTCTGGTGGCTGCTGCTTCTTCCTCCATTTGTGACAGCAGGGCATCATCCTCCATGGGATCCTCCAAGTCTGCTGGCATGGGGAGTGCAGCTGTCGGGGGGTCTCTGCCGTGGGGCCCTCTGAAGACACCTGCCTGGATAGGGTAGCTGGATCCTGGCTGGAAGAGGACTGACTGTCTGTGGGCTGTCTGAGGGAGAGGGGTCTCAGAGGGGCTGCTCCTCGGTAGTAGATCTCACCCTCCAGGAAGCTGCACTTGGCCATGACGTTCGTCTCCCGGTCAGTGAGCTTGACAGCGGCCTGCCCGGATTTCTTGAGGTGTAGCTTGCCTTACCAGGTGTACATGTGCTTCCACCATCCAAGGAGTACTTCTGCAGTGTACCCCAGGCTCTCTGCCTTGTCTCTCCAAGCTGCCTGCTTCTTCTTGGTGTCATTATAGAGTCTGTGGCCCTTTCTCCAGAGTTACTCTTTCTCCCTCAGCCATTCCAGCACCTCATCCTCATGCTCCTCAGAAATGGTGTACAGTTTCCTCTCTCTCTTCTCCTTCCCTTGCCTCTTCCTCCCTCTGGCAGGGGCTTCAGCAGGGCCTTCAGGGGCTTGAGCAGCAGGGCCTTCAGGGGCTTGAGCAGCAGGGCCTTCAGGGGCTTGAGCAGCAGCGCCTTCAGGGGCTTGAACAGCAGGGCCTTCAGGGGCTGGAGCAGCAGAGCCTTCAGCAGCAGGGCTTTGAGGGCCTTGGGGCTGGTCCACCACAGCAGCAGCAGCAGCAGCTTCAGAGTCAGTGCCAGGGGATGGGATGCTGGTTCTGGCCTTCTTCACCTTGCCAGGGCTTGAACAAGTAGGCACAGGCTTCCTCTTCTTGCCTGACTGACAAACCATGGTGTTCCTGCAAGATGTATGTGGCAGCACGTCTTTCCCCTGTATGCTGACTGCGTGCGTGCTGCATCCTTTTATATCCACGGAGCTGACGCAATTCATACTCCCCACATGTGCAGTGAACGCTTTGCATCCGATATACATCTGCGCGGCATCCCCTTTGTTTCCTATATGCGTCCGTGATGCATCCGCTTCATCCACTATGCATCTGCCCCTTCCGCTATGCGTATGCTTTGAAATTCTCCCCCGGAACCCCTTTTGAGGTGTCATCCACTTCCATCCACTTTCATCTGCTAGGCTTCCTATGAACATCCGCTTAACACCCCCGCTACATACTACCCACATCTGTTCTTTTCTGTTCTTTTCCGTTCTGTTTATGCAAATTTTTGCCACTTTTTGGAGCAGATGACAACGGATGGAGCCACCCCCGAAATTTTGCTCATCTGCTGTTCCTTTCTGCATACGTTTTGCGTCCGTTGGCCAGTGGGACCGGGCCTTAAGTCCTCCCTCCTCACTTTCACATAAGGAAAACTCTAGAAAACTCTCTGGTTTGATTTGTGCTACTTATTTACTTAAGTAGCAAGTCACACAGATAAGAGTTGGAGACATGTGCAATAGCAAGAATTTCATTATAAATAATGGAATGTTTATGGATTTCCCCTTTCTTTTTTGCTACAGCTCAACCAAAAATCTGTAGAGATTCGCGGTCACCCAGGTCTTGGCTGTCCCAAAGGTGCTTTTTCAGGAGGCAACTGGACTTTTTTCTTTGAAGACATTTTGCTTCTCATCCAACACCTTGTATGTTGTTTACAGTTGTCTTCTGAAAAAGAACCTTTGGGACACAGCTCAACTAGTTTAAATTTTCCCAGTCACCACTTTAATGGGGAACTCAGTGCTGTTGAAGAAGAGGCCAAGGATTTTTTTTCCCCATCAGACTGATGTAGGAAACAACCCTTAGAAGTGGCAAACAAAAGCAGGAAATATCTCTGATTGTATGTAAATTAAATAGGAGGAATTGCTTAGAATATTCAAATACCCCAAGTGGTTTGCAAAGTGCTCCAAAATGATACTGTATAAACTAAATATTGTTTAGGTTGCTTTTTCCATTGCCTTAACTGATTTACATTGTTTTACTAGAACATGTTTGCTTTCTTCTCCTTCTATGAATAGGAAAGTAGGGTACTTCATTTAGTAGGGTAATTTGTTTAGTGGGGCCACTAAAGAAGATTAATACATACAACCATTGAGATCCAGATTATATTAAATATAGCTTAGCCTCATTGAAGTCAGTTCCATAAATGAGTTACCATTACATAACAATGACCCCAATCTTGCTGGCATTTCATTAGAGTTTTAAATTTTGGCTGTGAACTGGGCCTGGGGCTCTGAATGTGCTAAGAGCCCCACTTTGGGACTTTACTATTAATTGGCTAATTATCTCAGCTGGTGTATATATTTATTTTGGATGTTTCTTTTGTTTTTATAGTTTTAGACTTACAAGGTGGTTGAGAGGGGTGACTGTAAAGAATGAATGAATAAATCAGAGGTGATATTCAGCAGGTTCTGAGCAGTTCTGAAGAACTGGTAGCAGAAATTTTGAGTAGTTTGGAGAACCAGACAATACCACCTCTGACTGGAGATTTTATAGAATCTTTCCCCTGCCACACCCACCAAGCCATGCCCACAAAACCAGTAGTAGAAACAATTGAATCCCAACACTGGAATGAATGAATGAGAGAAATTAAGTTAATCCCAAAGCAGTGTTCTCCAGGTGTGCTAGGATTATAGCTTTCAGAATTCCCAGAAGCTTGATTAATGAATTCTAAGAACTGTACTACCAACACACCTGGAGGGCACCAGGCTGCTGAAAGATGGATTAAAATGTGCCTTAGTCTGGATTTTGGCTGCTTTGTCTGATCTATATACATATTTACTTAAAACATCTGTTTCTGAACTTTGTTCTGTTCAGGGTGTTTCTGCATTCCAGATGTGCTGATTTAATAACCATTCCCTTTCCCCGGGGGAACTTTGGAGAATGGTAGATATACGAGCACAGGGATGTTCAGAAGTTACATTGGAAGAAGCCATGGCAATTGTTAAGCAGTACATCTGAAGATTAATCATGATATTTCCTTTGGCTTCCATACTATCTCACTGATTCATGAACCATTTGTTCAGTTGTATTTTCACAATGTGAAATTTCTTACTCACATAAGGACACTCATGAATTTGATAAAAATAAATTCATAGATGTGGGCAATTCTAGATTATGGAACAGAAAAGAATAGCCAGTGAAAAAGTTATAACAAAGTGAATATATTGGTTGGTCTCTCTAACTTGTATAAATTGAATCCTAGGCATTTATAAGTGTTACTGCTTACGGTATACATACAAATGTGTTGCTATAGTATACTAAGAGAGTTGGCACCAATTTCAAGCTAAACATTTTTTGAGTATGCATTAAAAAAAGGAAAAGCAAAATAGTTATATCTATCTATCTATCTCTATCTCTATACACATACATACAGTATATATATGTGTTATATATGTATATGTATGTGTGTGCATGTGTGTATTTGTTTTCATAGATTTTCATAGGTACAGGTATGTAGTACTAGGTGTGTTTGGGTCTTTTCCCATGGAAGATTAAGAGTATCTTGGTGATGTATCGGCAAGGTCCCACTCGCCATCCTCAGACTGGTGCTTTCGGCTTCATGCCAGTGCAAGCAGTGTGTGATCGGAGCTGCCATCTCTCTATAAATACTGGTGGTGGGGGCTGGTGTGCTGGGCTGGTTGGCTGCACTGCTCTTGATTGGTTGATGAAGTTGATGTTGGTATAACAGGCTGTGTGATGGCCTTGTGAGTTTTGTTGTGGAGATATCCTGGATTATAATTTTCTAGAATAGAATATGGATAGAAAAGACTACGAATATGGATAGAAAAGACAACGAAACAAAATTGACAGACCTACTCCAAGACTCCACATACAAACCTATAAACACAGACCCAACCACATATCTAGAAAAATCAACCAAGAAGAAAATTATAACCAGCCACATAAGCAAAGAAATCCAACAGACGATCATCCCAAGAGAAAAAT